>LR991064.1:11056168-12306168 GCA_905163555.1 Notocelia uddmanniana
ACACACACACACAACACAATGACCGGTCCTGCGCCACCCGCATCCAGCGGTCACCCGCGACCTTACAGCACCTTACACCACCACCCCACAATTTTGCGTTTCCAAGTACTATTATTGTTTAGCCCAGTTGGTAGTGACACTGCCTCCAAAGCTAGAGGTCCCGGGTTCGAATCCCGGTAAGGGTAGGTATTTGGTTCTGTGGTGAGCAGAAACATGTTTCTGAGGCTTGGGTGTTTTCTATGTATTTAAGTATATATACCTATACATATATATCTATTAAATATATCGTCGTCTAGTACCCATAACACAAGCCTTATTGAGCTTACTATGGGACTAGTTCGATTTGTATAGATAAGAAAGTCCCCAATATTTATTTTATTATTTATTATTGTTAACTAGTACCTAATGTCTTCTTAGCTGTGATTGTTTTCTTCTTAAATTCATTATAATAATAGGGAGAATAATAATATTGGGGGACAATCTTACACAAATCGACCTAGTCCCAAACTAAGCAAAGCTTGTACTATGGGTACTAGACGACGATATACATACTTATTATAGATAAATACATACTTAAATACATAGAAAACATCCAAAACCCAAGAACAAATATCCGTGAAAAATGCACAAATAAATGCCCTGGCCGGGATTCGAACCCGGGACCTCTAGCTTCGGAGGCAGAGTCACTACCAACTGACATATAGACTAAGGCGGGATAGGTCTAAGGCGGGCAACCCCTTATTTCCCGCCGAGGTATGTATAGTGCTTTTCTCAAACATGCAATGAAATAAACAACAAAAAAATCAAAGTTTTATTCTTTATACGCATAGTGGCAGAATGTCATGACGCCTGTGCCACAAATTTATGTGGAATGGAAATTAAAAAAGAGGACTTTGCCGGCCTAGGCCTGCAAGATTTGTATGAAATTCCATTAACGACCTCTTGTCCTAGTCGCACCTGAAACGTCATACTTCGCAGCCTATTATAAGGAACATAACATCAATATTTCATTGCATGTTTGAGAAAATAATATTTAATACTACCTACTTGAAAATTTTAAACGTTGTCAATTGGTATGAGTACATACTATATATTTTTGCCAAATTCCAGCTTTCTAGTCGTAACCGTTACTGAGCTAAGCCGCGGATAGGTGGTCGGACGGACGACATGGCGAAACATGTTTCGGCCTGTTTAGTCTAGTTGGTAGTGACACTGCCTCCGAAGCTAGAGGTCCCGGGTTCGAATCCCGGCCAGGGCATTATTTGTGCATTTAGCACGGATATTTGTTCTTGGGTCTTGGATGTTTCTATGTATTTAAGTATGTATTTATCTATATATATTTATGTATATCGTCGTCTAGTACCCATAGCACAAGCTTTGCTTAGTTTGGGACTAGGTCGATTTGTGTAAGATTGTCCCCCAATTTACATATATAAATAATGGTAACTTTGTCTAACTTTTCGCCTTTTAATATTTGGCCTCAAAATTAATTATTAATCAATGGACTTGTAGAAGATTTTATGATCTTTTACTTTTTCATAGAATCTGAGAACAACATTTTCTGAATATCAGAGATATATGCGAAAAACTGAAAAAGTCAGGTATCGGTCTTAACTTTAACTTTTCAAACTAAACCGTATTTAACTCATCTAAATTGAACGAGTTTGAACGACAATATGAATCTTCGTCGTCATTAGCAACGTACCCACAGTTAATAGCAGAAATAAGCCCACAACTAAGTAACTCGCACTTAGCAAAACGAGGAACTGATGTCGTCGCGTCACAAATCAATTTCACAAATTGAAACATGACTCCATGTACAATGGCCAATTTATTAGGGTTCCCTCATGCGCGATTACCAATTTGCATTGAAGAAGACATCTAATACATTATTTTCTTCTCAACATACGCTTAGTAAATACACTGAAAACCTTTACCTACCAATACCTATTTTTTTTTGGTATTTATCGCCGATTTTTTTCAAAGTTAAGTTAAAATGTTTTGGTGTTTACCCACTTCTGTTTTCTTCTTTTTTTTTGTGTACCATACAGTACAATACAATACAATAGTCTTTTCTCAAACAAGCAATGAAATATTGATGTTATGTTCCTTATAATAAGGCTGCGAAGTATGACGTTTCAGGTGCGGCTAGGACAAAATGTCGTTAATGGAATTTCATACAAATATTGCAGGCCTAGGCCGGCAAAGTCCTCTTTTTTAGTTTCCATTCCACATAAATTTGTGGCACAGGCATCATGACATTCTGCCACTATGCGTATTAAAAATAAAACATTGATTTTTTTGTTGTTTATTTTATTGCATGTTTGAGAAAAGCACTATACACACCTCGGCGGGAAATATGGGGTTGCCCGCCTCAGACCTATCCTCTCAGTCTATATGTCTTCGGCCGGCAATTCCTTTCGTCCCGGCCTCTGTAGTAATGTACTATTATTGCACACCTCAATTAAAGGACACAGTACAGTACGTAATAACAATAAGGAGAGGCAAACAAAAGGCGGTCTTATCGCTAAAAAGCGATATCAACCAGACAACAGGTAGCGGAAATCAAATCAAATAAATTACAATTCGCAGTAGGTGGTGCAGAAATAATTTATGAAACCTACTAATAATTACAACAATTTTATACTATATTACCATGTTATTTAATTTGCATCAATCAAACTTCTTTTTCTTCTTATAATTTGGCAGACTAGCTACAAAATTTGCTGTCATGCCGTATAAGGGAATTAAGGAGGCGTCCTAAGATAAAGTCATGGAGATAACTATACCGACAAGAGTCCAACTCTTAAATTTTTGATGTATATTTTCTATCAATTTGGCCAAACCCGAATAGAATTTATCCCACGATTAGTTTATACCTACAGTTATGTAGATTTATGTCAGTTCAGAATGAATTAGCTGAATGCAATGGAAAACTGCGATTGCGTGAGTACTTATTTCCAATAGCCTAATCGAGACTATCTCCAACTCATCATCGTCATCATCAGCCTATAAGTACCGACACCTACGTACAAAGACCATCCTCTCGTTGATGAGAGGGATCGAGCAGTAGTCACCACGCTACCCCAGTGCGGGTTGGTGACTTTACAGGCAACTTTGAATTCATTCTCACAATGTTAGATACATATCTAAATTAAGCTTCTTGCCTTATCTTGCCATTAACCCTATTTATTCTAGTTAAGCCGAAAATCATAAAACCTTCAAATATAACATTCCTTATCGAACTTACAATGGGACTAGTTCGATTTGTGTAAAGAAATAATAATTATTGATTTATTTATTGTTTATTCATCTTAATATTATATAACATATGTAAGTATAATATTTACTCCCATTAGTATTTATGCAATACAATACAACACAGATACTCTTTGTATTTGTGTTGTATTGTATTTGTATTAATGTTTTCACTGATGTCATAAGACAATTGAACCAGGATGAAAAGTAACCTTCCTTTAAACCTTTTAAATAAAAGTACTAACGTGTAACGTAAAGTACTACGTTGGTGTAGATATATATATTCTTGTAACCCAGGAATCAGATTGAAATCGTTACCTATTTATACCCTATTTCTTTTTTATTTCAATCAACCCTCAAACTTTATGAAAACCCTGAACCCATAATACGAAACAGTTTCGCTCTTGGCCACTTTTTTCCTGGTCCTCATTGGCATCGTGGTGTGGCGGTGAGTGAACTTCTAATTGGCACCGAGTGTCATTGGCTACGCCACAGTCACGACTGTTGCTATCTTCTAAACTAAACAGTCTTTATCATGTGAACCTATGCGTTTTATTAGGAGATTGTTAACAGCGGCGCTTGTTAGTTAAAGTGCGTTTGAATTTGCGTGAGAGATTGACACTGGCAGTCGTATTAGTCGAGCGTATTTTGAGAAAATTAAAACTGGTCAGTTCAAATTCTCTTAATGAATATTTTAATTTAATAAAGTCAGTAAATCAGCTCGGAAATTAATAACAAATTATATTAGGAAGTATGGGTAGGTATAACGTGATAAATGTCATTAGCACTCCTAACACACCTATAGTCGCATGAAAAATATAATTCATCGAGTGAAAAGGTCTCCGGTTCAGCTTCGGCAAAAATACAATACAATACAATATGCTTTATTGCACACCTCAAAAAAGAATTACAGATAGAAACAGCATCAAGATACAAGCAGAGGTAAACAACAGGCGGTCTTATCGCTAAATGAGCGATTTCTTCCAGACAACCTTTAAAATACTTTCGTAGGTCCGGCTGTTCTCATCCTCATCTACAGGTCACATTTCCCAACCGGTTCTCGTGAAATTTTCTGAGCATGTTTGATAATTACATAGAACTTTTTTGGCGAATCAGTTCTTGCAATTTTTTAAATATGAAAAAGGAAGGTCTACAGCTCACAGAACCTAGTTTATACTCGTAGTATATTCGCTTTTAAAGTCGTTTTAATTTGGTATGTTTTATTAAGGTTTCACCGCCAACTTAATACTTAAATAGTCGTTAGGTCCGAAATAATCTAGGTCAAATATTAAATCAGCGTGACCACGTATCTTAATTCGATCATGTCACGCCCCTATTCAAACCGCGAGCTAAGCCTCGAAAAGCAATGCCCAGATAACTAAAGTTAAACTGTCACTATACTGTTAGCTTGTTTGCGCTTTGTTTCTAGTCACGACAAAGTGTCCTATAAACTGCTATTATTAGTAAAAATCAACCGTAAATTAGATAGTTATTATTTTTCTTACACGTGTACCGTGTGTGTAATAGTACATTACTACAGAGGCCGGGACGAAAGGGGTTGCCGGCCGAAGACATATAGACTGAGAGGATAGGTCTAAGGCGGGCAACCCCAAACTTCCCGCCGAGGTATGTATAGTGCTTTTCTCAAACATGCAATGAAATAAACAACAAAAAAAAACAAAATTAATTTTAATACGAATAGTGGCAGATTTTCATGATGCCTGTGCCATAAATTTATGTGGAATGGAATTAAATAAGAGGACTTTGCCGGCCTAGGCCTGCAAGATTTGTATGAAATTCCATTAACGACCTCTTGTCCTAGCCGCACCTGAAACGTCATAATTCGCAGCCTATTATAAGGAACATAACATCAATATTTCATTGCATGTTTGAGAAAACTATGTATATATAATCAAAATATTTTCCAAGCATTTTGGGAATCTACGTATGTCTTCTTCAAGTGCCAGCTCCTATCGGAGTTCGGCTATTTAAGGAATTTTGAAACGGCCGCGCGTATTAAAGATCTTGTACTAAGGTTGAACCAAGTACGAAAATTCAGTACGCATTATATGGCCGGTATGCGGATTAAGTATGTGCTTCACTACGATTTCAATTGACGACCACTTTCGTCTAGTTGTTAGTAACCCTGCCTACGAAGCTGATGGCCCTGGGTTCGAATCTCGGTTAGGGCATTAATTTGTGTGATGAGTACGAATTATTCTCGAGTCTTGATGTTTTATATGTATTTAAGTATTTATGTATCTATATACAAATATAAAATAAACATAGCACAGTTAACAAACAGTAAAAGTAGATGATCGTTTTAGTACCTTGTCACTTTCACTACTTTGACGCATCCCGACTGTCGCAGTATTGTTACGTTAGTGCGCCAAAGTACTAAAATGATCGTCTACATTTGCTGTTGACAGTACAACTGGTGTAAGATTGTCCACAAATTTTATTTATTTATTTAAATATTAACATTTTTCAAACCCCAAGAAAATAGTCCGTTTTATGACTTTTATTTGGTAGTTGTTGGATGGGAATCCACTAAATATACGAGATAATATCCTTTCAATTCATCCACTAATCCAAGTGGTCGCAAACCGGCACACCAATTAGTTGGTCGCTTACCGGCCTATCGACCTTATCTAACGTACTCGTAACAAGTGAAAATCCGTGATCTCAGTTTACCCCACCAGTAAATGACGGAGTTAGGTATAAACGTTTGTCGACTTTGTATCTAAGTTTGTAAATTTTGAAAGCACGAGACAAGCTTAGCGAAACATGGTGTACTTGTATAATTAGGGCAACTCTACTTAAGTTTGGTTCGGCGGTAATAAAAAAATCTACATATTGAGGGACAATATCAATAAGGTTTCCTTTCATATTACAACATTTTCATTTGTTCCTGAAACCGTATAAATTTTCACAGGTTTTGTAAAGGTTAATCGTAAAACCCTATTTACGTGTTTCAAGAACTCGGGCTACCGAGGTATACCAGAGTACGATCAAATACATCTAATGAAACTTGCATGCCAGTTCTTGGACCATGTAGTTGAAGAGGTTATAAGATATTTAGTTTTGGTTAGATTGGCTTTGTATCAATTCGAAAAAGTTAACGGTTTCAGAGACAAACATTATATGCAACGTTGGTACATAATACGTCTACACCTGTTTTTTTTTTTACTCTGGATAGGTTTGCGCTTGTTCACAAATCACCTGACGGTAAGCGATATTGCGGTCTAGGATGGAGCGCGCTTACCTAGTAAAAACCGGTTCCCTCTCGTCTTGAAGACCGTAAGGTTGTAGTTTCCAGGGAACAAGGATTCTGGGAAGTAGTTCCACAGCTTGGCCGTTCTCACAATAAAAGAGGAAGCGAAACGCTTCGTGCGAGTTTTTGCAACTGCTACCGTAAAACGATGTCGCCTTGCCGTATCCCTGGTCGTCCGATGGTAGAAGGGGGCGGGGGGTATTATACTGTGCAGTTCCTCAGCACGCTCCCCGAAATGCAACCGATAGAAAGCCGAAAGACTAGCAACTTTGTGGCGATGTTCTAAACTGTGCAGTCTCGCATTGCAAAGAGAGTCTTTTCCTATGAGCTTCTTGGCGCGTTTCTCGATTGCTTCCAACGCCTCCAGCTGCTTAAATATAAAACGCTGGCTTACCGTTACAGATGGTTCGTTAGCGCTTTGTTTCTATTTACTCACAAGAAAATGGCGTTGTGTAAATTACCATATTTTAGTAAAATTGACACTTGGCCATTACCAGCGGAGCAACGCCCTCGAACCATCCGGATCTAATTACCAGTGTCATTAACATTGCGGAGACGGCACGTCCGCCTAGGAAATGGAATCGAATCATTAGTAGTTTGATTACAAAAAAGGCTTAATAGAAATATAATAACGTTGGACGGAGAAGAAATTGTAAAAAGATTGTAGAGCGATCCAATAATTGGCGGTTATTTGTCGATACGGTTTGGAGCGCGTAATGGGAGGGTCGACGTGACTGCCTGCGCCCGCGCCGGGGCCATTACGATTAACAGAATTTGCGGATCGATCCATACCTATTGTTACGTTTTGGTTTTGATTTGAGCGATTATCGATTAGAACCAATCAACAATATGTGGTAGGATAGGTAAACCGTTCTCTTGCGTCGACAAGTTCTCGCCGCCTCCATTTCAATCAGCAGAATTTGCGGAACAATCCGTAGTTATTGTTACGTTTTTGTTTTGATTTGAGTGATTATCGAATAGAACCAATCAAGAACATCTTAAATCTATCCACGATATCAGCCCAAGGACGTCCACTGCTGGACATAGGCCTCCCCCAATTTCATGGGGGGTAAATGCCATAATCGCCACGCTTGGCATGCGGGTTGGCGATCGCAATATGGAGATATTGCGATCGCACTCCAGGGATGCTGCTGGTCCCACAGTGGTCTTCGTCGTAGTTTAAGGACATACCCGGGCCCATTTATCAAAATAAAAAATCTATAAATCTATCAAATGTAAATAAAAAAAATAAAAAATGTCTTGCTTGGAAAATGTGTGCATATAACATTTATAAAGTTTTACCAGTCCGATTTTACCGGCATTAAGGGCCCAATAAAATAGTACATATAGGGACTAAAATAGGCCATATAACCAAAAGATGGTTCCAGGGGAAAATACGGTTTTTAGACGGGAGTTCTACACTCTAACTTTTCACTTCGACTGCGACAAAATAAAGATGATCATCTCAAAACCTTCTTGCTCAAACGACAAAACCACTTTTTCAATTATTGTGAAATAGGGACTTAAAAACTTTAAGTCTTGAGTTTTTAGTTGATTTTGTTTTTTTTTAAGAGTTAAATTGGTGCATAGTGGTCGGTGGATTTACTAAGGAGAAATGGTTTGATTGGTCAAATTAAAATTTTTTGTATCTAATAAGTAGGTATCTATTAATATATCATTTCCCTAGGGGTGTACTACTTTATGAGTTTACTTAATATGACAATCTTTTCGAGTAAGCGAAGTGGACAAAATAAATATACTGTGCAAATTTTTAATTTCGGCTCATATTAGCCGCTATCTACCTGCACTCAAGTGCAAATTAGATCTGATGATAGGCAGACATCGCAACCTATGGACGTTTGCCACTCCAGAAGAATAACAAGCACGTTGTGGACCCCTTCTTGATTTGAGGATTCGTTGTGTTGACAGCTAGGAACAAATGCAAGTTACCAATTCCCAACACAGTAGGTACATCCTAAATCCTAAAGTATTATAATGATTTTATTATTTACACATTCCTATCCATATTTACGAGTACCTATTGCACTTACATAACTAGTTAGGTATTTCTATTGATCCACATAAGTAAGAAGAGGAACATTTGGTGAATTCGTTTCGTAGCAAAGTATCGCTAAATAACGCACAGAGCAGAGCGGGCGCGGCGCGGTGCGGCATGGAGGCGGTTTTGCATTTTAGATCTTTCTGAAACTGTCGAGTGCTGATTACTGCTTCATATGCCACAGACGCTACCGACTACCGTGCGGTTTTTTGGTGCGACGTGCCGGGGCACGCTTTACCGCAAACCGACGCTGCGCCGCGCTCTGTGCGTTTCAAACTATAGGTAAGCGCTAATTTATTAAATTTTCTAGTATTGAGTTCCTACAGGTTCAAATGATATTGAAATCTAAAGCACGTGACGATTAAGGTAAGCGACACTGTTGGTTTTGGTTATCTCTATCGAACGGAAGTTAGTTCGTTTCCAATAAATTGTGCATAAAACTGCTGCCATTCAAAAGGCACGTAATTTATGTTATCAATGACAATGAATTTATTTTTTTACAACCTGGTGCGTGGTGTTCTGATATAAAGCAGTCTTCGTGATGGCCTGGTTTTATTTTTTAGCTCCATAATCTACGTGTTTTACGTAAAGGTCATCAATGCTTAATTTGTTCAAGAAGGTTTGTTCCTAGGTACTTTTGTACTTGACTGGTACCTAACAATAGTCTGTAGGTAATAAATATTATGGGGTTCAAAGTACCTATGTAAGATCTGCCTATAATTTGACAATTGAACTGAGGTACAAATTCGAAATATTTAAGAATCTCTATTCATTGTACGTGAACTTAATTTTGAGATATCTTGTTAATCAAGTGAAACGAAAGTCTCCGTTTCAGCTTTAGTAAAAATGCTTTCGTATTTCCGTCTGTTCTCCTCTACAACTATAAGTCGCTTTTTCAAACGATTTTTGTGAAATTTTGTGTGTCTTGTGTAATTAAAACAAAACCAATTTCGCGACATCTACAGCTCATAGAGCCACTACACTATAGTGTATTAGTTAAAGTGAAATTTCGCGAGATTTGGAAGTCAGGTACCTACTTACTTTCATCATCATCAATATTATCATCATCCTTTATCGTTCTCCTAGTACAGTTGCATTCTGAAGGATGCCCTGGGCCCGCTACCTAATCCCAAGATTTGGTGTAGGCACAAATTTTTACGGTACTGGTTATACTCATGTGACGGTAGCGAAACGGCCAAACCACAAATCTTATTTATTTATTACTTATATTTATTTGGGGACAATCTTACACAAATCGACCAAGTCCCAAACTAAGCAAAGCTTGTACTATGGGTACTAGACGACGATATACAAATACATATATAAATATATACTTTGAATGACTGAAGTTCTATGAGACGATGGACGCAAGGCTTTCGACTGTGCCAAGTTAGTTTAGTTTAATTTAATATTTTTTCTATTTTGTCTAATTTAGTTCCATGACGCATAAGTGCACACTGTAATGTCATGATAATATATTTTGAATAAATAAATAATACTTAAATACATAGAAAACATCCAAGACCCAGAAACAAATATCCGTACTAAATCCATAAATAATTCCCTGGCCGGGATTCGAACCCGGGAACCCTTTAGCTTCGGAGGCAGTGTCACTACCGATGTGTTGTGTATAAATCTTGACTAAGGTGTAGAGTTTGTGAAGTTAGGGCTTGTAGAATTAGGGCGTGTAGAGTCAAACGCTTGGCTCTATATGATATCTGATAAGTTTTTGACAGTGCGAGCCATATAGTCTCGTCTTGGTAACATTTCACATGAGGAGATTTTTGGTAGGATTTTTTTACGTTTTAAACCTTGGCTCTTGGTATATTGAAAAAAAAAACAAAACCTGCATCGACAAAAAGTCCATTAAATTATAGAACCTGCTCTCAAACTTTTACGGGAATCTATTGAAAAATGCGACCTGTAGAGCAGGACGGACGTATACCAGTCAGATATGAAAGCATTTTTGCCCAAGTTTAAATTAAATCGAAAAAATAAATATTGAAATATGTATTGATCCGAGCAGGAATTTCTTTAATTTGTAAGTTCTAATTTTCTTTAGCAGATATTACGCTTCAAACAAAATTAATTGACCGAGCGAGCAAAGCGTCTCTGTTTCAGCTTTCGACAAAAATTCTTTCGTATCTCTGTCTGTCTGTCTGTCCGGATGTTCTGCTCTACAGGTCGCATTTCTCAACCGAGTCTCGTGAAATTTTGTGAGCAGGTTCGATAACTATATATTTTTTTGTCGTGTTCAGTTTTTGGAAATTTAGAAACTTGAAATAATTTTCATTTGCGTGGTCTACAGCTCACAGAGTCACTAGTTTAGGCGCCTTCCTCATTTGTCGATGCGGAGGCGGTACGATACGAAAAAACTATCAGCTGTCAGTGTCAACCGATATCAATGCAGTACTGCCCCACTTCTGCGCATGGTATTAGTACTGCGCAAACGTAATACTGACAGTAATTCGTCAAGTGAGGAAATTTCACACAGTAAGCTTACGTCAAACAACAAAATACTTATGACATATCGATCCCGCCCCGCCAAGTCAGGAAGTCGCCTTGTTGTGGAATGGCGCATCGTTACTGACGATTTTTCAATGATTACACGGACGATTGACTTCTTTACGTGATATGTTGGTGTCCTTGAGGAAGCTTGGGTCTTCTAGGTAGATGTTGCTTTAAGCCTACCCTACCTGAGGCGTTGTAAGAGGGAATTGGTTGAAAGATTAGGTGACCGAGCATGATTGTGTCGATAGCTCAGTTGGCTAGAGCGATTAACCGCATAGGTATGGCAAGATGTCGCAGATTCGTATCCTGCAGCATTTTTTAAAATCTTTCCCTAAAGGGAAGAAAGTTAAAACTTGGAATTTATTTTCGTTACAAGACGTTACAGTCAGTTTAGCAAAAAAGTTTTTTTTTTGCTCAAGCTGAAATGGAGACGCTTTGCTAGGGCGTCGTGCTAGCTCGGTTAATTAATTTAATATTGTCCTTTTGATATTCAAGAACGTTGGTACCTATTGGTACACAATTTCTTTTTTTTGGTAAAGTATTCTGTAGGTATTATTTTAATAAGTATGTTGCACTACGTAGTACCATGTGTGTGATCTTTTACTTACATATTGATTGAATATTCTACACACGGAACTAAATTCTTTCTAACTCAGACGTGGCGCTTTGAATCCCTCGCTACTCTCGGGATTCTATTTTGGAATCATTCGGTTCGTTCGGAATTCAACGAGGTAAACTTCGCTGAAATAATGCCTTTTGCTCCCTTGTAATACAACCTACCTACCTATTAGATCTACCTTAGATACGCTTGAAAGCGTTGCGTAATTAGAATTATCCCGCTGCTTACCTTAACAACAACAGGGTGATTCGGGAAACGTGAGCAGGATCAACCCTATGGATTCAGTAAATGATATAAGCAACTGTTTCGTACTAGTACTAGTGATATCAATGGTCATCGTTTTAGTGTTGAAGATAAAATTGTTTAACAATATTTAAGAAATGCATGGTCACTGCACAAATAGAATTCTTCCGTCAAGTACAGACACCCTTCTCTTTATCTGTGATACGTGTCAAATTCAGTGTCGTCACAGCCCTGTTGTTACTTATAATGAAACAACGTACTATCTCAAATCTCAATTTACTTTCTTCATAATCAAAGTGATGTTATAATTATAACAGTTAAAGCTTGAAATGCATAGAGCGGACGCGGCGCGGTACGGGGAGAAGGCGATTTTGAAATTATGATCTTTCTGAAATTTAGTCTATAATGTCGATTACTGCTTCTTATGCCACACACGCAGCCTTCGCTCCGCTCGTACCGCGCGGTTTTTTGGTGCGACCCTTCGCTTTACCGAAAAATTTTACACATCATGTTCGCCTAGCGCTACCGGCTACGCTCGTAGGCCGTAGCCACGTGTTCGCCGTATGTAGCGCGTAGTAGCTACGAAAGGAGTTCCCGACAATCGGGTTCTCGGCGCTGAATGATTTTAAATAATTGTTGTTAGGGTGACCACAATTGTACAGACTTGCATTAGCTAATTGAAAGGAGATAGTGTCTCCTTGGCACTATTTATACCTAATTACAGTTTGGTTACACTAAAACTACAGTACTTTGTGTGGGTAACCCACTGCTATCAGATCGATTCTATCCTTGATCAGGCTAATTGTCTGAAGCCATGATATTGGTTTAATGCAAAAAACCTTCTATTGTGGACTAACAAAACACGCTGTTTTCTGGCGAGCACGTCTTATATATTGTGAGTTAACAATGAAATAATTAGGTGGTTCAGTAACGGAATATTTTTTTTGCCAGATTAGCCTTATTTCTTTGTGTGCTTGTAATTTAATATTTTTTGTAATGAACACTCGAAGCGGTGAGTGGGAGTATGAAAAAATTACTCATTGTTCGTAGAAAGAGAAAAAGGTTCAATTGGGATATCGTTTACATGCCCTTTAGTTTTTGTGAATTAGTCAGAGTCGGTGAGACGTGAAATTTACAGGTACCTACCTACATTTCAAATGATCGATTCAGCCTACGTCTGCTTTAAGTATTCCTAAGGTTTTAGACTTAAGAATAATAAATTAAGGTGTCGGTAAGCAAGTTTGGAGCATAAGATTATATTTCAGTGCCAAGTGGTCGCTTTAAATAAAACATCCGTCTCTCTCGCAATGGTATACTTTTCATCCTTGTCCTTATAATGGTCACGGCGATGCGTGCAGAAAAATGCTCTTGCCCTATTGCTGTTTGCAATAATACACAATACGGTATTTTACAACACCAAAATAATGTACTTTTACGTTAACCAATAAACAAATCTTACGAAAATACTCAAAAAAAAACAAACTTCAGTTTAATTAAGCAATTATAAGATTTTTAAAGACATAAACATGAACAAAAGGATGCAGTTTGGGAATAGAAAATTGTGACGTCATTAGGCACATTTCCCTACAAACTTCATACTAACCCAGCGTTATTGACGTTTCTCGTAAGGAGTTGCTGATTGGACTAGATGTAAAATACCGTATTATAATTACTGGATGCCGGTTGCAGCTCTTGACGTAGCTGTAGGGTATCTCTATGACGCCTGAGGGTTACTGATACCTATATTATAACCGGGAATCGTATGTATACGTACCTATTTCAGACTGATCTGTTTAATACATAATTTTGATATTTAATCGGAAGTTTCTTACTTACCCACTTTCTACAGAGGTTAATTTATTTCCTTCCTCAAACAGTTCTCTTTGTTTACTACCTTGCGAACTCTCGTATATCTACTCGTAAGTAGATCACAGGAGTTAACTTACAAGCCATGATAAAGTTTGGCCGCACGATGGACATAATTCTACAGGGTGATTCGGGAGACGTGAGCAAGATCAACACTACAGATTCAGTAGATCATAAGCTACTGCTTCGTGCCACTATTAGTGAAATTAACGTTCATTTATCTTTGGTGTTGAAAACAAAATGTTTTAAATTATTTACGAAATTCATGGTCACACTACAATCAGAATACTTCAGTCTACTGATGTGCCTAAGGAAACTTTCCAAAATTGCGAAATGTTTCTGAAATTTAATGTAGTTAAAATTCGGAAAATTTCTTACATTTTTGTATGGGACTTGAAACTTTCCATTTTTAAATTTGAATTGCCTATATTTCTAGTGAAAGTTTCATGAAATTTCCGAGAATTTATAGAATATTATGGAAACTTTCCGCAACTTGCACATCTGTACTTCAGTCAAGTGATACGTGTCAAATTGAATGACATCTGAGTCTAATTACTTTTGAAATATCGTATCTCACTCAATGTGACAATTTACTTTCTTCGTAATCAAAGTGCTGTCATACATAACAGTTAGAGGTTTAATCTTTATAAACCAGTTGTTGTAGGGTCACCATGATTGTAGAGAATTAAACTTTAACTTAACAAAAATTAATATACAGGAAAAAGGTACGAGTGTTTCACTTAAATACAATGGTGAACGATTCATTGCCATTTACTATGTATGTAGTGTTGGTCCTGCTCACGTCTCCTGAATCACCTATTCTTAACTTTAAAAAAATGCATGGAGAGATGGGCCTCGCTCAATATTAGTTGAGAATAGTTTCCATCATACGGCCAAAATCACTCTGAACGTGGAACATTTTATTGACAGAATATCTGAAAATGTATTCTTCCAAGATAGATTCAGGTTTCTCCATTGATTTGATGACTCATTTGATTTGCTTATTGTATTGTAAGTAGTTCATCGATTTAGAGTGAGAGTTAACAGGATCCAAAATGATTATGTAAGTACAGCCAGCAGTAGAAGTAGCTACGCATATGAACAGGTCAAAAGCTTTTGTTGCCTTGTAAAAGACTTTTGACCTCTTCATATGCATAGGTACTACTTAGCCCTTATTTAGAGTTCGAGTTAACACGGCCTACAAGTAGGACTAAGGGCTAGTAGCTACGCATATGAAGAGGTCAAAAGTATTTTCAAGGCAACAAAAGCTTTTGACCTGTCCCTAAGCGTAGTACCTACACTAGCTACATCTGCTGGCGGCTCCTACATAATAATACAAAATTCACTTTTCAATTAATTGCTTATCAATGTCAATACAAGAAGTATGACTTATAGATTTTCTTAACAAAATGGCAAGCCTAACCAAGGAAATGTAATACTGATTCCAACATATCTGCATACCTATTTTGATTTTAACAAGGTATTTTTAAAAACTTCATGGTAAGTACGTAGAGTTTCAGCAACGTGCCGTCACGATCGTTACAGGATCTTAAACCGAAAATTGCACAAAAAACCTGTTTGTTTTAAGAATAGCTCTCAATGCATACAACTAGCAATCTGTTAACATCTCTACAATGTTGACAGTGTTTTAAAAGGCAAACTTATAATGCAGGTACCTCCCACGACGCCGGCAGGGTTTGTCTCACCTCATCGGAGCCTTGCGGATGAAGAAACAATACTAGTCTTTGTTTTAACTGTCAGGTATACGCCCCGCACAATGCTCGCCCGAGCAACAACTTCCTAATACTCTATTTCAATTACTCTGCTTACCTGCCCAACATTATATTTATACTTTCCAACTTAGCTGGATACTTTCCTAAAACAGCACATCCTATTGTTTAAATATACCTTTTTGTAATAACTAATAAATCACATGCAATTCTTGTTCTAAAACAATAGAAAAAAAACTCAGGAAAATAAAGGAACCAAGGAAAACAAAATAACAAAACATAATTCAATAATATAAATATTGCATTTATTTCAACGAATTCTGCAAATATAATAACTGTAGAATAATTATAATAATACTATCAGTTTACAAGACTCTCAATCTTTCTCTAGGCGATCCCGTCGCCATAAACAATACCAAAGAATGCTTTCACTGGCTGGCACTGGGCTTTGTTTCAATAACTATAGGTTGAATATTTAACAGTAAATGCAGAGCGCGCATAATTACATTAAAATTAAATTATACAAATTAAAATAAAATTATTGGAAGTCGTATTGGAGACATGTTCAATATCAAATACCTCACCAGGTATACAAACAAGCGCATTGCGTCAAGCACGCGGTATCTACATAATGAAACAAAATAGCCGTAGATAATAAAACTAAGAAACAAAAATAAATACAAACATAACAAAAAAATAAACGAAAATAACAACAAAAATGCGATATGCAAATAAACTTGATGCCAAAATAACACGTGTGACATTGTATATAGCTGCATTGTATTTGTGCTGAGAAGTGTACATTTGCATTTGAAAGGTTGACGGAGTCGTATCAAGACGCTAGTGCGGCGAAGGCGCGACTTTCCACGGAGTAAATAGAACCATAATGGCAGCACCCGCGGCGCGTGCGCAGCCGCGCGCTGCCGCACTACGCGCCGCCATTTCAATTTGAACTAAATATTTGCATATCGCCTAACTCCCCAATTCCGACCCACTCTTATGTAAATGTGTCAAGAGAATAGCAAAAACTGCAGCCGGCAGACCCCACAAGCGACCAAGGATCTCATTATTATGTAAAATTCGACAAACTTGTGTAGTGTTATGTCTGTATATATTTTTGTCCTTAGAGGCTCGCGCCCTCAGAGACGCCAGCCTCGATCGATATTCGAAGTAACTAAACAATAAGATACGGTTATATCACAAGTTCTTAAGATGCCTCTACGAAACAAACACGATATATTTATTTATATCTAAATATATATACCTATCGCAATACATCCTAGAGCGGCGTCGGAAACAACTGTACAGCGCACTATTATTACATCTAATAGTATACTTTTACACGATCAACTTATTTACAGTGGAGGTCCTAAGAAAATAATTTACAGACACTTGGATCCTACAAGGCACCTTATTTAAATAGTAATATAGACTTCAGGCTTCGCTATGACTTTACAAAATAACTAAAACGTTTTAAATTCTCTAAAATATATAAATTTGGTTTTCATTAAAATCCTACAACAATCGACAAGTCTCTAATACCTAATAGGAGTTTTAAATATGAACAACTAGGAAGAATAATATTATGCAACAGATTACTAGTCTTTACTTATATGCCACGTGGTGTTGGTTTTTCAATGAGCAGATAAGAAGTCGAGAATCGGGAGCGATAGAAATAAGAGACAATAGACATTGACGTACAATTTCCGAGAAAGTCTTTTGATTGGCGTCATTTGAATAATTGATTATTCATGTGGAGCGAAATGCATGTGCGCCAGATCGGTCCCATTAGATATACGACGTCCTTCACGCGTCCTACCATTGTTGGGATGGTTTGCATTTGAATAGCGGCGGCGCAGAGGCCGCCCACCGGTCGGAGCGGCCCGCCTTCGCACCGACGATGCTGCAGTATCACTACCAGCCGCACCGCAATCGCCTCCCATGCCAGGTTAGGTGACACGTACCAAGTAATCATAAGCAATATAACCAACCCGGGAACTATGAACTGAAGTTTAAACAAAGACCTCTATTGCATGAAAGCCACTGGAAAACCAACACTACGTGGGAAGCATAAAACTATTTCACATTATACCTACATTTTATTTACAACAGGACTCACTAGTAGGATAATAGAGCAACGACCGTCACGGCACGAAATGAGCTTCACTCAATGCGTCAATTAGGCGTACACATTACACATGCTAGTCCGCGACTGAGTGAAGCTCGCCGCTGCGAGGTTCTACATAAATGGGTCAAAGGTCGCGTACCGCTCAGGAGCGGTATGCGACGGGGACCGCGGTCAAGTGCACTCACCGTTGCCAGCGAGCTGAGGCCGTAGGAACGCGTTGTGAAGTTCCCCGCCGAGGCCACCCTCTAGTCGCGCAGCCATCTGCATGAGGGCCATGGTGCTGTCTTCAGCGCCCACGCCCACGACGCCGGTTTCGAGCCGCGCGCGCACAGCGGCTATGTGCCCGCGCGTGAACACGTGATCTTGCACCGAGTACTTGTGACTATACTTGAAATCACACACGCGACACTCCTCGGCCGGCGGCGCGTCCGACACTTCCGATAAGCCGGCCGCAAGCCGCGCCTTCTTCTCTTTCGCACGCGCGTTTTGGAACCACACTTGTACTACGCGTTTTGGCAGACCGATCTCCCGCCCGAGCGCCTCGCACTCGGCCATCGTTGGCGTTTTATAATCGCTGAATAATGCTTTCATTATTTTCACTTGTAAAGAGGACATCTGGGTGCGGTAGCGTTTGCCGGGCGGTCTCGGTGTCTGTTGCCCAGGCAGTGGCGAGGTGGGCTCGTCCTCTTCGTAGAACTCCATAGTCTCAGATGCGGTGTCTGAGCGTTCGTCAGCGTCCGATCCCGGCCTTGAGAGGTCGACTGGTTTGCTGAGATCTAAGGGTATCTCCGGTTTTCCATGTTCATTGCGTCTTTCAGAGGTCTCATTATTGCCGCCATTTTGTTGGGCAGCGGCATGCGCTTGCAGTTCGCTAACGTAGCGCTTCATAGATTCTTCACTGTACTGCTTGATAAATTTCTCCATGTCTGAGTGAAAGGGCGGAAAAATAGGGGGCAACATGGGAGCCCCCGCTTGGGAAAAATTTTGCTGCCGGTCACTTTGTTGGGAGCCAAAACTGGGGGTTGATTCGGTGCTTAATTCCTCGTCTGGCAATGTATCGACGTTGATCTCACCTCGTGCACACTGATCGGCGTGCTTAGTGCTCAAATGGCTCTCCAGAGCACTCTTTACTTTGAACAAAGCTGGGCAAAAAGGGCATCGCTTGTTGATGACTTGCGCATGAGCACGAAACTGCCCCTTTCTTTCTCGTGCACGTGTATTTTGGAACCAAACTTGTACCACTCTCTTCTTTAGTCCAACTTCACGAGCTATATTTTCTAGCATCTTTCTAGAAGGATTCGATTCGATTTGGTACTTTTGATAGAGATAATCGAGTTGTTCCGGTAATATCGTAGTTCTTAAACGTTTGTCTTTAGGCTGTTCTCCAGTGTCCACTTCTTCGTATTCATCGAATTTCCTCTTTACAGCCTGTTGGTTCATCGCTGCAACTAACGGGTGTCTCGCCTCGTCATTGCCGAGTTGAGCGTTCAGTTGTTGTAACTGTGCATGTTGCTGCAGGATGCCAAATGGGGAATCCGGTGGATACGTGGGAAACAAGTTTGGGTTCATGATATGGACCAGTTGATGCTCCCTCCATAAGTCGAATCGTGGGAAGACTAGGTTACATTTATCACATTGAAAATTTCCATCCTTTTCGTCACTTCTTGGAGCGAGGGCTATGGGTGTAACTGGTGTATGGGGAGTGGGCGGCGCCGGAGAGACTGGGTAGTTGGCTGCCGCGGGTGTTGGTGTGCGCGGTGGCGCGGGCGATACAGGCACGTGCGGTGCGTGGTGCTCTACTGTGCTCGAGTTGGAATCTTCGCTGCTCAAAGTCGCTGCCACTTGCGCTGCAGCCGCTTGTGCCTGAGCCGATCTTTTGGCATCTTCTTCCTTAAAGCAGTGTGTCTTTTGATGTCGTATTAACTCGTAGTAACGCTGGAACACTAATTGGCACTTTTTGCATTGATAGTTAAGTCCAGGAGTCCTTTGAAATCGATTGGCATCATCGGTTGCACCCGCAGGTGGCTCTGCGGCGGGTTGGTTTTCGTAAACTTTTCTCGCTTTTTGTCTAGCGTTTTGAAACCAGACTACGATTACTCTAGGACTCAATCCTAGCAGTTTTGATAGATATTCTAAGTCATCGTCTTTTGGATATGCGTTGTTCTCAAAAAACTCTTGTAGAACTTTTATTTGGTAGTCAGTAAATCTAGTTCTGTTGGCGCGTTTGCCAGAAGACCCCGAGCTGTTGGATCCGTTCGAGTTGCCCCCGGAAAGTCCGAAATCGGCCGGTCCCCTGCCGGGACTGAGACTGCGATTTGGGGTCATAGGTAGGACGTTCGGGGGCACGGAGTTTGGGGACGTGAAATTTGGATTCAGCTTTGGTGGTAGCATCGACGGATGAGGTGGCTGCGGTATACTCGTAGCCGGTATGGAGTCAAGTTGCGACTGAATCAAGGAATTCAAAGACAAATGGGTGGGCGTCTGTGGTCTTGATATGTTTTGGTGGTGATCAGAGTGGTTTAGACTAGGAGCAGGGCTTTGAGATGGGACCTGGGGAAAGATGAAGCTTTTGTCTTCCTGGTGCCTATCATCATAGGAGTTGTACTTTTCTTCTATCGATGGTTCGTCGTTTGGCTCCGATTTGACATCCTGCTGGTTTATAGATGGCTCCTCTATTTTGACTTTCTTTTCTGGGGGAGGTTTCCCTTCATCCGAGCTTGCAGATGAATCTAATGGCGTAACCTTGGCCTCACCGGTCTTCTCATACTCCTCAAGATTGAGAGTCGTCGATGGTGGATTGTTAAAGTTGTACGGCGAATCCTTATTACGCTGTCGCTCTTTGAATAGCGTATTTCGGAACCAATGTTTGATTACCTTGGTAGCGAGTCCGGATTGTTTAGCCATCTTAGCAATGGCTTCATCACTGGGCGAGTTGTTGATGTCGAAGTGCGCTCGCAGAATCTTCAGTTGTTCATCGGTAATGCGAGTGCGAGCCCGTTTCTGTCCAGCCGCAGCATTTGCCTGCTAACAATAAAAAAAAAGGATAAGATTTATAAATTATTACATTTTTTATTAATACGTTACTATTTAAACTAACAAAGCTTTACTGGAATATTAGGATCATTTGTTTACAGCCCTATCGATCGCTGTCCGCAGGTAAGTTAGAATAACAAGACCCGTTGTTAATAATAAGATTCGACCCTATCTGGTTGACAAAAGATCGTCTGTCGCCTTTATGCAAACAGATAGCTAACGTTCGAATCGGCGTTCGTTATCTTACAATAGCCGTCGATATACTTGCCGGTTGAGTTTAAACAGTAAGGCTTACAGGAATAATCAGGATGGAGCCTCGTGAACGTTACACAAACAAGGCATTTAATATTACTTATGTAAACCGAACTTAGATAAGACTGAGTGGTCTTTTGAAATTTATTTTGCAGTCTTCCGATGAATGTTAAGAGTTCCCCGTACGCTCGACCGAACTCGATTCTCCATACAAACGTAGTTTCGTTCTCATTTTAAAACGCCATGCTGAAATAACATGAAACTTTGTATACACAATCGGATCCGCCATATGTAGGTCGGAAATTAGTTTCTGTTGCTAGAAATTGGAATAGAAAAAAAATACAGCTAGTTTTTAATTTTTTTAGGTCTTGTATGAAAACCTTAATAATCGCTGTATTGTTTTTCCATTATAATTTCAAGGAACAGAAACTAATTTCCGACCTAGATATATCGGATCCCCTTGTGTATACAACGTTTCAAATGATTCCAGCATGCCATTTTAAAATGAGAGCGAAACTACTTTTGTATGGAGAACCGAGCTCCGCAGGACTCATAAAGAAAAAAAAACGTAATATTTCATATTCATTATTTTAACAACTAGCTGACATGATTATTACATACTTTATAAGGTACATGTCCCAGTACTTGACACTGACCTAATACGGTGACAGTTTCAATCCTAGGTATGCCACAATAATTAGGGGTGGGGTGAACAATAGGTGTCACCTAAAGGGTATTAAAGTGCCAACAAATGGGACGTTTACCTTAATAGGATTATCAAAAACTAAAATGCATACGACCGCTTTGGCCTAGTTGGCAGTGACCCTGCCTACGAAGCTGGTGGTCCCGGGTTTGAATCCCAGTCAGGGCATTTATTTGTATATTATATATTTATTTATGTATTTACCATAAGTAATACATTAAAGCAATCTAAGCGGGCTTGGTTTGTACGGATATTAATTGACACAGTACCCGTGTTTTAGTAATTTTCTATATATTTATTAGCATATATGCTTAAGAAAGTTATCACATTCACAGATAACTGACATAATTAATTACTATTAATAGAAGTACGTTTTAATCTTAAGCCGTAGTGATTTATATTTGTGTCACAGTGAAACTACATTTTCTGAACTCAAGGGCATGCTATTTACTCTTAATAAGTAGGTACGTAATCAATTCAAATAGGTGAATGAAAAATGTAAACACTGACCTGTTGCTGTTGCTGCAGCATCTGTTGTTGTTTCATCTGGGCGTCGTGAGCGAAGGGCATCGCGTCGAAGGGAGGAGGGGGCAGCATGAGCGGCACCAGCGGGGGCTGCAGGTTCATTGCAGCTAGGGCGCCCACGTTGAGGCCTAGCGGCAGGCCCAGCGATAACATCTGAGCCACCATCGGATGAAGCTGACCAAGCTGTTGTTGCAGCTGCAGCATATTCAACGCCGCTTGCATCTCTTGCACTTGAGCCGCCAGCAAGGCTCCGGCCTGAGCCTCGCCACCACCGTTCCCATTCTCGTTGGTGAAGTTCCCAGCACTCTCTCCACGGGGTGAAGGCGACCTCTCCTCTTGAGGCGCGGGTGAAGCCGCACGCGGTGAGTTAGGCGCACCAGATTTCCTCTCATACTCCGATTTGAAATGCTCGGCGAACTGCTCTAGGAATTCAAGCGGAACTTTATCTTTATGCACTTCTTCACAATGAGTTTTTAACACGAACACACTAGAGAACTCCTTGTTGCAATGTTGACACGTAGATTTCGTTTCACCATCCGGGGGTTTCTCTTCAGGCGGTGGCGGAGGCGGGCTCGGCGCACGCGCCATCTCTCGTTCTTCTTGCATTTTTCGCCGCTGATTTTCATTGTATTGCATGACGAGGTCGAATCCAAATGTCTCGAGTAGTTGTTTGTACATTTGCGAGTTTCTTTTGGGCGGGTTGCCCTTGGCGACCATCTCGTCTAAAGCAGCTGCGTCTGCGTCAGCTAGCGGCGAATGTGCCCGCGCATCGCCAAACGGGCATGAAGTTGCGCGATGTGCGTCGAGTAACTCCCCGGTAGGAAATGACGCGTGGCAGCGATCGCACGAGGCGCTACCTGCGCGAGGGGAACGCGGGCTACCTGGCCGCGCGGGGGGCGAAGAGCGCGGGCCCCCACTGCTCGTTGACGAAGGGGATGTATTTTTCGGCGACAACACGTCTTGTAAAATTTTGGCGGGGTCGTTTCTGTCCGGCTGCTCTACCAAAGGGCGCGATAAATCCACGTGTCCGGCGGCCGCGAGTTCCTGTAACTTGCCAGCTCGCGTTTGATGTAGCACGGACCTCATATGGATGTCGAGAGTACTGCCCTGAGTATAGGCGACTTTGCAAATGTTGCATTTGTAGCGTTTGCGTTCGTCTTCCTCGCTCGATGTGCTTTTAGGTGTTAGGGTTAAATTGGAAGGTGCTGAGCCCGCTCCGGGCGAAACGGGAGGGTTGTTGTTATTTTGTTGTTCTTGCATGGCGCGTTTCAGTTTGTGCAAATGGCTCACGCTGTTATAATGAACGAGTAAGATGTTCTTTTGTGTGAACGACTCCTTGCATACATCGCATTTGAATGGCCTGTTTGGGTCAAGATACTTCTCCATAGGATATGTGAGTTTTTCTCCCTTTCTGTGTAGGAGTGTTTTATTATGAGCTGTTAAATAAGATTGACGTGTGAAAGCAACTTTGCATCTATGGCATTTGTACTTCCTATTCGGATCATTGTAAGAATCTTCAGCCATAGCTTGTGAATTTAGATAGTCTTCTAGGAATTGTTGGTCTTTGTAAACGATAGAATCATCTGAGTTTTCAGCATCATTATGACCCGATTCATCTGCCACTGTTGCGCTTGAATCTCTGTCTTCCATTTCACCAAGTTCATCTTCAGGCGTTCTTAGTGCTTCTTTGCGTAACAACTCCGCTGTGGCAGCATCCAAAGCTGTCCCTTGGCTCGCCTGTAGCAATGGATTTGAGGCAAGACTACGTTTGAACGCAGAAAGTTCTTCTTCTGACAGCTCTGGATGAGAAGTTTCAACGTGTTTTTGTAGTGCAAGAACGGATCTGAAGCTTCGCCCACAAAGTACACATTTGGTTGCATCACGAATGACATGATATTGTGAATGAAGTTGAAGTTTCTCGACAGTCTTGAAAGCCAAGCTGCATTGGTTACAGCGATATTTGTAAACGTGTTTTTCAGATACAGACATATTAGCGATGGAGTTGCGGGCATGCGCTTCTCTGAAATGATTTTGCAACGCATGAGCTGTATCAAAAAACCGGTTGCATCCCTTCTTCCAACAAACATAACCGGGTCCTTGCGGTGTTTGTTTCAATTCGAAATGACCAGATTCGTTTTGATGTTGACATAATTCATCCACGTTGCGAAAAGTGCGATTGCAGGTGGAGCAGCGTTCGGTTTCTCCATCCGCACTTCCCTCGGACCGTGGTGATGAGATCTCTCGTTCTTCGTCGCCTGGACGTCCATCCTCTCTTTGGGCTTGAGCACCTCCGTTCAGCCAATGGCTTTGGTCCACGAGTAGCAGTAATCTTTGCAGGCCCTCGGAGTTGACTGAGTGAATTTGCATCACGTGTCGTTCAAGAGCCGGTCTTTCTTTAAATGCATCCTGGCAAAGCGGGCAAATGAAGTGTCGTACATTGTCTCCATGTGATGCGGTCACGTGAGCGTGTAAACGGCTCTCGCTCCCACAACTGAAATTGCAGTAAGGACAAGCATGTGGGCCAGGTGTTTCACGTTCTTCATCTCTTTCCCCTGACCCTTGCTGAGGCGGTTGTTGCTGTTGTTGCTGTTGCATTTGCTGTTGGATCTGTTGTTGAGCTTGTTGTTGATGTTGTTCCAAGAATCGCAACATTTTCTGTTCTTGTGTCAATTCAGGTTTCTGATCTACCGGTTCTTTATTATCTGCGAACAAAAAAATACATGTGTTATGTTCTATAAATAAGCACCAAGTGGAAAAGTAGGCTAAGATTGGTAAAAGTTAAAAATAGATCGTCGAACCTCCCGCTACGGAATCCGCACTACGAATGGATACAGATCTGTAAGCCGTACGTCCACAATCTACCTATACACGAAATTTATCTACAAAAAAGATTATTTCTATAAATTCACTATTGTTCGGCGTGAACGTTTGTTACTTTTCTGAATCGAAGTTAAAAATAAGAATCTCCTCCTTTATATTATTAGTAGGTTGGTTTTGTTTGCGACGTCCCGGCAAGACAAAGGTATCGCTCTATCCATCCCGTACGCACACATGCACAGATGCATTAATGTTAAGGTAACAAGTAAGTATATTGTAATTTCGCACACAAAGAAGATACAGGACAGGCAAACAATCATTGTTCATTATTACAAAAGGTTCGGAATATTTCGTTTCGCATTGGATCAAATGCAATCGGGATTGACGGATATGACGGTGGGTGCGAGGGGGATAGGTAGTGTGGAGATATGTGAGATTGCAATTATTATTTGACCAGGGATAAGTCCGCGGCGTGTGAAAGAAGCTGGCCGCATTGTTTACGCTCAAATAAGGAAGGTGAAAGAAACGGCCGGCAGGGGCACAGATTCGTTAAGCAACGTTACAATCACGCTTTATTAGATGAGCAACTGACAGCCTGCCCGTCTATTGTATTCATTTAGGATTCAGAAAAAAAATAGCACACATAAATCCGAAATCCTCATATTAATCAAACAAAAGATTTCAATGTGCGTACTGGAACTGAGAAATGTAATTTAAATTTCTCATAATTTTGAAAATGTGAAACGATTAGCAGCTGTTCATTGGACTTAGCTAAGTCAGAGATAGTGCAAAAATACGTAAGGGGGCTGACATTTTACTTAATTAAAACTCGAAAATTATCTCACAGTCGAGCAGATCCGAAACCAGTCGTTCCCCTGTTCGGAACCCGTTCCATAGTTTTAATCAGTTAAAACCGTTACATCTAATGAAGGGGAGAGGGATAAGTAAGTAAATCTAAGTAATAATAGCGCAACTGACCCTAAATCCGGGGCGAAGTGACCAGTGAATGTAATTATTTATGATAGAGAATCACCGACCCAACGTCTGGCAGGAGCAAAGAACAATAGCCAGGTAAAGGGACCTTGTCTGCATAAATGCCATCTCCAACGCTTTTTGTCAATGGACAAAGGGTCTTTTCTAAGGAAACACCACATCGTTATAGCGTCGTAAAGTAGGTATTGTGCAGTGCGATGTAAGTTTTGTTTCGCAAGATTTAGGTCAGAATTTTTACAATGTGGCGTCAGTAACACAATGGAATGAACGATTTTTTGCGGCTGCCGAAGCTGGTGTTGCGTTTTGTGTTCCGCTTTTAGGGAATTGATAGCGCACATGCATAAAATTAAAAATAATGTTTTCCAAATCTTGTCGTTAAATTTAAGGATCTTTTTATTTGAACTGCAAATACTGCAGTGTTGACAAAAACATCCTCATATTACACGTTGGTGCTAAGCAAAAAATTATTACACGATCCAGGGATCCAACTGGTCTTTGACTCAATATGAAGGGGTAATCTCAAACCGGTTATAATCTGGTTTTAATTGTAATTGATGATGAGAAACATTAATGAATAAAGAAACCAAGGGACAAAAAATGCGTCACATCCAATTATGAGACGAAGTATAAATTGTACGATACAATTCTTGCGTTATTTTAGCAATTAGGTTTTAAATTAACGGAATTCCATTGGCGACGTGAAATTACATCGCACAAGCGATCGCTTAAAAAGGCTCCTCAATAAGGTGAAAATAAGTAATAAGCATAAACATGAGACACAATGGTGTAAGCCGGATTTCTTTCGCCTCCACATTTCTCTCGGAGTTTATCGTATTTCACCGCGGCCATAAACATGCGATGGGCGATGCAGCCGGCGACATTGTACGATGATGTAGCTGCCTCATCACAAGGGGGCAATCATCCTTAATGCGCGATGGCCACATACGTAATGCGAGTCATTGTCCCGCGTATGGTACTTATGGAAAATTCGCGTTCTCAATTCAAATCTTCGTTCCGTCTCCCTCGCGCGCGGGGCGGAGCCGCCTCCGGCCAATGACAGCCTCGGCCTGGTGGCGACACCGTGTAAGGCGTACGTTATTAAAGAAACCTGTTCTAATGTTGCGCGCTTTAAATTAAATTTAGTCCGTGTGTAATTATCTCATTATTGTAATTACGAATTCTCCGCTAAATGCTGCTCGGAATGGAGATTGCTCGGCTAAGTGACGGTCACGCGGGCGCGAGGCAAACATTGCTTAATGCCTAAACTTGTTAACTATTTACCGAATTAACACAAAACACATTGTGATGTCTATTAGCGATCCACCGAAGCACAGTTTGTAAAAACGCAAAACAAAATTGATTAAGGAACGAATCGGTTTAAATTGGAAGGCGATAGTGACGTTTCGAAATCACATTCATAAGTCGATTCAGTATTACTTTATCGATACGAACGCCGGTAATGGTTCTGGTTGAATTAATTTTAATGGGATTTTTACGCTTTATAGAATAAAATGTTTTGAAACATGCTTAGGTAGGTATAGCTTGTTCTAGAGTAATAAATAGTCATGAGTTTATTTTGCCATATAGTTGTTATGAAAGAAGCTGTGTGCAGCGACATCTGGCGTGGAATGGAAAAACGACTTGAAAAAAGGGGCGCACGCGCGGCATATTATCGGTTCGCTATCACCACCGTTAACCTGTTGAATTATGAAGCGCAGCAGATGCTAAACGGATATTTTGGTATTTATTGGGCTACTACATTAAGCTCAGTGTAGGGAAGTTTTTTCAGTGTAAAAGTAGAGGCTTGTATCGAAGATATAACCGTAAATTATACTAAGTGGTTACTTCTTACGTTGCCTACCTATTTATTTTCGTCACTAAATAGAAAAACCTTTCATCTATACTAATATTATAAAGCTGAAGAGTTTGTTTGTCTGTTTGAACGCGCTAATCTCAGGAATTACTGGTTCGAATTGAAAAAATCTTTTTGTGTTGGATAGTCCATTTATCGAGGAAGGCTTTAGGCTATATGACATCACGCTGCGACCAGTACGAGCGAAGACGCGGACGAAGTCGCGGGAAACAGCTAGTGGGGTAAAATAAAACCAAACATAATAGTATTATGCTTTACTGTTTGGTTGATAATCTTAGATATACATGTAGGGTGATTTCGGGGTCGTGGATCAAGAATCAGTTTTCGCACTTGGTATCTATCTGTTAGCCATTTCAAGAAAAATGTAGTGACACGAAACAAACGCATTTCATTTTTTAATTTATTTTGATGACAAAAATTAAAAATCCCAAAAAACTACTCTCTTTGACGCATAGTATGGAGAGTTGACAGTGGGGTAGGGTGACCAAGTTGTTTTAAAAAGTATTATTTCCTATCAAAATTTGAATAAAAAGAGAACTATTTGAGTTATCGTGTCATACCGACTGTGTCGTTGTCTAATTTAAATTCTTGACCATGTACAATCATTCCGGATCACGACCCCAAAATCATCCTGTATATTACCATTTTTAGCGTTAGTAACGGAATTAAAATTGAAAACGTTAAGTGTATCGCAGACAACATGCTATCAAGCTGCCAAGCCAACAAAGAAGTATCCACTTAAAAACTAATATATTTTGAATATGGTTAATTGCATCGCGATTATATGTTGAGGGCTAATTACAGAGTTTTTCTAGTATCTACAAGTATTATTTATTTAATGCAGGAGGAGATTTGGCTTAGACTTGAGAAGACTTAAGGAAGTCGGCGCGAAATATCACAATAGGCATTGAACGGCCCGATAACTATTGACTAACAAACTACTCGTTTCCTTCTTATCACTTCACTGAACATGAAAAGGTTTTGAAAAAACTCCTATTGTTTTATTTAACTATCTACCTTTATTGCTACTGCCTCTGTTAACTTTCGGTCGGCAAAGTAGATGTTGGGCAATATAATGCCTAAATGTAACCGAACCTAATCGTGTATACCTAGTAAGAAAATACAGACAAGTTGTCTAATCTAAGAACATTTCTATGAAATAAGCTGAACCGCAGTTCATTAATACATACCATTTTCTTGATCATATGGACTGGAAAGTTCTGCTGGCTGAGGGATGACTTGGAAGAGTTCAGCGACATCAGGCGTCGGGTCTTTGCCTTCAGAGCGCCGCTGCAGCTGGTGGATTTGCTCCATTTGCAGATGCTTGACAGAGCGCACGTGTTGCAACAATGGCAGGCGGTGCGGCGCGCCGAAACCGCAGAGAGCGCAGCGGTACACGCGTGGCCGATCACGAGGAATTCGCGACACACACTCCCGAAGATGTCTCAACAGCAGCGCGGCCGCTTCATGCCTAGCACCCGCCGCGTGCAACTGCAACTTATGCGCAGAGTTCGTATAATAATCACACGCACAACACCTGATCTGAACACCACCAACTCCTGCGCTCCCGGTCCCAACACCGCCACAAAACTTTAGCTTCCATTCGTTTCTCGGTCCACCTTCTTTTACGTGGTTCACATGCTGCAACCTTTGTAGATGCTTGTCGGTTTTGCAATGAAGTTGGAAGTTTGCTTTCAAATTGGTTTTGTATGTGCAGAGCTTGCAAACGTAATGACCTGCAACAAGTGCTAGGATTTCTTGTTCCCTGATCTTTGTACGGTCCTGCGCGAGATGATGGCCCAGCGCTTCGAGGGAATCAGTCGAGAAGCAGTTGCAAATACAACAGTGGAAGGTTCTCTCTGGTTCTGGGTCAGCTGGTTCTGGTGGAGGTTCCATCGCGTCAGGGTTCAGGCCGACATCGAGGTGTGCACCTAATTCAGGTGGCGAAGGCCCAGGGCCTCCAGTCATGAGTTGAATCATCAGAGCTTGGTTATACGCCATATCAGCTAATGCAGCCTCAGGGTTCGGTGGAGGGGCATCACCAGCACCATGGAAGTGAAGCAAACTCTCCAGTTGTTGTTGGCTTTGTTGTCTGTGATGTAGTGCTGACAATGTTTGCATATGTTTTACGTTTTGCTGTAGCACTAGCATGTTGTGGGTATGCTTTTCAGACGTCATGTGTATTCTGAGATTTCGGGCAACATTCGTCTCGTAATTGCAAACATCGCACCGGAATGTAGGCTTTGGTTTTTGACCTAAGGGAGAGTGGTGCGGTAGAGGAGGCTTATGAGCGCCGGGTGGGGTATGCTGAGGAGGAGGAGGTAGAGTGCCTTCTCCAGGATTGCCCCCATTCTGTAATTCCTGCATGTTATTTAAATGCTTATCGGACTGCATGTGTATACTTAAATTGCCTTTCGTGGTCGTTGAGTAGTTGCACACTTCGCATCTGTAGGGTTTGTATCCACAGGTGTATGTTTCGCCCCGTGCGAGCCTGGGGTGTGGCTGACCGGCTATACAATAAATACAACTTGTTTCTGCCTCAGGATGCTTTTCCTTCATATGGATTTCAAGCGTTTCCTGGTATTTGTAATGCCAATTGCATTTAGGGCACTTCAAAGTTTTACAGGAGTTTCTACTGTGCATGCCGGCTAGGGGTCCTCCAAGTCTGCCAGAATTTAAGATTAATTCGCATTTCGGGCAGTCTGCTCCAGATGGTCGTCCTCCGAGATGGTCCGGACACACTCCTATCGTCGTGCCAGACAGAAATGCTGGAGGTGTTACTTGGAATGGTGGGGAAGAATTTGGGCTTGCACGTGGCTGAACTGATGCGTTTATCGTATGGGGATGTGCAACAGAGATCAGGGAATGTTGTGGAATCATAGCTTCTGCTATTGACCGAGGTGGTCTCCACGCCGGTGGGCTCGGCCTCCTTTCATCGCACGATCCGTTGGGTAACATTGAGTCACTGTCTCTTTCAATGGGCGTCACCATTTCAGGTCGTTTATCCAATGAAGGACTTGATAGTTCTGATACGTTCGCGGGGCTACCCGAAGCAGATACTCTTGGCGGCGCCGTTGCACCTACTGGCTCTAAAAATGAGACTAAAGCTTCTTTATCTTTTCCAACACACTGAATGATGGCGGAAGCGTTCTCTCTTGATAAGGCGTCTCTTTCCGAGTCAAGTAATGATAAACTATGGTCCGACTGGGCATGCGCCACAAACGATTTGGCGTATCCAAAACTCAATTTACATATAAAACACATAAGAATTGGTTTAACTGGCACGCTGACAGGACATTCCACAGACGGGGATTGGGGTCTTGGGGCGTCCTTTCCGCCTCGAAAACTGAACACACGATAGCTATGCATAACCGGCGCGTCGGGTCTCGCTCGGGCTCGTTCTGCTGCCAACCTGCCATAGAGTGCACCATATAAAGATGGGTTTCTTGACACGTAAAACGCACTCGCTATCTGAGGGAACTCAAGCTGCCTTTCCACGATATTACTATCGCGGCTATCGACGATGCAGCCGGGTTCTATTTTAGGCAGGTCGGACAGGCTCGTCTCGCCTTCCGATAGCTCGGGGTCCTCGATGATGTAGGCGGAGCCATCGGGGTTGTAGACGATCTTTCCGTCGAAGCGCTCGACGTCGGAAGAGAGCGGTGGGGAGTCTCTCCGCGAGGTGAGGTCGACGGCGTCGGGGGCAGCGGGGGGCGAGGTGGGCGCGGGCGCGGAGGACGGCGCCGGCGCGGGCGCCGCCGGGGCCGCGGGCACGTTGCGTGGTTCCTCCTCGGGACTCATGTCACCGTCGTCGTCGTCGGGCTCTAGCGCGGCGGAACTCTGGGGGTCGTCGCGCTTGCGGCGCCGCTTGCGCTCCGGTGGCGGGCCGCTAGCGGGGCCGCCGGGCTGCAGCGGCGTGGGCATGGCGCCGGGCGTCAAGGGCCGGCATCACATGCTCTCCTGTAACAAACAACACATTTACGTTAATAATGAACGTCTACGGTATCTTTCTAAACATAACAAAAGACTTCACATAATCTCATCAGTCAGTTATCTAGGTATACCTCCTCATTTACAACGTCAACAAGCCGAGGCCATTAACTCAGTCATCAGATTCATTCTCTATTTAATTGATAACCGCGTTACCCCGATCAATGAGTCAAAGTCAATCGGGCATTTAAAATATCAGTGCACATTGAATGTGTCCGACATTTCTCACGGGCTAGTTTCACCTAGTTAGTCGAAGGTGACCGCTCAATGGATTTTTGTATAGAACGGACCCGGCCGGAAAGGGAGGGGTCGCTCGCTTATGTCACTTGTTTTTGTTTCCAAAGAACTGCACAGTGCACACCGAATTTATTTTTATGTCAACCGTAACGACGTCAAATCGAAACAACGTTCACCTATAGCATTTCATCAAACAATGTGGTATGACTTAGACTGTCACTCACTTAAGTAAATATTTCGTTAAAGATAAGACTTTCCCATAGACTGTGTTTGTATGTACTAAGCTTACCCAAATTAAAATACATGGTAATCGTTGCTTATCTAACCGACATTTGCGCAAACAACTACGATCAATTTATCGGGCTGACAGGCTGTCAGCGCTGTCAATACTGACACTTCTACAATTAACAAACCAACAAACACGCGAACCTGAGAAAATACTTTTTGTAAACACCAATAAAAATTTCACTAAATAGTCATCCTTATTACCATCGCATAAGAACGATTGGCGGTGAATCGTTGGATTCTACCGATCACTCTGACTGATCAGTACGATTGTGTTAAAGTAAAAAATCGTTAAAAATACAAGATTAGCACTTCATCTTCGTTATCTCTGTTATCACAGATATGTGTCCTACAAATATCTGAGTAACTAGTGCTGGAATAATATGTATTAACTTATTTGACAGCTTTGAGATAATCAATAGGTATCACGAAACATTCGAATGTTGATTGAGACGTAAATCCAGGTATAGGTATTTGAATTTCAGCCGACCGTTAATCACTAGGTAGGTACCAAAATAATAATAATGTAAAAACAATATTTTCTTCAATTACAGTGGCTTTAACGTCCACACTTACTGTTGTCATTTGTACTAATAAATAACAAAAACTAGTAAAGTAACTTTTATATATGAAGGATTTTTTTTAGCAAACCTACCTAACTACACGTTTGACCATACGATAAACAGGGTGTGGCCTGTAATAGGAGCAAAAATTTTAAAGGCTTCTTCCTTAGAATATCTGCATTAACCTCTTGTGTCCAAAGAAAATTATCTTTTTTCATTTGGGAGAAATTTTGATCTAAAGTTATGACCTCCAAGTAATAGATCTTGGCACCACGAGATTATAGCGCGGCAGTCACTGCTGATATTGAGGTAGCATCTAGTTATGACACATAATCGTTGTTGCATTTTTGATAGAAAATGATATTTTTGGGATGTTTTAATTTTTTTAAGCATTTTTAAGATTTTTTTTTAATAAATAGTTATTAATATAGCTCCAATAGAGTAAAAAAGCACATATAAGCTATATTTGCGAAAAAAAAAACTTCTTTTTTTCAATTAAAACCATCACTGGCACTGCAATTAGCGAGGTTATCTCGGATTGACAGAATTAAGAAACAAAGAAGAAACAATTTTCCTTAGAAATCTGCAAGCGTTAACGAATAGGTAATTCAAATTCCACTGAATGGCCTGAGTAATTTGCAGTTTACGCCATGCACTAATCATATTGACTAATGAGTAAATAACAGGCAGGATGTGCCTGATAACGTTATATTATATGTTATAATAATGCTAATATGAAATCGGGTATTCCTTACACCGGATATGTCATACGATAAGGAACCAGCTAGACCTGAATTTAGAGATGATTCGCGATTTATTTGACCAAGTGAACAAGTAGAGTTTTTGTCCCTACTATACTATCGGCCAGCGCTACGGATTCACATCTGTAGGATTATTTTCGAATGCACTTCACAGCGTTCTCTATTTAAATTGTCTATACATATAAACGCCAGCCTGCAGACGATTTTTTGAAAAAGAGAATCCGTAGCGTTGGCCAATAGTACCCACCCGCCTATCAGAAGAACTTGACAAGAAGATAATATCTTACGAGGTTTAAAGTTAGAAAACATCAGTTAGCTACATTCTGATAAATAAAATAGAACTTGTAAAATTATTTCTGCTAAAGCTTACGGTGGCCTAGAGGTTCAAGCATGCAGCCATCAGGCGGCGGTTGTGGGTTAGAATCCCGGCTCGTACCAATAAGTTTTTCGAAACATTGCATGCATCTGCGAAGAAATTCCCCAAAGTCACTAACCCGCACTGGGACAGCGTGGGGACAACTACCCGACCCCTCTCATCGGAGATAGGATGCCTGTGACCAGCAGTGGGACGTAAATTGGCTGATGATGATGATGATGAATGTTCTTTCCACTCTGACTAGTTAGTCATGTAAGTCAAGGAAGCTTGGAAGGTTCATAAGTTAAGCACATGGAATATCTCCAAATCTATCATTTCGTTGAAACTATCTGACGTATTTTATTTTATTTACTGTCTTTAAAACTTAATAACTTTAAATGGCAATTAATACTTTAAGTACAACGTTCTTCAAGAGCATGAAACTTAACCAAACGGCCGCACCCTTCGATATTTGCCTTATTGAGTGTGGTCCTTGAAATTAAGTTGATGCGTGATAAATTGTATCAGCCGATATTCTGAACAAATATTAACCCAGGCGTCAGTTACGAGTATGTGTGAATGTTTCCTTGTGTGATTTTATCTTTCGTGGAGTTTTCTTGAAATAACGTTATTTTGGTTTTAGATAAGATTGGTTAACTAACCTACTAACCGCTAGATCGACATAGGTTTAAATACAGTGAAACCCAAGTTAATCACTGAGAATATCTCCATGGCAGCCAACTAAACTCAATATTTAATAAACACGACTATGCAGAAAGTAGCTAATAACAGGAAAAAATCTCGAAGAAACACTAAATAATTATGTAATTATTATGGTCTGTCTCAGCAATGGCAATTTGTAGATCATTTTGCAGTGCTAATGTGTACGCCTTGGATATTATGCAAAGAGCTGGTAATTAGACTGAGGTGAACGCCCTACTTGCTATTAGCAGTAAGGACCATTTTCGCTCGGCTCGAAGCGAACTTATTGATAACAAGTCTTATAAGAATTTCTAGTTGGAATTTCCATAGGTATTGAATATTTTCATAATTTCATATCTCTTTGTAATACATTGACATGGCTAAAGCTAATATTTTATATTTCAATGCAGTATTATTCTTGAATAAAAGAACAAATGCGAAATCATAAGGCTTGAATTGTTAAAGCTATAATTTGTGTTATGCTAGTAGCGCGCTGGTGGAAGTGAGCGAAATCAATGTTTAATGTCCTAGCATGTGCTCAGTTTCCCACTCTGACAATCAGTGGACTTGTCAATTTCTACCAATAAATACCCCGATGCCTGCACCAGAACTAATTTCCGATAAACTCACACACAAATAAACATAATACGTAGTTACATTTCAGTGCAAATTACTTGCCCCGATGTGTGTGTGAGCGTGAGAAAACTACGACGGAAATAACGTTGCCTGTGTGCACCAATACAAATGCAATTCCCGTGTTTGTATACGGCGTTCACCCACATGGGTATGGGCGCGAACGCAGACAAGCACTCGTCCCGCATCACACTGGTGCTACAATAGTTACAAAGTCCGTCATAATGAAGATGCGCGCTTTTCAATTCATTAATGAGGCTCCCACAATGTTATCGACGTATAATATACCTATACGTTGGATGTTTTTGTCAATAGCCAATTCATGAGTAGCAAACTGCATGATCAGCAGTTAATCCGTCGCGTTTGTTTAAAGAGAAAGTCAATCAATAATAACTTAAACTGTGTGGCGACGTCGATCTTCAATGTAATACGTGAAACTGAGAACGTTAGGTAGCCGATGCCATTGCAATCACTTCAACTGTATGTATACTACGCGTATATAAATTAGCAAACAACATGCTGAGTCAATCAGCATTCTCATTACCGGTAGACGCCAGATGGGAATTCGTGAGCCACAGATCACTTTCCAATAAGAATTTACTGGTTGGAAACTGCGACATTCGGAGTCTTTAAATGTTTCATGCCGAAGCTTAGTAAGTAAGCGGGCTAACGAGTCTCATGAAGCGTCATGTCACGCGGTGCTACATTTACGTTTATGATTGTGCAACAATAGGATTGAGGCGTGAAGAGGACGCAGATCTCTATTCACAAACTATTTGGTCTAGGTTCTCATTTCCTAGTCTAACTTGACACCGGTATTAGCAATAACTATGTTTCAATGCAGGCTAATTTATACTGGTCCTTGTGGAAATGATCGCAGAGCAAACATGCGCTGGCGCAAGATGCGCGGTAACGAGAGCGGCGGTAGACTACGTCCATATTAATAATCGAGGGTTATTACGCGAGCCCTCATTAAGTCCTCCGCCGCTCGCCCCACGAAACCGCAAAACACTGCTAAATAATTACCCTCAGCCGCTTTCTTCACGAAAACATCGTAAAAGCGCATTAAACAACATCTACTAAGTCGGCGCGAGGAATTACAATAAATAAGGTATTAAGCCGGCGTTGTCAGCCCGGACCGAAAATGTCGAATAGCGATTAATGGAAATAAAATTGAGCGAAGTCTGAGAGAACGATTTACTTAATACATTGATAATAAGTGGAGGGAATGTATGTAAAATGTTGTACGTAATGGAGGTAGTCTCGTTAGACGTGGGAAAGGCGATGGAAGGGAACTTGGCTACTACATGGTAAGGATCGCGATGTCTACCGTTAGGGTTTAACTTTAAACCTTCATTAATGGTAATGGTTCTGAACTTGGAGGCTGGGAATGGCTCTTTTTGCGTGCGCCTGCGCGGTCGAGCCGCGTTACGGTAATAGCCGTGTTCGACACGGGGCAGCCTCTGCAACCAGGAGGCAAGCGTACGTCTTATGAGATTCCTGGGATGTTTCCTTCTATGAGATGTAATAAGCTTCTGTGCCAATTAGATGCTTTGTTCAGGAAATTCTGTACAACATTTCTAGTAAGCCACGAAAAATATATGGCTCCTTGACGAATGTTGAAAACATTCAATCTGAATAACATTTGATGCGTAATTCTCTCAATTATTTGTTAATTATCGGGTATTAAATGGAAATATAATTAAACTTTCGTAAAGTTTTGAGTTCTCAGTGAAAGCCGTAATTAAAATGTCTGTCATTTCACACGATAATGAAGTGACAGTGCGAATTCGAAAACCGCATACAACACGTTACAAAGCCTTGAGTCGTGAAACGAGAATCTCGCTTGTTGATTAACGAACGACGATTTTACTTTCCCATTAATTTGAGTTTTAATTAACCCCAAAACAAAACCCTGACGTGATTAACGAAATTACGAACATAATTAAACGTTTACGAAGCTACGAGGATCGTAAATACTCGCGAGGTACTTAATCGCCGAATTGAGATCGAGGGAGATGATGATTTCATGATTTATTTGCTTTCAAAGCTAATTGTTAAGGACGCCCGCCGGCTGTCGCCATTGTAGCCTCGATCTTTGCTGCCCGCAGATATCGAACTTATTAAGTTAATTCTATCGATATTTATAATCTTTGTCCGCGGACATAGCTTGAAAAAAAAAGAACAAACAAGCGGCTTTTTACACACCGCGTGTTTCTATTGATAATTAGTAGTGTTTAAACAAAGATCCAGTGATTCGTAAGGTAGACATCGCGTGAAGCTGCAGGTACCCTGGCGGCGCCACTCGGCCGATCTACTCTTAGGAACCGTCAATTTGCGCCTGTAATTATTGCGGGCCCTTCGATACTTATTTCTATTTTTTCTTCGCTTAATTGTTGCAACAGATGACTTTTTTGTCGAACGACCTCAAAGAGAGCGGAAAGGCATCAAACGGAGCATCGAATTTGGAAATAATTATACATAAATAGTCCCTTGAGCGGCCGATTAAGACAATTTCCGAGGCAAATTGCCGCAGACGAGCATAATAGCACACGCTCTGCTCCGTCATAAATAAATCTGGATTACATTTCTGTACAAGATTAAGATTGATTCGAACCCGATGCTTTCTGCTATTAATACCTACGCGAGATAATGCCTCGATCGTGTTAAAACTTTAAATAATCACGCCGTCCGAACGGCCGATTCGGAGCATAATTACAATCGACAAATTGCTGGCCGTCATTAAGATGATAACGGGTGGATGGTATCGGTCGGTCTCTCAATAATTAATGATCGATACATGTGAAATAATTAATTAGCGGCTGAGGTCGGTCCTAAGGCAAGGCGCGGCACAAAAAACAATGACGTGCGGTTTCGGTGCGCCGGCGCCGTTGCTGCCGCCGCGGCGACATCCGCCGCGCATCTCCTATAATTTGAGACCTCGAATTAGTTTTAATTTTATTTCTCAGCGATGAGCGTGACGCCATCTTAAAGTTCCCGAGAAATGTGTCATTAATGTTAATTTGAATGATTTTTTTCGTGGTTATGATTCGAATTGGGATTCCGGTGTAGTCTTATGTTTTTGTGGTGGTTCGTTAGTGTGCGGAACCACACGCTTTCTGACCGGGGAAGTTGTCGCCCGATAATTACTTGTCGACTCGTAATGTCTGAACAATTACCAGTGAGGGCATTAAGAAGCAAAGTTTGGTCGTGTCGTGTAATGTGCTGACTCTTAATGCTCTCTTACTTGAGAGGTCACTGACGGCTGGAAAATTAGTTCACTTTAACTATTATTTAATGTCGTTTTATAATGGCAGTAAAGAAAGAGGTTCAATAAATTGTGGGAATTTGAATGATAGAAAGCTAAACTTGATGACTTTCGTAAAATATTTTAGTTTATTGTGAAAACAGTTGAGTATTTTAAGTCGAAGCGAGCATTACTGAACGAACTGGAGCAGAGTAATAAAAATGCGCAAAACGATTAATAATCCAATTCCGCGCAATCTCTATATCCCTCGTGAGTTATCAGTTATTGGAAACTTCAATAAAATCAATATTAAATTTCTCACGACAGCGGCTAAATCAGGGAGAGCTAACTGGTCGGGATGCGTGTGCGCAATTAAAACGAAACCAACAATCAGCCGCCATGTTTGTACACGGCCGATGTTAATAGCCTCGTGTAATTACATACCAGTATCATGCTATCGTTGCTTCTCGGAAGGCTGATCGAATTAATAGAACCTTTTTCGTGTAGCGTAGCCTAGCGTGATATCTAAATATTTGAACGACGATTATAGAGGGTAGCAGAATTTTTATCAATATAATTAGGCATATTTGAGTCACGAAAAGACCTATAGCTAGGTATGTAAAGGAGATCCTGTGATTTAATTTTTAACTTTTTCAGGTTTCAGAAGTGATAGACCGTTTTACTCGTTAGATAGATGCGGTAGACACATCTGTGTGAAAAAGGGTTATGGGGGCTCCATGCGTTTTTCTTCGAGTTTTGACGATTCTGGAGTTGGTATTCCTTTGTCAAAACTATAGATATATTTATGGCAAAAACGGTAATCAGTTCTTCCATCTATATTTTCAAGAGAATTGATAAAACAATAAATACTTTTTTATTTATAATTTATTCAAACATGGTCCAAAAAAGCTCTATGTTTGGATATTAGTAGGTATGTTGTTTATGCACTTGTATTTATGAAATCTGCTTATAACTTTTTCTTATTGACGTCTCTAACAACATAAGAGAGATTTTTATTTTTAACTTATTATCACAAAAGTTACATCCATAAAACCGTTTTTGGCCTAATATTGCCAAAGTTTGATCCCATATATCTCAAAGACCGTAAGTTTTGAAGTAAATATGGGATACTATTTCGGGATACCTGGTTGTTGTTAATACGTTAAGTCACACAAAAACACGAGACAACGGCGGCTTACCTAATACAGATCGAAGGTCATTCGGAGCTAGGAGCCCCTTAATGCACAAAAATATTTGAATTGACATCGCTTCCCAAGAAATGCTGAATGTAAATGATATGAAATATTTTGTAGTCAAATAGAAAAAGTTACAACCGCGAGCCTAAAGTAAAAGCGAAATAACGTTAGCAATAATAACGCACGACACGGCCGCGACGACAACTCGAGAATTTCATATCACCACATTTACATGTATTCCATTCGCAGAACTAGCGGCCCGACCTCCCCGTCGTTATATCCGGGGAAAGAATATCTAAATTCAATTACAAAAAGGCTTCTTCGCGAGGTGTGCCGCTGCACCCGCGCCTCCTCCGAAAAGGGTGTATAACAACTCAATTTCTTCACGTTATTAAGATGGTGGGGTGCGCGGGTTGTGCTGGGGTGGTTGAAACACAAAAAGAATGCTAATTTAAAACTCTTATTGCCGTGTTTGTATGCGCGCGCGCTTTATGTATCATTCGCGTAACAAAAGGCGGAGAGAGCCGCCGCCCGAGCGCGTAATTTCAATCTAATATTCAATTTGAGAAGTATCGCGAGCTCGAGCCGCCATCTTTTATTTATTTACTCGACTCTGAACGTTTTCTTCGGATTTTTTCTTTAGATTCAGGGTTGTCGTTGTCAATGTTTGCAATAAACGCCTACGAAATTGCTTTCATAAATCTCCCTAAGAGCCCACTTTTAATTTATACTTTCGGCTATCAATTCGGAACTGCATTGATGAAAGGGCGGATTGGAGGTGATCCGCGGATCTGGTCTCGGATAATTGCTTCATTCCCACGGGACGCGAAGAATATAAATTTCACCAGTTGCAATGGGTGATTTCCTCAGACTATTCGCTTCTAAACGGGGGGCGATAGACGGATAATGCTCAGATCGTGATATATTAGCCTAGGAGCTAATGCTGACCCATTACCATACCACACCTAGTGAGCATACACCTAACGGACTCACTTATAGTTGGTTACCGTGTAATGCGCAATTTATAAACGATACTTTCTAGCCGGGCATTGTTTAAAATGGATCGTGAATTCAATGACAGATCAAAACTCCCCGCGAACACGATACCTATCTAGAGATGAACCTTTGAAATGCTTAGTCAAGGTAACCGAAGTCTAGATGCGTCGACGATTGTCGTATGCAAGTAACCTCATAAAAACATTGTTTTATTGTATATCCGGTGGCAATATAAAATGCAAGAGTTGAAATGAAACGACGTGATGCGGGCCCTATCGATGCACCAGCATGCACTGAGTTGCATTTGTCAATACGCGATATAAGCTTGGGCATATAGCTATGACCTGGTTCCGAGCCCGTGTGGTTCAGACCTTCGAAAATACATGACATTGCGAATTGTATCCACGCAAATGCCTAAATTCTAGGACTCGATTATCTGTTATCCATATTGTACAAACAAGTCACTGCTTAAAGTTACAACTATCGTGGTTAGAGTATACCTGCATTTTTAAACATTGGCGATTTAAAGCAATGTAACGTTTCAGACTCCACTAAAATCAAATAACCCCACAACGAAACCCTTTATACAGCCGCAATTATTTTAAATACCAACCTTATTTGCGTTATTATTGCAATTACGTTAAAGTAACAATCGAGTATTGTAGCTGTACCGATCGCCTAGTAGCTGCTAAGTATGATTTTTAACCTCTTACCGTGTGCAGAAAGCGTGTGCGGGCGTTTCCTGATAATTTGCTTGCGTCGCGCCTGCCCTAGCGCGTCTAGCGGAACCTCTGCCGTTCGCCTTTGGAACGTTTGTTTAGGAAGGGGAGGCTCGATCCTTACTTAATGATCACCTACTTACATTTTCGTTAAATTTATTACGTTCAGGAACGATTTTTGTTTAGTAGATAAGAAAAAATAATTGAAAAAATACGAAGTTCCTTATTAATATTAAATACTAGACCGATTTTTAAGCATTTGGAGCAACATAGGTACAGACTTCAGAACTCATTAAGAAGTTCTATTTAAAAAAATAAGGCACGAAGGATCACTTGATGCCGAGTACTTCGGACTTAAAAGTGGAACATAATAAAAAAGGGATCAAGATAAAATTGACATTGTCGCATGATAAATGATCAGATTTAAATTTAGGAACCAAAACTTAAGGCAGCGCACCTCGAACGCGACGAGGCCGTTTATAATTATAATTAATATTCTCACCGTATTAAGGTGGTCGACGGGAAAAAAACGAGATTCGACGCGAGAATTAATAACAAACAAATGGGCTACCTGCGATGTTTTTTGTGCACCCTACAGGTAGACGACAGGACCGCGATGATGAAAGGAACTCATACGCGTCTGTCTTAGATTTTAAACAATAATGTCTGATTTTGACACGGTTGCACCTTTTTATGGGCAACATCGAGTTCATTCACTGGAACTAGTTTCGGTAAACAAGGCAAAAAACGATGCATCGGAAACAGGAGTTCACTACTGTGAGATAAAAAGATTGCGGCTCCGGGTATAAGGTCGGATGAATGTGTCTATAACTGTAACGTACTCGCAAATGTCGATGTCGCCTACCTGATGACAATCACAGATGAAGCACAAATAAACGCTATGCCTACGCCGCTCTCGGGTTACTTCGCTGTGACTTATTAAAAAAGAAAACAAAAAGTAAGCTGCATTGGAAACAAGAAACCAACGATTCGAAATCCGGGACAAAAGAGAGGAACTCTCTAAACGTGATACCATAATGACAAAACAGAAATATGATTTCGATTAAATGGTGGGACAGGGACGGACCAATCGGGTGCTAGTGTGGGTGCGAAGAGCACGGGACCATGGTTAATAATAAAAATATTTTATTTGTATAGCGGGGTAAAACACCCCCGCTGCGGGCTGTTTGGTCGGGCCGGCATCCATCATCATTATATTAACCGATTTAACACTTTTGAACAGATTCTTTTGACGGTAGGTGGTACGTACGCGGGGACAAATGTGCGGATGAAACTGGAACCGTTGTTTAAGGCTAAGGCAGCTTTAATCGGTTTCATTTATAACCGCGCCTTGGAGTACCGCTGCAGATGTCTGAATTCGATGATACAGCGATTCATCAACGCTATCTCGGTCTAGGTTTAGGCTCCATGTTAGGAAACGGATTCCGATCAGTTCATACAATTCCCTCTTTGGTCAATCTGCAAGCATTAGTAATTACACGAGAGCGGCTCGCGGTGAACTAGGTTGTATATTTTTAACAATATTGTAACTAACCCTATGTGATTAAGTCATATAAGCCAAATACAGTTAAGCTGTGAGGATAGCAGCTTTGGATTTACTGTAACGTTTCAATATACAAAGCTACAAATCGGTGCGCTAAACCCGTTCGAGTAGTGGTGGTTGGCAAAAAATCGCAAGTCTATTTTTGGTAGCCAGTACTTTAGCCAGCTCGGACGGCAAATAAGGCGAGCCTTTGGCTTTATTTGATTGCATAATTGAAAACGTTTTTATGTCAATTATTTTTCCGTACAACATTAATTGACGTTTAACATGTTCATGTGATTATAAATATTTAACAATTCAGCCGGGTCATTCAAATAATATGACGAATTACCGAATGATCAGTCCATTCAGGTAATACAATTAAATGAAATGATGCATGTCGATATTAAAGTAGGTATTGATATGCAAAGTTGTCCATTATCGATGCGGGCGGTGGCCGCCCGTCCCGTGCTCTACTTAGTCTTTTCAACGGGTTTTATTTACAATCCTAATTCATAATGATTTTAAGTATTGTTGGGTAAAATTTTCTCACGATAATGAGTAATCTATGCCGATTTATGTTCAGAAAATTCTCGCAAGATTGTTGCAATTAGGTGAACGGCGAGAAGGGCACGCATGCCGCGGCATGTAGCGGCCTCACCCAATAATTAGAGGCAGTGATTAGATCCGAGATAAGCCTCATTCCGCTAATTACTCCCTAAAGCTAAACGAACGGGCTTTGGTTTTTGCCATCGACGTAATTTAATAAGCATATTAACCAGGCCGATTATATAGATAGTGCTCGGCCTCGAGCGTTTCTCGCTACTTCTATCGGGTTTCTAACATCCATATCCATGCCTTCGCTCCTGTGAGCATGTCATCGACGCAATCTCGCGAGGTCAGGGAGGAATGACCATGTAAACATAAACTCAACGTCTAATAAAACCAAGAGATGTTCAGTTCTCACTGCAATCACAGTTGTTCAGAATTAATTCTCATTACAATCAATTTAAAACGATAGCACACACGAGCACGGCCGAACGTCGCGTGTGGCTAACTCAATAAGGGCGATACTTAGTGTTTGCTTATTGATCACATCTAATCAACACAGATCAAGTCTAACAACATACTTATGATTTCACGCCACGGTCCTAAGATATTATCATTTTAAAGAATGCATGTTTTATGTAGGCACCTGCATCGGTAATAAAGCTGTTACGATAGGAGCAATCTGACCTCGCGACGAACGACTCCCATTAGCGTCTCATAGGTTTAATTAGGGGTACTCGTCGCCCACGTCAACGCGTCCGTGTGTGGGCAATCGAATTAGACCAGCAGACAATGGTGAACAACCACCCTACGTCAAAACGTTTTCTCGCAATCTTGGATCGGGATTAAGGGACTCTCGTCTCGCACGTTTTATCTCCGATTGTCCGCATTAAACGCGCACTTTACGCCGAGTGCCCCTCCAGAGGAAATTGAAAGCGATCGCTTTCCCCGCTATCTTATCTGTAGTGTTCGACTAATTAATCGATGTAGCGCGATGAGGTCGTCGTTAGAGGTAAATAATGCTCGCATTGAGCGGAGGAGGTGATTTATCGGTGTGAATAGACAAAAGTGTCGCGGGCGGAGCGGGCACAATGGTGAGGAATGTCGTCGCGGGCCGGTCGCTCGGGCTCGTGCTCGGTCAGCGCGGATTATTAATAACTCGCGCTCGCTGCGCCCGCGCCGCGCCGACTCGCCCCGAGCGACCCTCCACCTGCGCGCTGCGTCGCCCCGCAAGCCTGACCATCACCCTTTAATTTATTCACGGTGCCTTTTAATGACCGTATTGATGCAAGATTCTCGATCGGCTAATTCTAGTGTTTGCGAATTTGATTTAAGATCAATCACTCTTTTGCCAAAATTCGTAAATTATTACATTCAGAGTCTCCCCTAGCACCCCCGGATTCTCCCTAACAATGCATAACAATGGAGTCGCCGAGGATTATAACTAATTCCCCAAATTGTGTGGGTTCATATTTGCGGGCAACAATAAGACAAAATAGTGATAATGTCACATGTGCGTACAGTTTGTCGCATTTGGAACTAATTGCGATATTTCATAATGTTGCGATTATTGAATGTAACATCTGCCCAATGCAACTAAGTAAAACTTATTTGAAAATATACACTGCACTACATATTTTCATTTTTGGATCGGAAGATCTACACCCCACAAAAATATTATGTAAAGAAGATCACTTGGTAACGTTTGGTAACAAAAACAACGAAAGTGGAAAGGGCAAAGTGCTGTTGACGCGTGTCGAAGTGAAAATGCAGTATGAAATTACGAATCACGACTTATTGATACCTACCGATGCTAGTAAATGAGAGCACTTTTTGTCGCCAGAGCCTCAGCCCTTCGCGTCACGTCTCTAACTCGCCACATCAAAATTGAAATGCTGCGAAGAATAAAATGCCATTTACCACACCAGTAACTACTTTATTGTTACAAATCATTACTGTTAAATGTTCATTTGTAAAGAGTAGTGTTTGAAATTTATACTTGGTTACATTAACTATTTTTATTTATTTTGGTATCTGAATGTGTTCACCTCACGACTCGTTTTTTGCTGTTTCCACCGTCCACTTCTTACGCAGTGGTGTCGTGAGTGGCTCGATTCGTTACCGAAACTATAATTAGTTTTACCGTTATTGGATATTTTACATTTTCAATGGGTGTGCTTGTTGATGCTGTCGACGACGAAAAGCGTGACAAGTCATTTGTTTATTTTCTAAACTACAGATTGACGAGACGCCATTAAACGTTTTACGGTCCAATTTTATATCAAAGTAGTTTCCATTAATGTTTCCAGCCGCGCCGTATGATGGATCTATCACGGACTCGACGAACTGACCATAGGAGGAATGCGCCCACAATAACAGATTGCGTTGTATAATTAACACTTCTAATGCTAATTGTCTCTACCCCGCGACAAAAACTGGTAGCTTCGTGTAACACTTATTAGGCATCGAAGCGCGCCTTTCCTTCAAAATTTAATTATCGACATTAGAGCTGACACCAAAAACGGCGCGACAAGAAATTAAGCGTGTACCTGTACAAGCAACTGCTTGCAAAACTGTTCACAGCCGATTCCGTTTCGATTTGTAGAAAGTCGATAATTGTCTATGACGCCCGATGCGCGGAAGACAGTCAATTATTCAAAGTGTAATAATTGATTGGATTTTAAATTTAATGACTTGTTCGAATGTTGGTTGACAATAGTAGATACGGGGTCGCTAAATGGATGGCATTATGTCCATGCACGGCGAACGTCAAATATGAAGAATGATCTCCCACATTTGTCCTGGACGTCCCGGCTCCATTCAGCGGCGGGACAAAGCGCTACACTATAACATTACATTTGATATTCAATCATTCATCATTATGATTTTGTTGGTTTTTATATATGACACAGAAATACTCAACCGTCGAAGAGATCTAACAAAAGCTAAAGAAAATGATGAAGTCGAACAGATAATAAGACGCGCAGTTACAATACCACTTATTGCTGTTCTATTTAAACTACATGATGAAACCGTTAAAAGCTAAAAAATAAATTAGCATGAGCATGCAAAGACAAATAAAATAAGTCAATTTACAAGTCGGCAACAACGTACGACTACCAAATTATGGTACAAGTAAAGTATTAGAAAATGTTTCACTCGTGATTGTTGCGTTAACACTGCGCTGGCCAATGATGCCCTGGGATCGTAATTCTTCTAGAAACGTCTTAAATATCTAAGCCAATATACTTGTTAAACCTTAATTTTGACACTTTAAGGTTTGAAATACATTGTCCAAGAACGACGAGGATGAGCTAAGCTCGAATAGTTTAACCAGAGCCTGCTGGATAACTAGGCATCTATTTAATTAATCAAAGTAAATACTTGACGTGACATAAAACGGAAATAGGAAAGTATATTATATATATACCTGCATAAAGATTGTAAGTAATTAAACATAAGTTACGTTTAATTAATCTGCATGCTGACGTAACGTGATTCGTTTTCTTTCTATTAGTGGCCGAAAGAGATTTGTTCAATTGATTCGCTGTGAGGCAACGAGCTCCAGCACAGTCTCAACACTGTTTGTGCTAAGAATTTGTGGAGTTAACGTTTCTATAGATCAAAGCGAGAATGATTAGCGGATCAGTTGTGGATATACTGTTGTTACATAAGTGGATACTAATAACGTTCATAGATATGTAATTGTGATTTACGTTTTAGCACTTCGTTACCGCCAAGGATAGCCAACATGGCGTACAAATACTATTTGATCTCCGCGTCGAGCGCTGATGACTATAATTATTATGAGGATGCATTAATACGTAATTGTGGAAAATTATTGTAATAAACTTTCGAAGCCGACGCCATTACAATCGGGCCGAATGAGACAATGTGTCCCTAATGAATGCCGGGGCAACTAAAAGAAATTATTTACGCCACACAACGACAGTGCTACAAATATGGAGACATAAAGATGATGTAGAAATCTGGGTAATGATGTAAAGTGAATGGACAACGGGGTAATTACTGTGTGCACCAGTGGAGACGCTTTGGTGCGTATCGTCACAACGCTAATTGTCGAGCTTCTCTTTCTAACTCGAATTACGCTGCCATTGTTAGATTTTACTGTATTTATTTTTGGAAAATCTGTCTTTACTGAGACCCTCTCAGCTGCTAATTTATTTACGTCACAGAATATCAAATTAGTGTATAAATAGTTCCTTGTAAGGAGGCTCTTCTCTTATTGACATTAAACAAAATATGTTGTGACACAATAGAGCCAGTTTACTAAAGCTTCTATTAGCTCTATTCCAATAAAGAAGACGACATTTCGAAGACATTAAAATTCTCTGGATCGTATAATTACAGATGACACATTTTAACATTAAGGCGCCCACGCTTGGTGTGTTGTGGCTCTAAACTCGTATAATTTGTGTTAAAGCTGTAATATATGAGACGTTAGGAGTCCCTCGCACTCTGCGTTCCGTGCATTCGATCGTTAATAAAATTATCAAAATCTAAACAGGTTTCATGAACGCTCGTGGACTTGTGAATGGAAATGGTCTTTGGGAATCCCAAATATTTCGAGGAGTCGTAAATAATGCTCGGCGTGATATTTCCGCTGATCGATTTTATTACATCCAGTAAAACGCCCTGCGGAATCGCTACTGGATACCGAAATCCGCAACTATAATAACTAATAAGCGACTGTTATTTCAATGATTTAATTATAATATTATTATGATATAGGTGCGGCTAATGGTTTCCGAAGCGTGTTTTCGTAAGCTTATTGCTACTTTGCGAAGATACGGAATTATATTACGTACATAATTAACTAAGCAAGATGGAATTAATTAACGGTTTGTGTTAATAATGATTTGTACAAAGTTGTTTGGTTCTGAGGATGAGGTCAGCATTATTAGATACCCATAAAAACACAAGTTGACTGAGGATGTCAGTCATTCATTGCTTTATTATAAGAGATTATGTAGGTATGTTATGTTTCAATATATACCTCCACTTTATCGATGTGTTTGTCATAGAAAATCGTGGATTGAGGTAGTGACGTGCTGATCTGGTACTGTAACTGCAGTATACCAGAATAGTGATTCAGCCGCGCTGGAACTACTTAGGTATAGTTTTGTGCCCGTAATTATTCCGAGCACACGTGGACGAGCTTTATGGCTGTACATGCGTTGCCTTATAACATACTCACAACTGTGCCTGCCACATCATATCTAACTTAAACCTGTATTCCAATTTAAACTTTATTCTGCTACCAGAAAGGTTTGATTTGGAACGATAAGCTTGACCGGGATGGGAGATTAAGAAAGTAACAAAGTTACACCTTTTTGTTTTATAGGTTAACGACTCTACTATTAATAGTCCCAAACAGCTGCAGGTATGCAAGGAAGCTTATAAGATTATAATCAGTAATGCATAATTTATTGATTTAGGTACAGTCAGCATCTAAAATATCAGATCCGACAAGACGACAACCTGAATACAACTTTATTGCGTACGGCATAAGAGAGCGTTCAGAGTTTCAGCACCTTCACAGTCTGTATCTGTATCGAGAGATGACGATCATAAATAAGCAAATAGCGAATCAATTATTGAATAATTAATTTTGATTACGGAAAAAAAAACAGTCGGTACTTTTCATTCTGAAGTCGCAGAATGTACAGAAATAAATATAGTGATAAGATAATATTTCACATTAAGATGAACCTTACATATTATCAGTCCGTAAACGACATTTACCGAATTTTATTTATAAACATTAAAACACATTCAGCGAACAATAAAAATTGCCTGTGACATCGTTTGCATAATCGTAAATATAATTTATCACCGACACCTGACAAAAACGCGTCGCCGGGTATCTAGACAATGATACACGTAAAACCGGTGGCAGGAGCAACAAAGCGTTTACACTAGCCTCGAGGATTACTCGTAGACTGGTTGTTAAAATGCCGTACAAATTAAAAAAGGGGCCAGATACGTGTCGGACCACGCACAATGAAGGGTTCCGTACCTACTACCGTTACTGTGAATTTAATTCGTCTTTTTGGTTGGGTGAGGCAGTTTTTCAGCGATAACTTAAAAACTGTTCGACTTATCCTGTTCAAACCGAAAATAGTTTGAAGAGAAGTATTTATTAATGTACACCACCTCAATTTTTTTCAGAATTTAAACGTCATAGTTTGGAAATTAGGGGGAAGGGACAACGACACACTTTTTACAACTTTGTCAGCTCATATCTCACCAACCTTAAATGGAAAGTTTCTAGAAATTTCTATATATTTTTTAAATATCTATCCATAGATACACCACACGCCTATGTGCATTGATTTTTTCTTCCGCGGTTACATGAATGGAGTGCCCCCTAGTTTAATATTTTTCGTAATTTCACATCACTTTTATATAACGGTTTATAAAATATAGGTACATTCCTACGAAATGTCATAATTGTAGTACTTATAGTCACAGAGTAAATCGGCGACATGACGAAACTAAGGCTTCCGTTTTCGCCATTTGGCTACGGATTCCTAATAAAAAAGCGGCCAAGTGCATGTCGGGCGTCGGGCCACGCGCGATGTAGGGCTCCGTAGTTGTCCTGCGGACTTAACAGTTCACAAACTTATATTTACTATGCGTTTGACATGATTTGACACAGCTTACATCAAACTCACTATCTAAGTAATCAATGGAAATTGTACGAAAATTTGCTTTTCAATGTCTACATAGCTGTGATAGAGTTTCTTTTAAATTATTTATATATTACTACTACCTCACATATTTTCACGTACCAAGTAGCTAAAAAGCTGGCAGGGATGGGCGGGGGAAGGACACTTGACTCTTAACAAAAAGTTTGCACTTTAAAGTTTAATATCGAGGAAACAGAGTCCTGAATTATTATAATTTTTTTGTAAAAACCCGCATTAAGTACTTTTAAACGAGCTATCCAATAATATAACCCATCACACATTGGGTTTTGCAAGAAAAAAATAGCATCCCCACTTTGAAGTGTAGAGAATACCTTCCCTACCGTAATTTTTTTATTCAAAATTGTATTCTACTGTTTTGTCGGCGTGATTGATATACGACTCTACGCTAAATTATAGCCTTCTAGTAGTAACCGTTACTGAGCTAAGCCACGGACGGCTAGACAAGACAGACAGACGGACGGACATGACGAAAGTGTAAGCTTTGTTTCATATGTAATTTGTGAATTAGAACGGTAGAGAAAAAGTTAAAGCGGAATGAAGCATTCCTGGATTAGGTACAGGTATTTGAACATATGCATTAATGGATCATGGATGTATGTAAGGTTAGATTTTGAATTCAACAACAATTTGACGTCGCGCTCAAAAAGGTTAGGTATAGGTAAGGCAAATGGAGAAAGTGACTGCTTTTCTTTATCTACCATAATCTAATATGTTTATTGTGTGTGAGAATGAAGTTTTATAGAATACTGTTACTACTGGGTAGGGATATTTATTTACTCTTACATTACAATTTAAAAATGTAGTAAAGTGTTCTCGTAATATTACGTTTCTCAATTCTTGTGCGAGTTTCGACCCTCCCGGATTGTAGAATCAGTTACAAATGTAGACGTGAAGCGCTTAGGTACGTAAAATAAGCTATATCGATTAAGTCAAGTAGATTGAAGTCAAGAATAACTTAGAGAGTCAAAAATGAGGTTGCCGCAGCGATAATGAGTCAAGCCAGTCGAGTAACTCGAGTAAAACCGGTAGTAGGTCCATCTCGCGTCATTACTTGCACATTCTGTTTATTAACGATGTGGTAATACAGATTTCAATCAAAACTGCTGTTGATTAATTTTCTACTTGATTACGGTAGCCGGCTCTTCTATTTTTAAGTGTTATTTGAATGTAAATCGGTACCCATGTTAGATTACACGTTGTACTTCAAAAGTTTGACATTGGTCATAATTGAAATAGGAAGTGAATTAATTTGGATTAGAATAATTTATCTCCTACGATTTAGATCATCCATTAGTGGATGGAAATGACGACATAAACGCTTGAAGAATCTGGGTGTGTGACATGACATATTGCACATTTGACAAAACAAAGACGTATGATTAAGATACGCCTACGTAACATAAGACTATTTTCGATCAAAAGTGTGATATTATAATGTTAATGTTACACTAAATTTCAAGTCACGTCACTGTTATCTCTACAATGGTTGTTTTGCGACATTACTGCGGATTATTCCACTCATCTAATTAATACGCATCCTATTATGAAACCTTGAACTTTTAGTACTAAGAAGTGGACAATGGTGGTAGTTATAAATAAGTTTAGTTAGTCAAACAGCGAACAATCAAGTCGGCGGACAGACGCGCGTATCTAAGTAATTAATCGTGCCTTATGATTGATTAAACACATTAAACCCGAGCACGATTCCCATTTAAATATTAAATCTATTAAGCAAGTGACATAATTCTAAGTACAGTTTTAATCTGAATTATTGCATGAAGCGTTTGACATTTTAGTTTTGGAAACAATATGGGTGGCTCATGCATAATGGATGACGATCAAAGCTAATGGAAAAGTTATTGGAAAATTATGTAAAAGCATTAAATAGTATAATTGCTCGTTACAGATAAACTCAAAGAATATTGAGTTATGATAATAGAAACTAAGCAAACAGGAAGAGAAACGTGGAAAATCACAATTGCTAATTTGCGAGAGAAAATAATAGAGTAGGTAGTAAATGAGCAAGTCTAAGAGGCTAGTTTAATGAATGTCCACTCGACAATATTTGTTAAGGTAACAAGGTAAACGAGGATATTTATCGACATGAGGTTGTCGAGTGGGCAACCCTTTACGTGCTCACACCCATGCGGCGCGCGCTCGGCAAACACCCGCTAGTGATGCGTAACGCAAACTCCGATGTCGATATTTACCCGAGCACGGTAAACACTGACACTCGATATTTGTCCAACTCGCGAGCAAATGGCGTGAGGCGCTCGGAAGTTGTTTACGCTTGTGAGATTCACATGACCGCTACTGTAATTAACGAAAACTAACATACAACGTACAAATTTCAATACGGTAGCGTTATGGTTAAATATTTTCTAGAGCATGTCACACCAAACCGGTTTCTTATGGGTGAAATATGACCTAAGTATTGCCTTAATACAAGGTCTTAAAGTTATGTCATGTGTATAAATGTATATGTGTACTCTTTTATAATTGTGTAGGTAGGTATACTATACCCATATTGGTATTTTGTGTGTCGGCTATAATAAGTAAAACTTGAGCGGGTTATAAAGTAAAATAAGAGAAAAAGGTACGTTAAGCCATAACTTCATTTTGAATTTTGTGGAGTGTGTTCCCGTATCAGCCTGAACGGCGCAGCAGGGGGCGCCATCGTTCTCACCTCGCGACGTGAGTGGTAGCCGGTCTTTAATAAGTATCGATAAAATATGTCGACAAAATATGAATATGTATAAATATTTTTGATACCGCCTAATTTCGATTAACTACGCGACCAGAATGTTTGATCCACAAACGCCGTTCGTGTTAGAATGTCAGAAACGAATATCCAAAACGTAATCGATTGATATTCATCGATAATCGCTCCTTTGATAAACTGAGATTCCGTACGCGGTTGTGAACACATTCCTTCTTACACAATTTATATTTGAATTTGGAATATTCGAATCGAAATGTGTTTACTTTGTAACTGATTTCGAATCATATACTAGATTCGTTTGGACAAGCGGTAACGCTGCAAGTAATTTTAAGTTTATCTATGAAATAAATGACAGAATACAACTGTATCAATCAGATTACTGTAGAAGTACAATTAAAGTTCTTTTAATGCAATTTATATTAATAAATAATCGTTCCATAACAGAGCTGGTGACATTTTTAATAAAAGTTATCCATAGATATAAATAAATAAATAAATGCAATAAGTTATCATTGATACGCGCTATTCAAGTTTAAATTCGCCATAATCGCTTCCAACACGAGTTTAAAAAATAAAATAACATATTTGGGAACCCAAAACGAGTTTTCGAATTCAATTTGTACCTAAGTCGAATTGTTCGTGATTCGATTAATAGTCGAGTAAGTGTCGCCGGGACAGCACTAATTAATCTCAGAACCGTGTTTCACATTAATTAACGAACTAACACCGACGCTGCCAAACAAAACCCATGCTAATTTCTATCAAAATAAGGATCCATTTGGTTTGAATTTCAAAATTAAATCTGAGCGTAAGATACCTGTCTACATAGTGCGTTATCGTTAAGAATAAGTGTGACAGTGTGAGGTCTGTTTAATTCATTCGAATATAAAATTTCCTTTTTTTGCTGCGAGTCGAAATGTCATCCGCAACAATGACTTCGGAACGACCGTAATTAATATAAAGAGTAGTTTACACGATATAATCTCTACTTGAACTGCGCCTTCCGTGAGACACGGAATTATATTTTTTTCAACACCAATTAAATAGTGACGCCTAAATGTGACCGAAACAACATAACTGCCAACGAACATTAGTAAATACTGTGAATTGCTGCGTTGGCTGAGCGTGGACATGCCTATGCCACCGAGGAACGTAGACAAATGAGTAGGTATTTTCTTGATAAGATATGGTAAGTAATTGCTGGTAAAAAAATACAGAAATTAGTAAAATTCTCAATACAGGACCCAGATAACAAATACTTTAAAAAATACTTGTTACTGAGAAGGGTCTCGTAGGAATTAAAATGTCCCTATTTTATTCATTTTAACTCTAACTTGCATGATTACAAGGATTACAACCATGGTAAATAAAATGAAAATAATAAAATATTTGTGGACAACTCGAACACTACGTACTGCTAGGACCCACGCTAAACTTGTAAGTACTATGGGTACAGTCAAGCGCACCAATATGTATACACTTTTTCACAATATTCCATTGAAATAAGGTTAAAAAATGTATCAATACATATTGATGCCCTCACTGTACTAGGCGACGATATACATATATACTTATATATATATATATATAAGTATGATAAATACTTAAACAGATACATATAAAACATGACCAAGACTCAGAGGAACAAATATTCGTGATCATCAGACAAATAAAAATGCCCTGACTGGGATTCAAACCCGGGACCACCAGCCAATAGGCTAAAGTGGCCAATAAAAAAAAACAGAATAAACATTAGTCCAAGACAGTTAAAACAATAAAATTGAGTCTATATACTCGTAAATAAAACACTGGTTCCCAAGCTTTACTTAATGTTCGAGTAATCGTTACTTAGCGACGCAGGACATGTCCACGTTTTTACCACCGTCATCAAATCGTGATTGTCGCATTCCCAAAAACTTAATTGTGTTGGCCAGTGTTGATGACATGAACATAATTATATACGTAACCACATCCGAAAATGTTATTAAAACGCGCTTAACTCACGCGCTGAGCGAAGCAAATCGAGGACGTTTCTGTACTTACAAAGGGACAGTTTTGGTCACTTACGTAACAGTTTATAATGGCTCCTAGTATTGTATCGAATATCTTTAAACGAGAAATTCTTGTTTTTATATTTATCTATTTATTTATTTCGGGAATCCTGAAACAACTAACGATTTTGATGAAATAAATTGTAAAGTGCTCTACGGGACTACCGGGCCAAAATCGATTTATAGATAGGATCTTTGGGAAAACTCGTGTTTTCCAGGAAAGCACGAGCAAAGCTCGGTCACTCATGCACTTTGTAAATAATGTTCCGAAACAAAATAATAATTTATTAAAGATTTAAGGGTGTTTACACTCGAAAGTATAACTTTTACTTTTTTCCAGTATTTGGATTTTTTTGGTTTTTCCTTAAGTAATGGTAATGACATTAAATATTGTAGGTAATGACATAAATATACTTTCGACAGAAAACGTTTTTTTTTTCTTAACTGCACCTTTCTATTCCATCAATGAATATTTTGCTAATGTTTCAAAATAGAGAAAAAATGTATAAGAAAATTTGTATTAATGTAAGTAGTTGATATAGTGTCGATATTTTCATTTAAAATGTACTCGTATTTGCATGTGTATACTTATGGCAAATAAAATAATTTTGAATTCGTATTGTTTTTGATAGAATCTGATGAAGAAAAAAAAATACCATTACTTCGCACATTTTTAGGTTTCTATTTAATTATGTAGCGGCAAAAAAAATATTGGTACACCTTTTTAACAGACTTCAAAAAAGGAGGAGGTACTCAATTCGTCAGAATATTTTTTTTTATGTTTGTTCACTGATTACTCGGAGACTAGTGGACCGATTTCAAAAATTCTTTTTTTGTTTGAAAGGGATTGGTCCCATTGTCACCAAGTCTGGATCTGATGATGGGATCATAGAAAAATCGAAGGAACTCCTCAAATTATGAACCAAGAGGATGGGGTAAGGCAAAAAATAAGGTACTCAAATTACCAAGAGAATGGGGTCTGGCAAAGTTTGGAATCGGTGTTTTTTTGTTAAAATTACAAAGTAAATAGAGAAACTTCGCATATTATTGCAAGTAATTCCTTCTCAATTTGCATGTTTCTGTTTGGCCCTATAGGTGACTGCTAGAGATTCGTCTGGAAGTGATTAAAATGATAGCGAAGGGTTCAACGTGTCGCCTGTATTGACAATTAATACGTACGCGATTTTTTAATTTCAAACTCCACCAACCTGATTCGCTGGTAACTTTTATAGAAACGTAAGTATTTACAATAATATGTTACTTTGGACTGCGTTCATAGAGTCAACTTACAGAAAAGAATTTCCAAATAGTATATATACATTTCTACAAACTTAAGCACAGCGTCGACTATTCACAAGTCAACCTATACGTTACATTCTTACTGCACCGGTATTAAGTAATTTTAAATCTAATAATAAAACATTTAGTCCATTAATACAGCTACACCTGTCCTGTAAATGCTCCTTTAAGGCGGTGTGCTGGTAATTATTATGCATATCTTCGCAGTGGCCCGAGGGAACTATTGTTTTAAGGGGATTTTTATTGCTTTTGGTAACTTTGAACAATGGGATACTCGGCGGGTAATTTGGGACGTCCGATGCGCGCTTAGCCCGAGTCCAGGGGACATGGGAAGTTTTTTTTTTGGAATAATGCGTGGAGGAAGCTGTGGGTAAGCCAAGCGTATGTAAAATATACGCACATATATTTACATATCCTGATTTATTTTCTTAGCAGCATTTTAACATTTCCATTTCATTTGTGACTAATTAAAGTTAAAGATACCAGCGATACTGCACATGTAAAAAATAACTGAAATTCTCTGATGTCTAATATGTACATTTTTTTAAATTCGATTATTTTGCTATTCAGTTCGTTCCAATTTTTAATGATGTTTAATTAGCTATATATTCTACACACCTATTATTTACAGCCATAGATATTGAATCGAACATTCGATTTTACACTCGATACGATCCAATATTAAAACATAATTAAACCATAAACAAAGATAAAGCGCGATCAAATGGAACACCGCCGCTAATCTATGGTGATTTACAATTAGTCGTAATTACGAGTTAATTGCTACTAATACTAATTATCGAACTGAATGTACGAGAATATCTTTATGGTGCAATGAAAATATGAAGGAAACTTACTAGAAATGCCTACTTTATGATTATACCTTGGTTTTTATTTCAATAGGATTGCAGGGACCCGGGTATGTTCCGGGGAGGCCTATGTTCATCAGTGGACGTCATTCGGCTGACATGATGATGATGATGAGGATTGCATTGCAACTCAACGAAATTACACTCCCAACTGCAAACACTCGTCTTTCTCAAACATCCAAAATACTTTGTTATTATTCAATCAATCTGCAATGCATATGAGTATATCTTTGAATCATAGACAACATTATTTTTTTATTGGCTAGCCTAGTTGGTAGTGTCACTCCCTGAAGCTAGGGGTCCCGGGTTTGAATCCCGGTAAGGGCATTTGTTTCAGTGGTGAGCAGAGACATTTGTTGCTGAGGCTTGGATGTTTTATATCAGATAGTTCATATTCTCAGGATATGATGTCAATAATAGACTAATTAAACATACAAAGTCTCAATTGAATAGCTCTAATACTTTAGATTTTATTGATATCTAAAATACACCGATTTCGTCACTGACACACTGATGCTCATCAAAATGTTTGGCTACTTCCTGAAGTGCTAGAAAGCTGAAATTTGGTATGTAATCTCTAAGTTTAGTATACAACCAACAAAAAAAATCATAAACTTATAACTTTCGCCTGCCATCCCCTAAAATGGGAGGGGTGGAAGTTTATATGAGACTTTCACCAATTTTATGAATTAGGACATGAAAGTTTACACGGGACTGTAGACAGTAACTAAAAAACCTATTAATAACACTGCCTTAGCAACTTACAAGAACTGAAATCCCACCAAAAACATTTCATGTAATATGTTGCCAAGACGACCACATAAGGTTTGCCATGTGAAAAAGATATCAGATCTCATGTAGAGCCAAGCTTCTGAATCTACACGGCCTAACTCTACCGACCCTAACTTCAACAAATTCTACATATCAGTAAATATGTATGGCTTCGCCGTTTCGCTACCGTCGTGGAGGTGATGCGAATATTTAGTACTGATCTCAAGTAAGTAACAAAACAGCAGTGTATTTAAGTATATGTCTATTAAATATATCGTCGTCTAGTACCCATAGCACAAGCCTTATTGAGCTTACTATGGGCCTAGTTCGATTTGTGTAAAAAAAATACCTCTAATATTTATTTATTTTGTTTTATTCTGTAAGTAGGCCCCAAGGGCTTTCTTACAAGTCATACAGCGTTAGTATAATACTCGTATAATTCCTATTTATATTGTCTTCGACTTCCATGAATATTACTCATTAAATAAAAATATGTATTTTTAACGGCCTTCATCGTGTAGATATCTCATAAAAATCCCAACTAGTGGAGACTTTTAGAGCGCTTGTGGTCACACGGGTAGATAATAAATAAATATTGAGGGACAATCTTACACAAATCGACCTAGTCCCAACCAAACTAAGCAAAGCTTGTACTATGGGTAATGTACGACGATATACATAGGTAATTATATAGATAAATAAATACTTAAATACATAGAAAAATATCAAAAACTGAGGAGCAAATATATTCGTACTCGCCACACACACCTACACCTAATCCCCTGATGACCGGGATTCGAACCCGGGCACCCGGGACCTCAGGGTTCGTAGGCAGGGTCACTACCAACTAAGTCAAAATGGTCGTCAGATGGGGTGTTCGTGCCTAGCTTCGTTCAGTACCTATGACTTTAATCCACACAGGGCTGGTATATTCGATCTGCGATATTTAGCAGAAGGGATCATGTTTGCACTTTGAAACCTTTGTCATTCTGATTTTGAAAGACAGATATTTCTTCCCTCTGACTTCTGTAAAATATCACAAATGCAATATAATTCCATTGTTAATTAAGGATTCTAAATGTGATGTGGTTACTATTATCATGCATTAAACTGTCCACTTTAACTGACGTATTTGTTAAACAACCACTATATTCTACAAAATTCCTTATAATTAATTTACCTTATGAAAAACTGTGGAATTCACTGAAATATTTATACGCCCGGCTATTTTTGCACCAGTCCCATTCATAACAAGCACCACAATGCTACAAACACAAAACTTAATTAAGGTGACACTCGGCATGCATAATGAAATGATTCACGCACAATCGAGGGAAATAAAAATGGCCGCCAAGATGGATCCCAATGTCGCTGGCAATGTTTTAAATGCAACTTTTTTAGCTATCCAAATTATATTGGATATAATATATAACTCAGCTTCTTTATACATGGATATTCATCGCTAGTTGATGCCTACTCTGCGCTCATCCAGAGACAAGAGAATTTTACCAAGAAGACGAGGAATTATTTTATTCACAGACGTAAATAAAATACCCACGATGAAAACTGTATGCAACTTTATATATGTATGTATGTATGTAATATTGATAAGTTTTTTATAATTTGCAAGATTATTAAATAAGATGATAATGCACTTAACACATATGTCCATATGACTTAAATTTTTTTTTAAATAAAGATAAGGTGGTCTTCTCTACTCAATATGCAAAAAAGAAGAGACTTCCTCGGTTACGGACATATAAATAACGTGTAAAACTTGATGTTGGTATTTATTAAATTACTTAAGACTCAGGTCTGCCTTTTATTATTTTTAAATACATAAACTAGGAATGTGTAATTATAGGCATCTTTAAACATTATATTTTAAGGCGAATTAATGTTTCCCCTTAAAACCTTGTCTCTGTGTTTTTTGTCAAAACAGATCATTGCATTTCAGAGAAGTGATAGTGAATAATGAAGTCTTAGAACAATGAATTTAGATTCTTGTCCTGAAAGAATTGTTAAACTATAACTTAAACTTTAGAAGCAGTAGCGTATTTAAGATTGAAAACAGGCTTTTTAGGGTTCCGTAGTCAACTAGGAACCCTTATAGTTTCGCCATGTCTGTCCGTCCGTCTGTCCGTCCGTCCGCGGATAATCTCAGTGACCGTTAGCACTAGAAAGCTGAAATTTGGTACTAATATGTATATCAATTACGCCGACAAAGTGGTAAAATAAAAAGTGGAAAAAAATATTTTATTAGGGTACCTCCCCTATACGTAAAGTGGGGAGTGTTTTTTTTTTTTCATTTTAACCCTAACGTGTGATATATTGTTAGATAGGTATTTAAAAATAAATAGGGGTTTACTAAAATCATTTTTTGATAATGTTAATATTTTCGGAAATAATCGCTCCAGAAGTAAAAAAAAATGTGTGTGTTTTAAAAATATGAAAAAAATCTCAAAAGTAGAACTTTATAAAAACTTTGTAGGAAAATTATTTTGAACTTGATAGGTTGAATAGTTTTTGAAAAAATTACAAAAATAATTTCTGAACTAAGTTTGTAATTTAACCGTATAATCCAAACTCTTTCTTTAGTTATCACCGTCCTCTGTGGGCCCGTTTTTAGGGTTTTGTGTTTCTGTACTTAATATGTCAACTTAATGTGACGGACGGAAAACTACGGAACCCTACACTGAGCGTGGCCCGACACGCTCTTGGCCGGTTTTTTATATAGTATTTTTAAGTTGATTCAAACAAGAAAATTAATTGACTAAATTTTAACACATATATTTTTATGAATATATATTTTTACCCTTTTTACCGGACCGCATGGAGAATATGCCTTGAATGTTTATTTCTCTATATTTTCCATAATTAATATTTTTAGTGCACAAAGGAAAAAAAAACTAAACTATCAACAGTTAGTTGTAGGAAGACTATATTTAGTTTTGTAATTGGACTTGGTCAAGACAAAGGATCCAAATCATGCAGTGTATTTGAAAATCGGATCTTTTTGGCTAAAGCAAAAATCGTATATATCAACAAAGATTTTTTTGTGTGGGACCGTTTTCGTTAACGACGTTATTCATAACGTTTAACGTTTTTGTCTTGTTAACCATAGCACTGACCGTTTATCGATTAAGTGTCATATCGATTATTTAATAGCAAACATTGGCGATAACGTTTTGGGCATCCACTATCGCTAATTATTGACAGATAACCCGTTTATTACTACACTGAAGTACCCGACAATATACTTAGTTAGGTACAATATGGATGGATTACAAGATATGGTTCTTATCATATAATTCATGTACTTAATTTGTATCCAGACATATTAAACCTAGACATACCTATACCTACCTACCTTGAAGTTATAAGTCATCTATTGTGTGAAAATGTTATATTGTTACATCCTTATGTTTTTTTAGAAAAGCTGTATTTTTGATGGTGACACTTCGCATCTTTGTTTATAAGCTATGAAATTTTGTATGTTTCTATTATTTATTTCTTCCTTGCTGAATATTTGAAGAATAAAACGAACTAAAATAAATCCTTAAAAAATTAACCATCACACCTTAAATCTAATTAAGAAATATCTATAAAGCGGGATACGTGCAAATATTTTATGGTTAAAAACCCTATTCGGTGACAGCACAATCGATTTCCGATTCTGTAAAAACGTAATTCGTTGGAGGCGTCAAAAACCGCTCGCAATGTCAACGTGAAACGCCGCGAGGCATCCGTCTTGCCGGTGAGGCGGTTTTTATAAATCGAAGATCTGTTTATTTATAAGCTGTGTGAAGTTTCATTTTCATACAATATATTATGGCCAATGTTAATCGTTACAAATTTTAATAAGATGATCCGTTAAATTAAGTGCACTGACATCAGAATAGAAAAATGAACACTTATCCATAAACGTTATAAACATAATAGTGTCATTGTTCACGATTGCGGTTGCGATGTTTGCAAAACTATTAGAAAGTTGTAAAATATTTGGTGTAAAATGGCTGCACCAAGTCCGATGACTTACCTACACTCAGAGTGGAGGACTTCGATCTTGCTTTCTCTCTCTCGGGCCAGTTTCGTACGATCGAGAACTAAATGGGACGGAATGATTGTTTCGACTTTAGTGTTTCAGAGTAGACCCGAGAAGGTTCGACGGCTGGCCTTGGCGGAACCAGTTTCCGTCCGAAACTCCGGCAATTATTCAATAAAACAAAAGCATCGCGCCATTTTACTTTTACCAGAGAAATGCGATGCAAATCCATTATAAGTAGTTTTAATAAGTCATGATTTTCTTGCGAATATGGCTACTATAGGTATTTGACTTTAAGGTGACGAGCATCTGTCTTGCGAAAAGTACGTAGGTAAAGAAAGTGGTGTCAAAAGTTTTAACTACAAAAAAATTAATTTACTGACATTTAGCGGACTAGTTCAGCTTGAATAATAAAGTCAAGCATGTTAAGAATCCAAAGGAATCGGACATAAAAATCAACAATACTATAAAAGATCATCCTGAAACCGTGTCGGTCTAGAAATTAACAAGGTGTCTGCGGTATGTAATAAATGGTACCCGTTAGATCTGCCATAGAGGCTAAACACAACCCGAAGGCTGAGCCATTCTCTACGCACGTGCAGACCAAATGGGCCCTATTATTGAAAGACGGCACGAGCCTCTGAAAAATGTACCACGTAATCTGATATGGCACATAATCTATTATTAAGAATACCGCTCTCCCGAAGGTATTGTGCGTCCTAGAGGCGAACGAAATATTTCAAATGCAAATCGTGCTAACGCCATGAATGTAATAGTTTGTCGTGGACCGCGCACGCGCGCGCGCCGGAAACAAATTATCATACCCATATAAGCACGTACGGAATCGACGAAAAACTTATTGATGTCGCTAGCTCGAGATAAATTACGCTAAAGAGAAAATTTCATCTAGAAAGTACTTCCAAATACGACCTACTGGCAGTTTAATGTTGCATTCTTATTACCTGAGAGGTTAACTCAATTAGCAGTGTTTCTTTGTCGCCAGCCAGGTGTAAACGTTACAAAATTCCTTTTTTCACTATAAAATTTCTATCATCATTATTATATTGAAATATAAAGGAAAACGTAATTGCATTTCCCAATCCAAACCGTACGCTGCAACGGACTGTTAAGAACGTTTAACTATTCAAATTCGGAAGTCAGTTTTGCGTCATGTTTTGTTGACATTCGGTTGCGCCGGAAATTTATAGAACACCTTCTAGTTTCAAATTGAAAAAGTTAACGGTCGTGGAACAATTTGTTAGGTAAACGGTTGACACGACGAATGAGAGATAGCTTACCTACGTGTCAAAATGTAACGGTTTTTAGGCGCACGACGATTTCCGTTCTCAATTCAAATTTAAATGCGTTTCTTTTATTCGGTCAAACCTGCGAAAATTTGAATTATCTGTACTTATTACTTGTAATATTCTTTAGAATTTGCAGGTATGCTTAGGTGTATTATTTATGTTTCAGACGGTATCGGCTGGGTCGAATATAAAGCGGCATTGTGATTCTGCGGCGTAATGCAATGTATCTAGGCGAGATGCCAACGCCCTCAGGTCGGTGACTTTTACACAAACATTATGCCAATTCTGATAAATCTAGCTGTCATCTGTACGTGCATTGAAAACTTACTTAAGTCAAGTGGGATACAATTTTTATAGAACTCCTGAGACGTAACAAAATAAGAGCAGACCTTCGACGCCATTTTTATTTAAACTGATTAGATTCAATAAAAAAATGCTTTTCGAGGTGACAACTATACCAGCTTATTTAATTTTTCCTTACGTTTCGTTCGTTCGTTTTTATGTAGAAAGCTCAAACCACTTAAAAAGTCCTCAAATTTTCGTTGTTGTAAGCATGTGAATGAACAAGATAATTTAAAGACGAAAACAAAATAAATCACGATTTATATAATAATAAATATAAATAAATAATTAAATAGATTTGTAATTTGAAATTACGAGATAGGTATATAAATATTTTACGTAACATGAATACCTCCCTACATACCTAAGATGTGACTATAAAATGATAAGAAGGTGTAAGTGTACCTACCTCTTAACAATTCAGCTTTAAATATAGTAGATTCGATACCTTCATTGTCTTAAATACCGTAGTATAATAAAATAAAATATCAATTCTAAAACCACAACATTTCACTGTTATAAACCGAACCAAATTTAAAATTTATAGCATCATAATATTAAAATTTATTAGCAAATACTTACATAATAAGACTGACATTTCAACAAAGCGAAATTTCCACCCACGCTGACAAAGTTCCAATTTTAAATTTAAATCAAGCTAATACATACATACTCGTATCTACTGTTATCTCCGTATCGTTTGTCCATCTCAACGAGCCGTCACGATGCTCTCTTATCTGCGCTTGACGAGTTTCCCAGGCCTTTCGGCGTTAGTTCCACTACCGCCCGATAGATGGCGTGAGTTGTAGCGCTATTCGGGAAACCTAACTGTTATACAACTATCACTATAGCTATCTCATAGACTCAATAAATGTTAATTATAATTAGAACTAAGAGTTTAAGAGGATGAAGTCAATATTATGACTTCTTAAACAAATAGTACAATAGGTTAACTACTTTTCCTACTTAGTTAAATTATTTTGACTAAAAAATCAAAATTAAAATAGGTAGACATTTTTATTTCCCTTAATTAAATTCGACACGTTGCTTGGTACGGTCTACAATCTACATTAACAGTTAAGCTACCTCCTGGTAGGTATATCTACCTTCTAGCTTTTTGTTAAAATCGCATTTTTTTTTACTGTTCTGGAAAAGGTCCTCTAGAGTTACACAAAACTTAGTGTTAACTAATATGACATTGAAGTGATACATAATACAATAAAAAGTAGGTGTATAATGTCGAACGAAATCACCTCCATAACCTCTTTGTAGCGAATAGTTATGAATTGGTATATCTTTACTGACGAAATTTAAAAAAATAATAAGGACGTAATAAAGGACCTTTTGCACTGGTTCAGCCATTAATTTTATTTATTGAATATCTGAAAATAGATAAATTTAATACAATAGTAGTAGAATGATGATGAGTAGTAACTAGTGTATTAATTCTAACTATCTTTAAGGATAGAGAAATTAATAGTATTTGACCTACAGAATCTTCCCTTAAAGTTAACGGAATTAAAATAAAAACACGGTGTATATCCCTATAAGTAATTTGTATTCAAAATGTTTTATATTGGTATACTTAGTGCCCATCGTAAAAAGATCCGCGCGACTTTAGTTACGTTATTTCACCGACAAAAAAAAAGGATGAATCATGTTATTCCTAGCACTTAAATGTGGAGACTGATGAGCGAATTCAGGATAGTCTATTTAATATGTATAGCAATTATTTTATGTCAATTAAATAATACAAGCAAAATTATCGTAATTATCCTTGCGATTAGAATACCGGGCCCTGGTAATCATAATTGTTGATGGATCAGTTATGATATGTATATGTATGTCATTACAGTAGTACTGTTGCTATTTACAAAAAAATATCAATTGGATACTTACGAGAACTTAATTAGCTTGATCTTATAAATGAATGATATCACATCTTTTTGCAAAATTAAAAAAAAAAGGTACTAATAACGTTGCAGCTACAACATAATAATAATTCTTTTTTTGATTCAAATCAGGTACTCCGACATTGGTCCCATATAAATTTGGTGAAGTTCTGATGATGATATGTAGGAGGAATCGAGGGAACTCCTCGAATTTAATAGGCACGCATATGCTGATTTCGGTATTTTCTGTAGGTAACCAAGCATAGGCTCACGGAAACCACAAATTGTTGCATAGCAAGTACAAAATTGGTGTCGGTTTTTTTTGGTATAAATTATTTACTTTAAGAACTCTAAGGAGTCGGTATTATGATGCTCCATTGTCGCAAAATACCTACACGCAAGTTGTTATTTAATAAACTTGACGATACCTATTAGAAACCATGACTGCAATGTTATTTAAAGCCTTTCACTTCTTGTTTACTTTGATAATATAAATAAGATACAAAAAATGGCCAGGTTATAAATTAAGAAAACCTGGTGGTGATACTGGGTATAATGGTGGTAATCAAAATAACTTTTTTCATTATAATTTGTCTAGACTTATTTGACCATAGAAATAGTAGCAGCTATTTGATACTCATAGGAATCACATTAGGTGCACTTATGAATTTTATTTTAAACATAAAATAATATTGACGTAAGTATAATTTTATTCATTAAATATATATGTATTAATGACGAGCTTACTCATAATTACCGATAAAATTAAGGATTCAATAGAAAATATTAATGTATCAGTTTCAAAGTCCACGAAAGGTTTGTGGTCGCGGGATGCAAATTCAAAATAGGTATCTATTTTGAATGCTAGGTAATAGGTTATGCAAGCTGATTACCATTCCAACAGTGGCATTGTTCCTACGCAGCCTAATCAATTACCCAATGGTAATAAATTAAATACTTTTCCTTTGGCGATAACGATCTTTGGTATTTGATTAATGAATCAATCTGTGAATATCGATCTTCGGGAGATTGCCGGGGCGCGGGAAAATGATTTCAATATGGCCGCCCCGTTGTGAGAGAATGCGACGCATTTTGTTAGTTTATTTTTCAGACATAGGAATTTAAATATGTAGGGTGTAACCTGCATGCCAGTTTATTTAAGCTCTTTTAATTATTTAATTATATAAGTTAATTAATATCTATGTACACATTTATTTGACTCTAAAAAAATACTTTCCCTACAAATGAGATACAAGCAAACACTATGATTAAAACAAGGTTCCGACCTTAAATGTATTTAAAACTTGTAAAAACACGGATAAATATTTTAATTTATTTTTCACTGGTAGTATGACGTGTTTGTTTGATGAATTTGACAGAACATTACTTTTGTTTAAATACTACAGAGAGTGACAAAAGTGAGTAAGGTGGGAAATTTCTTTCCCCTCGAAGCTCGAATACTGTTTTACAAGAAGTACCTACCTAGCGAATTACTAACAGCCTCCCTTACTATTCATAAGAATTTCATTGACAAAAAATACTTTTATTCCTACTTACTTACCTATAGGTGTTCTTTTGTTGTAATTTTAATAAAAATGTTCAATAGGATCCACATGATTTTAGCAGGTTGCGTCAACAAGTAAACAAATAATAAAATACCTATTTCCTGTGGTACCCACCGACCAGGAAGGAAAGTAACGCAGGTTTTTTTGTCATACCTACAATAAAATATTAAAAATTGATAAGGAATTTAATTATTAGGTTTATAATTAGGTATTTTATTTATTAGGTTGAGGTTTATGTAATTGATACATTTGTTTGTATAGAGTAGGTAACTTAATGATATTTTTATTTAAGTATTGTTTTTATCAATATCGAATACATCTCAACTTTATTACACTTTATAAAAGAATTTTAATTGTTAAATTGGTTATGCTTTTTGTCACACGGCGTCACGAATTCAATTTATTGCTAAGAATAAACGTCATATAAGATTCTCGGCAGGCTGTTATCGGAAAAAAATATACCTACAGTTAATAATTATGAGCATTAAAACTGAAATAATAAAACACTGAAGTAATTTTATGCAAAAAATATTATATCGCACTCAACAACATTTAGGTACTTAGGTATGGCGTCTGTTTGAAATGCACGATTTTCGAACCGGCTGAAGTTTTATTTTTATTTACCTATCACGGTTAATAGTCAAAGTCAGATTTCATGATTTCGATAGGTATCTGTAGAGGTGAAGTTCTGTCTTCTTGGATATTTTACTGTGTTTTTCTGATTGATCCGTACCTACACATGATTTCTAATTAGATTAACACAAACAAAGGTAATGTAATGAATCAGTTTACAACCTAAGCGTAATCAACTCCAAGTCACTTATAAATCTTTAATCAAAAATCTCATTAATGCCGGTTAATAAGCTTTCGGTCGTAAAACACTGCCTTAATTAACATAGCAAACTAACACCTACAGTCTAATGAGATACCTATAATGAGAAGGGATTTGATTAGATTGCCCCAGGCCAGTTTACGATGTTTGCCAATTTGCACTTAACAGTTTAATTGCCTTTTGAAAGTTGCAATCTCTCCCAACCCAACCTATCGGCCAACATTGTTAATATCCCAGTGAATCATTTCCTCGTTTTCCAACAAGATTCTCACAAGAAAATAAAATAATTACAACCTTTTAGCATCGCCCGCTGAACGGCTAAACACGTCGCGGCATCGCATTCACAGTCACAATATCACTTGTCCAGTATCCAGAGTAAGAACAAACACAAAACGTCAGTCAAAACACAAGGAACTGCGCACCGTAAACACTTGGGAACTTAACAAAAGTTAGTGTGTGGTTCGGCTGTTTGGTTGAAGACGCGCGACGCTTCGCTGGCAACGGTCGCCGGCACACTACGCGGAGCCGCGCGCTCGCCCCCCCGCGTGCGCCCGCGCCCCGCGAGGGGCGGGGCCGCCGAGCGAGTCGAGGCGAGGCGAGCCTTAATTACGCTACGGGCGAAGCGGGACGGCGATAGCGAGTGGGCGCGAGCTATTAGCACGGAGAGCGGGACGACTCGTCTTAAGTATTTTGTATAAGTAATGAGGGGTGCGGGGCATCTCCCGCCAATCTTTAATGTTGATTGCCGCCTCTGAGGCCCCTCATTAACGCCTGGCCCCGCCTCGATTTAATTGCGTTCGTTAATTGTTTTTGTGCGGTTTGTTCTTCAATTGTTCTCGAGGTGATGCGCTTTCTTAATTGGCAGGTAATTAAGCGGCGCCTGAATAAATAAAATATTGACATTCTTTCCTGTTGTTTATATTTAAGAAATAATTAATAATGATACAGCTTGTTAGGGAGAGCCCATATACCTAAAGGGTAGATAGATACTTATACCATTAAAAGTCAATACACGATACGTTAATTAGCTAGACGTGTCAGCGGTTAAAAAACCAATTAACCGACAGATACCTAATGATGTTTATACCGATCCTTATCTGTCAGTTAAGTCTACCTTACAATATCGTGACATTTAGACAAGTGTAAATTACTTGACACTCGGCCTTGATAATTGGTTCGACAATGCGAATATAAGAACCATACCAAATTAATTAGCCAAACCTAATTAGGTCTTAACTTAACCAAAATCTAACCCAACATACCTACATACATTTAAATAATACTATACATGGGTAAATCTGGTATAGACTGTATATTAACACTGTACAAATTCATGAACAAAAACATGTTATCTTCTAATTACATCAACCTTAAAATAGGTAAGTACAATACGTTTTTCTATATTCACAATTGGACAGATAGAGGTATCTGGTGGTCAGTGATGGCAGTGCCATGCCATTATTTTGGGAAGATGGGATGGACGATTCGATGCTACCTTAATTTCAAATTTATTAAATTACTTATATTTTACCTGAATTGTTTAATTACGATCCCTTTAGGGAGATATATCTATTTATATGTATATCTTAATTGACGATCATGATGCTTTCTTCTATTTTTGAAATGAATGTAAACTTTTCTTGTGCTAATTCTAGCTTTATCATAGTTATTTGGTCTTTGGTTTTTGTGTCTCTAGACCACATTTGGAACACATTTTTGCAATTGAAGTGTTATTTTTATGCCTCGAAAATTGACACACTGTTCACTACAGCCGAAACACTACCTTCGGAGGTAGAATGTTTCGTTAGTTTTCTTGTAATTTTCGCCTCCGCGGTAAATCCGTTTCGTGTAAAATTTTTTTTCATATTTTTTACTCGATAATGCTACCTACCTATTATTAATGGGACATCGTCACTACTTTCAGGTCTTTTAAATAAATGGATTCCAACTAGTCAACTCGCCTTTTTTCTTGGAGAGATGACCGAAACTAAGATTTAAAAAAGTAAAGGCACGACATGCGTGATTCTGAGGATTCAGCAATACGTTGCCAACATACTTATAGTAACAAGCATAACAATAAGCAGTATCATTCTGAACACCCGCATGAAACAAAAAACTCTCAATAAAATAGTTTCACTAAAGCAAATCAATTCACAAGGATTTTCTTTACTTTCTAAATTTTATTTCCCTAAAATCGTCATACCACTGAACTTAACTGTAACTAGTAACATCTCTCATACCATAAGCCTTATTTACCAACACATCTAATACCAGCAGCAGGGATCGGGAATTCGGATACTTTTATACCTACACTTCGGCCTCAGTACCTACCTACACCGCATTGTTGTTGAGTTGCATGGAGGCGGACTCGATTTAATTTTACTAATAAATTTGCCGGGATTTCCCGGAATACCGAAAATTAGGATAACATAAACACATACATATTGCGTAATCAAAGCACAATACAAATGACGCCCTTAAACGGACCACCATATTTTTTTTGTTACAACCTGTATTTCGTTTAAAACTGTTCTACCAACGTGAATGTTGCTAAAATCTACTGAAAATAGTCATAACCTAATAAAACCTCTTCGTTATGCTTTATACAATTCCGGAATCCTGGAAACTAAATAACAGAAATATAAATTTTAAGAAGCCGACTCTATACTTGCTTAGCTTTTTGCGGGATTTTGCTAGTTGTTGGTATAAAAGTATCCGAATTTCCGATGCCTGCGTCAGACTCGTATGCGACTTTCAATACATTGCGCGGTTTGAGAGATCAATTTAACTCATTGTACCTCGGTAACCCGCAATGTAATGAAACTCGAATGCGAGTCACGTGTGTACAGAGGCTTTTATGGCCGGAATTACCCTACTTATAAATTTTAGGTAGTTACAGGCATCTCTTAACCCTTAATTTCAAAGCCTATGAAAAATTTAAAACTTTGCACTCCTTCTTTTGGCAGTCAAGTAAAAATAAAAAACCTCAAACCAAAACCATAATTTGAAATTAATATTTGGAAAAATCGCAATGTCAAAAACGGTAGATCGTCTTCATTTAATTTTTTTTTTCGTATGCGAGTTTCACTACATTGCGCGGTTTGAGAGATTAATTTAACTCATTGTACCTCGGTACGAGTAACCCGCAATGTACCTAATGGAACTCGAATGCCAGTCACGTGTGTACAGAGGCCTTTTTGGCCGGAATTACCTCATTACCCTACTTATAAATCTTAGGTAGTTACAGGCATCTCTTAACCCTTAATTTCAAAGCCTATGAAAAATTTAGAAACGTTACACTCCTTCTTTTGGCAGTCAAGTAAAAAAAAAACCTCAAACCAAAACAATAATTTGAAATAAATATTTGAAAAAATCGCAATGTCAAAAACGGTAGATCGTCCTCATTTAATGTTTTTTTATATATATAGGTACTACTACTAAACTGGACTAAATAAAATTCTAACAATATTAAATTGTTAAGTACTTACCTAATAAAATAAACAATACCCCGGAAAACGTACGTGTATGTATGAAAAGTTAATGCTGTTGCGTGTTCACCTTAAATTAGAGTTCATTTTTGTACTTGCTTGAGTCGCTGAATAAAATTAGAATTCGAGGAGTAGCCGTTCTTAAAATATTTTGTATCAAATTCGAATTCACACCATTTTTTATTCTTATTTTATTTTATTTTCTGTGCCACTTCTCTTGGTTTCATTTTTTTTATTTTTGCTTGTCAGTAGCTGGTAAAATGTGCAATTAAATTTTTAAACAATGTTTCCATCCATTGTTCCATATTTTATGCAGGATAAAGATTTGTATTTTTTTTAGAAGATTTAAAAGTGACTTTACAGTCAATGTAAGAAAATTCAAAATCTAATGGCAATTTTGTGAAATGTCGGAAATTTTATATGATTTCAATTATATCTACATTTTCCATATCATGCACTTTGGTATCTAATCCCGAGATTTGGCACTAGTTTCACAAGTCGACCTTCGAACCAGTGGGAAAACTAGACCTTCTTCGGATAATTAGATCGTAGAATACTACCTATATTTTATATACTTATAGTTATACTTACCTATTTAATTCTAAAAGAGGCCCAGTTCTTTTTGTTTGTATATTTTCCTTAAATACTGTTATTTAAGTAATCTGTATGTCTGTTTAATAAATGATTTCCTTAAAAAAACGCCTTGAGGCAGATAGAATATTTAATTAAGTATTGATTTTGTATTCACTTTTAACACTAACCGCCCTTAACTTATTTTAATCATTTGCTTCTGGTAATTCACATAAATCACATAGGAAGTCAAATAATTTATTTACGAATTAAAAACAACAATATATATTATTATATACAACATTTAAGGCCCACATAGGTACGAGAGTCGCATGCGAGTTTCGTTACATTGCGGGTTACCGTGGTGTAGTGAGTTCAATCGATTTGTCAAACCGCGCAATGTAGCGAAACTCGCCCACGAGTCTCATACGTGTGTAAATGAGGCTATGGTTTTTGTGTTATTTCAGCGTTTTTAGGGTTCCGTAGTCAACTGGAAGCCCTTATAGTTTCGCCCTGTCCGTCTGTCTGTCCGAGGCTTTTCTCTGTGATTGTTAATGCTAGAAAGATAGAAGTATAAATCAATAAAACTGTAAAAAAATTAAAAAATAAATTAGGGTACCACCCCTACCCCTACACATAAAGTTGATTATTTTATTTATTTATTATCATTAATATTAGCACTAACAGTTATACCTTACATGCTAATTGGTAAATTAATATTTATCACGGCCTGTTTAGCCTAGTTTGTAGTGTGACTCTGCCTCCGAAGCTAGAGGTCCCGGGCTCGAATCCCGGCCAGGGCATTTATTTGTGCATTTTATCACGGATATTTGTTCTTCGATCTTGGATGCTTTCTATGTATTTAAGTATGTATTTATCTATATAAGTATGTATATCGTCGTCTAGTACCCATAGTACAAGCTTTGCTTAGTTTGGGACTAGGTCGATTTGTGTAAGATTGTCCCCGAATATTTATTTTTTATATTTATTTATTTCATGCGAATTTTCAATGTAATACATGTCAAATGAATAAAAATGGATATAACAAAATAAATAATGAATGATTGTTAAAAAGTAAACTTAAAAAGTCAGTGGAATTGGATTGAGATTATTACAAAGAAATACAGAAAGTCAATACAAAATGATACAGCTAAAATTACAAAATTAAGTTAAAATTACAAAGTGGGGATTGAATTATTTTTTGCTTCAACCATATGGTGTAGGGTGTTGTTGGATAGGTCTTTCAAATTTAAATAGATAAGATAAGATAAGATAAGAGAAGAGAAGAGAGCCTGTATTTGCGGATTTTTTTCATTTTACATTTCATATGATATTAATAGTTATAAGTATAAATACATCATTTGCGCATGCATATATAATTTAATTTTTTTTTTCACTCCAAAAGAAAAAAAATATGTTTTTAATTTTAAAAATAAACGAATGAAAATAATAAACGGTTCGAATATATATTCTAACCGTGAGTTTAGCTATTTATTTATAATTAACCTGAAATCTATGTAAATATAAGTGTAGGTTCTGCTTATATACTTACATAAAAAAAAAACAACATTATTAGATATTTAATTCGTCGATACCTAACCTTTAGCTAAGTTTACCCTTGATACTTGATTCAAATTTTTTATGAAACATTGTTTGGAATCGGTCGAACTAAGTAGCAATCGAGTAGTTTCGGAGATTTTTGTCCTCAGCAAAGTTTTGTGCATTTTTACGCTTTATTTAGATTTTTTCATTATTAAAAAAAAAACGCTAATTGATTACTTATTTAGCATCATCAATAAAATATCATAATTAAACTTACGAGCAGGGTTTTATAATTGCGTCCACTGTATTGATATTAATGGCTGTGACGGTGAGCACAACAATGAGAATGGCTATTAGGTCAAACATACAACAATTGTATTTAATCCTTTAAAAGTTGATAAAACTAGTGTAGTCAAGATCAAATGGAGCTGGACTGAATGTAATCTATTAATACTTAAATGTTTTTAATCTGTCTCAATCGAAACGAATTGATCAATCGCTTAGTGTTAAAAGTGACCTTACGTAATGTGAATAAAGTACAAATAACAAGCAAATCAGAACGGAGATTCTAGGTAGAGGACAAGTCGATTTTTGAATAAGTCAAATTTAGAACACAATTTAACGATTTTAAAGTGTAATGAAAAAAAAATCGCCTTCTGAGGGCAGCGTCTGAAGTGCTAGAGTTACTACTAATGTAACTGTTATTCTTTAAAACATTTCAAATACTATTATTTCTAAAAGATAAGATTATTTTCTTCAATAAAACCTCCATGCAGGTATTGTTTAAAGCACGTTAATTTTTTTAACCGATTTCAAGATTTCGAAAGAGGAGGTTATCAATTCGGTTGTATGTTTTTTTTTTTTTTTTTTTTTTTTTTTTAATGTTTGTTACTCCATAACTCCGTCATTTCTTAACCGATTTGAAAAATTCTTTTTTTGATTGTATGTATATATATCCAAATTGGTCCCGTTTTTGTCAAAAGGCAGTTCTGATGATGGGATCCATGAGGAATTGAAGGAACTCCTCAAATCTTTAAGGCAAACATATAGTGATTTTTGTGTTTTTATCAACAAGTCAAGCATTTGCATCCAAAAATGTGACATTGGATGAAGTGGAACTGCTGATGGTGATCAGAACAGAACTCTTCAACGACGAAAAGTTCACGTTTGGCGATTTGTCCTCCTAGCTGTGTTTGTTAAGCAAGTTCTATTTTCACGATTAATTTTTGTCATGCTCGAGTTCTGATGATGGAATCCATGAGGAATTGAGGGAACTCCTCAAATCTTAAAGGCAAACATATAGTGGTTTTTGTGTTTTTATCAACATACAAAAATGTGACATTTGATGAAGTGGAACTGCTGATGATGATCAGAACAGAACTCTTCAACGACGAAAAGTTCACGTTTGGCGATTTGTCCTTCTAGCTGTGTTTGTTAAGCAAGTTCTATTTTCACGATTGATTTTTGTCATGCTCGAGTTCTGATGATGGGATCCATTAGGAATCGAGGAAACTCCTCAAATGTGAAAGGCACACAAATAGTGATTTTAGTATTTTCATGAACTAATCAAGCATTTTCATTCATAAAAGTGACATTTGATGAAGTAGAACTGCTGATGATGATCAGAACGGAACTCTTCAACGACGCGTAGTTCACGTTTGGCGATTTGTTCTCTTCGTTTGGTTTGTCAAGCAAGCAAGGTTTTTCCATGATTTCATGACGAATTGAGGGTACTTAGTCTTCTACCATTATAAACATACTTATAGCTATTTTTGTATTTTATTGTATGGAATCTAAGAGTGCACCATCTAAGATTAATAATCATTCACCGGACTCCCCCATTGAAGTCGGTTTTTTTTTCTTAAAAATTATTAACGATTCAACTCATCAGACTTTGATTCCAAAATCTTTGACTTTATTATTTGTGCTACAAAACTTCTATTCAAACTATTATGTCAACAATTTTTCATTAACTATTATTCCTATATACCTAATACTGAAAAATATGACTTAGGTAAACTGAGCAACTAAAACTACTAATTAATAGTCGAGGACAATAGAAATTATGGAGTAACTTTTTCGTTACAGTTCGTTGTTTTCTAAACGATTCAGATAAATATAAATCTTTTTTTTCGAAAAGAATGTAACAACATTGTAATCATATTACTTCTGAGCTAAGAATGAGTTTAAATTTTAAAAGTGTTAAATTTTTATGATTTATTTAAAGAGTATGATATTATTGTTGAGCACTAGAAGATATTATTGAAATTATTACACGTACTTATATATATAGAATGATTCACAGTAGGCCGTTCTGTGTCCGGGCCGGCCCGTTTTCTTCTAGAGAAATACGCCGCCCGTTGCGTTCGCTGTCATAGAAAACGGGCCGGCCCGGACACGGAACGGTCTACTGTGAATCATCCTTAAACCTACATAATATGTATACAGAAATGAACTTAAGAAAAGGACCTGTTGTATGTAAGTAATTGTGATGTGTTTTATTTTATTTGTGTTACACATTTTAAATATACAATGTAATGTCTATTCGAACACATCACAACTATATACAAAAGGTCCATTACTTAAGTTTTTTTACCTATAACTACTAATGGAAGATGGGTGAGGACGAGGACCATAGTTAAGACTTAATTCGTCTACAATTAATTAATTAATTGATGCCGCTGTGACACGAGAATTTGACACAATATATATGAGTAACTTTCCTTTTCGGGATGAGGTCCAAAAATTCAGTTTTTCTTAACCGCTAGGCGTAGCCACTACTCTGCTTCCTCTGAGCAAAAAATACTGCCCGTTTATAGGTAAGTGCGAAGTGGCGGATAAACTGGCCATTCTACGCCATTGTGCGGTCGCCCACCCACGAAGCCTATGCGGAATTTCTTAAACTTGGTATAACTAGGTGGGAAGACATATGAGAAGCGAGTCAAAAGTGGTCATTGGGTACAATCGCGGAATGAAAAGTACATCACTTTTGGGGGGGGGGGGGGGGGGGGGGGGGTTTGGAACTTAACGTCATTAAAATAGAGTCGAAAATTGACGAACCTATTCATTCCTCGACTATACGGTCAAGTGCAAAAGTATGCATCCAACTTACTCAAAAATATCTCCCATCGCCCATATGTGAATTAAGGTACGAGTTGCCGAATGAAAAGCTTGGTCACTTTTCAACTCTATTTATAATGCTGTTAAGATCGAAAAGTGATGGACATTTCCGCGATTATACCTATGTAGGTAGCATCTCATAAGTATGTACTTATGAGATGCTTAATTAAATACATATTTTTGCACTATATTATAGGCACCACAGTCTCTGCATAGCAGCATAAATGCACTCTATGCCCAGTCTGGTGAGAAATGCAGTTTGTGCCATTCGGGAGCAGAAGTACTTGTATTCCACATTAGACTGAAGAACCTACTTTAGAATCCCAAGCGTAGCGGGGGATTAAGTATATTGTAGTATTCTTCTCTTAGGATTAAATATACCGCCCTCGCCGTAAATAAGTAGGTAAGTATATAATTTTTGGTTGAGACACAATCTACTATTAAAAAATAAGTAAAAAATATATTTGTGGACCATCTTACAGAAATCGACCTATTACCGAAGTAAGCAAAGCTCGTACTATGGGTACTAGGCGTCGATAAGACATCCTTATGTACCTACTTGTAGATATATAAATACTTACACAGAAAACATTCAAGGAAGGTTGATTTTACACAGAAAATTTCAGGAACTGGTGCTCATCACACAAATGAATGCCCTGACCGGGATTTGAAACCGGGACTATCAGCAGGGGCGGCTTTGCGTATAGTGCAGCGGGTGCGGTGCACCCGGGCGCCGCGGTCTTAGGGGCGCCGAGCGCCCGGAGCGCCACTCACCGCGCGCTTACTAGGGGGCGCTTGGGTGATGATTGTGATGATTGCACCCGGGCGCCACATGGGCTAGAGACGCCACTGACTATCAGCTTCTTAAGCATCAGGGTCACTAGGTACTAACTTGGCTCAACTGCACGGCTAGCACAAGACGGCGCGCGAGCTATATCGCGCGCGACATAGACTATCCGTCTCTATCTAATGAGTACACACGGAAAGAGACGGATAGTCTATCTCGCGAGCGATATAGTTCGCGCGCCGTCTTGTGCTAGCCGTGCTGATCGTCTAATTAATTAGGTACTATACACAAAACATTTTTTTTAATAGAACGGTGTTTGTCTATTCCTTAAATTTGGATCCCCGCAAAAAAAAAACTACTTACACGAAACCTAATTCTAAATTTTAAATTAAAGAGAAAAAGCAATAAATCTAAGAGATAATACTTTACTAATATAATTAAGGAGATAATAATAATAGGTAGTAAAAGTACTTGATTAATATTTTCAAAGATACTGAAGTAATTGTTTTGCAAAAGATCTACCTTATCTAGCTGTTTCCAAAACTTTTAGTGTCATCTTTACCACTAAAGATGTACCTAAAATATACCTACTTAATATGTATCGCCCTTTTAGTGTGTGGCTCTGCTACCTAAGCACTTGTCTGTTTTTTTTATTTCTTAAATTCTTTTAATTGATGTTGCTATTCGACAATGAACAACTATTTTTCTTCAAAGAACTTTATAAGCACTTCTACTACGTAACTCTAAAATACACGCAATCTTTTAGTGAATTGCCAAACGTTTTAAAAAAGCGAACGGCCAATATAAACAAGATTCCTAATTCAAGTTTTTCGCGCGTAAACCCGCTCAAGTTTGACCTAACCTATTCGGTTACAAAAGCAGTGCGGGCGTTGACCTGCGGCCAACCCCTGACCTTGTACCAAACGTAAACGATGCGCGTTTCCAGCTGACTGCCACCGTGTCGCGTGCAAGTTGGCTTTACACGTATTTACTTACTAAGTAGATTTTACTAAGTAGAACATGTGAGTAAGCTTTATTTTTAAAGAGTTTAATTAAATACTTACATGCCTTTGGAGGCCTATATTCGCGGGAGTAGAGTAGCGTACGGTTTTATTTACCCAATAAACTGTTTAAATCTGCTCTTGAAATTATTCAATATATTTATATCCAATCCTATAGATGTTCACCAATTGAAAATAATTCATAAGATACCTAGGTACAGTCAACTACAAAGAGATGTATCCAATTTAGAAGTTATTACAACGCAATAAGGTGTAAAAATGTATATCTCATTGTAGTCAACTGTATAACTAACAAGAAAAAACTTGAAATATTTCATTTCAGAATAGTGAAGACAAGAGGATATTTACATAGGTATCTCCACAGTGACGCAATCTCACATAGGTCTTAAATGTAACTTTAAAGGAAAATGAAAATATTTTTTTCATTTTCAATACCTATTCATGTCTGTTTTAATTTAACATCTAATCTTGTACCTAACTGACAAAAAATTCACACACGAGACACATGTTTACTTCACTCAACGCCCCCTATGTGATATCGTTAAAACTATTACCGCAGAAAACCACCCCAGCTTTTCCGCGTGTGAGGAAAACTGTAGAAAAATACGTGTGTGGCGCGAGTATGTGGCTAAGCGAACTTCGCGAAGACGGTGCCGCCATCTGTTAACGGGTAGGGGGCGACGTTAGTTCTTAAGACCTAATTAGGTGGCAGACTGTGGCTGAGAATTGGTTTGCCCGTGTCATAGGATTCTTTTCCTTAATTATTGATTAGGGTCACATTTCTGTTATTAATTTGTTTTCATTTTTGTTGCAGGTAAACTACATTTTCTGAAGTTTTGATCATGAGTTTTTAACGATACGAGTACTTATTTTAAGAAGCTGTGTTAGCTTTCACTAGTTTCCTAATCATTCCACAATACACGAAAAAAAAACATTCATCCTAACATATAAGTTAATTACGATCACTTTAGTGATGTAAAGGGACTTGCACACAGACCACACGCAACCTCGATATATTTTAGAAAACTTGAGGTAATATAAATCTCATCAAAAACATAAATATGAAAATGGGAGCCAAGTTCAATATTAAGACTATGCGATGCTTGGTGGTCGTCTTCACCGACAAAAGAATTGAGATCTAAATGGGTGCCAAGTTCCGTAGATTCTCTGAAATGGTGCCAAGTCCGGCACTACATTGTTTACAGTAGAACTAATTTACTGCGGCTTAATGCATTTTGAGCTTTAACTTGGCAGTTTTCTATGCAGTATGTTATAATACCATAAAAGCTGTTGGATATTTAAGTAAAATCGCATATTCTTAATATTGAACTTGACTCCCATTTTCACATTTATGTTTTTGATGGGATATTTACTTTTGGTCAGTCTTCACCAAATGGTGCTTTTTAAAAGCGAATGCACGTGTTACTATACAAAATACCCAAATCGCTATAGGTGCACCTTAAATAATTAAAGAATTCCCTCGATTTCACCAGGACCCTATAATCAGATTCAGTTTCAAACAAAAAAAGAATTTTCCAAAACATTTAATAAGTAATTTCATAATAATAATAAAAAATACTGTTTTCTGAATATTGGTGTACACACACAATTACCAAGCTGCATGCCAAATTTCAGCTTTCTAGGTCATCTGGAAGTGGGTTAGGTTTTTGATTACGGGTCAGCCAGTCAGTCAGTGGTAAAAATGCCGTTTTTTGGAATTTAATATCTCAATAAATATGAAACCTATATTTCTGAAATTTGGGGTTCTAGTAGATCTTAATACATTTACCAAATTTCATTTTATTATGTTAGATAGATTTGGAGTTATTGGGGGGTCATAAGTGGCTCCAAACGGTTCGTGTAATATAACACATGGCTGCTGTCCGCAACTTCCTGGGGTGAACTTGGCTGGACACGCTGCCGCGTGTCTAGATAAATTCAAAAGGTCACCTTCCTTGTGAAGCGCAGGTATCGTATCAATTACTTACAAGATAACAAAATTGACATTGTGCCTAAAGAAAAACTTTAACAATGTATTCTCGTTTTTGTTTTTACCAGTATTGCCAAAAATTGTATGGTAGAAGTTGTAGAAATTATTTAAAATGAATGAAGACTAACCTCGTCGCTTGGATCGTCATTCGTAAGGTCGGAACTTAGGTAATTTTAGTTTTTAAATGGACATGCGTGTACCTGTAACAAAAAAAAACAATTAGTACGAGTAAATACCTAAGCATAATATAGCTACATTCTAACCCATCGTATGCGGATATCAATGTTAGTTATTCAAATGATGACCTGAACATAAAAGGTGCATACAAATGGATATGAACATATCCACGCACGTTTGCGTTAGCGTATGCTTAGTACATAATAGTAAGTGAAGAGATGCGTATCGCAGTATACGAGGGGATCACTAAAGTATTTATAATAACGAGACTCGTATGAGATGTAGGGAAACTAGGATAGACAAAAATAATCCTGGCCTATTAAAGATTTTAGGGCCACGTAGTTTGTCTTAGTGTGTGAGAAAGGTCTTTAAATATATTTTTATATGCCTATTCATGAACTAATTTATTGGTCCTAAATCAACAATAACACTTCAAAGAGAATCAAAACTGCATCAGTCATCAACATCATGTTAAGTCCTACTGAATTAAGATATCAAGACTAGGTAAGTAAAAAAAAACTAAAATATGACGAACTAACAATAAACTACTTATTCAACATAAAATTAAGTAGTCACCCTAAAACGAGGGTGTATTCGAGTGATATTCGATATCGTTCGGGTGACATTTTCGCAAAATCGATATCACCCCCTTATTGGTAGCAAAATGATTGAACATCCTTATCGAGACGTTTTTCTAATGGCGGCTCGTGTTTGAGACCCTTTTTCTTTATAGTGGGGCTTACACATGAGTTTGTTAAAAGTATTTTTCTTAATAAATAATAGTAGTAAAATTATGGAACGTATACTGAAATCATCTATAATACGTAATTGGTTCAGGCGTTCTTGTTCTTGCATTAGCGAAAAGCCAAACATGTACTGTGTATGTGTGTATCGCTCTCACAGACGTCCAAGATACAGGCTCAGCCTAGTTTGGAGTCTGATGGATAAGTTTTGTATGGCAATTTACTTTTGCTAAATAAACTATTTGTATGTGGTGGACGCGTGACGTATGGTCAGGTGATGAAACTGATAAGTTTGATCGTTTGGATGAATGCACTTAAAGTATTAAAATTAAATTTAAATCCGTATTCCGTAGTCAGAATTACCTATAGTTTTGTCATGTGCGCCCGTCTGCTTGTTTTTGGCATTTTATTCAGGAATTACAAAGATGAATGACATTCTGCAAGAAATCTAAACACAAAATAAAATAAATACTTATGGGAGCTCCCATACAAAAAAACTTTAAAAAAGTTGCTCGTTGTGTCCATCAGGCACTGGGTCTAAAAAAGGATGGAAAAACTAAAATACGAATCGTACTTGACCAAAATTATACTTGATCTTATTTTAACATTCTTATTAGGTACTTACTGATAAATAAATTAAAAAGTATATTATTCTAAATAAATTAAAAAAGGTTATAGGTAATAAAGTGTCTAATGTTGTATTGATTTTAGTACGGAATCCTTCGTGCGCGAGTTCGATTCGCAATTCAAATCAGACGATCAGATGTACTCTTTGAGTAATGTTTGCAAGAATTATGTTATACAACAATCTCAAACCAGTTATTTTTTCAATTCTGAGAAATTTTGATCTAAACTTATGATCTTCAGCTTCATGTAATGGATCTTGACACCATGAGATTATAGCGCGTCAGTCAATGCAGTTTTTGAGGTAGAATCGAGTTAACAGTCATCATAAATTTGTCATTTTTTGTATTTAAGGTATTTTTGTCAAGTTTTAGTCATTTTCACAAGTAGTTATTAATATTACTCCAAAAGAGTAAAAAATACAAGTAAAATATTTTTGAAGAATGTCATTTTTTTCAATTGAGACTACTTGGAAATTATGTTACAGGGCCCACTCTGTATATAACATAGTATTATCAGTTAAGCGTAAAAGGGATACATCGCATGCATACCTCGCGCGCTTCATAGTCACTCGTTCGTTTTCTTCCGCCTGGTCGCCGCGCCGGACAGTGTGTAACCTCCTTTACACCCCTTTTCTTTTTACATGTCGCAGCTAACGACAATACGAAATCAATACCGACACCATCGATGCGAAAATCGTGAATAGCGAAGTGACTCACACATACAAGTGTCTAAAAGTGTGTGGGTGCAAATCATATGCATGCTTTCCATGTGTGCGACCAAGACATTTTGTAGGGTGACCGCGATTTCGGATGATGTGGGGTTTCAAGATGTTAATCTTAAGTTAGGCTTTTGGTGGCTTTAGATAATTTAATATTAGATTTGAAAATAAAATTCTTTTTATATCTTGGCCGCAACTTTAAGTCACATAGGACGATATTTATTATTGCTATAGAATAGATCTTAGTTTTATTTGTTTCCATAGGTACTATATTTAGGTATGTTCTATTTGGCTTTGGTTTTGCACTTTATGCACGATATACGAAGACTATTTATTGTCAACAACATTATCGACTTAGTTTAAATAATATAAATATATTTATTTAAGTAAATAAAGTTATCATTGTTTGTTCTCCTCAAACTGGTGCAAAGTAAAAACGATACATCTAGAAAATGCGTCATGCAATGAAGGCAAGAGCTCAATTTAAGAACGCGTTACTGAAGTTTTGAGATTATGCAGGGGTGTTATTTACAAACCGACTCGTCCTTATACCTCACACCTCACCCGTTTTTATATGGAAACTGTCAAAATTTGACAAATGACATTTGAAAGTATAAACGGGTGAGGTGTGAGGTGACAGGTGAGGACGAATCAGTTTTTGAATAAGAGGGCAGCAGTGGCATGAGTTGGCGCGCTATGAGTGCTTTGACTTGCGCTAGTACGTAGCTAAATGAGCGAACTACGGCGTACTAACATCTAGAATGAACTTGAATTGGCATTGTATACTCGTATGTAGGTGAGAATAGTATGCTATAGCGTTTATCAATCACACTTCACACCCGTCCATTCTTGTCCCAGAGCCTTGTCACCCCACAAATTGGTAAAAAGAAAACGCATTAACACATATATGAATAGTCACACACGCTAAGGCACGCACACACTGGCGCGCCCCCATGGGGGGTTTCCTTTAAAAATCGCCCCGCGCGGAGCCTTTTGATAAGGAAATGCAGACATTTGAGGCAAAGCTAAGTGTCGCGACCGAGTGATACTTGTCTAAATGTCATAATAACTATGAATGTGTGCGTTTGAATCCTCTCATAGTAGTTGCTACAAAAATATCTATACGTATAAACTTTACTCGCCCAAAGCACCGTTCTTTTTAATGCATGTTATTTCGTTTCTCAGATATAATTAGTCCGTCAGATTATCAAAAAATATCAGGCACGTATTTTTTTCTTATTTCAATGATCTAAACAAAAATTCTGAAGTCGATATACCCCAATATAGTTCTGCGTGACGTCACGTCGTGTTACATTTTTTTAGCACGACGTGACGTCACGAGCTCCCACTTGCACTCCCGAACTTCGACGCGCTTGGTTTACTCGTATCTTTGTCAGTTTTTGTCTGATTGACAAAAGAAAAAATACGTGTCCAATATTTTTTGATAATCTATTTAACGGACTAATATCTAATATGTTTTTACACAGGACACTACCCCATTGGGATAGAGTAGCATTTGTTTCGATTCTAAAACTGTTAGTTTATTCAAATTATTGTAATTATAATACCTAGAGTGCTTTTTTCGTGCGCAAGAGGCATTGTTGTTTTTACCAAACAACTTAGCTGCTTAAATAAAGTATTATGCATAAGTACCATTAAAAAAATGCCAATGTTCATTCTGAATTATATCCGTTTTCTTTCGGCATGCCTTTGTTTAAGTAGACATAAAACGTAAATGTCTAAGGATTTTTTAACTTAATTTTCAAGAAAAAACATGAGATGCTTACTACGAATAATTTAAAATGAAAAGTACTTATACGAATAATAATAATATTACATAAATTAATAAAAATCCCAAGATTTTGAAGTGACAATTAACGCATTTCAAAAACACGCAAAACAAAGATTTTAAAGCCGTCTAATTTACAAAGTCCAATAGCCGCTATACAGTGTAAACCCTCTGAAATTGCCTCTTAAAAGCCCCAAAGCGAGATTCGCTAATAACGGAGCTCCCCTATTAATTAAGGGATGTTTTAATTGGCTTCAAAACGCCACCTGTTGCGTCTCCCGTCTCTGTCGCGCGGGTCCTCTCGCCCGGTTATCCGGCCCGTATCCGGATATACCGTGGAATTAGGATATGGATGTATAAGCATATTGGCAATATTAACACTTTCAGTGGCATAACTTTAGGCGGGCGCACTTCTCGTAGGCGCTTTCCTTTACATACGGTTTCTCGCACTTTAATGTTACGAGCATAGCGCTACGAAGGAGGCAACCCGAAACATTCATGAATATTTTGAATTATCTCCGCTATCCAAAGTTTTTTCTGGAAGTAGTGACACTTTGGCGATTGGACCTGTTACTTACCATGAGTTTTATGTTATTTTATTGCGTTCTTGTATTAAGGTGATAATAAAGAGCGAATATTTGTATTAAAAATATTGAATAGGGACATGAATATTGAAGCTGTTTAATCTACTCGTTATTCGTTCGGGAAATGTCTTCGATCGTATTAAGGGGGGGTTACATAAGCCGCAACCATATCAACACTACTAGTTGTTCTTTAGGGATAGGTAGGTACCTACTTCATATTATATTCCTGTTGGTAAGGTCGTCATAACTCGAAAATGCGATTTGAGAATAAAGGATCTTGTGTCTAGCTGTCAACACTGCGAATCCACAAGTCAATAAAGAGTCGGCAACGTAATTATGATTCTTCTGGAGTCGTAAGCCTCCATAGGCTACGGATGCTAAACATCAGGCTTCAGGCCTTAAGCTTGTTTAACATCGTTGTTGTATGAAAAAAGTAGCAAAACTAGGTAGCGAGTAGGTTAATATAGACCTACAGAGAATGAAGTAGTAAAGAGCTTCTCGAAAACAGCATCCGTTTTCTCTTAATGTAGTTATAAAGAATAATATAAACTAGTGGCCCTGTGATCAGCAGACCTCGCAAAAAAATTTTTTTTTCAAATTTGAAATATTTCCAAATACTCGACAAAAAAATTCTATATAATTATCGAACCTGCTCACAAAACTTCTCGAGAATCGGTTGAGAAATGCGACCTGTAGAGGAGAACATCCGGACAGACAGACATACAAAAGGTTTTTTGTCGAAAGCTTAAACGAAGATGCTTCGCTTGCTCGGTCAATAAAATACGTGGATTCAATGTTATAACAGCTTAAAAGATAATAAAGGTCCCTTAGCATCAATTAAATCAAAATTTGCCAGTAACAGAAGATTATAAGCTTATCGTATTTTAGTGTGCGTCGTGTCCATACGTTCAAAGTCGTTGGGTCCGATTGAGAAAATTCAATTCAATTTTCGGAGGTCCTAATTGGGCCCAAATTAAATTTTCAGTATCGCGTCCCTTTGTTCACGCGGTCCGAACCGAGTCTTAATTGCTTTACGAAATAATGAATTAATTTTATTTACTTTTTTCTGTCCGGATCGCATTTCGTATTTCGTTTGAGGCAATTAAAATTTCCATTGGCGCCATTGTACGCTAATATGTAATTGGGAAATAGAACAATAATTTTATCATCATCTACATTTAAATTTATGTGTTTGTTGAGCATTTAACAGGTTAAACATTCAAATTAACAATTACAATCATTTCGAGCCTTGAACCAGCTGTTCCAACTGTTGTTTGAAATTTCGCGTGTCTTCCAAACGTAATCGAAGAACAAATGTAGACTTCATAAAACCATATAGGTATGTCGACATTTTTTAGGGTTCCGTAGTAAATATGGAACCCATATAGTTTCGCCATAGACAACGGTGTCGCTTACCATCAAGCAGGCCGTAAGCTTGTTTGCCACCGTCGTTGTATAAAAAAATATTACGCTGCTTTAAATGCGTAAAAAAAATATATATATATATATATATATATATATATATATATATATATATATATATATATATAGGTAAATAAAGCCCGTTCAATTCTTGAACAGTCTAAACCTAATATTTCTATTTTCGCTCTCGTAAATAGTCAACTTCGTTTTTCACATCATATATGAAGCCATTGTATGTAAACCAAATAGCTACTAGTCATCGCAAAAACACTAACTCAACTCGTCACATACAATCGATACAGCATTCCACTTTTCAATGCACCCATAAATTTAATTAACATCGAGAAGTCACATAAGTTTAGGCCCCAGCTTCAGAGAACATCTTTATAATTTTCCGACAAGAGTCGTGGTACCATAAAGTAGGGCCTACCACATAATTCTATCGATAATGGTAGCACGACGCCTACGCTGGAATTAATTAACATGTGATGGTCGATACCACGGGCTTAGATATCGATAGAAAACCACAGATAGGGCAACAGATCAGCGCGACTAAACAACGTAACTCCCGCAACAAATAACAGAATATTCTGAAATTGGTTGATGGGTGTGACTGAACAGAGAGACGCCATTCAACAAGATTGTCGCATCGGGGACTAGGTATTTTAAAGGGTGTCTACATGGTCGTAAGCACACCCTGATACCCTGTTTAGAGTGTTTATCACATAGAAGATTAAGTTCACCGCGGTTAGAAAATCAAACGAATGTCATACATATGGTATAATACTCATCATATGTTATTTCGCAAAAATATTGCCTTAGTTTGGGAAAGCCCGGTATCAAAAGTGAATGTATACAACTATTACGAATAGCATTTAGTTGAGATGAAAAGGTGTGGTTTTGAGATAAAAAGAAAGTGAACTAACCTTTATTAGCTAGAACACACAACAGGTCAGAGAAACGGAACAGAACTATAAAGACGATACACATAGACATTTTTATGACACTAGATTAGACTTCAATGAGTCATTCCATCTCCACATAGCACAGTGTCTTAGGTGTGGCTGTGATGATGTTATGTAACCATTTTAGATTTAGCGACATTGGTGCTGATTTGGAAGCATTTTTAAAAACCATCGGTAGAGCATGTTTACGTTTTGTTTATAATAATCTCGATTCTAAACCAAAGGAACTTTTTATCATTAAATACCAGAGTTTAAAATCATACTAATATTTTTTTATAATGACACTCAGTAGGAGTTTTTTTTTTTTTTTTTTTATTAAAAATGGGATTGCTCTTGGCCAGCATCTAGCCAGGGGGCAAAGATGAGGCCGACGATGAAGCGAGCTCACCCAGAAGATGCCTATTCACTCGTGCCTTAAAAATCATGAGGAACAAAAATGCCTATACTTTCAGCACCAAAATTGAAAGAATCAGGAGTCAAAAAAGAAAAACAGAAATTTCAATAAAGAATATTTGTGACTACTTATTGTATAGTCAATGTATATAATCAAAGGCGTGAGCTGTTGAGTGAGTATGTCGTCGTTTTCTTTTCTATGCACTTACTTGAAGTTGTTTATTCGTAGATAAGTGATACTATTTGAAAAACGGGGGGTTAAAGTTATCGTATGAGCCAAGATTTATTTTGTTGATATCGATATGACATATATGATAATTGATAAAGATTGCATCTCTACCTATACCGCGTGTGGCATGACAGCAACCCACGCTAATACTAAATATTGGAAAAATGTACGCTTTGGAAAATAAATTACTAGTGTTGTATCAATTATCGTAATTTAGACAATCTGTTTTTATGTTTCGTATTTGGGAAGTATATTTTGTAAGTATATTTTATTGGTACAGCTAGATAATCAGATTTAAGGAACAAAAAGTCCGACATATATGGATCTCTTACTTAGTACGCTTATATAAACTTTTTTTATTTCTGTTTTATTAAAATACTGTCACTATTAAAATAAAACTTAAAACCTATGTTTTTTTATGACCAGAACTGGTTTAGATATTTAGATAGCATTAAGTCGTTGTCAGGTTTCAACAGGAGCAAATAAAAGGAAAGCCACGTCGACTGTTTAATTTAAGTCGCATTTAAATACTGTATTAAAGAACCATCCTTAAGGATTCGATTTTCAAATTTTATTGTACTTAACAGGACTATGAACTATTATGTGACCGTTGTAAATACTTATGAATGAACCGAACTGACCGCTCCGCGCGTGTGTCGCCCGCTCGTGTGTGTGAGTTTTTTGTGAATGGCCGGCGATATCCGGTCCTATACATCGAGGTTTCTATCCTAAAATGTCATATGCGTCAGAAAACCACCTAGAATGAGACCTAGGTAATCCGGTAAAGCATCTTCAAACGATTCCAACTACGTATACATGATTCAATAGGCTAAATAATGTCGCTTATGTCATTACTCTTTTGTAAAGTTGTAAGAGTATTGACTGTTCAGGTTTTGTTATCATCTTTCGAACTCTGTCTAAACAGGCGATATAAAAATGGTGTTTTATTACCTTTTACAACTCTCGATCCGGCACCGAGACTATATAAATACTGTATCGGGTAAAAAAACCGTTGTGGTGTGGTGTCAATGAGTGCTGTTTAAAACAATTTAAGGATGGAATTTCAAAATTAGTGCGCCTCATAAAAATATATTGCGTTGTAGCTGTATAGATGAGAGCTCTTATTGGATGTCTTCGGATGTTAAGGTTGTTTCAAAATGTTTTGATGACTGCAGAATGGCGAGGGCGTGAATGTTAAGTTTCTTTTGAGTGGATTGTGTGCTAAATATTAAGTTCCATTTTGGTCACCGTGTCAGTTTTTATGTCAAAAGTGAAGGCAGTTAAGTGTAAACACATTGCTGAATTACAACTTAAGTATAGCCAAGTGATAGGACACGGCACTTATATAGTCACACAAAACATCCATAGCGCAGCATTTCTGCTACAAATCATTTAGTACTAGTTAATGTTATTTTGGACTATGGACTGAAGTCTTTTTTTTTATACCACGTCGGTGGCAAACAAGCGTACGGCCCGCCTGATGGTAAGCGGTCACCGCAGCCTATGGACGCCTGCAACTCCAGGGGTGTCACATGCGCGTTGCCGACCCTTTAAAAATGTATACACTCTTTTCTTGAAGAATCCCATACTGTAGTTCCTCAGGAAAACCTCGGCAGGGAGTTCATTCCACAACGTCCGAGGGAGGAAGTTCCTCTGAAACCGTACCGTACGCGACTATTTAGGTTCTAAGGTGTGAGGATGAATGCCCTGCCGACGGCGAGCAGTGCGATGATAGAAAGCGGCTGTGGGCATCATATCGAACAGTTCTTCGGAACACCACCAATTATACAAGCGATAGAACACGCACAAGGAGGCAAAGTTTCTCCTTAAACTTAACGGTTCAATACCGCTCGTGAGTTTGGGATCGTCCACGATTCGCACAGCACGTCTCTGAAGCGAGTCAAACGGCCCAAGCTGGTATCCAGGTGCTCCCGCCCAGAGGTGACAGCAATACTCTATGTGGGAACGAACTTGCGACTTATATAATATAAGTCTCTGTCTCGGGGTGAAGTACCGCTTCGCTCTGTTGAGCACACCTAGCTTTTTGTATGCCAGCTTGGCCTTGCCTTCTAAGTGGCTTCGAAATTGGACGTCGCTGGAAATGTCGACGCCAAGGATCCCAATACTCTCTTAGATGGAGAGGGTTGTGTCCTGGAACCGTGGGGCCACAGTGAATTGGGTTTTCTTAGCGGTGAACGCACATACTTGTGTCTTGGTGGGGTTGAACTGGACCAGATTATCCTGGCCCCACTCAGAGACTCTGACCAGAGTGCTCTCGATTTCGGACACAAGTTGTTCGCGACTCTCTAACACAGAGGTACGAGGAAAGTTGGCACGGCCCGTATAGTAAGCGTCCCCGGTGCTGTCATCCGTATAACAATGGATACTATATCAATAGACAGCATGTCATTTATATGCAGCAAAAACAGCGTCGGGGATAGCACGGAACCTTGTGGGACGCCACCATTAATGTCCATGCTTTCGGAGCAACTGCCGTCTACTACGGCTTTTATGCGTCTGCCGGACAGAAAGCTGGTGATCCATCTGCACAAACCCTCGGGCAGTCCGTACGATGGTAGCTTCGACAGAAGACCTCGGTGCCAGACCCGACCGAACGCCTTCGCTATGTCTAAGCTGACCGCTAACGCCTCTCCCTGACTTTCAATGGCTGAGGCCCACCGGTGTGTAAGATACACTAGGAGGTCACCAGTCGAACGACCGTGACGAAAACCGTACTGACGGTCGCTGATTAGATCGTGTTCCTCTAGGTATCTTAGGAGCTTTGTGTTGATGACACGCTCCATCAGCTTGGAGAGAAGGAGGAAGGTCTATTATATATTTACTAGTTTATTAAGTACATATTTTCTACGGGAAAGAGCCTCAATTTTGTCCCTGAATACACAGGTGTTCGGTATACAGGTTGTTTTTTTATTTCCGGTCCTTCAGGCATAATAGCCGTACTACGTAGCATATTTAGTTCTTGAAAATTCATAAAAAAATTTTTTTCATTCTAATACAAATTAATTATATGTCCATGGCTGAATGCAAAAGTATGACAATATTCGAAATTCAAATGAAACGCTCGTCAATAAAACCACACACATACACATAAGCGGCTTATGACAGATACACAGATTTGTCACCTTGACGTAGGTACTCAGGTGTTGAATCATATGCCAAAGCAAATGTGTTATTAAAGTTTCGTGTAAGAAGGTGTATAATTTAACGAGAGCTTACGACGGACCACCACCACCCCCATATCCGAAGGACGTCCACTGCTGGACATAGGCTTCCTCCCAATTTCATGGGGGGTAAATGCCATGCGGGTTGGCGATCGCAGTATGTCCACCGCACTCCAGGGATGCTGCTGCCCATCCCCCGGTGGTCTTGGTCGTAGTTTTAGGACATACCCGGGTCCAGTTAGGTAAACATAGTTAGTTAAGATGGACACTGAACCTTTTTTTTATGTAGCTACATGCCAGGACACTTAAGAAATCAGAACTTTATGCCCTTACAAGATTTTAAAAATCAACACTTTAATTATAAAATATCATTTATAAAATACTAGGAGTGTTAATTAAGGAAAAGGAATTCTTGAATAACTTCGAATGAGTACCAATTGAATTTGAAATACTAGTGTCTTAGAGAAGATTACTTTATTTCATCTCGCAGGAATGTGCCCTCACAATTAACGGAATTAAATAAAAACACCCGTATAGTTTAGACTATACGTCTTTTTTTTAAAGGATTGCGTCTGAAAGATACAGGGTATTTTTTCATTTAGGTACTATTTCTTGCTACAAGAAGTCAATAAAAAAAGCATCGCCACTTCGTATCACATAAATTCAACGCAAAATCTAGAGTCGACGAAGGAACAAAAACTTTCAATTCGTATCTCTCGGATATGTTAATTCGACTGATCCGCTAACGTATTCGGGCGCGGGCCGCGTTCGCCGCGCAAAAACGAAATTTTTCGAATCATGTGGAGGCGCGTTTACTGGTGTAAAACGAATTAACGCGTCCAGAGACAAATATATCACCGCCCTTTGTTCGTAGGATTGTTTGCTCGTTAATTGACGTGCCTATTACTTTACAAATTTCGAGTCTGGACGTTGTATATATCTTTTTAGGTAACGGTAAGCCAGAGTGCCTTGGTATAGGGAATAGCTATGTAATGCTTACGTACCTATACTATCCTTTTCTCAATAGTAATGGTGCCTATACATCATCAGACATGGCTGCTTGCATCAGTGGTATATTACATCAGATTAAAAAATTCAAATTCCACCTTCAAAATAAATTACGATTCACGAGAAAGATTTAATTTCTAATTCGGATGATTATAGAATTTGCCGAAAAAAATCCTGAGATAATTCGCATATGTGTGTCAGATTATATAATAAATAAAATAAATAAATAAATAAATATTGGGGGACAATCTTACACAAATCGACCTAGTCCCAAACTAAGCAAAGCTTGTACTATGGGTACTAGACGACGATATACATACTTATATGGATAAATACATACTTAAATACATAGAAAACATCCAAGACGCAAGAACAAATATCCGTGAAAAATGCACAAATAAATGCCCTGGCCGGGATTCGAACCCGGGACCTCTAGCTTCGGAGGCAGTGTCACTACCAACTAGGCTAAACAGGTCGTCAAGCCGCCGGTCAGGTATAATGAATAATATGAAGGTATATATCAACATAACGTTACTCTGCCATCCTGAATCACTTACAATTTAAAAATTCAATGCCATCCCGTCACAAACGTTATTAAGAGACAGAGCAACAAAAACCCGGGTTAGCACAAAACGAGGCATCGCCTTATCAAAATTTAAATTCGGAAAAAGCGGTCCTCATTTCAATAACCGTTATTTTTAACCGACTTCAAAAAGGAGGTTGTTTTATCCCCCCTGGGCCGGGATAGGTGATTGATAGCCCCTTGAAACAATGGACACTGCATCGAACTTCGCGAATCCTAACGCTTTATTTTATTTTGTGGAGGAATAAGGAGACGATAAATGTCGAGATCGACTTAGATTCGGGATTAACGGGTCCGCAGCTGGGAATTTTAATAAGTTACCGTTGGTAAAACAGAGACTGATGTTATTTGGATATCATGGATGTATACGCCTGTTTAACCAAGGGCATGGAGTGTTGATGCAAGGGATAATGAAAACATGTTAGCACATATTTGTTGCCTCATATGGAATCTGGTGTGTTGAGTCTCATTCATAACTAGAGATCATTGGCGTTGATAAGCAATTACTTTAAAATCCAGCAAACGTTATTTGAAGTGCGAAAGGAGTAGTATCCTATATACTAGGAATAGTTTAAATGAATAAGCAGGTTGAAAGAGCTACAGTGATAAACTGATAACACAGTAAGACCTAAGATGTTTCGATTACGCCTTCAGATGATTGTTATACATCATCAGAGAAAAAATTGAGCGGGTAGGTACTTAAATACGCTTAGGATGTGTAGTTAGTATAGGTAGGTATATCAGGACAAACACAACTAATGAACAATTTAAGGATGACTGTTGTTTTTCTCGCCAGCAATTATTTTTTGAAAATGGAATTTTCTACTTCACAATTTACTCGTAAGTCCATTGACCCTTCATCTCCAGCCGCGAAGAAAGACCTAGTTTCCTTACTTTCCGCCCTGTAATAAGTAGTAAACGTCCGCAACTCATCAAACCCAGTCATGTCATTAGCTTTATTTAAGCCCTAATAAAAATAATGCAAACTAAACCATTACATGCGTCCTAGATGTATTCACCGGCTTTTGAACACCAGTTATGAGATTGTGAGTGACAAGTGCTGTAATTTGTCTTTTTACAAGCTATTAACTTAGTGTAAACAGCCTGCTGCCTCATGCGTGTAATTTGGAGAAGTCTTTACAATGATTATTCGAGCATGAATTTTACTTGATCGTAAACTGCGGTGTGCAGGGAATTATAGGCGTAAACAGCACGGCTTAAGAACGAATACCGATTGCGAAGGATAATTGTAATGAATGCCTGATAGGTTGATTCTGGGCTCCAGTTGTCGGCCTACTTCACAACAAAGTAATACGTGGATCTTCTTAGATGAATCATATCGTATCTGCTTACATTACAAATGTTTATCCTTTGTCTGATAACATACAAATATGCTATGATTAGGCACCTTTCCTTAGGGTACTTAACGTAATTTTAAAATATAGTTTAGACATCAGTAAATATAGGTACTTCACATACTCCCAAAATCAGAAAGCATGTAACGAATATAAATTATTGTAGGTAAATTAAAATTCTCTACGTATACCAGAAAATGCACAAAGTTGACACTCGAGTTCGCGCAAGTTTAAAAATATCAAGCAGAGGGCAGAAAATTTGCACGGAAAATCTCTGTATTTAATTTCTCGCTTTTAATACATGCTGATTTCTCCAGAAGCCGAACAGATTTAATAAACAAGTATACTGTAAGAACAATGTTTTGAACAATGTCATAGACAAGTTTCGTCAAGCACAGGCGGTAATCAGGCATGCTACAAAATGACAGGACGGTGCTCCCCGGCCGTGAAAGCGCTACCAGCTATCCTTTTCACCATCTGTTTCGACTCGCCTCACCTCGTAGCTCTAGCATACCCTGACCCCGAGATTCACAAGAAATATGTGCAATCGGAGACGAGACGTATACTGGTCTGCCTTAGGATGGCCTCAGGCGAGTTCTCAGAGAGCATCGTGAACACAAGTCCAGCATTTGCCGCGGTTCTACAATGAAGCTCGATCCGTAATTTGTCATTAAGAAGACTTCATGTTCAAATGACATGTCTTTTTTCCATGTTGATATAATTGTCTCGTTGCCTCGTCGTGGTTGTTACACAGGATAATGTCATGTACAATGCTTTACGTTGTTATATTATAATCAATGACTTTTGTAACAATATTTATGTTATATGTTACTTTATTAACGTATTTAGCGGTATAACACTTTAAACTCTCGCGCTTTATACACATTCTTAAAAATATTCGTATACGGGTCTAACACAAAATATATTTAGTCGTCAATAACGAAATCATTGAAACGTCGGTAATTAAAGTAAATAAATAAATTTCGCGTTAGACCCATGTAAAAATATTTTTAAGAATGTATATAGCGGTGCCAGGATTTAGAACGCAGGAAGGAAAGTAACGGAAATTCGATGCTAACCGTTGGGATGACTTATCATAATGAAAAACATATTATAAGTCTATTAGAATACTCATTAGCACGCACTTACAATACCGTCGTCAACACAATTAACTCACCACTCGTGCACTTTATCCTCATTGTAATAAGGGTCACGAATGGTAAGTTGACTGATGTGTTGGCGTTTGTACACACAGCGTAACCTACCCAAAATGAGAGATATATCTAAATATATAAAAGAAGAAACTGACTGACTGACTGACTGACTGACATATCAACGCACAGCCCAAACCGCTGGTCCTAGAGACTCCAAATTTGGCATGTAGGTTCCTTATAAGGTCTAGGGGTGCACTAAGAAAGGATTTTTCAAAATTCAACCCCTAAAGGGGTGAAATGGGGGTCCAAAGTTTGTATGGGGAAACAAGATTAGTTGGACTATTTTATTCGAAACTTCACAGGAGTATTTCTAACGATAAATGAGTAAACACGTGTTTCAGTTTTTTTGAAAAATCAACCCCTAAAAGGGGGAAATTTGGTGACAAATTTTGAAAATCGACATGGGTGTTGTTTTTTAGGTTTATCGGGTCGCTAATAACGAAAACAACAATGAATCTTAAATCCTACGTGGAGGACGTGAAATACCATCCCCCCTGTTGGGGTGCGAGGGGGATGAAATGTCTAAATATTAATATGGGTGTCGTTTTTATGGTTTTTTGGGACGTTAATTACGAAAATGGCATCAATTTTGAAGTTATATATTGTGGCCATGATAGCTTTTGAAAGTTTGTGCCAAATTGCAAGAAATAACTGACTGACTGAGTGGGTGACATATCAACGCACAGCCCAAACTGCTGGTTCTAGAGATTCAGAATTGAGTATGTAGGTTCCATATAAGGTCTAGAGGTGCATTAAGAAAGGATTTTTCAAAATTCAACCCCTGGGGCGGGGGTGAAATGGGGTCCGAAGTTTGTATGGGGAATCAAGATTAGTTGGACTATTTTATTCGAAACTTCACAGGAGTATTTCTAACGATGAATGAGTAAATATGTGTTTCAGGTTTTTTGAGAAATCAACCCCTAACAGGGGGAAAAGTGGTGACAATTCTGAAAATCGATATGGGTAGTGTTTCTATGGTTTATCGGGTCGCTCATTACGTAAACAAAAATGATTTTAAAATCCCACGTAGAGGACGTAAAATACCATCCCCTCTGTTGGGGTGTGAGGGAGTCGGAATCTCTAAATATTAATATGGGTGTCGTTTTTATGGTTTTTTGGGTCGTTAATTTCGAAAATGGCATTGATTTTGAAAGTGAATACTGCAGACATGAAAACTTTTAAGAGTTTGTGCGAAATTGCAAGTAGAAACTGACTGACTGAGTGAGTGACATCAACGCACAGCCCAAACTGCTGATTCGAGAGATATCAAATTTTTCATGTAGGTTCCTTATAAGGTCTAAAGGCGCATGAAGTGCCGTGAATTCCCTATGAATATACGACCTTTCTTGAATCAATGTATTGTAAGTGGTTTTATTAATCAGTGCCGTCCGATACGATTTCGACAAAAATCTATATTTAGGAGTCCGAGAGGACTCTTAATACGACTCCTAGGTAAATATTGGAAAAATTGGCGGCCATATTGCTTTTCTTCATTTTCGTCCCGATTTCGTTCAAAATAGAAATCTGAGCGTCCGAGATGTCTCTTAATACGAATCCGAGGCAAAATATGGAAAAAGACGCGGCCCTATTGCTTTTCTTAATTTCCGTCCCTATTGCGTTCAAAATCGATATCTGAGTATCCGAGAGGTCTCTTAAGACGAATCCGATGTAAAATTTGTGAAAGTGGCGGCCACATAGATTTTCTTTTTTCCGCCCCGATTTCGTTCAAAATCGATATCTGAGCTTCCGAGAGGTCTCTTAATACGAATCCGAGGTAAAATTAGGCATTCCATACATGCCAGGGATTGTAAAAAAAGGATTGACTTTTAAAAACGACATAGAGGTTTCTATATTTTTTTCCATTTAAATCAATCTTTAGATTAGTATTACATACTTGCAGCCCGGCCCATACAAATAATTAAAAAATATTTATTCTAAAATTAGGCACTCCATACATGCCAGGGATTGTAAAAAAAGGATTGGCTTTTAAAAACGACATAGAGATTTCTATATTTTTTCCATTTAAATAAACCTTTAGATTAGTTATACATACTTAGCACCCCGGCCCATACAAATAATTAACAAATATTTATTCTATCATCAATAGTTTTCTTAGCGCACGCGATGTAATAATATTTTAGTTACTTTTTTTACAACACTACGAGTACATTATTGGAGTTTTAGTAAGAATCCTTATTTTTTGAAAATATAATATAGCCCATGTCAATGTCACCCAAGAATAGTGTAGCTATTCAATGCAAACTTACAATCAAATCTTTCCTTTTTATAATATTAGTATAGATTAGCTGTCTAAGTCGTAAAAATTGTGTCCCCTCGCTGTATATAATTTCCAAACTTTGAAGTTTAAGATTCTGAAAAACATTGAGATGGTGCATATTAAGTAAATACTTTCAGCGACTTTTGGTTTCAACAAGAGATGTTTACCATTTTTTGAGATATTGTTGAAAAACAGTCTTGCCCAAACAAAAGGACTCAAGTGCCGTGAGTTTCCTAGAGTGGTTTAAATGTGGACTAGCAGGTGTTGGCACGGAATCCTTCTTTGTGCGTAATCCGACACTTGGCCGGTTTTAATTTAATATTATGGAATTTATGGACATGAAAATTTTTGATAGTTTGTGCCAAATTGCAATTCTGTCGGTCCAATAGTTTTAAAGCAAATCGGTTGTAACAGACGGACTGACGGACAGCCACACGTGAATAAGGAATAAGGGTCTCTTTTTGCTTTTGAGGTACGGAACCAGCCCCGCGTATCCCAACAGAGTTTTGGGTATGATTTAATAGCTTTAGAGGGGTTAGTCAGGACTAACTATGATTCATTAACAGATGAACAAAAGTCAGTATAAGTACGAGCAAATAGTAAGGAGTGTGAAAGGAAGTGAGGCCAAATTTTCTTTTTGGATGCTTAAACGGAAACTGGCATAATCTACCAATTTAATTTAAATTTAGGAAAAATAAGGGTTATACTAGATATTGAATTAGCCGTATTTCTGTACTTCAGAGGACCAGAGTTTATGACTGCTGCTTGGTCGTTACCAGACCTTCTATTGGTGTTACTGTAGTACAGAGATACTTTTACTAAGGGCCCTTTAAGACAGCCCGACCCTTTTCTCCCTCGGCCTCTCGAAAATGTATGATAATAGTTTTCGATCCTTATTATTGCCAAAACCAAATGAAATTCTACAGTTTGCCGGTTCTCAGAATGTATACTGACTTCTCATCTGTTCATCTGTTTATGAATCACAATCACCAAACTTCGTATACTGAAACCCCCAAAATGTAACAACTACTTTTCTGGAAACTGCATCTAAATCGGTTCAGCCAAACGCGAGATAATCGTGGACAAACATACAACCTACATACGTACATACATCTGTTTATGAATCACAATCACCAAACTTCGTATACCGAAACCCCCAAAATGTAACAACTACTTTTCTGGAAACTGCATCTAAATCGGTTCAGCCAAACGCGAGATAATCGTGGACAAACATACATACCTACATACGTACATACATGCATACGGGTCAAACAGAGAACCTCTTTTTTGAAGACGGTTAAAAATTATGCTTAGTACGCGGGCGAAGCCGCGGGCAAATGCTAGTATTATATATGCAGGGTGATTCGGGAGACGTGAGCAAGCTTAACACGAGGGATTCAGTAGATCATAAGCTACTGCTTCGTACCGCTATTAGTGAAATTAACGTTCATTTATCTTTGGTGTCGAAAACAAAACGTTTTAATTATTTACGAAATTCATGGTCACTCTACAATCAGAATACTTCAGTCAAGTGATATGTTTCAAATTGAATGTCAGCTGAGTCAGATTACTTTTGAAATATCGTATCTCACTCAATGTGACAATTTACTTTCTTCGTAATTAAATTGCTGTCATAACAGTTAAAGGTTTAATCTTTATAAACCAGTTGTTGTAGGGTGACCATGATTGTAGAGAATTAAACTTTAACTTAACAAAAATTAAAATACAGGAAAAAGGTATGGCTGTTTCACTTAAATACAATGGTGAACGATTCATTGCCATTTACTATGTATGTAGTGTTGGTCCTGCTCACGTCTCCTGAATCATCCTGTATAATTGTTTTTTCCAACTTTACAAGGACATTTGAATATCCAGTGTGATTATGAACTGCTATGTAGTTTTAATTTCTAATGATATATCGTATAATTCCTGTTTGTATTCGTATTTGTTTCTGAGACATGGATGTTTTCTCTGTATTTAAGTATATATCTATTAAATATATCGTCGTCTAGCATCCATTACACAAGCCTTATTGAGCTTACTATGGGACTAGTTCGATTTCTATATTGTTCTGTTAGTAATTTATTAAGTTTGATAATGATTCAATTTATTATAAAATTTAATAGGAAAACATAAAACAAAATTAAAGTTCGATTTGTGTAAAAGATGTCCCCTAATATGTATTATATATTTATTTATTTATTAATAACTTTAATTCTTAATAATAAAGCACTAGTCCCGTTTGTTACCGGACAAGTTTCGCTCATTTATTTTGTCGTTAAAAATTAATACGGAATTGACGGAATACGAAGCGACGATGCTTTTTTACATTTCAATAATAATCGTGTGGGATGTAAATTAGAATATTATCTTAATTCGCATAGCGTTCTAATGGCTAATAAACATCTATTCTTATCGTTAATCGCATTTATAAGAGGAACATAAGGTAATATCGTACCAAGTTTCGTCAGTAGAGTAAAACCTATTGACGTACAAAATTATTGTTTAAATTTGAACTTTGACATTACCTATATGTCAATAACGTCATATGAATGAACGGCCATTCAGTGTGTGTCCACTGTTGTACCTATATGGGCGTAACACATGTATAAAAACTTACACACGAAAAATATCTTATAGGAGAGGGGGCATCATTAAAAAATGGTTTACTCTACAAATTCGTTGTAAGAAAGTTGCTGAAATATAAAACAACATTATATTCGGGCCTTTATGAGACGAACAATACAACAAAATTAGACTATGTACAACGAAACATAACGTGACGTAACAAATATAATCAACATTAACATAAACAATCCTCATCTAAGATCAGATAATAATAACAAATTAAACTTAACATTTCAAATAGATAAAATCACGTCCAACCCGTCTTGTCCCGCGCTCCTCAAACTTTGTAACATCGAAACACAATCAGTATGATTATGTTGCTAATGTGTATATTGTATTAATGACGTTTGTGAGAAGGCAATTAAAATTTTTATGTTAATGCCAGCACGAGACGAGACCGGTTGAACGTGCTTCAAGCATCAATAATTAATTAATCAAAACAATATAAATGATTCTCGATGACTTGGCTTTGTGCTAGTCCTTGACACAGGTTAGAATTTGATGGATATCTATTACTGAGGATTAAACATATAAATTAATTGAGTGCTTTTGCAAGCACTGGCTTAATTAATATTGAATAACTGCTGCTCAAGAGTTAGGTATCAGAAAAAAAAACAAACTGAGAATAGGTAAAACAAAGTACCTATAGCCTTAACATTTTTGTTCTCACGTTATATCATGACATTCATGACTGTAGTCAGTTTAAGCTGACTGACTGATGGTTGACTGTAAGTTTACACACATAATATTACCAAATCATAGTTTTCTATGTTTACAACAAACATTAATGAGCAACATGAATGTCACGAAACTAAAGGAAGCAAGAAAGGTTTGTCAAGATTGCTGTCAGCGGATATCTGTGATCTACTTACCCTACCCCTCCAGAAAACAAGCGTAATTATACGTATGTATTAATGTGTTTAGCTAATCAAGTATGTACATACGGAAATAAATAAAATAATTTCCTCAGCTTCATTACGCCCCGCGGAACCAACAATAATTATCATAAATTATAATTTTCTAATTCAATAAGAAAACGTTTTAATAATAACAAGTACAAATGACTGCTAATCAACTTTAATCATTCCTATCTCGAATTGGGTTGCCGTTATTATAGTAATGGCGGTCGGAACATACAAACAAACAAATATGCAGGTAATTAAAGAAGGGGTTTCGTAATGGGCCGATAATTTCGCCCCAACAGCAATTTTCTAGAATTATAAGAGTAATGACGGTGTTTGATTGCGTTACTATCAAGTTTCGAAAATTTTCTATGATAAATGACTAGGCGATAGGATTTATCGTGCTCTTAATCGGACCACTTAACGTTAGCGCGCCTTTAAAATTTAATTCTAAATAGATTATCGAATTAACGTCGGCCGGAGCCCAGCATTCTAATAATTTAAAAGAATCATGGAAAAAGTGATGAAAAGACAGTAGCATTGTTTTTGAATTATAAGAGCAGATACATAGTAAATATCCTTGATCAAAAATTACGTCACAGGAAACTCATGAGATAATTTGAAATTGTACTTACTCTGTAGTAGCATGTCTGTGCGTCTTCTACAAATTGAACTTGAGCCTTCGCCCTTCTTCCATCGGATATCCAGACGTACGGCTGGCTACCATCCTTACCTGGTCGAAATTCTTCTAATTCGAACCAAGCGCTTTGCATCTTCTTTTATAATGCGCACTTCTAAGGTTTGGAATTCTCTGCCGGCGTCTGTATTTCCGAGTTCATATAACCTAGACCTTTTTAAGGCACGAGTGAATAGGCATCTTCTGGGTGAGCTCGCTTCATCATCGGCCTCATCTTTGCCCCCCGGCTAGATGCTGGCCAAGAGCAATCCCATTTTTAATAAAAAAAAAAGAATCATGGAAAGATGTGAAAAGACAGCAGCATTGTTTTTGGATTATAAGAGCAGATACATAGTAATAATACCCTTGATCAAAAATTGCCTGAAAGGAAACTTATGAGATAATTGTAAATTGTACTTAATATAACTCGTTCTACAAAAGAACTTGCCCATCAACATGTGGTCGCTTGTGGCTTTGCTCATCATTATCCTAGCGTTATCTGAAAACGAAATATCTGCCTCTCTGCCGCACTTGCATATTCGAGTCACAGAGAAGCAGATATTTCGTTTTCGGTTCGCGGTAGCACTTTAGTACAGTCACATCTTGAAGGATACTCGGAGTCCGCTACCTAATCCCAAGAATTGGCAGGCACTAGTTTTTTAGGAAAGTGACTGAAATTCCCGGACCCGGGTATGTCCTAAAACTACGACCAAGACCACCGGGGGATGGGCAGCAGCATCCTTGGAGTGCGGTGGATATACTGCGATCGCCAACCCGCATGCCAAGCGTGGCGATTATGGCATACACCCCCCGTGAATTTGGGGGAGGCCTATGTCCAGCAGTGGACGGCCTTTGGCTGATATGGTGGTGGTGGTGGACTGAAATTCCAACCCAAGGGGGGAACTAGACCGTATTGGGATTACACTTGTCAAGTTAGTATACAACTTGACTGTTAGAAGTTATCAAGCCGCCTGAAGGCCTCCAAGTCTGCTGTCAATAGACAGCAGCCAGGATCAACGGCTTAACGTGCTGCTGCAGACAGGTAACACATCAAAAAGGCGAGTCAGTGATATATGTGGGCGATTTATTTCAAGGCTGCATGTTTACATAGTTTATTTGTAACCTCGTCTGGCAGCTGTCGGTGGCAGGTTAATTTTTCGATAGCAAGGCGAATTGCACTGGAAATAGTATCAACGACATCTGACATCGATTAAGAACCAAATATTATATGTATAGTTAAATCCTCGAAGAAGTGCCCACTCCTATCTGCGCTATGGACAAAAAACCGAGCAAGTGCGTGTCAGGCCATGCGCAATGTAGGGTTCCGTATAACTATACGCAACGTGCATTGTAACGTGTGGGGCCCACACGTTACATTATGATGACTAAAAACTCACAAACTCATATTTACTTTATGTTTATGATACATACTTGACTCCAGCAAAAATCATCAAAAATATAATGTCTTCTTTCCAATATAATGGACGACACGAAACGAAACGCTACGAAAGACTCCCTGTGTTTGATACTATACGTCTAATTTTATCTTTTAATTTTTAACTTTTCTATGAAGATTGTATTTACGTTTAAGTAGTTTAGTAATAAATAACAAATATGCACGAATAATTAGGTAGGTACCTAAGTAAAATATAGGATAGGATATACGTTTTGCAGGTAGGTATTTACATTTACATATATCGATCGATAAGATTTCTATCAGAAATCGATGTCGCTGGGTCATTAGACTTGACTTCCTGTCGACTTTTTGAGAATTAAGTATAACTTGTTTTTAACTAAAATAGCAAATGGTATAGTTTTTTATATGAATGTTGTCAAAATATTTTGGCATTAATAGGATTTATTTGGTTAGTGGCCTAACACGGGGCATCTATTTAAAATATTTTTTGGGTGTCCTTTATGTATTATGGGTCTAAAATTTATTGGCAGGTAACTTTTTATGCAATTCGCATTTTAGGGGATCGGTTTGATTTGCCTACCCCTTCTAATTACGTGTTACTTATTAAATAATCATAATCAATCAATATGAAATGCACATCAGCTTCGGTAATCTTTGACCTGTATAAAAATTGCATTTTTCACTCAAGTTCAGTATTGAACTTTGAAATAGAAAAAGGCATTTGGGACACAAAAAAAGTTAGGTACGAGTAAATAAGTATTCCCGATCGAAGGTCTAATGTTGGATTTGTGTTGAATCGCGTGTTCCAATTAAGCGCGCGCCATAATTCGCGGCATTACTGGCGCGAGCGCATAGTCTAATCATCGCGTCAGTTGACCCAAACAATTGTCAAACCATCTTCCATTTTGAAAAATATTTTTACTTTGCAAGTATTCGGCAACATCATTGATTAGAAACAAAACAGAAAAACATGTCACTAAAACAATATTCTCCTATTTTGCCACCATGGACTGGAGTAATTATGTACTACCTAAACGTTTCTGTCTAGGCGATGATTTAATACTAATGCATTTCAGAAACAAAAGGCTTTTGGCGTTCACTTATTATGATATGCTTAAACTATACTAACTTGCACAACTTCAGGTAGCAAGACATTTACATTTATACAAATTATTAAAATAATTACAAATACTTAAACCAACCAACTGCCCCCTGGCTGCCTGCACTATTCGCCAACGAACTGCTCTCAGTTTGGCGAAGTTTATTGTATATCTACCACCTAATTTTATTTCGAAATAAATAAGTAAATAAATCCGACAGAACGAGATAATCTCCGCCAATTATTTATAGGTCCGAATTCGAATACAAATAATAAGCTGAACAAAAAACAAGTTAATAATGTTCGCGTTATAAAAGCCTCGTTGGTTGGGCTATTGCGCGCAAGCCCGTGATGGACTAATCCCGCGCGGACACGCCGCGCCGCGAGCGCGGGATAAATTACGCGATCGGTACCGTCGGACGACAAACCGAGTGGCCATTCTGCAATATTATTTGCTAAATTTATACACATGGTTGACGACCACTTTGGCTTTAGAAGTGAGGTGGTTCGGATCCTTTTGAAGGCATTTATTCCTATGATGAGTACATTAAAAAAAATATACATATTATTACAAAAATGTACATATTTACTACATATTTGGTAAGCATATTTTTACTTATCTGCCAAACTGTATGACAGCTTGTTGGCATAAATTTATGTTCCAGTCTTGCATGTTTGCTATGCATTGAAGTATTTATTTATTTAGATAACCATTTATTTTGTTACCTAGTAGTCTAGTATCTATAATAAGTGCAAAGATTTGCTTAGTTTGGGACCATCAGTTCTATTTGTGTAACATTGTCTCTCAATATTTTTTTATTTCATTTTTTTTAAATATGGTCTGTATGCGCGAGATTTTTCCTCACAGAGGAATTTATTCCGGGATCAGTCCATACAATTTTCGCGTTTATCCACAAGTTAAGGACTTATCCTTGTTTGCTCGAGTCCAACTTAAGCGATATAGAATTCCCTTGCAGATTCGCCCTTCGGCCGGACAGCGTTCGCGCGCTACAAATTACAATCAACACAGCGGACATGTTCGCACGTGGGTACGAGACTTTCCCTATCAATCCTGCCCCACCCACTCAAAAGGACCTATCAGTACCAAATACATACCACGCTTAGGCCTTTATGCAACTGAGCGGGTATAATGACATAGTCCCTTTCGAGACTGAGCGGATACAACAAATACATATTATACGTTTATGTTTATTTTATTCCAAGTAATTTCTCTATTAGGACACCTACAGACCCGTATCTGGTCCGGTGTTGTGGGCGTTTCTTTTGTTTACATGTCGATAAATCTTAGTTTCCGTGTCCATTAACATTGTTGTATAGGATGCAGTTATTAACGCGGAGTTTGGACGAGCTTGGAATTTGATTGTTAAAAGCAGTATTATCAAATCTAAGACCCATACCGGTTTAGTCGTAGTTATGAGTATTCGCACTGTATACCAAATAAAATTCTTATCTACACTTCTTTCAACACGTTAGTGAAATTTTTTTACGATGTTCTTTCGAGTAGTTTGTAGGTACGGTATACCTATGTACCACTGAATTGAGAAAGTCCGAAACAACCCTGAAAAAAATATAAAAATATACCAACAGACAATCCCTAACAATATATATTAGGTAAATATAGAGAATACGAAATTATTACAGTCTTCCAAAACAACTTATTATGTCATATATGTTCCTGTACACTGAACTCTTATTCAATGCATCCGCGCATCTGTCATTCCAGCACTACGACTGTGAAACCAGTTCCAATTCAAAATGGCCACTGAAGCCGATAGCACCGTCTCAGCCGCACCACCAACACCAGTAAGGATTCTATTATCAAACTGTATACGATACGATTGTCGATTGGTGAGATAGAATCGCCAACGCTGATTTACAATCAGAATAGCCGATCCGTAGTCGCCTACGCGCGTGGACTATTATCTTTGGAAGACTACACGAATTATTTATGGTAAGAAGCTTTGCTTAGGATTATGTAGATCGAATGCCAACAAGGCTAAATAATAATCTCGGTTCATTATCAATCGTGTTGTTGCTGAAGTTTCGAATGGTCAATGCCCGTTCGTCAATGTCGTTGTGTCATTCATTAATTAAATTTATTCATGAGTCATGACTAATGATGGTAGTAAATATGTAAGTAGGTGTGTAAGTTATATACCATTTTTATACTTAATTCAGTAGGTAAAGAAATTTGATTCAATGAAAATATTGAAAATCTTTAAGCTCATTTCAATAGAGAGCCCAGATTTACATCCAAACACTAATAAATAACAAATTTTATCACACGGCATGATTTATCCTACTGAAATCGCACATAAACTGGGATACTTCGCTCACGATCATAATGAAATTTATTTGCAAACAGGCCACACCTTTGATTGCTTTAGAATTACGAGTGCGCTGATTATAATTGCGCGGACAGCGGAGCTGATGCGCGTGGCCAATGGGAGGCTTAATGACGCCTACCACTCGACTCGCCGCAGACGGGTCGTAGCCACAATCGTAACTATCAGAATCGACCACCGAGTTAGGGAAATGTTGAGATGCGGAATATTGGAACGGTATGCATGTATTGATATATTTCGCTCTAAAATTGACCATTACAAAAGGATTGAAATATAGTAGGTATCAAAAGGATTATTCTCCGGTCGTTTTGGTCGACCTGACTTTAGCGATATTATTGACGAAGTCCTTACACATTTGGGAACCATTTTGGGACATTTTGTACTGCGTAGGGGATTGTTACTGTTCATGTCAAAATTGTCCAGAAAAACCTTGCCTCATCGTCAAAAATGCGGCCATGGAAGTCAGCTGGACCAAACGCCAGAAGAAATACCCAAAAGTGTTTCTTGTAATAACATTACACTCCTTTTTGGGTATTCTTGTAAAAACATGCCAAAAAGTTTCGTAAAAAGTATGTATCGATGTCGTGTGTATGGCCACTATGGCCAATACTAATTCGTACCAATTAATTTTTTGCGGTCTATCAGCTACCTAAGGCACAGAATCCTAAGTGCGGAAAGTGTGGCAAATGTTGCATTTTTAACTTTTGGACTGGGTATAACGAAAAAGGTATTTTATTAAAAAAAATCTGCATTAAAACAATTCAATCGATGTGATTCTCAATTCTGCATAAACTATAAATATGAAGGATTGCAGTTATATTATTTAACTAAAACTACTGAATACCACGTCCTCCCGGAGATCATTAAAATGTTTAAAAAGTTAGTCTAATATAAAATGTGTAGGCAAGTAACATCTATCGTCAATTGAAATCAAGTGGTATTTATTTTCACAAAATTCACAAGGTTTATCCTTTCAGCAAAAAGGGTTTGAAATCAGGGTAAAAATAAGTTTTCGGCATGATGCTACTTGCGCTCTGTATATTCTTTATTACGTAATTTTTTAACACTTTTCTATTCGCAGGTTATATTTTTTAATCCGTGGCTCAGTGTGCGCCCGCGCTTATCACGCACACCGCGCACGACCCGCGTAACGCACGCGCACTCACTTTCGCACTTAATCGAGAAATATGGCGCTCTCATGCCTTTATTTATTGCCCGCCCGGATTAAGACCCGATTTATATTGCCCTCATTAGTGCTAAGTTGATTAGTACTAGCTTATATATAGAGTCATACATTATTATATGTATGGCGATTTCAAAAGATTTTATTAAGAAAATCATAAGGGTTTTTTTATACCACGTCGGTGGCAAACAAGCGTACGGCCCGCCTGATGGTAAGCGGTCATCGCAGCCTGTGGACGCCAGGAACTCCAGGGGTGTCACATGCGCGTTGCCGACCCTTTAAGAAGAAGAATATTATATAGCTTACATAGTTTTTATATATGAATGACTGCTGAGGCGTAAATATACAGGATGATTCAGGAGACGTGAGCAAGCTCAACACTACGGATTCAGTAGATCATTAGCTACTGCTTCGTACCGCTATTAGTGAAATTAACGTTCATTTATCTTTGGTGTTGAAAACAAAATGTTTTAAATTATTTACGAAATTCATGGTTACTCTACAATCAGAATAATTCAGTCAAGTGAAACGTTTCAAACTGAATGTCATCTGAGTCCGATTACTTTTGAAATATCGTATCTCACTCAATGTGACAATTTACATCTTCGTAATTAAAGTGCTGTCATAACAGTTAGGGGTTTTAATCTTTATAAACCAGTTGTTGTAGGGTGACCATGATTGTAGAGAATTAAACTTTAACTTAACAAAAATTAAAATACAGAAAAAAGGTATGGGTGTTTCACTTAAGTACAATGGTGAACGATTCATTGCCATTTACTATGTATGTAGTGTTGGTCCTGCTCACGTCTCCTGAATCACCCTGTATAAACGTTCCTTTGAGGTAAATCGTTCGTGAATTGTTTTCCAATTGGTGGTCAGTGGACTTATACATTTCGCTACTACAGGACATTTTTACAACTTACACAGTAAATACCAAATCGCAGTCATGTATTGTTCGTTTGTGATTTTTTTCATCTAATATAATTTTACTTGTTGACCTGAATAACACGGCTTCTGTCAAGATTTAATTTCAGCATGCGTTATAATTACATCAGACGTTTATTATGCAAAAAAATTAAAGAAGTTGTCATATTACGTCGCCTTGAAACGTAGCACGGACCCTGGTTACAAGTACATATTTCCGTATCTGCTGGAGTATGTGGTGTTTATAGTTTTTCCTAACATAATGCTGGAGGAAGGTAGCACGATATGTCTTTGATAGTGACGACCCTCAGCATTGAGGATACGACTGGGAAGAAAAATAACATAATCCCGTTACATAACATGTTTAGCACAGCATAAAATGCACAGCCCGATTAAAAATGTACAGACAAACGAATAAATTATAAATCCCGGCGCGATAGCGCTCCCATCTACATTCACGGGCCCAACAGAACGTCCCCTTCCGTCCACACGCGACGAAAAACTTCGCGTGTTTTATAACACTACTTCATTAAATTAATTACACCATGTTAGTTCTAGATCGCAGACATCCCCCAACAATACAGCTATATTCACAAGATAAGCACACCAGATTTATTGCATGCATTTCTTTTGTCAGCTTCGAAATTGTACTCGCATAAGTTAGCCGAGATTAAAGTAATCGAACTTATAAATTTTGTCCTCTCACCTTTATATGGAGAGCGGCGGTGTCGACGCGAACTTTGTGCAAATTAATGGGACGCATTATCAGATCGAGCCTCGTACATGGCGTTTATGTTGAGATAATTTTGTGTACGAACTTTTTTAATTCTTTCACGGGTGTTGTCGGCACACGACGGGCGTAGGTGTCAAAAGTGGGTCGTGACGATACCACGGACAATATTCTGGACACTCTTTTAATGTCGACCGATGTCTATGTTTATTTTAAATTAAATATGTGTACAACATTGCTTGTTAAGATATAAATAAAGAGACATTTGATTATTATCTATAGTGCTGTAATTTCTTTTAAACTATCTACTCGTAATTAACACACAATTACAGAACCATTAAACTTAGTGCCAAAAGCACCCAAAAAATTAGGTAGTTTAATAATACATTTTTTTAAAGCTTTTAACGTATTACAGAAAAAGGTTTCCAGCCGCATTATTGAACAAAAGAGAAAATATCTCTTTCTTAAATTATTATTCAATAACCATCGAAAACCTCAGTTCTTTTTAAAAGTCCATTAAAAAGGTAAAAAGTAATGCAAAGTGAAAGATGGAGTGCAGATGAAGATAACGAAAGGCGGAATCGTTACAAATTGTCACCCCATAAAATCTCTGTGTCGGGCAGAGAAATGAATAATTAGCCAGCTTTACAGAAAAACAAGAGGCTTTGTCTTAATTATTGCACCATTTTATAGCAACCCTCGACCCTTGACTCCAGTGATATCGGGTAATGAAACTTAAGAGGGGCTGAAACTTGCAAGACAAGTAATTAATTTCTCGAACACCCGCCTTATAAAATTCTTAATTTCCATTTAACAGACAGATTTTTTTCGCCAACTCCCGCGGATTTCCTTTCCCACGAAAGGGAATGTAAATGTTTCGTCGCAGTTTCATTTGAATTAATTAACGAATCTAATGACTGCAAACTTTTTCATCGCTCCGGTCGCCATAACAATGTTTATGGTAAATAAAACTTGTCAAGGAAATGCTTTTTTGCCAATCTGCCGGTTTTTCTTTTTAATTCGGCGGGCTCTGGGTTTGCGGGGAATTGTTTGGATTTATTCGTGTAATTAGCGAAGTTTGTTTCATTCGGTTTGTTTAATTCTGTTTTCGTGATACTTATTGGTAAAACAGTAAATTAGAACGCGAATTTTCTTTTTGTTCCGTTGTTTTTAGGATAAATAATAGAACATTGTTTACATCGTAATGAACGGTGGCGGAATTTGAAATATCTCTTTTTCTTCTGATATAAAATCGTCTTATCTACTTATCTATACTGCATCAGGTAGTAATTCAAATAAAATTATTGGTACATACGTTTGTACCTTTTCTTGTTAACCTACGTAGGTTATATGGAAGTCTTATACATAAATTGTAAAACAGAGAATGTCCTTTTTGCTCTAAATAGTAATAATCTTAATAATGCTGCTGCTTTCAAGAATGGTAGATTTCCAGAGGGAAATAGTACCCATAAAATTAAAATAATAAATCCTACAATACTTTTTCATTACCTAATCGACCTAGGGCACGATTGCTTTTAAATTAGCCGTAAATAAAGCAAACAATGAATATTACCCTGGTGGGCGCACTATGGTAATAATATTTTACTTGCAATTTTGTGATCAAACTACCCCAAAAAGAACAACTTATGGATCGAAATCAAGTATTGCAATAGGTTGATTACTGATTTCGATTATAATAATTCTTTTTAGAATAAAAGATTTGTCCTCAGCAAAACTTTTATTCCCTTGGTGTCTTACTAAGCAATGTGTACATCCCTACTTCTGCATGTTCTGACGTGTAACACCTGCCGTACCTGACAAGCGCCAGTAACGCTTCTTATACCATGCGTAGGTCGCAACTCGTAGTTGGAGCTTTGAACTATGATGATAGGTATCATTCCCCTGCCTTTGGTTTCTTTTGATTATCATTGTCCTGGATTTTTATATGAAATGTATGTCCTTCAATTGACATACAGTTCTCAGTAAACATTATACTAGTTTTATAACTGCAGGTGATTATTTAATAGTTATTCCTATATTAATAACTTATTTATCATTCCCTGTTTCTCATTCTTTTGGCCTTTTGTGCTAAGTAATCATAGATTTCTTAAATATTTTTTTTTCTTTGAATACCATTGCATATTAGTAATAATTCATTTGATTCAAATTAATGTATATTGATAGCAGGACTAAAATATTTTATTTTGTTCTAAATTAAAAGTTTTGAATAGTTTATTCGATTTCCATTAATACTGCTGATTTCAAAAAATAGTTTATTTAGTAATCGTCAACAAAACTCAAGAGCTTCGTTCTTGTCTGTGAAGTAACTGTCTCTCTTCTCTATCCATGGCCAGTCTGTTGACTTTCCAATAGGAGTCAGCAGCAACTTCCTCCTTCAATTGGTTTCAATAAGTTTGTCTAGGTCTACCTCTCTTGCCCTGAATTTTGCCCTCTAAGATGTTTAAAAAGAAGCTGCCGTGTCGTCTCAGGTGTCCCATCAACATGTTCTTCTATTTCGAATTGCTTTTAATAAACACTTTTTCTCTCCACCATACTAAAAACCTCTTCGTTCGTCTTCCTTCCCGTCCAACCGATCCGTACCATCCTATGCCACCACATTTCGAAAGACTACTCTTTCTCTGTCTCTTTTCGTCAGTGCCTACGTTTCACTCTCGTGGTAAACCAGTTCTGTCAAGCTGGTTTAATTTGACATACGTTCAGATGTACTCTTTGAGTAATTATTGCAAGAATTATGCTACAGAAATGTCAAAGAAAACGCAATGCTCCAGATGTAAATTTTGATTTGGCATTTTTAGCTAAGTTAGTAACGAATAAGAATATTTCTGAAGGAATTTTGCTAATAATACACGTGAAATCATGGCATCATATTGAAATAAATGAAACTTTTGATCATACCTTGTGCTTTTTTTCTAATTCCCTTGCCCATCAAAATTATAAGAAGTATATTTTTTTATCAATGAGCGGGAAGTGATGCCGATTCTGAATTGAAATACTATTTCATTTTTTATTGTAAGTAGGTTGAAATTTCTTAAAATAAAAATCGCCAGGGGAATGAGATGAATTATCCAAAACTTAAGGATATTGGATTTTAAAGTGCTTTTTAACGTACACAGTGCCTCAATGCATAGTTTCGGCCTGTATTCAATACAGAAAGTTGACTGATCGTTCCTTCAGTTTAGACTAGCGGCCGGCAACAGGCGGGGGCAAGCTCCCTGGCTTTTTTGTATGTAACAAAAATGTGGTACGGTTTGTCTGATAAACTGACAAACTATTTACAAGTGCGGTCACCGTCAATTTCTTGAGTTACTATATGGCCCTTTGCCACTAAAAGGTTACCGACCCCAGGTTTAGACCAAGGACTTAAGTACGAGTGTATCCATTAGACAATAAAAATCTACAATATAAAGCGCAAATTGTAATTTCTGGCTGTCATACCAAATTATGTAGGTATATAATGAAATTTTATAATTAAAGTCACTTAGTTATTATCACATTGTAAAATAATATTACCATAGAAAGATATTGAATCATTCTTAAGCATTCGATAAATCTTCACAAAGAAACGGTTACCACGCAAAACCAAAAGATCAATTTATTAAGAAAACGAGTTGAAAAGTGAAACAGTCTTAATGATAAATCACATTAAAATCTCCCCAAATTATGACAGCGAGCTACTAAATTAAACACAGCCCAAAAATTCAAAGCAACTCCCTGCCCACTAATAAATTAAGAAGAAGGGTTAAAAAAGACTGGTTGTTTCTATAAAAATCTAACCCGTTTAGCCTCGAGTAATAAAGATTAAAAAGTTTATTTTTTAACACTTTCGGTGCTAATGAGGGGGTGTTGGAAACAATTTGAAGGATTACCTTCTAAAAGCTTCCGTCAGGTTTTTAATTGAGACTTTTTTGTGGGCCGAAAGGCTTTTAGCCCCTTTGACGCGTCTCGCGCCTTGGCTTTGTGGGTTTGACGGTAATCTATTAATGACGAAAAACTCTGGTACCATTTTTATTTCGTAACAAATCTATTAGCATCCCGTGGCATATAGGTATTTACTGAATGTTAAGCTAATGTTAGCTTTAACAATTGATTTATCCAAGTTATGTATTCACTTCTCTACACAACTAGATATATAAAATATTCCCAACACAGGGCCTCAATCCGGTAGATATTTACGAAATTTCACGTTTAACAAATTTTATTCATAAATATGTGGTAAATCGAGTAGGCAAAAAAGCACGTTTTACCCTTATAAGTAAGTAATTTCAATACTAATAATATAAACGAGAAAAATTGGTACGATGTCTTTCAATAATAGTGACTAGAATTCAAATATGCAGGGTAATTATGTAAATTTTAGGTATGTAAAATTTACACCGCACACTTGAAAACGTTGCGTTATTAAATACGCTGCAGTTCAGATATTGTGACAATATTGCCTAGATATTTTTTATATTTCGAGAATAAGATTTAGCATTAAATCCAACAAACACGTTCACCAAAGTTAACTCTCATTATTTAATATTTTGATGCAAGAAACTTTAGTTTATAAACACCATATTACGATATTTCGTTTATTTTGTCACTCAATGCCTGGTATTCGATTACGTTAAAATTTTAAATTATTTATTTATGGTATAGATTCCTATGCCACAATGAAGTACCTAGTCAGTCGCCTCAGAACTTAATTAAAGGTGATTGCTTAAAGCATCTTTTATACATATTTGTGCTCCAGATATATATGTATAGGTATGTAAGTACATATGTATGTTTAACCTTCCACGAAGCTCGCGTTTTAAAACTGTTCGAGATAAAGTCAACGGACGTAAACAATGTTGTGCAAGTCCCGACAGTACCCCTTCATACCGCTTGCCGTCTACTGCTCCAAGGTCGATCTTTTTAGGGTTCCGTAGCTAAGCTGGCAAAAAAAAATCTTATAAATTCGTCATGTCCGTTTGTCTGTTACGTGTCCGAAATGATTAAATCAATAATTGTGTCCTCAAATTGTGGAGTAAAAAAATATGAAAACATGCAAACAACAACAGCTTTTAAGTTGTTGCTGAAAACCACCTCAGCCAAACAAAACTGTAAAGGCTGATTTACATTTGCAAGAACTAACATGCAATTTTGATTTAACTGCAAGGTTTGATCGTCGTCTTATCTCCACAGCCCCGCAAATCAATTAATATCTCATGCACAATGCAAGTTCTTTAAAAAATCGTTCCACAACCACCACCACCATATCAGCCCTAGGACATCCACTGCTGGACATAGGCCTCCCCCAATTTCATGGGGGGTAAATGCCATAATCGCCACGCTTGGCATGCGGATTGGCGATCGCAGTATCTCCACCGCACTCTAGGAATGCTGCTGCCCATTCCCCGGTGGTCTAAAAAATCGTTCGTAAATCGTTAAATGTGAATCGGTCTAAAATAATTCATAATTAACTAGATTATTTAATTCGAAGTCACCATAAATGCAAAGAAAGAATTGCAAGCATAATTAGCATATCTTATCCCAGTTAAACATTAATATCTTTTGTCCCGTTAAATCATTCAGTAATTTCTAGTCCAGACACCTAGTGTGGTCTGTTTTGTTATGTAAGCTGTTTTAATTTGTCGAATATCGCTGATTCATATATTAGCAAAAACCACGTAACAATGTATTGGGCAACAACGAACATTGCTATGTCAACATCTCATTCCAGCCGAATAATGACGCATGTAAAAAAGCATAACTCTAATCTCGAATATGACATTACGAGAATACCAATGCATGCGCGAAAAATCGATCGGGCACCGTCTTAAATTCCTCACCCTTTTCGAGGGCGCTCCCCCTAAAAAACGAAAGAATAGAAGAGGGAAAAAATCTAAATCGTCTCATATCTCCCCCTCCGTTGCCCGTCCCCCCTCGGACACCTTCGACGTCAAGCGCCCTCCTTATTTCGTATGCGAGCTCCTCTGGCAATCATTATAAGGATATCGATTAGGCCCACGTCTCTAACCTGCCCATATCTTTCGGGAACACTCGTGTGTGCTTAGGATTGAACAGCAAACACTACATTTTTTATCACACATTTAAAAGTTAGGGTCAGTGGTGATCATAAAATTATTTCACGTCAATCATGGTACTCATAATATCATTCATATGTAGATATCATAATTAAAACTAGAGTAGGTAGCACAAGCAGATTAAAAAAATAACTTTAGTAACAGGAGTTCTTGACATGCAGCTATTAAACCAGCAGAATATTAAGTTACTTATTGCATTTTTAAAGAACACAGTAATATTAGGACGTGTATGCAAATTTTGTTTGAAAAGTGTATTGTATGCCCATCTCAAAATATCAGCAGGTTGTAAACACATGCAGCGTACGCTCTCAAATTTGCGATTGCCTTTGTCGCAACGAAAGACGACTCGTAGTTAACAACCGAGGACGGACCGCGCATAAGCAGATGCAAATTGTTCCCGTTAAACTATTTCGGAAGGTAAACACAGAGGGTCGCGGGAACACGTGGGTTCCCGAGATCCGGGCAACGAGATTAAAAATGCTGGATGGCGGACCGCTCTGAGCCGGGTCGAGTATGAGCCAAGAAATATTGGAGTTTACGAAGAAAGCCGCTTTGGGGATATGTAAATAGGAAACTACAAAAGTAATGTTTGAGTTGGGACGTGTCGTGTGAGTGAGTGGAGGCGGATTATTGCGGCCACGAATTTGTAGGAAAAGTGGATCCAATTTAAAACTTGACTGATTAAACACACTATAATAAACACAATAAGACTTAAAGCTTCAGCTGATGGCTGCAGAAACAAAAATAAGAGCAGAGAATAATGACAACTTGAAATACACCGCGAGCGTAAAAAGTACTGGAGTTGGAGTAAAAACTGTTGTTGAATCTTTAAAGACTCAACAAAACCAAGAATAAAATGGAACCGTCCAGTATTAATTTTATTCGCAACAGTTAGTCAAACATTGCAAGTAAGATGAAAAGAATGTTGGAAAATTAAACACATTCTAAACAAAGTAGTTTCGCCGCGACTATCCATATTCTGCTAATTTGTTAAAAGCCGATAGTTTAAACGGAAGTGGCTCATTTGATTACTACCATGAATGAGAAACGTAAACATCACTTACAAGTTTCCAAGAAGTTTAATTGTAAAAAGAGGAATGTTAATTAAACAGCAAATCCCGCGCAATGACAGGCTGTTTGAATGTAGAAGAGGCCGCGTCTGTGTGAGTAGATATATCCCGTAAGTGCCTAATTCCGTTTGGCTGAATCTAACAAATCCCAACCGCTGAGCGCAGAATATCTCAAAGCTGTTTCATTATTCGGCATTAGCCAGCGGTCGGCCACGCAAATCTTAGCGTCCCTCCGTCCCGGCCAAGAACCCCCAATTTCCTTCATTACTTACCTCCCATCCGAGACAATGGCAAGACGACGAAAAGAAAAAAATAATAATAATTTCAAGTGGAATAACGCTGAAAATCTTTTCACGGGAAGAAGAATTATTGTTGTTTTGCAAGCGAGCTCTCAGAGACAAAATGCACCATCCTTATTACGCCATTGTTCGGTGTTACGAGCTTTATTCATTTTTACTTGGCTCGACTTGAATGCTTATTAATTTAGGACCGTGATAAGCTCAAATTCTTTTCAACAGAGAATGGAGAATTTTACCTATTGTAAGTTATTTCACATCTTATTGAGTTCGTGAAATATAAATTTAACCATGAAAATTCTTCAGTACAGCTCGAGTCAGTGAGTGCACGAACATCTTTGGACGTATAAAAGAATGAGTTGCCATAATAACTACACCGTACGGTGCATGTATTGGAACAAGTATGTATAATGAAACGTAAATATACATCACGCCAAGCGCTTTATGGTAATCGAAATATGCCGAAATATGTTGTTAAGAGGGCAGAAAACTACTACCGAACATGCGAGGGATGAACTAAGCTTTCATATTTTGCGGGTAACCTATAACGAAGCGACTTTCAAACTTTCCGGACTGTCGTGTGTGTCGTTGGGATTTCTGAGACGACAATAAACATTCCGACATGCCCTTTATGCCACTATTGGAACAATATTGTGAAGTGAATCGTGCCAGTAATGTAGCTATTTTTATACGCAAGAGCAGCACAAGTCATTTAAAACGTCACGTAAACGAATTTGTGAGATGCGGGTCGTTGTAAAAATCTGGAGTTATTCTCAAAGCCGCTCGAAGCAAGACAAACCGCCGTCCCCCCGGGAGGCCGAGTCAAGAGTGATTACGAATTTTAATTATTTTTTTAAGCCAGTGGCAGAGAGGTGATGCTTCCCGAGCCGAGGCTTATGCAAACAATCGACTCGCACTTGGAATTAATCCGACTCCGGTTTTTTCCTTCGCGACAAGGAATTAACAAGCAAAGAAGTCATTAAGTCGGAAGATATTCGAGGATTCCTTTTAATTGCGGCTTCCTTGACATCCGGCTTCTAATTGGTTCGTGTCGGCGAATAACTCTTGACAAATTGAATTTGTCGTGAAACCTTCTTGCAGGCTATTTGTAATTTATTTTTCTCATTAGAGATTTGAAACGGAAAGTTTTTTTAGAAAATAATTACGGAAAAGATGAGAATATTTCAGGTCCTGCTTTCTAAATAGATTTGACATTGCATCTTATCGTGGCTGAGATTTTCATCAAACTTAAAAAACACTGACCTCGGACAACCCGTTAGGTTAGATTATAAGACAAACCACAGTACGCGGAAGCGCAGAAAATCAGCAAACGCATTGAAATCACTCATTCATAATTGAAATTCAATAGAGCCTGCTCGTTAACGTCTTGTAACTTATTTCTATCGAAAGGGCCGCAACTACGTGTCATTATAGTGCATAACCCACCCCCATTATCCAATTATTTCTAACCTTTCAGTTCAGTAATTACTCCACTTGCTAAGTCTAAACGTCCTGCATGACAGTCTAAGTGATTGTATGCGGTGAATACAGAACCGTAATGAATTATTTGTGCATCGCGTGCACTGACAACTAATTGTCCAGTTTTATGACGTGCCGGGGATTTTGTATTTGGATTTGAGATTTATGACGAGTGAAATTATTGAAAAATTGTGGGTTTGTTTTAGAAATACCAATTTTACCTATCAATTTGCTCAACCTAAATTAATTACCGATTCAGTACCCTGTTCTTTTCTTAACTCATTTACCCAAAGGTTAACTGGAAGAGATCACTTAGAGGGGTAAGTTTGCCCTTGTACTTACCACTATTCACTTTTGTTAAACGTACAATAAAGAGTTTTAATTATCACTGAATCAACTATAAATAACTTAACTTTTTCCAATAGCTTGAGGATTCACCCCATTCAATCAACCTTTCACTAACGTTATAACTTAAAGCCACTTAATCAAATTATATCAAAGATATAAGTGCAAGTGCAAAAAATACAATAAACAAAACGTTAACTTTTATAAGTAGCTGATTTTTGGTATTGAAACAGTTTTAATAAGCCTAAGAGATATTAAGAGGTTTTCCCGAGGAACTACAGTATGGGATTCTTCAAGAAAAGAGTGTATACATTTTTAAAGGGTCGGCAACGCGCAAGTGACGCCCCTGGAGTTGCAGGCGTCCATAGGCTGCGGTTACCGCTTACAATCAGGTGAGCCGTACGCTAGTTTGCCACCGACGTGGTATAAAAATAATAATTGCTTTTTACGAGTTTAAAGAGATTTTTTACCGACTTCAATGAAGGAAGGAGGTACTCAGTTCGTCTCCATGTTTGCTTGTTCTTTTTTTATATATGTATGTTCCCCAATAACTCTTGACCACGTTGGCCGATTTTGATAATTCTTTTTTTTGTATCAAAACAGGTACCCTGATATTGGTCCCATATAAATTTGGTGAAGGTCTGATGATGGGATTTAGAAGGATCGAGGGAACTCCTCGAATTTGATAGGCACGCATATGCCGATTTCGGTATTTTGTGTAGGTAACCAATCATTGGCTCACGGAAACCACAAATTGTGGCATAGCAAGTACAAAATTGGAGTCGGTTTTTTTGGTATAAATTATTTACAAAAACTTTATGCATATAAAAACTATACTGTGGCATCCATTGACCTCGATTCCTATTGGCGTAGGTACCTATTTTTTTTTTTTTTTTTTTTTAGGAGTGGAAAATGCGTTACGCATACCACCCGGGTGCAGGGGGTGCGCTCCCAAGCGGCTCCACCGCGAATGCCCGGAGGCCCTCCACGTCAGGCACGCCAGATGTTTTGGCGTGCCTTCCTCCTCGACCTCCATCTTGTACAGTAGCAGACCCCCCGGAGTCCGCTACGAGGAGGTCATGGGTGCCGAAAAACTATCGGCACCCGGTGGCGGAGCAGGTCGGTGGTCCCGCCACGAACCATACCTCGGCCGCAGAGGATAGGGAAAGCATTCACCTTCCTCTGCGGTCCCACCGATGCCGTTTTCGCGGAACGGCTCCGCCAAGTTCGCAGGGGGTAGGGAGAGTGGCGCATCGAAATACCAACACTCCTCTCCCCCTGCGATCCCGCCTCGGCCACAGAAGATAGGGAGAGCGGCTCACCGCAATACCGACACTCCTCCTCTTCTGCGGCCCCTCCTCAACGCATCCTCAGTGGGCTAAACAAGCCCTCTGGGAGCGCCCTCCTCGGGCCAGCCGGCAGCGCAAACAGGCCGGCCCTGGGTGCCGCTTAGCTTCACCGTGGGTGACCAGTCCACGGTTACTAAGCCCCCCCGCCCCGACAAGGCGAGCACCCTCGAGGGGGGGCGTAGGTACCTACTTGCACTTGTCATTTGATAACTGACCTTAGACCAATTAAAGAATTAGTGAGTTACAAGGTAATCGCCGTCACTATACCATATTTTTATACCATGTCGGTGGCAAACAAGCTTACGGCTCACCTGATTGTAAGCGGTAACCGCAGCCTATGGACGCCTGCAACTCCAGGAGTGTCACATGTGCATTGCCGACCTTTTAAAAATAGTTAATAACCAATAGTTGACACCTAACCTCTATTTATCTCTATTAATATGACATTAAGATTGAAAGTAACGGCAATAACGAGAAAAATTTGCGAGTGATATAGAAATCTTTGAGTAACGCGTGACCCTACATGGCAGCCAAATGTACCTATACTAGCCCGCTAAGTACCAAACTCCAACCCAATCCAATAGGGTTAGTCCTGAATTTCAAATTCAAGGGAAATCATTAAAAAATTGTGTTTCGAGCAGGATTTGAACATGCGAGATTTTGGCATACCCGGCCAATCGCTCTAACCAACTGAGCTACCGGAACAATCAAGCTCAGCCAAGAAATCATTGACCAGTTCCCTCTTACAACGCCTTAGGGAGACGTATCGAGCTCGGCGCACAAAAAAAAAAACATTTTTAGCGTTCCGTACCAAGGGGTCAAAAACGGAGCCCTATTGCTGTAACTCACGTGTCTGTCTGTCTTTTGTCGCATAGGATTTACAGCCAAACAGTTGGAGCTATGATAGTCCTCAGAGGGGGGCTCCCACGCACACGCGTTACACACGTTATGTCGATGAGTATTGTATTTTTTTTGTTTTGTTCAAAATATTTTAAAACAAAAGAATTAGAAGCCACCAAATCCAGCTACCCGGGTATGTCCTAAAACTACGACCAAGACCACCGGAGGATGGGCAGCAGCATCCCTGGAGTGCGGTGGAGATACTGCGATCGCCAACCCGCATGCCAAGCGTGGCGATTATGGCAATTACCCCTCATGACATACACAAACAGGCCACGGCCCCGAGGTTCCGGCGACCCCCGGTACCATGGTTCTGGTAGCGGCCAGGGTACTAGCGGGGTCAGGGGTGCGAAGAATCTCCGGTTAAGATCCGGCTACCACCACCGACGACTTCTGGCCCTGGCAACATACAACACACGAACACTGCGGACCGACGAAAAGATAGCGGAACTGGAGGAAGGATTGAGCAAGTTGCGTTGGGATATCGTAGGGTTATCTGAAGTCCGAAGAGAGGGGGAGGACACGATAACCTTGAAGTCCGGCAACTTGCTCTATTTCCGGGAGGGCGACCAACAGTCCCAGGGAGGTGTCGGGTTTATCGTCCACAAATCCCTCGTGAACAACGTGGTGAAGATCGAGAGTGTGTCGGCTAGGGTGGCGTACCTTATACTCAGAGTATCCGAGAGGTACTCGTTGACGGTCATACAGGTGTACGCGCCGACCTCGGCACACTCCGACGACGAGGTGGAGGCTATGTATGAGGATATATCAAAGGTCATGCATAGTTCCAAAACCTACTTCACCGTTGTTATGGGGGATTTCAACGCAAAACGGGCAAGAGAGACGGCGAAGAGCCGAGAGTGGGGCAATTTGGAGTTGGAAGTCGGAACCACCGGGGCCAACTACTGGCTGGTTTCTTGGAGAAGGAGGGACTCTACATGATGAACTCCTTCTTCAAGAAACGCGAGCACAGGAAGTGGACCTGGATGAGTCCCGACGGTGCAACAAAAAACGAGATTGACTTCATCATGTCGACGAAGAGGCATATATTCAATGATGTCTCTGTGATCAATGCGGTTAAAACCGGAAATGATCATCGTTTGGTAAGAGGCACATTGAATATATGCGTCAAGCTAGAGCGCTCTCGACTGATGAAGTCCACGCTCCGTCCAGCAGCAGTCCAAATCCAAAACCCCGAGAGCTTTCAGCTGGAACTCCAAAACCGTTTCGATTGTCTAGGCGGCGATGTGGACGAATTCAACGACGGGTTTGTGGAAGCTGTCCATAGCATTGGGTCGAAGTTCTTTAAGGCCCAACGAACTCAAAGAGCCAAAAGGCTCTCTATCTCCACTCAGAGGCTCATCGAGGAAAGGAATGAGATGATTCTGCAGTCTTCAGCCGATGCGAAATTATACAGGCAGCTCAATAAACAGATCTCTAAGTCCCTTACCCGCGATCTGCGCCAATTCAATACAAATCGGATTGAAGAGGCCATCGAGCAGAATAAGGGCTCTAAAGTTTTCTCAAGAGATCTGTCTATTGGGCAGAGCCAGCTCGCCAGATTAAAAACTGAGGATGGTAGAATCGTTTCGTCCAAACCTGAGCTTCTGAGTGAGATAGAGTGCTTTTATGGACAGCTATACACGTCAACTAGCAGACCCGAAGTTGGTCTGGCGGAAGACCCTAGAGCTAGATTAACCCGGCACTATACCGAAGATATCCCGGACATCAGCCTGTACGAGATTAGAATGGCTCTTAAGCAGCTGAAGAACAACAGGGCACCCGGTGAAGACGGAATTACAGCTGAACTCCTGAAGGCGGGTGGAAAACCGGTCCTTAGGGCCCTTCAGAAGTTGTTCGACTCCGTCTTACTGGAAGGGAAAACTCCAAAGGCATGGAACAGAGGTGTGGTGGTGCTGTTCTTCAAAAAGGGTGACAACTCCTTACTGAAGAACTACCGACCCATCTCACTTCTGAGCCATGTCTATAAGCTGTTTTCAAGAGTCATTACGAACCGTCTCGCACGCAGGCTAGATGACTTCCAGCCTCCCGAACAAGCCGGTTTCCGAAGAGGCTTTAGCACCGTAGACCACATCCATACGCTCCGTCAGGTTATACAGAAGACTGAGGAGTATAACCTGCCCCTCTGTTTAGCGTTCGTGGACTACGAGAAAGCCTTCGATTCGATCGAAACCTGGGCTGTACTACAATCTCTCCAGCGGTGCCAAGTGGACTACCGGTATATCGAAGTGCTGAAAAGTTTGTACAAGAACGCCACTATGTCAGTCCGACTCCAGGACCAGAACTCAAAGCCTATTCCGTTGCAGCGGGGAGTTAGGCAAGGAGATGTTATTTCTCCTAAACTGTTCTCCGCTGCACTGGAGGATGTTTTCAAGACTCTGGACTGGAGAAGGCTAGGCATCAACATAAACGGCGACTACCTCACTCACCTTCGGTTTGCTGACGATATAGTAGTCTTGGCTGAGACCATGGAGGATTTAAGTACAATGCTCAATGACCTCAGTAAAGCCTCCGAGCGAGTTGGTCTAAGGATGAACATGGACAAGACGAAGATCATGTCAAATGTCCATGTCGCACCAACTCCCTTAACAATCGGACACTTTACGCTCGAAATTGTAGACGATTACGTATACCTAGGACAGACTGTCCAGTTAGGTAGGTCCAACTTCGAGAAAGAGGTTAATCGTCGAATCCGACTCGGCTGGGCAGCGTTCGGGAAGCTACGGCACATCTTTTCGTCCAATATTCCGCAGTGTCTCAAGACAAAAGTCTTTGACCAGTGTGTGTTGCCAGTGATGACATATGGCACTGAAACGTGGTCGCTTACTATGGGCCTCATAAGAAGGCTCAAAGTCACCCAAAGGGCAATGGAGAGAGCTATGTTGGGAGTTTCTCTGCGTGATCGAATCAGGAATGAGGCCATCCGCAGCAGAACCAAAGTGACCGATATAGCCCTCCGAATCGCTAAACTTAAGTGGCAGTGGGCGGGGCACATAGCACGTAGAACCGATGGCCGTTGGGGCGGAAAGGTTCTCGAGTGGCGACCACGTACCGGAAGGCGTAGCGTGGGCAGGCCCCCCACACGGTGGACTGATGACCTGGTGAAGGTCGCGGGTGTCCGCTGGATGCGGGTGGCGCAGGACCGGTCATTGTGGAAATCTTTGGGGGAGGCCTATGTCCAGCAGTGGACGTCTTTCGGCTGACATGATGATGATGATGATGAAATCCAGCTATTTTTACAAATTTTGTTCCGAAGAATTTTTTACTTTCCATTGACTTATGAACTTTTTGTGAAATTTGGTGATAATGTTTATTACTACTTATATTGTACCAAAAAATGCCACTGTACTGATAAATCACATTTTTTTTTAGTTGTACGGAACCCTCGGTGCACGTGTCCGATTAGCACTCTGCTGACTCGGGGGATTTTTAGGGTTCCGTAGTCAACTATAGTTTCATGTCTTTCTGTCTGTCCGAGGCTTTGCTCTGTGATTGTTAGCGCTAGAAAGCTGCATTTTGGTGTGGATATATAAATCAATAAATCTGAGAAAGTCGTAAAATAAAATCTTAAAAAGTAAAGTCCTACACGTAAAGTGGGGATGAATTGCTTCAAACCTAGGGTGTGTAATGTTTTGAATAGGTCTTTCAAAATGAATACAGGTTTTCAGTAAACATTTTTTGATAAAGTGAATATTTTCGGAAATAATAACTTTTAAACTATGGGTCCAAAAATATGAAAAAATCGTGAAAAAAAAACTTAATAAAAAAAAATTCAACGAGAACTGAATCGGACATGATCAGTTAAGCTGTTTTTGAGTTATCGTAAAAACTATATAAGTCTTAGGAAAAGAAGTATGAAACGCTGCAAACGTATTCATTCCCTTTTGCTTGTTATTGTTTTTTGTAATTAAATTTATTGGACAACTACGAAACTCTACACTTAGCATGATTCGATATGCTCGTGGCCAATTTTTTCCTTTAATTTTAAATTTTCGTTAGCAGACGTTACTATTTTAATATAAAATTAGTATTGGGTTAGTGTCAAGTACTAGGAACTTTACCCTTTACTGCCTACGGATATGTTTTTCGCTACGACACTGCTATCATTGACAAAGTGATTTGTAATTCTCTAATAATTTTTGTCTAAACTATTTTGACCTGACAATGCCAGGTATAAAATGGAACGGCTTGTAATTTTTTCCTGCTAATTACATATGAAAATCTTTTACGTGGAATCATTTCCGTAATAATAGTTAACCTTGAGTTGTAACAATGTAATACGACAATTACATAAAAGCCTGATCAATTTTACTAATCACTTAAGTATTGCTTCATGTCATATTCTAATTCCCATGGCAGGGCCAATGCAAGAAAATATTAAGTGGAAGAGGAAATTAATACATCCATCTTTTTTAAGTATAAACATGAAACTCCAGTAGTTTTATATTTAATCTCCCATTTACCAGATATGCCTTTAACAAAATGCTGTAAAATTCAAATTATTTCCTGAAGTTGTTGATGTCGAACATAATTATGAGCTCCACTGATTGTTATGATCTCATGATTCATTAAAGCAAATTTCACCAAATAAAAACAATGGCGAAAAAAGGCTGACTCATTCCCTCTCGATTGACTCATTTATATTAACGAATAAACCTCATCAATACTCATTCGCTCCTCGGTTTTCCGAAGATCTCCACTAATTGAAATTGAAATCTGATTTTCCCCTAACCATTGAGCTGAGCCCCAGTGATTAAAAGTATTCGAAAAAATACAAATAATCAAATTACAATATCGCTAACGACTTCTCCCCGGAATCCTTTTTATATTTTTGGGGAATAAATTAAAAATCTAGGAAGGGAAGGCCAACAACGACTAAGGTTTTTGTGCTGTAAGCCCGGATTTCACTAACGATGCTCTATTATTTCGAGGTTTGTAAACCTTCTAAGCATTTTCGTGGCTTTGAATTTGAAAGGCGGTCCTCTAATTGTTACAAGGTTTGTAGGATTGTAATTATAAAGCGATTTTTTTCCAATGCTACCACTCCATCTTCTTTAAAATAGATATATCGAATTGTTATCCGAAATAGCCAAATATATCTTTTCTTCTAAATAATTTAATTTTTCTTATGTAAGCTTACATAAGAAAAATTATGTAATTTGATAAGATTGATTTATAACAATTATGCAAGATGTTACAAATAAAACAAAGGTGTGCCTAATATATACATGAAACTGTTGCAATTCATACTGAGGCTCAACGTATTTTCTCAGGTTTGGTAAGCCAGTCTTTCGATTGAAATAATTACTATGCGGTACTTGAATACTCCTCAAGTTAACTTCCCCGGTCAACGACTCACACGAATGCAAACGAAAAACAGTAATTACACTACAATTTCCTATTGCAGCGAATATTAATACTGTTTCCCGTTAGCTAGGCCTACATCTACGTTTTTTCATTGCCATTAAGCTCATACAAGGCTCGCGGAATGAAAAATTGCCCTATTTTGAGGATGGATGACGCGAATTAAGAAAGTAATTACTCATCGAAACGCACGGGGGCGGAATGTTAATAAGACGAGACGGCGGGAGATATTATTCATTTTGTCCTCGGACATCGACGAAGGAAGACCCTAGCCTTAACTTGCATCACTAAGTATGTATTTATCCTGGGCCCGGTTTACAAGTCTAAATTGGCAATACTGAGGTAAAATGGGTCATTGGTCCATGACCAGATTGCAGGGCTTCTCGACTGCAACCATCAGAAAACGCTCGGCTATAACCAACAGAAATAAGTACCAAAAATGAAACATGCAGTGCTGTAGAGGATATCAGCGAGCATTGGTCAGTTCGCTCATCTTTCGAAATACACTGCCAATCTAATTGCGACTTTGAGCTGTTCTGACCACAAATTTCTTTTATCCGGGCTGTTGTACTCTTAACAACACCAATCAAACCTTGATCTTATTACCACACTAATAAGGATCAAGGCTACTAGCTCAATAAGCCAGCAGGGATGACACGTTTCACTTAGCCTCAATGTGGCTGTGTAATTAAGCCGCTACGTGTTAATTATCGCGTTGATGCCTCACCTTGCCCCGATTAATTTCCTTTGACAAGACCCTATCTTTGTTTTTCTTTGCGCAACGCTGATCCTAATTGGACATCGTCATTAAAACGTCGTATTTGTTTTCATTACAGGTCTGGTGCAACAAATTTAGGCAACTGTCTTGGGAAAACTAATATAATTAACTAGTCATAAAATTCTGTATCGCATTTGGGAAAGTATTCCAGCTGTATCACTAAAAAAGACTGTTGAAGTAAATAAACTCCAGGCGAGCTTAAGCAGTTGTTTAAAACAAACAGAATTAATCCAATCTACAAGAAACTTTGCTAAAACTCTTATAACCTTGTTAGACTACACCTAATCCACCCATCAGCTAATTAATCCGGCCAAGTTTTTCACAAAAAGTTTCAACTTGGCCGGAAGTAATTTCACGCCAAGGCATTAGGGAGGCGAACTTCACACTTAGCTCTCTCGGTAAACACTCATGACGTTTCGTAATTAACGGACGCAATTAGTGGTGGAGCTCGGACGGGGGTGATAAGTGGTCGGAAAAAGTTCGGGAGAAATTCGACGGATTACGAGACGTGGGCAGACGGGGTGCACTGGTGACCCGACTGTTCATGTTTGCGAGTCTGGAGATTTAAGATAAGAAAAAAATGCTCTGTGGTTGCAAGCTTTGTCAGAAGTTGGTTTGCTAATGTAGGATTTTTTCCGGCAATATATGCAAGAGATGATCGGATTGATATGTGTGTTACGATCTTGATGGCGGTGCAGGCTTAGAACATTACGGCTGTTATAAGGTCGGAGCACGGAGCTTTTTTCACTCCTCAGAGAGAATGTCACTTTTTCCACATTCACTCTTTTTAACCCCCGCCGCAAAAGAGGGGTGTTATAAGTTTTACGTGTCCGTCAGTGTATCTGTGTATCTCTGGTATCGTAGCTCCCAAACGGATGAACTGATTTTCGTTTAGTTTTTTTTGTGTCATAGATAATTTTATCCCGAGTGTTCTTAGCCATGTTTCATGAAAATCTGTTCAGCCGTTTTTGAGATATTGAGCTTTGAAATGGAAATGTCGGGGGTTTTTCAACTTTTCTAAGTTGTAGTTATTTTAATAATATAGACAGGTTTGCACTTAACCACAAATCACCTTATTGTTAATGATATTGCGGTCTAGGATGGAGCTTGCTTGCCTTGTGAAAATCGGTTATTCTTGTCTTGAAGACCGTAAGGTTGTAGTTGATTCTCGCAAGGAGTCCCACAACTTTGCTGTTCTCACAATAAAAGTGGAAGCAAAGCGCTTCGTGTGAGTTTTCAGAACTGCCACCGTAACAAATACCGGTGCTGGAACTGAACAAGAAAACAAAATAAAGTTGGTTCGTAAGGGTTCTGTTCATTATATAAAGACCTATGTAACCTATGTAATGTGCACTATTTAATGTGTATGTGTATTGTTGCTCATCCAATTATGAGTGGTTATTTCAACTTACGAGTCTGAAGTCGACCCAAATCAACTGCAGTGGAACTATTTCAATAGTTTTAGCGCAATGATTAAGAGGTAGGTAACTATCTAATATAAAATACAAATATGCTGATAAATACACAATAATAATATTAGGGTACATATTTTTACACAAATCGAACTAGTATAAGGCTTCTGTTATGGGAACTAGACGACGTTTTTTCAATAGAAGTATCGAAGTCTCAGGAACAAATGCTTTTGCCCACCTCATAAGCAAATGTCCTTACCGGGATGCGAACCCGGGATCTCCAGCTTCGTAGACAGTGTCACTACTATTACGTGTCTGTTTTAAATGAAGGTTTCGTTCACCGTTTATCATTTTTAAGTGTTTAAAAACGACGTTTGACAAGAATGAAATGGAGCAAACGCGGTGCACAACCATCTGTCAGGACTTTCTTTTTATATAACGATTTAAACGAAATCAATCGAGTGTATTACGTATTAGATAATTACATGCCACACACACGCAACGAAAGTAAATCTGTTTGTCAATATCACGACCTTATTGTCAAGGCGATAGAGTGTATGTTCAGATTTTTGGACAGCATGAAGTGTACTGATATATCTCATGACTGTTCGATTCAAACTTGAAGTACCTAGGCCGGTCCCTCACTCCGCTTACAAAATCAAAAAATTTTTTTTGGGAAAGGTAATTTTTGGTACCTACAAGCTTTTTTTTCTTAATATACTTTTTTACACCTACAGTCATCTGTCATCAACTTGGTACTTGTTGAGAGGATTCCAACGACCTCAAACAAACACGTCAGGTTAATCTTGTTGTTGAGTGTCAGGTGCATGAGTTGCTATGGCCACCTTCTCTCTGTATCATCAGAATAGCCTGGCCTACTCGTATCATTTCACAAGTGTACAAATATTCAATTCATTTGGGTTTAGAGAAGTTGGTTAAATATTATTTCTAAGATTTGATTGAAACAACTAACAAAAATGCCAAGTTTAATAAAAACTTGTAAAAAGGAAGGAATGATTATTAGGTGTATTACGAGTCATTCCTCGTGCATAATACGCAACTCTTAAATATCGTCACCAAAAAACACGATGTTGCAAATACTAACCAAATCCGTGGTTCCGTATGATTATGTTGTGTTATGACAGCGCGAGTTGGCAACGGCGGGTCGGCGACCCCACTCCGGGTTTTAATGATAAAAAAATGCGTACCTACAAGGGGAGGCCGGGGAGGCAAGTAAGTGCCATCGAAGAAGGAAAAAAACTACGTAGGAAAATATTTGGCGCGACAGGTTGCCCCTCGCTCCTCTGAAGGGGGACCTTGATAAAAATTAAATCTTAACGACGGAAATTTAAAGATGACGCTCGAGCGATCAAGAAGAGTGCACATCTGAGCCTGGGGCGGTTTAATTGGGCCGTGTGTATACTGTGCGTGTCTTGTACACGGTGTATAGCGTTTTTTATAGAAGATGTCGTTGATTGATTGCCAAATTTTCGAGAACTTCCTTGATGAGATGTCGTATGGATATTATTCGGTTATTGTGTACATCTTAAAGGTGATAGAAACATCATTTGTTCATCAAGTCGTGAGAGGTTGTCGCTTTCTAAATCGTGTAATTTTTATAATTATGCCTATATTTATAACAACGTTTAAACTTTTGTGTGAAACCTTAGATATGGTATTTAAATTTACTTCTTTTCGTTTGCTAATATATAATGTGCATGTTTATAAAATATCGTCAAGAACTGAAACCAACAAAAAAACAAAAATTTTGAAAGTAGATATTATTACAGACTTTATATTCTGATCAAGTTAATAACATTATCGACATCGTTAAAAACTCCGGCACGTAGGAATTACGAAAAATAAAACATTATGCACCAAACTCCAAATTTGCTGCATTGAAATTCAAATAGGGATGCAAGAAGATTTGCATCAGGGCGGCATCGACTATTGATTTTCTTGCGTCTTGAGGCCACCATTGCAATCCTACTTGTTTAAACTTTTTATTTTACTCTTCACTCGCGTTTTTTGTTTCAGCTCCTCGCCCTAGGCTTGCTCCCCTAACGCACTCCCTCTTGCATAAAAAAGCTTCTAATCGATAATTTGTGTGGGGGTGCATTAAGAATATCGCCAGAACTGTGCCCGAATGTTTTTCTGAACGCTTTCAGATACGAACCCTAAGGCTATTTTATTTTTGTTTTGCCGGCCCGACTATATTAGAAAATTGCAAAATCTTCCTCCTTAAAAATTGCCTAATGGTATTGCTAATTTTCCCCATGGATACCCATCAGATTGTGTGCCGAGGTGTAAATAGAGTACGATAGATTGTGAGTATATTTTTCTTTACAGTTCCTTTACTGCATAAATATATAATTTACCAACTTATCACAAATACATGGCACGTATACGTAAGTGATACAAGTAACATTAGTGTGTTCCAACTTTTATGTGTCATCTTTCAAATCGGTGTGACCGTGGTGTGACCACTCCTCAATCAACACAAAATGGAATACGCAAGCATTAAATTAAGCATTTTCGACGCATTTCATTCCCGTTGATAGTAAGTAGTATCTTAACATCGACGTTGCTCTGTTGTCAATAAGTTAACCTATTTGTTTCTACAGTCACATTGAAATAATTTTTAATCCAGCTACCACTGTGTTCAATAGCGCTAATGCCGTCTGACGCCTAGCGCCTCAGCAATTGATAACAACAATAAAGCGACCGGACAGATCAACTGTAAACGAGGCCATTGGATCTAATCAGCAAAGACGCATGGCGACTAACTGCCAATATCTGATGCATCGGATCCATTCCCATTGTGTGTATTCTTTATTTTTTTTACGGAGGGACGATAATGTTTTTATGGCCGCGGAGGATCGCCTTAATCAGGGGAACGCGTTTTGATTAAAGCTGCCAATGTTTGGACGGTTCACACTTGCAATGAGGGTCCACAGCTCGTCAACTATAGTGCACAAGTATATTCTTTAACGTATAATTGAAGTTTGGCTTGTGTACTTACTAAAACAGAACGATAGTAAATGTTATTAGTGACTATAAATCAGCTTATTTTGTATGTCATCGAGCGTAGACTTGGTCAACTTAAGCTCATATTTAAAATCTGCTATTGGAAGAATTGTAATACGAGCCTAGTGGTTCAAGCATGCGGCTGTAAAAGCGGCTGTCGCGGGTTCGAATCCTGCCGCGTACCAATTAGTTTTTCAGATCTAAGGAATATCATTTGATATTTGCCGTTAGCTGTTCGGCAAAGGAAAACATGCGAAGAAATTAAAAGGTATATGTGAAGTCCCCAATCCGCACTGGACCTCCGTTCCCTCTCATCTATGAGAGGAGGCTTGTGCTCAGCAGTGGGACGTTTAGACTAATGTTGATTGGAAGGAAATGGGGTTAGAAACATAGATAGATAACATTAAAACCAATGAAATTACCGAAAGACATACATATTTTTTTTTAAGTCAATTAATTTTAGTGTCTTGAAAAAAAAAGTGGAACTTTCGATGTAGGTCAGTTTCAACATACTGTTTTTCGTAGAAAGATGTCATATCAAATGAATTATCGCAATCACGTTAACAGACACCATATACCAGATATAAAATTTAATTAGTCGAAATAACAACTCAGTTCTGAATTCAATCAAGTATCTTATGACTATTGCGAATGGCAAACATTCCTAAGATAGACAATCCGTCCCCTGGAACGCCATCAAAAGCATGATAATGACTCCAAAATGGCAATTCAAGGCAGAGTTTTTCATAAAACGAGGTATATGAGTCAAGAACATTGGAGTCATAAACATACCACCCCACACTTTCACCCCTTGCTTGAAAAAGTCACCCCCGCACGTACGTAGAAACAAAAAAGGGCACCAAAGGGACGTTACGCATCCCAAGTAAGCGAAGCTCATTGCTAGGGTCTGCAGATGTCTTTAATGGCTTTAAATTATATGTAGAGAGAACTAACTGCCTTTCGCGTGTGTGAGTGGGTGATAGATAGTGCTGTGATATTACTTCTGCGAGTCCATAGTACCCAGGTAGCTTCGAAATGATTGGAAGGAAATAATTCAAATACGCCATTAGTTAAAGTTGTTGTTCTTTATGCAAATGACTCACACTGCCATATTGTGCAATCGTAACATTCATCTTGAAATAACATGATTCATTAATTATCACCCATTCGTTAAAAAACTTGCGCCATTTTAATTCGTGCGGATACCTGTTCCTTGGTGTTGTTGATGAGGAACATTGACAGTGTTTTTCAAAATAAATTCTTAATTGTTCTAAAACGTTTTATCATGCACTGAATTGATCACTAAAAATAACCTGACAGCAGGAAAAATACAATGTATTACCTAATTACACGAGCGGGGTAATTTTTATTGCCGCATTTATCCGCAAATAGGTAGTAAATATGGCATAACAGGTGATTTGAGCTCGTTGCGTTCTACGGCGACAGCCTACTGCGCACGGATTTCATTACACGGAAAAAATGGAGAAATTGGAAAATAATGTCAATTACCGAGTACAAGCTTGCCTGACTCGCAGTTACTTATCATTACGTATTGTCGTGATTGCGTAAATAGAGTCGATTTGGGGGGAGGGGGGTGCCCAGTTTTCCGCTTCGCTCGTCGCGCCTCGCTTCAGCTTGTTAGTATAATCACTGCCTTGTCTACTAATGGGTCTTCTACGATGTCTGATTCTGCATTGTTTGCCGCGTTTAAAAAATCTGCATAAGTTTTCTTTCACAACATTGATGTCAATCATGTTAATGTGAAAGAACTTACTTGTTATTCCTTCAATAGGGGTACTTAATATTAAACTTACTATGTGCCACAAATGAAGTTCATCGTGAATTTTGACGAAATTTGACTCACCTTCTGTAACAAAAAAAATGCAAGTTTACCCATTTTGTACTAAATAATAAAATAGGGCCCGTAATATAAAATTAAACAATTGAAGTAAATATTTTCACAAAATTCCACAAAAGCTGCAACGTATTGTGTCTATCAAGTATTATATCATCCTCGTTCCCATTAATATCCCCAGTAAAGAATAATTCGATGTCTATTGAAGAAGAAATTTTAAAATATGTGTGACAATTATCGGAACAAGACGTTAATACTCTCTTTACATTGTGACCGGAGATAGCAAAAAAATCCCCTAGCTAAAGGAAGATTTATTCGCAAATTACTTATAAATTTTACCTTTACCGCGTTCTTCGAAGTTACAGACGTGCCCCTAAGAAACAGCTATCTATCCTCTTCCGCCCGATGACAATACGCGAGACAGATTCGAGTTTTAAAACATCTTCGTTTTAGATCGACGTCGAATCATATTCCGTATCTACATTGGACTCGGTTATAAAAATGTATTTAAAATGTCCCCAAAGAAATGATTTATAGGCAAAGTGTCGTAAATTTGTCCACTTGGATATAGACAATGGGGGGCAATAAATAATCGGTTACACGGAATATCGGGCCTGTTTAGTTGGGGTGATATTAGGGCTTACTTACGATACAATATTGGTAGTGCAGTAAGAGGAATACGAAATTAAAGACGTTATTTATCTTTAAGATTAAAATCAAGTGTTAAACAAATAGTTACTTCTTAAATCCCTAATAACATAATGGCGTTAAACCTAACGAATGTTCCCGTTTTCAAGTTATTAAACGGACGCAATTTTTTTTGATGACGGCAAAACGTGATAGTTGTCGTTGTCGATATATTTAGGAAAATAAAAGTACAGATATCGTTGAATTCATTTTAGCTATGTTCTAATCCCCAACGAGGTAGACTAATGACCTGGTAAAGGTCGCTGGAGACGCTGGAGTCCGCTGGATTCGAGTGGCGGAGGACCGGTCATTGCGGCACTCTTGAAGCCTATAGTGGACGTCATTCGGCTGATATGTTGATGATCGATTCAAATATGTTTTGTTCTTATCAAACACAATTAATATAAATAAAGTCTAAACGTCCAGGTGCAACAGTGTAGAGTATTATGTTGACTTTTAATTTCAGCAATCTCCAAACAGGGATGAGCACAATAATAATACACATGGGAATATTCATGTTCCGCTCTAAATGCACCAGCTAATTTATGCAAGTCGGTACACTTTTTTATTTAAAAAAAATAACAAAGGCCTTCGTCAGGAATTGCGATCACGGTGTCACCCAATACTTCTTGGGGGACAAAACCCATCAACCCTAACCTGACGTGTCATTGTACTTCTTTATTTTTGTCACTTAAAAGATTTTTTCTTATTTCAAATGCCAAGGAACAAAAAGCGTCTAATTGTAACAGTTTTTTGCTGAGAGATTAAAGTTGGCTGTTTTTTTGCGATATATACTGATCGGTATTTGTGAAATTTAATTTATAAAATAAACTTAGACCTTTTTAGGGTTCCGTAGTAAACAAGGAGCCCTAATATGTAGTTTCGCCATGTCCATCCACCCGTCCGTCCGTCTGTCCGCGGTCTAGCTCAGTAACCGTTACATATCAGTCACGCCAACAAAAAGGAAGAATAAAATGTAAAAAAAAATTGTACCTTTCTATACGTAATATAAGGACGCATTTTTATGCTTGTATCGTGTATTCATAATTGTCTAATGTTGGCTAGCTCTTAAAAGTAATTTGTGTTATCTTTAACTGTTTGTTGATTCAGCAATCCGTTTGCGTGATTTAAAGTGCAAATTTTTGTTGGACTCAAGTGGCCCTCTCTGCTAGCTAAATGGTTGCTACTGGATAGTTAAGTATTATTAAAAATTAACGGGTAATAGCCGAATTTAAGAATTGTAATTGCATAAGCAAATTTTCGTACAATATCCATAGAATACTTAGATATGTGGTTAGTTGTATCAAATATGGAGTGAATATAAGTTTGTGAACTTTTAAATCCGCATAATGTAACGGGTGGACAGGTTCTGAACCCTACATTGCGCGTGGCCCGACACGCACTTGGTCGGTTTTATTTACTTAAACTTAATTTAGGCGGAAATGTGAATACCTAAATAAGATTCTAATAATAATAATATATTAATAATCAAGGTCAGATATACAACGTTTGTTAAGAAGTTAAAAACATATTTAATAGAAAACTGTTTTAATTCCCTGCAAGATTTCTTTAATGTAAATAGATACCATAAATATTAAATTTATAGTTTGAAAATGTCATACTATATCTTGATAATTGTAAAACTCTAATGTACCTTTAGGATATAAGTTAATTTTGCAATACCCTTACAGGGTGTCATGTTGTATTCTTAAGTTAACAGTAGTTATTTGTCGGCCTGTTTAGCCTAGTTGGTAGTGTCTTTGCCTCCGAAGCTAGAGGTCCCGGGTTCGATTCCCGGTAAGGGCATTTGTTTCTGTGGTGAGCAGAGACATTTGTTCCTGAGACTTGGACGTTTTTCTATGTATTTAAGTATATATCTATTAAATATATCGTCGTCCAGTACCCATAACACAAGCCTTATTGAGCTTACTGTGGGACTAGTTCGATTTGTGTAAAAAATGTCCCCTAATATTTATTTATTTATTTAATATTTATTTAAGACTGTATACCAATAACATGAATGCAATAAAGTTATTATTATTCACCTTATTTATTTCTTCTTCTTGGGTTAGATTTTTTACAACAAATTTATCAAATGTAAAATATAAAAATACACGTACAAAGTATAAAAGCATTATAAAAAACCTAACCTAGACTGCTGCCGGCAGCGAGGCGGGCCTAAGCTACCGGTGGTTAGGGCGACAGAGAGAGGAACCTCCGGACTATCCGCGCCGTGTCCAGGAGTACCGCCTTCTGTATTTGACCCTTGACCCAGCCATCTAACGAGAGTCTCTTGAGATGTTGGTCGAGACTCTTCGCTATTATTATTATTCTCCTTATTTATTCTTTTTCACATGTTAGGTTTTTTACAATAAATTTATCAAATGTAAATATAAAAATATACATACAAAATATAAAAGCATTATAAAAAACCTAACCTAGAGTGCCGCCGGCAGCGAGGCGGGGCCTAAGCTACCGGTGGTTAGGGCGACAGAGAGAGGAACCTCCTGACTATCCGCGCCGTGTCCAAGAGTACCGCCTTCTGCATCTGACCCTTGACCCAGCCATCTAGCGAGAGTCTCTTAAGATGTTGGTCGAGACTCTTCGCAATTAGACCGTTCGCAGAGACGACTATCGGGACAATGATCGTCGAATCAACATCCCACATAGCGGTTACCTCGTGTGCCAGGTCTAGGTACTTACTAACCTTGTCCTTCTCGGCCTTCACGAGGTTCTCATCATGGGGGATGGTGATGTCGACGAGCACTGCCTGGCGCTTCAATCGATCTGTCAGCACGATATCAGGTTTGTTGGCTATAATAGTCCTGTCCGTGATGACAGATCGATCCCAATAGAGCGTGGCACGACCATTTTCGAGAACTGGCGCAGGTGTGTACTTATAGTATGGCACTTCGAAGTCCACAAGACCGTACAGAAGAGCAAGCTGCTGGTGAATAATCTTGGCTACCAAGTTATGTCTGTGCAAGTACTCGCCGTTAGCAAGATGACCACAACCGGAAATGATATGCCTGAGCGACTCTCCGGGACGGCGGCATGCCCGACAAATGTCAACCGTACCGTCCTTCAGGATATATTTCCGGTAGTTGTTCGTCATGATAACTTCGTCCGCAATTGCACAGACAAAACCTTCGGTTTCCGCAAAGAGATCCCCGAAACGTAACCAGTTCACCGACGCGAGCAGGTCTACGTCGGGCCCCGTAAGAGCCTTGTAGAACCGCCCATGTAGCTCCTTACTCTTCCATACCGCCCTGCGGTCCTCGGTGCTTAGTACTTTAAGTCTGCGCCAGTTCTCGTTTGCCACGGAGAGCGGGGTAAAAGATGCGTCTACTGCAACTACGTCACGATGCATCCCACACTCACTGTTTAGGAAGTAATCCCTGAGACTGCACACTTCGCGGTTGTGGAGGTCTTTGGCATTTAAGAAGCCGCGACCTCCAAACTTCCGCGGGATGTACAGTCTCATAACAGAAGATCGTGGGTGTAACATACGGTGCGCAGTGAGCAGTACACGCACTCTTCGATCCAGGAAATCGAGCTCAGTCTGAGTCCACCTTAATATGCCAAAGGAGTATGTAAGCAAGGGCATCACCCAGGCGTTGAAGGCACGCACCCTATTGCCGCCCGACAAAAAACTGTTGAGTACTTTTGTCAGGCGACAGAAGAAGCGCTCCTTCACCGCCCGCTTGATGTCTCCACCCTCGATACCCAAAGACTGTGACATACCAAGATATTTATAGGTTTCTGCTTCGGAGAGTGATCTGAGATCCATTGTCTCAGAAATTTGTAAATTTGTGGAATTTACTACTTTCCCCCGCTGTACATGCATGGCTGCACACTTATCGACACCAAATTCCATTTTGATGGCACTACTGAAGGCCTCTGTGGTTTTCAGTAGCTCCAACAGGTCATGTTTATTTGGTGCAAATAGTTTGAGGTCGTCCATGTAGAGCAGATGAGAAATGACCTCACCCTCTCTCCGTAGCTGGCAACCTAGTCCTGAATCCTTCAGCAGGGTACTGAGCGGATTCAGCGCTAGGCAAAACCACAAGGGACTCAGACTATCACCCTGAAAAATACCTCGCTCAATCCTGATGGAATCCTGCGGGCCAGAGGGGCCTGCCCCATGCAAGCCACTAAGAAGGATCTCAGAACTGCATCAACTTTATACAGTTCTAAGATCCTCCTCAGCCATGAATGAGGCACCGAATCATAGGCCTTCCTATATATCCAGGCGGTCGAGAGGCCCTCAGGCCCTCTGTTTCGCCGGACTCGTTGACAAATGGTCATGTCTATGAGGAGGAGCTCTTTAGTATCACGTGACCCAACCCTACATCCATTTTGAGCGGGGGCCAAAATGTTGTTCGCAACAATGTGCGTGTTAATTTTTGCTCTCAAAATGGATGTAAGGAGCTTGTATAGCGTCGGCAAGCACGTGATGGGTCTGTAGTTCTTCGCTTCCGTGGTACTACCGGACTTGTAGAGCAAGGAGGTGACACCAGTTGTTAAGGGAGGCGGTAGGGAACCGAGCTCGAGTGCTTGCTGGAACTGTGCTGCCAAACGCGCGTGCGAGCACCGAAACCACTTTAACCAGAAGTTGTGCAATCCATCCGGACCCGGACTTTTCCAGTTCGGAGCCGTACGGATGGCACAACTTACGTCTGCGGGGCTGATGGTTACAGACCCCATGGGTTCGATGGACTCACACTCACGCTCGACAACACCCATCCAGGCGCCCTCATTGTGTTCGACAGGCACCGACCAAATACTACGCCAAAAGTTAACCATGGCAGTAGCATCCGGTCGCTGTCCATCAGACACACGATGGTCGGTTCCATCCCACTTCCGGTATACCTTCCTTTGATCGCTTTGGAAAAGGCGATTCTGCTGGTATCGGTCCAGACGCTCTCTGTAGCGACGAATACGGCTTGCCCATGCATAAACTTTCTGCTTTAGAAAGTCAATGCGTTCCGTGACACAGGTCATGTAGTCACGGGGCCTGATACCAGTCCCCGCGAAGGCCTGGTTCACGAAGCGCATGACTCGGGGGCGGCTATTGCCCCCTCTGAAGCAGATCAGCTTTGCAATGAGAGTCCTATACGTATCGACACGCCGCTCAATTCGCACTTGCCAGGTAGGGACACTCCCGGCGGTCCTAGGTGCCCGGTCAGCGTCCGGAAACTTGACGCGAGCAACACGGCACGCCGCGATGGCCCCGCAGTACATAATTGAGTGCGTGTCAATCAAATCTTCGCTAGCCCCTAAATACGGGACTAGGAGATCGTTCAGGGCTCCCACAAGCGGGCAAGCGTGGTAGTCGCGGCCTAGAATTGGGTGTGGAGCGATAGTGCGTAATCGCCTCTTCCAAAGCCCTCCTCAATTGCTCATAGGCTTGGCTACTTACACTCTGATTCGCACAGCCTTCGTCGGCACTGGGATCGGCTCCCGGTGCCGTATCGAGTGCGGGCACCGGAGCCGGCAACGTGGCGGATGGGTTCCGCGCCGAAGCGGAGGCTGCGCGAGCAGAGAGTGCCTCCAGACGGAGCCGATCAAGTGTCGCGTCATCCAACCGCTTGAGCCGTTGGATGACGCGCACTTGATCCGATAGCCGTTGCGCAGATACAGAGATGGCAGGTTCAAGCGCCCGAAACAGAGGAAGCATCCTATCACGGTACGCGGACAGATTTGTTCCTCCGTCTGTCGCCCCATAGTAGGCGCGCATGCAGTTCTCGTTAATCGATTGCGACCACTGCATGCGGCGCACTATACCACCGGTAGCGGGAGCCGTGGGCGGAGCAGGATGCCCCGCAGGCCCCAAGCGTGCCGGCAGCGGTGGCCGCCCGCGCCGCGCAGGTGGTCGTGGCGGCGGCGGCGGCGGCCCGCACTCGTCGCTCGAACTGCTGCTGCTGGTGTCGGGAGCGGTGGCGAACTCCTCCGACGACGATGCTGACGAGGATGAGGCGGGCGAAGGTGGTGGGCGTGCGCTTTGTGGATTTGACGCTTTTTTTTCGAGACGTGCTTTACTTCTCGTTATCATCTTATTACATCCGTTCCGTGCTCATGTGCGCTAATGGGTACATTTTAGGTGTAAGTATGTACAAAAATATAGTAATATGCACGGATAAATGAGTATTATAAAATAAATCAAGAAAAAATTGTAAAAAACACGTCTGACTTTGACGGCGTCATTTTTTTATTTTTTATTATTAGTATTATTATAAATTTCCTTTAAATACAAAATCCATATCACAATGGCATATTTGTGTTATAAATAATTTAAAAACCCATGACACTTCATATTTACTATGCAACGTGTACAATTATATGCTACCTGCGAGACAGGAGGTGAAAATCTTCAAGTATGTTATTAAACCAATCTGATCCTTTCGAAAGGGTTCGATTTACCAAGGAACTTATAATAATTGCGCACAAAAGAGATCCGGTCAGGGCAGGATTTCTATTATTTATAATTTCCGATCACCGGCTGAATACGCCTTAATTATCGATTGCCTTTGTCACCCTTGAAATTTCTTAAACAGTGACGGTTGGGTGTGAAAGGCTTTCTCGTAGTTTAAATTTGAAACTCGATTTTGTTTTTGCAATCATTTCAATATAGGTATGCATTTTATTTAGTATATGATTTCAAGCTATCAAGATGATGATCGAAAAACTTTTTATTATTAAATAATAAGTTAAACACTTACAAAATAGTCACAAGAGAATATAAAACAAAAAATAACCTTAAGTAGGAAAAAAATATCATGGCCATTAACATTATAGACTTACTGTAAAAAAAATAGTAAAAAACAATAAAAGAACGGGAACTCATAAAAACTAATATAAGCACATGGTAAATACCCAGTTTTTAACAGGCATTCTAGGTATTGTGTTTACTTACACAATTTTAGATTGAAAATTTGTTTTTTAATTTTACTCAACTAACACCAAAAATATAGAGATAAAAAATCGCATGTTGTATAATAAATAAAATAATAAAAATAAGTCTATTTTATTATTGTAAGACGTGGAGTATTAGAGAAAAAAAAAGCACTTACATCTACTTTAATTAAAATCGATCGAGCATGTGTGTTGATTGTGGCAGACCATAAAGGACCGTAAGAGTCTAACCCCATGTTGGTAAGGGCTTCTTACCTGGGCCGCTTTAATAAGCCAGAAATTGTTTTGAACGGTGTGCGATAAGCGTGAAGTTTGTACTCGGATTAGGAGCAGATCGTCAGCGTATTGCTTTGTTGGGTTCGCTTCTCAAAGTTTGTTTAATGGAAGAAAAAAAATCAAAATCAAACCTGTTATTTATACTAAGACGATGACTAATATGCATACGACTGGTTTGATAGTAAGCAGACACCATTCGCAGAAACAGACTCCATAAATGCTAGTTACTCCATATGGGCCGCAACACTAGTACGTTGCCGACCCCTTATTTGTTTGAGCATTCTTTGTGCAACAGCTAGAAATAAACGCCTTCTGAAGGGACCTAAAAGGACCGTCACTCTCACCACCGCATCATGGGAAGCTCTAGTCTGGCGAACTTAATATTTAGATATTTAAACATGTGATGAAAAAGTTTTTACTCATTTTGTCAGGTTTTTCAACAAGTTCAGTATTTCCTTGGAAATGATACCGAGAATGTTGACCACTTAACAAATGTCAGATCGGTCTAGATATGGCTGGTTTGTGAGCGATCGTGTCTAGATCAAGTCATGTCCAGAGTGGACGGGATTTTTAATCATTTAATGATTGCGGGATTTAACTGTTGAGTGTCATGCAACATATTCGTTTAATCTTTACATTGTAATCGCCATTTTGAATGGCGTATTCAAACTTATATTTTTTATTCGAAATCGTAATGATTTTGGCATTTCAAATCGTAAGGAATACTTTGAGATCCACTGATCATTAGAACTGTTACACATTGATTTTTATTACAATGAACTGCAAACTTTGCTCACACATTGTAAAGTGATATATTTATATTATTTTCTTTACCCCCTGCCTGATCTACGAACAATGCGCGTACATATTCATAGGTTTATGTACATAGAGGGTTGGAGTCTGTTGAGAAATGTTTGAAAAATTACATTTTGGTTGACTTCTTGGAGATTATTTCTCGTTTATTTTGTAAGTGTTTATTTTGTACCTTAGTCAACCGTTAAAGAACAGATTTGTCAATATTAAATATAATGAAACGGGTCACTCACGTCTTAAAGGTCGAATATCGCTCGACATGTTTCAGACCGGTTCGCGGTCCTTAATCATGAGCACCTATCGCGGCGGCGGTTTTCTTGTGCTAAGAAAACCGCCGCCGCGATAGGTGCTCATGATTAAGGACCGCGAACCGGTCTGAAACATGTCGAGCGATATTCGACCTTTAAGACGTGAGTGACCCGTTTCATTATATTTAATATGTCTCAAACTCACGGGAGTTTTCTATATAAGATTTGTCAATATTTTTTCAGTTCAAAAGTTATTCCAATTTGTGCATTCATGAACTGATGGTTTTAAGAGTTATTATTTCATTTGTGTAATGAAATAAACAAAAGTATTTCTTTTTTTTAAATAATACCGGTTTAATTAATGGCTTATCGGTAACCCGTAGGATCTTACTACTAGGTATTTAGTTTAACTAGTGCAGAAAAGGAAAAATCTATCAATAGCAGTTTTACCATTAACGTATATCTAACTTAATCCATTTGGGACTTAAGATAAGCTTTATTTCTGTAGAATTTCGACAACAACAGATTTACTTACGTTACTTACTCCTGCTATATAATATTTCAACGACACGGTTTCAGAGTTTTAGTTTAAAAACGCACATTATATTTCTTCCTTTCGCACTTACTATTCGGATATTCACCGCCAATAGCGACATTTCGCTTTATCGACACCCAACAAGCATAGTACATAACCATTAAAACAAATACATAAAAAACCGTATCAACTTTACTGCCAAACTACGATAAATCGACATTACACCTTATCATTTCACGCGCGTCATGACGTATCTAGAATTCAAAACGTTATGTTGTGACGTCACAATCTGTACCCCTAACGTCACTATGGTATATTTGGGGATCATAAAAGATCCATTCCTCACGGTTTATTCGTCGTAAAAGGTATGTGTACGGGTTAAATGTGTATCTAAATGGTGTATTAAAATTGAGATACAAACTAGTCGAGTGGAAACCGTAAAATATTAGATGTTACGAGTTAGGCAGAGAGAGCGTTTAGGTGTTAATAATTTTTCTATATTGATTGTATTGGATTTTTTAGAAAAATTGTTTATTGACCGAGTGAAACGAAGGTCTCCGCTTCACCATACCATACCACCATATCAGCCCTAGGACATCCACTGCTGGACATAGGCCTCCCCCAATTTCATGGGGGGTAAATGCCATAATCGCCACGCTTGGCATGCGGGTTGGCGATCGCAGTATCTCCACCGCACTCTAGGAATGCTGCTGCCCATTCCCCGGTGGTCTTGGTCGTAGTTTTAGGACATACCCGGGTCTCCGCTTCAGCTTCAACAAAAATGATTTTATATTTCCAGATATCCGGATTTCCGGTTGTTCTACTTTACAGGTCTTATTTGTCAACCGATTCTCCTGAAGTTTTGTGCGCAGGTTCGAGAATTATATATCAATTTCTCAAACATGCGCCTAAACGTATGCATTAATGTCACGAAAAAAGGACATGAAGTTACCTGTTCATATAACTCCCTACATTACTTCTTGGCCGGCAGCATTTTTTGTTTTTTGTTGTTTTTTTTTTCATTTATCGAGTATATATGTATTTTTTTTTGTTTTCTCGTGTTGTTTTGTAGCGTTGTTTGTTTTTTTATATTTTTGGACTTTTTAAGTTTTTTGTAATTTTTTTGTTTTTTCGTGTTTTTTGTATTTTTTAGGGTTTACGTGTTTTTTGGTATTTTTTTAGTTCTTCTGTGATTTTTTAAATTTTGTAGCATTTTTCGTGTTTTCAGTGGTTTTCTTCGAATTTTGGTGTTTTTTTAGTTTTTACTTGTTATTTTGTAGCGTTTTTCGTGTTTTTTGATGTTTTTGAACTGTTTAAAAGTTTTTTCGTATTTTTTGTACTTTTCGTCAGTTATTTTTTGTTTGTTGGCTTTTTTATAAGTTTTTTGTTTTTTTTTTGTTCTTTTTGTCAGGTTTTTTGTTTTTTCATGTTTTTTGGTATTTCTTTTAGTTTTTAAGTGTTTTTTGGTATTTTTTAGTTCTTTCGTGTTTTTTTTATATCGTGCTTGAATTTTGTAGCATTTTTCGTGTTTTTAGTATGTATAAATGTATGTATGTAAGTCAGCACTTTATTGTACACAATTACAGGTTGAAACAAAAAAGAGGTCATAAAGCGTTAGCGTTTAGTTGTTTTTTTTCGATGTTGATTTTGTGAATTTTGGTATTTTATTTTAAGTTTTTACTTGTTTTTCGATGTTTTTGGACTGTTTAAAAGTTTTTTTTGTAATTTTTTTTACTTTTCGTCAGTTTTGTTTTGGTTTTGGCTTTTTTTATAAATTTTATTTGTTTTTTGGTATTTTTAGTTCTTTCGTGTTTTTTTAAGTCGTGCTTGTATTTTTGTAGCATTTTTCGTGTTTTTTGTTGTTTTTTTTCGAATTTTTCGTGAATTTTGATATTTTTATTTTTCGTGTCATTTTGTAGCGTTTTTTGTTTTTTGATGTTCCTGGATTTTTTTAAGTTTTCGTGTTTTTATGTACTTCCATCAGTTTTTTGTATTTTCATGTTTTTAATATTTCTTGTAGCAATATTCCTATTCGCATGCTTTATATGTTTAATTATTTTGATATTTTTGTTTTTTTTTTGTTTTTTGGATATTTCGTGGTTTTATTTAATATCTGTTATTTTTCGTGATGCTTTGCTATTTTTAAACTTTTTGTATTTTTAGTTTTTTTTTACAATGTAGTTTTTTTATTGTTTTTTTTCTAACATGTTTGAGAAAAGTACTCTACAATCCTTGGCCGGAACAGGATTGCAGGACTCGTTTTATCCGTTTATTCCAAACTCGTCCAGCAATCCCTTACTTCACGGCGTCTGCAGTAATGTACTATTTTGTGCCGATTCAGTTTTTGGAAATTTTCAAAAGCATTTTTTTAATGGTTCGTTCTCTTCTACTACAGGTCGCATTTTTCAACAGATTCTCGTGAAATTTTGTGAGCTCATTCGATAATTATATAGAATTTATTTTAGTCAGTTCTTGGATATTTTAAATTAAAAAATAAACGCGATGTCTTCAGCTCAGAGATCCTCTAGTTTGAAACTCAGCGAATAATTTATTAATATAGAACTCGGTACGTTTTCTGCAGCGTACTACTTAAAATGTCTAGTATTTCATTTATTCACAGTAAAATATTTGGACAGTAATAGTAAAATGTATAGAGTTTTGATTTTAATTTTTAATAACTCCCTATTTATAACCACTGACTTGTGTTTACAACGAGGTAACTGTAAGCATGTGAAAATGGTATGTAACTTCTTATAAATGGCTTGTAACTCATAAATAAGAAGACAAGCCCTTGTCCCACTGTTACTAAATAGGAAACCATAAATATAACATTAGCAGGTCGTATAGGTGCATCATATTTGATTCTCTTAAGTCTTTGTTACGATGTAGTTTATGTGCAGGGGGTTTTATGACCGTTTAAGATATTGTTAAATGCTGCTTAAGTTTTCTGGTATAGTTACGATCTTAATAATATCTTGTTTTGTTATAAAAATATGTTTCGTTGGTCATAAATATCGAGTTATTGTCTATTATTATTTTGTATTTAAACTATTGATACACAGACTAAGGCTGGGTTGCACCAAACCGTCTGTAATTGTAAGTGGTGTTCGTTAAAATCTGAATGTATGGAAGGTTTCACAAGTTTCTATGGGATGACAGTTACCGGCGCCATATTACTTATTAGAATATTAGAATTACTTTTAGGAACGGGATATTTACCATGTATATTTTGATTCGTGAGTTCCATATATTTCGGCGCTGTTGCAAGCACCATTTTCAAGGATTAACTGACGTGCTGCGAGTTAATCATAATAAAAATGGTAAATACCCCATTCCTAACAGTAATTGTAATGTTAACGCCCATGTTAGCTTGAAATCTTATATGCCATAGTTAACGTTGATCGGTCTGTGATCGTAAGTTGGTGCAACTCAGCCTTAAGCTCAAAGTAAACTTTAGTGCATCAAATCCTGTAGGTATTTTCGGTTTCATCATCATCATCTTCTTCTTCAGCCGAAAGACGTCCGCTGGTGGGCCTCCCCCAGAGACAAAGAAACCAAACCAACTTTTGATTTGCCGGACCAAAAATACGTTAATGGTTCTAAAACTTATGAATCACGAGTTTTTAATGGGGTGGTTTCTCAGATGAAAATGGAATATATTTTTTTGTAATTTAGTCATTAACTATATCAGTAAATATTTGTTGGTTCTTGTTTAAGTAGGCAGTTATTTTTGTTTCTATGCTACCGCTATCGTTTTATTTCAATTAACAATCACTTAGACATTAAAAACCTCATCAATCAATTAAATACATAGTAAAAAGAGCCGTCACTCCACTAATTACAATAAAAAACATTTTCATTCCCATATCAATATATGAATATCTTTATTTAGAAGAAAAAACGGCAAGTGTCAAAAGGCGCGTGAAGTGGTCAGTCGATGGCGCGATAAGGAACCCCACCTGTGACGTCCCCTTTAAGGCGGCCTGTTCATTGGAGGGCGAACAAGATATTTCACGGGACTTTTGAGAAATATCGCATTTTCCAGGAAAACCAAGGCTCATAACCCCAGGTATATAGCTCAGGCCCGGTTGTGGGAAACCAGCTCTGTCAAGCTGGTCTAAGTTGACAATCGTTCAGATGTACTCTTTGAGTAATAACAAAGGTTAATACACAGAATACATGTATAATATAAAGCGCAAGGAAACACGGACTTTCCTGTATCTTTGATGATACAGTAATCTAACAGTCTTCGTAATCACCAAAGGCAATGGCTGCTGTAGCTGCGTATTTACTTTCTATAGTAATTAGGTGGTCATTTTACAAAATTAGAGTCTCCGGTTTTTTGTACCTACTAATTATAAAACGATTATTCTCCGGCAGACGATATATCCAGAGTCAGAAAAGTTATGTAAGATAAGCAATTAAATATTAGAAATAGCTCTTTCCAACATATCATCAAAGTATCTCTTTCCAGTATATCTGTACCTCACGTGAACCGATTTCAATATTTATTAATTTAGTTTATTATAATATTTATTTATTTTAAGTGAATGAAAAATACATGCAAAGGGGATTAAATCACAAACTTCGTTTTATAAATATTTTTAGATGTTAAAAAAAATGTCCCTGTAACATTTAGTAGTTAGGAAATTATGGTTGTCGAGTACTACTTGACTGGATATTTTATTTCGGTATTTATTTATTATATATTTATATGTATATATATCTATTTGTATTACGCATTTTTATTTTTAGTTTTTATTGTAAATATATTTATATTTTGGTTTTGTATTCATACAATTTTGTGTCACTTATCTGTACAATATTATGATGTTATTAAGATAAAATTATATCCGTGTTGTACATGTTTAATTCTCAGTTTGCCTATAAATCCTATCTCCACTCAATTGCTCAAAGGTTAGCTGGAAGAAATCCCTTATAGGGATAAGCTCGCCTTTGTACATATGTCAACTGTTCTTGTAATTACTGTTTTATTATTATGTTTTACTCATGTACAATTTACATACATTGATATTGATAATAACGTTAGGGATGTAATAATTTCATACTTTTTTCTTGATTAATTTATATTATTTTATTTATTCAGTTTTTCTGAAGAATTGTTTATTCCAGCGAATCAGACGCCTTCATCGATAGTGAATAGCCGGCCGAACTAAATATAGTAACGTTGTACTAAGTTACCGTCCACGCCAAGTGTGTGGGTGATTAGAATAACTGCATACTTCGAACACAAATCATTACGCTTGTTTTATTTCCCTAATGTCTTGATAACATGACATGCTTGTTATTGCTTTTTTGAGTGAAGTATTTTGGTAGTTGAGGTTGGGATTTTGTATTTACGATTAATGTAAAAAATAGACTGATTACTGATTAATATGTTTGAAGTTCTTAGCTCTTTTTTAATAATCCATTCGTAATGTAGATAGACCTCCCTTCCGATTCCTCTTATCCATGATAGGAGGCCTATGCCCAGCAATGGAGCGTACCTATAAAGGCTCATGATGATTGTAGAAAGATAGTGGTGGTGTTGGTTCAGTTGTCAAAAATGTAGCTGTTCAGTTTGAACTTAAAGGGAACACTACATCAGTTAAATGATAGGAAGTGCCGCTCTCTTTTTCAATGTAGTATTTTGTGTTTAGTAAATAGTAATCCTCATGTAAAAACTCCTTTTTTTTATTTAACTTACTCTGTTAGTGCGTGAGTGGTGATCGATTTTACAACAGAATTTTAGACCAGTTATCTTCAACCGATTGAGCTGAAATTTGGCATATTATGTAAGTTTGGTGACAATTCCATATGTGGCGTTGCGTCACATATTATGGCACCACCGAGGTGATCTGATGAAGGGTACAGAAGACCATAGCAAATCCTAAACTACCACTAAACTACACGAGATAGACTCGTCGCATTTGGACCCATTGGAATGCTCTCAGTTGACAATAAGAATTTGTACTACGAGTACAAATCAATTTTTTAACTAGTTGAAGACGACTATAAAATTATTATAACTAGTTGATAATGTTTCACGTTTTTCTACTGCCAGCCCTATCCTTTAAGCTCACTTGCTAAGAATACTGCAGACGTTTGCTAATGAATGCTACCCTTTCCTCGTCTAGACGTTCTACGCAATCTAATTACGCGGTACACGTGTGTCACGGTTTGCACAATCGATATATCGAGCGAAGTGACCCGTGTCACCACTATTGTGCTACTGTCCACTTTGATACTGTGGTAGGTGAAAATGGAAATGATTGAAATGCGTGAGGAATGAATCAATTTTATCGATGGAAGTTCTGTCCCCGTACAAAGCGATCTAACAATGTCACAAGTCCAACTTTGTATACGGTATGAGGATGTAACCCCCGAAGCATGCACTCCTGAAAAAAGTTTCATAACCCCACATTGGGGGCACCCGGACAGGGAAAGAGTTAATAAGTTGCATTCGTAGTAGGTGATTTAATTCAATTAGTCTTTTGCTGCGTTTTTACTTCGAGCCGGTCGTCCAATGTTAAGGAGATTTTCCCCGCAACAAACCATCGACCGTTTCTCTCAGCTTCCACTAACTACAGACGACTAGACTGTCAATCTTCATACTAAGCTGCGGTTTAGCGTTAGGGTTTCCACTAGATGACATTGTATAAGTGTGGTCTCAGTTCCATATAAACCAGCTGAAAACCCGCGCTGCAGGTGTCAGGCACATCATAATAAATAAATACCTCTAAAATAAAATAATATTGGGGGACAATCTTACACAAATCGACCTAGTCCCAAACTAAGCAAAGCTTGTACTACTCGTATGGGTACTAGACGACGATATACTCGTACATATTTATATAGATAAATACATATAGAACATCCAAGACCCATGAACAAAATCCGTACTAAATACACAAATAATGTCCTGGCCGGGATTCGAACCCGGGACCTCTAGTTTCGGAGGCAGTGTCACTACCAACTAGGCTAAACAGGTCAGGGAGGAGATAAATCCTGAGACAGTAACCGATTCACTGCCGCGAAGACACACACGTTTTATGAGGTTCTTCCTTTTGTATCTGTGAGTCTTTTGTGTAGTGAATAAATGTCTTCTTTTTAGGGTTCCGTAGTCAACTATGAACCCTTATAGTTTCGCCATGTCCATCTGTCAGTCTGTCTGTCTGTTCGAGGCTTTGTACTCAGAGACTATAAGCACTACAATCATGAAATTATGAGATTTTAACCTATACGCATTCGGTACCTACTGATTATGATGTAACGCTATGATATTCTTTCCTGTATGACCGATTTATCAATTTGTATGTCGGAGTGGCTGAATTGATTAGGACGCATTTTTGGGGTTCCGTATTCAACTAGGAACCCTTATAGTTTCGCCATGTCCGTCTGTCTGTCAGAGGCTTTACTCTATGACTGTTAGTGCTAGAAAGCTGCAATTTGGTATGGATATAGAAATCAATAAAACTGACAAAGTCATAAAATAAAATCGAAAAAATATATTTAAGGGTACCTCCCCTACACGTAAAGTGGGGATGCAATTTCTTTTTGCTTCAACCCTATGGTGTGGGGTGTTGTTGGATACTTGGATAGGTCTTTCAAAATGAATATAGGCCTTCATCAAACACGTTTTGATAAAGTGAATATTTTCGGAAATATTCACTCCTAAAGAAAAACCTCGAAGAATCAGGAATGAGGCCATCCGCAGCAGAACCAAAGTCAAAAATCAAAATCAAAATCAATCAAAATCAAATATTTATTCTGCAAATAGGCCACAAGGGCACTTTTACAAGTCAAAGCGTGAATTTATACAATTAAAAAAAAACTGACAATCTTACTTAATAATAATGATTAAAAAAATATACTGATTAACAATTATATAAAAATTAATTTACAAATATTAAGGACGTATTGAATACGATCTGTCCGAATAAACAATAAGTACATAAAATTAATTTAATATCTCAGAGATGTATATGGTCTCTGAGCGTCCAAATACGATTAATAACAATTATTTAAAAGTCCTTAGAGATGTAAATGATCTCTAAGCGCTAAAATTAAAATAAGTAAACTTAATATTGTTAGAGATGTATAAGGTCTCTAAGCGTCAATAACAATAAAACTAATCCAGAACAGGATTATGTCTCTCGTCAATCTACATACAATAAAATAACACTAGTATTAAGGTATTTACTTTGCCCTCGCAAGCATGAACAGACCGGACTCCACAAACAGCACCCGATCACGAGTATGACGCGTATCTCAGCCATCGCCTCCCTCGACCATCTGTTAGGGAAGGTGGCGACCCGATCAACGACGCCGCCGTAAGCAAAGCCCTTTAAGCGAGCATGACATATTCAGGCTGCCGGACATTAATAATATCAAAGATTAAAATGACTCTTCGGCGAGAAACAGCATCATGTTTCATAAAATGCAACGACAGAGCTATTTGTACAAGTGACCGATATAGCCCTTCGAATCGCTAAACTTAAGTGGCAGTGGGCGGGGCACATAGCACGTAGAACCGATGGCCGTTGGGGCGGAAAGGTTCTCGAGTGGCGACCACGTACCGGAAGGCGTAGCGTGGGCAGGCCTCCCACACGGTGGACTGATGACCTGGTAAGGGTCGCGGGTGTCCGCTGGATGTGGGTGGCGCAGGACCGGTCATTGTGGAAGTCTTTGGGGGAGGCCTATCTCCAGCAGTGGACGTCATTCGGCTGACATGATGATGATGATGATGAAAGAAAAAAAATGTGTCACTAACTTTTGAACTATGGGTCCAAAAATATGAAAAAATCATGAAAGTAAAGCTTAATACATACTTTCAATGAAAACTATAGCTGATATGATCAGTAGAACTGTTTTTGAGATATCGTAAAAAGTCTTTCCTTCTTAGTCAAAGACGTATGAAACGCTGTGAAGGTATTCCCTTTTGCTTCTTATTGTTTTTCTAGTAAGTTCATTAGGCAACTACGGAACCCTACACTGAGTATGGCCCGACATGCCCTTGGCCGATTTTTTTTCTTTCTTTCTACATATATAGATATGCATTCTGTACGACGCGCAGACAAGATAGGTCTATAGCTCTGAAGATTCAGCTGTGCATAGTTCCAAAAAAGGAATTAGCACTGCTACTGAACGATTCGCCTGACTGTTGTTGTGAAGTGTATTCGATACGCATATTTAGCAGGTATTTGTAAATTGATAATCAACTGGACGTTATTGACTGCTAGTGAATGCGAGGGTCCGGCGCCGTCCGTCCACCGCGTCCGGCCGGACGCGACCCGTGTCCGTCACCGCTTTCATCGGTCATAGCAATATATACTCAATTTAGTATGAGCACTATCATAAAAGACAACGTATGTCTGTTATTAAAGAGCTAATGTAGCTATAAAGTACATAAACCAAAGCAAAGAACAGTGCTATTATTTCTCTTTTCTGTCATTATGTTTGTCATATAATCATGACCACAACGTATACTGAAAGACCAACTGGGTGTCTGTTAGGTTAACACAGGGTGTGACCTGTAGTTAATATGAGCAAAAAATTAAACGGTACACTATTAAGCTCTCCAGCAATTATTTTCAATTGGTTTCAATTAAAAAAAGGAATTATTGGATTTTTTTACGGAAATATAGCTTACGCGAACTAATATTATTTTAATCTGTGCTAACGTGTACTTTTTTACTCTACTGGAGAGATATTAATGAATAACTACTTATCTAAAAAAAAAACCCTAAAAAATTATAATAAAAATCCATAAATATTAATTTTAAAAACCCAAAAAATTGGTGAAAAAATAAGAAATGCAAAAAATAATTACTTTAAAAACCGTAAAAGTTTGTGAAAAGAAATACAAAATCGCAAAAATATCCTTTCATTTAAACACAACATTTAATAGTTGAAAGAGAGAAGTTGAGCATCTCATGCAAGCGTATACCTCTGATTTAATTTAACAGACGATTTAATAATCATACAAGCGCTGTTACAAACGTTGTGTCAAATTTGTTCCTTTTTGTCGAAAAAAAGTACTTAGTATACTACGTGTTTTGTGCCTGTTTTCTCATATCTTCTATTTTTTATACTTATCTTATTAAAATACGTAGTCCGCCTCTTGTTAAATCAACTTGCTGCATATTGAGTGAAAAATGGTATCAACTAAATGTAATGTCTGAGTTTTTAAGTTTAAAAGTAACTTCTTTGAAGCTTGTAGGTTACCAACTGCATTGCGCAGTACATAATTACAGCGTATGTAAGAATTTAATTATGGAGCGGGTAGATTACCGTAGCCATATTGCATCGCCGTAGGGGTTTAAAAACTTTTTTTATTCGATGTTAAAGGTGAGTCTAGCTTTGCGTTTCATCTTCCCTGTTCAAATTATCATTGAAAAAGGATATACCTAAGTATGAGAAGGAGCAAAAGTGTTACATTCAGTTCTTACAATTTACATATATGTTTTTAGGTTTAGGTAGATGAAATTATACAAAACCAAAATACCCTATTTTAGTTTTTGTATCGAGTCTAAGGTCTCCGCTGCTCGATCACCCATCACCCTAATATCATGAATTTTATCTTTGTTTATATTGTCAACTAGTGTCTTAGCCTACATTATATATAAGTACTTGAAGATAATGTAACCTACTTAAGCATGTATTTTCCCGTAGTAAAAAATTGTATATTGATTGCACTACTTACACTGAATTTTGTTTTTATTTTAAGTTAGCACGTAAAAATCATTATTGAATGATTTTCCCTATTGTACATTTTAAATACGTCGAATGTTTTCAAATATGAATGCTCAAGCGCTAGGTTGCGTGGTAGGTAATTACAGTGTATTTAATTAGGGAGCGGGTTAATTTGCGAAGCCGTACGGCGCGCCGTAGGGTTTCCGATGACCTCGCTCATTCGCACTTGCTGCACTTATCATGTATTTATAACGTGCCTTTAAGGCATTGTTACGTTGTATTAAAATATACTATTTAAAGACTAAATCAACCTATTGATAAGCTTAAGAGCACTGAAAATAGGTTGAATAGTAATGGAAATTGTAATAATGCCAATACAATATTCACTATTTCAAGTCCTAAATAAATATACCAAAGAAAAAAGCAGCGGGATGTATTAATTGTGGCTAGGTACTTCTTACGTTGCCTACCTATTTATTTTCGTTATTAAATACAATAACCATCAATGCTAAATAAACCCGAACACAATATTATTTGGTTGACAATCAAATATCATCACTTTTCTTCGAGCGCCATCTGGCGTTAGTAACGGAATTAGAATTGAAAACGTTGAGTGTAGGGCAGCTAACTCATGCAAGCTACCAACACAGAAGTATCCACTTCAAAACACAAGTTGACAACGAGTATATTATAAACGGGTTTAGAAAAATATCTTTGGATGTTGCTTACATATTTCTTTGAGAATTTGAGTGACGTATTTCGTACGGACGGATTTTGATGAAATTTTTCTACTGGTTACGACAGCTTGACAACGGACTTCTTTAAATCTGTAGCCTCAAATATTGCTGCCTCACTGTCACACATCATCAACCAGTCTTGTGAGAATGGTGGCTTTTCAAAAGGGCTTAAGGTATCAATTATGAAACAGTTTTTCATTAAAATCAATTTTGAATAAGTTCAATGATAAAAAGTCGTCATCGTGTTTATTTTTAGATTTAAGTAAAGCATTTGACTTTATATACCATGACATTTTACTTAAAAAGTTTCAGACGTATGGTCAAGTGGTCGTGGACAAACACAATAAAAGAGTTTGATTCAAGCCCTGGGCTGGACCTTAGAGGTGTGCCACAAGGCAGTATTCTTGCACCATTATTTTTTCTGGTACATATGTATATGTGAATAATCTATCTCGAACGTCAGAACAAAACTATATTTTATTTGCTGATGATATAACGATAATTTTCGAAGGCAATGACCTTAATTCGTACGAAAAAACATTAACACCGTCCTTAAAAGTGTCGTAACATAGCTTTAAAAACACAGGAAATAAACTATAAATTTGTATCAGTAAAACAAAATTAGTGAATTATTCAGCAAGTCAAAATAGTACTCCGGGTTCAAACATAACATATGAAAACCAAAGCACAGAGCACGTAGACAGCATCATCTTCTTAGACATTCATATAGATGAACACTTAACAGATTTATTTGCGCACTGAAATTATTAAAAAAAACTACCTCAATAGATACAGCAATCACAGTTTATTTCGCTTATTTTTGCTGCCTACACAACTAACATTTGAAACAGCCAAATTAGTTAAGTCCAATATGTCACTGCTCAAATTAAATGACAACTCTCACCGTAGAGCTGCTACGCAAATTACCTTGTCTATGACTAAAAATGTACTCCAAACACTGCTACTATATTGCTTGCTTAATTTATATCTCCAAACCGAATAAATTACGGGCATGGATTGGAACAGTTTTTGTAGGAAATTGAGTGCCTGGTTCACCGAAAAAATTGCTTTTATTCGGTCCAAGATTTCCTTAAAACAACAAGTTGTAGGTAATAATAATAATAATATAGGGATGTGACGACCCCATCGCCCACTGGATTTCCAGTGCAGTCAGTCAACATAGGGCAGCTTGTGGCGAGCTGTTAGGGAGCAGCGATCCTATGTACCTGAGTGCTCCTGGGGGTGTCCTGTAGGTTGGTTGTATGAACAGGCCCCCCGCCTCTGGCTTGCCTTAACCGGCTGTCCAGAGTGGAGTCGCTAGAGCTGTTGCTCGGAGGTGGATGTGGTCACCTAAGTGGCGAGTTGGCTATATGTTTAAAGTCCAGTGCCACCTCTCTACCCCCAACCCTCTGCACCGGTGTTGCCCTTAGGCCATTTTTAATGTCGCTATTCATAGGGGCCCATCTAGCAGAGGGCGAGTCACCGTCTGCCTGAGATAAAAATGTGAGACAGTTTTATTAGGTAGACGTCAGTTGTCTCATTCAATAGCCCAGCCATTAGTCCATCATATTCACCCAATAGTCCGGTTCATTTAGATTCCATCAACCAGCAATAGTTCCTGTACACCCTGGCGGGTGCTGTCTCTGTGTGCGTCCCATGACACGGGCAGGGACAGCATCCGCTCGGTGTAACCCTTGCATTTCATTAAATTGCCTCTACGTGTTGGCTATGTGGTACTCGGTTGGTACTTCGGTACCTCGGTACTTCGGCTCCGCGCACGCCTTCCAAAGGTCCGGGACACCATTGTCCCGTGAGCGGAAAAGACATACAATAATAATAATAATGCGCAGACTTAAAGTACTAAGCACCGAGGACCGCAGGGCGGTATGGAAGAGTAAGGAGCTACATGGGCGGTTCTACAAGGCTCTTACGGGGCCCGACGTAGACCTGCTCGCGTCGGTGAACTGGTTACGTTTCGGGGATCTCTTTGCGGAAACCGAAGGTTTTGTCTGTGCAATTGCGGACGAAGTTATCATGACGAACAACTACCGGAAATATATCCTGAAGGACGGTACGGTCGACATTTGTCGGGCATGCCGCCGTCCCGGAGAGTCGCTCAGGCATATCATTTCCGGTTGTGGTCATCTTGCTAACGGCGAGTACTTGCACATACATAACTTGGTAGCCAAGATTATTCACCAGCAGCTTGCTTTTCTGTACGGTCTTGTGGACTTCGAAGTGCCGTACTATAAGTACACACCTGCGCCAGTTCTCGAAAATGGTCGTACCACGCTCTATTGGGATCGATCTGTCATCACGGACAGGACTATTATAGCCAACAAACCTGATATCGTGCTGACAGATCGATTGAAGCGCCAGGCAGTGCTCGTCGACATCACCATCCCCCATGATGAGAACCTCGTGAAGGCCGAGAAGGACAAGGTTAGTAAGTACCAAGACCTGGCACACGAGGTAACCGCTATGTGGGATGTTGATTCGACGATCATTGTCCCGATAGTCGTTTCTGCGAACGGTCTAATTGCGATAAGTCTCGACCAACATCTTAAGAGACTCTCGCTAGATGGCTGGGTCGAGGGTCAGATGCAGAAGGCGGTACTCTTGGACACGGCGCGGATAGTCAGGAGGTTCCTCTCTCTGTCGCCATAACCACCAGTAGCTTAGGCCCCGCCTCGCTGCCGGCGGCACTCTAGGTTAGGTTTTTTATAATGCTTTTATATTTTGTATGTATAATTTTTATATTTTACTTTTGTAAATGTGTTGTAGAAAACCTAACTTAAGATCAAAGATAAATAAAGTGAATAATAATAATAATAACTGAGCTCGATTTCCTGGATCGAAGGGTGCGTGTACTGCTCACTGCGCACCGTATGCTACACCCACGATCTTCTGTTATGAGGCTGTACATCCCGCGGAAGCTTGGAGGTCGCGGCTTCTTAAATGCCAAAGACCTTCACAACCGCGAGGTGTGCAGTCTCAGGGATTACTTTTTAAACAGTGAGTGTGGGATGCATCGTGACGTAGTGGCAGTACACGCATCTTTCACCCCGCTCTCCATGGCAAACGAGAACTGGCGCAGATTTAAAATTCTAAGCACCGAGGGCCGCAGGGCGGTATGGAAGAGTAAGGAGCTACATGGGCGGTTCTACAAGGCCCTTACGGGGCCTGACGTAGACTTGCTCGCATCGGTGAACTGGCTACGTTTTGGGGATTTTTTTGGGGAAACTGAAGGTTTTGTCTGTGCAATTGCGGACGAGGTTATCATGACGAACAACTACCGGAAATATATCCTGAAGGACGGTACGGTCGACTTTTGTCGGGCATGCCGCCGTCCCGGAGAGTCACTCAGGCATATTATTTCTGGTTGTAGTCATCTTGCTAACGGCGAGTACTTGCACAGACATAACTTGGTGGCCAGGATTATTCACCAGCAGCTTGCTCTTTTATACGGTCTTATGGACTTCGAAGTGCCGTATTATAAGTACACACCTGCGCCAGTTCTCGAAAATGGTCGTGCAACGCTCTATTGGGATCGATCTGTCATCACGGACAGGACTTTTGTTGCCAACAAGCCTGATATCGTGCTGACAGATCGATTGAAGCGCCAGGCAGTACTCGTTGACATCACCATCCCTCATGACGAGAACCTCGTGAAAGCTGAGAAGGACAAAGTCAGCAAGTACCTAGACTTGGCACATGAGGTAACCGCCATGTGGGATGTTGATTCAACGATTCTTGTCCCGATAGTCGTCTCTGTGAACGGTCTAATAGCGAAGAGTCTCGACCAACATCTCAAGAGACTCTCGTTAGATGGCTGGGTCAAGGGTCAAATACAGAAGGCGGTACTCCTGGACACGGCGCGGATAGTCCGGAGGTTCCTCTCTCTGTCGCCCTAACCACCGGTGGCTTAGGTTCGCCTCGCTGCCGGCGGCACCCTAGGTTAGGTTTTTATAATGCTTTTATATTTTGTATGTATATTTTAATATTTTATTTGTATAAATATCTTAAATTGATTGTAAAAAACTTAAGAAAAATAAATAATAATAATAATAAATTTCGGTCTAATTGCGAAGAGTCTCGACCAACATCTCAAGAGACTCTCGCTAGATGGTTGGGTCAAGGGTCAGATACAGAAGGCGGTACTCCTGGACACGGCGCGGATAGTCCGGAGGGTCCTCTCTCTGTCGCCCTAACCACCGGTAGCTTAGGCCCCACCTCGCTGCCGGCGGCACTCTAGGTTAGGTTTTTTATAATGCTTTTATATTTTGTACGTGTTTTATTATATTTTACTTTTATAAATGTTTTGTAAAAAACCTAACTTAAGTCGTAAGAAAAACAAAGAGAATAATAATAATATTGGGGGACAATCTTACACAAATCGACCTAGTCCCAAACTAAGCAAAGCTTGTACTATGGGTACTAGACGACGATATACATACTTATATAGATAAATACATACTTAAATACATAGAAAACATCCAAGACCCAAGAACAAATATCCGTGAAAAATGCACAAATAAATGCCCTGGCCGGGATTCGAACCCGGGACCTCTAGCTTCGGAGGCAGAGTCACTACCAACTAGGTTAAACAGGTCGTCACTTGGTAGGTATACTATATACGCACAGTAAGAGTAGTACAACCAGTTAAACAATTTTATTGTACACTATGAATAATTATTCTGTAATAATGTAATTTTTATGATAATGCAATTGATTATAATGAGACAATGACAATGGAATAAATTTTAGTTATTACTATACTGGACTAAGTTATTATGTTAAATATTTTTGAGTTATTTTATCAACTCTATTAGACGACTTTTTTGTAATATTTGCACGTCATCAGCCGGCAGAATTGTGCTGGAGTATAAAATTCAAATGTAACATCTGTAATGACCATGATTCGAGCAAATAAACGATAAAAAAAAGACAAGGAAGGCGGACTCTACAAGCAGATGGGAATACTAATTGCCAAGGAGAGACAGAGAGAGAGAGAGAGAGAGAGAGAGAGAGAGAGAGAGAGAGAGAGAGAGAGAGAGAGTATTAATATCATCAGATTAATAAATAACATACATCACAATAATATTACTCAGGCAAATTTTAAGGCACGGGCAGATGTTAACTATACTATATTTTTCAAATCAGTCGTCTATGTGTTAAGGCTTCCGTGTCATCATGTAATTATCATCATCGTCATCCTAGCGTTATTCCCGTACAGATGCATTCTGAAGAATGCTCGGGGTCCGCTACCTAATCCCATATTTTAACGGAAGCGACTGCCATCTGTGTGATTGTAATTATCAATAATGACATTGAAACAAAGAAATAACTAAGGCATTTATTAAGCTTAAGTGTTTTACGACTCATCTAAGCTGATTACGTATTTTCAAATTAAAATACAACATAGTTGTTTATTACAAATCGGCAACCCTGTTCAGCCGCAGCCCATGCCTGGCACTTTGCACGAAATTTTATGCCAGTTTTTAACCTTTTGAATAATCAGTCACGCAGTCTCGATAGTTTCCCCAAAAAGGGAAAAACAATAAAAACTTACTGCATTTCATTTATAAATTACAGCCTACAGTTTTAATTTATTCCATTTCAAGGATGAATTAGCATTTTTTTCTTTGTGAAATATTAATCTAGCACTAGCATGTCCGTAGAATTTAATTAACTGCAATTTGCAATAAAAATACGGCATATTACCTTCCTATATCAATTTAAATACCTACTATACATATTTCTTATTTCATTAAAAATGCAAAATACTAGCAAATTGAAAACAATTTATATAACATCAAATGTATGATTATGATTTAACATGAAATGCGTTATCTTTAAAGGAATTAAGCCAATATACCTTCGTTTTCCAAGAATTTATCACTATATGTTGAACAAGGGTATCCGTGTTGACTGCGTATCGTGACTGGCGCTTCGCTGCCATGTCGCAAAAACGAAGTATGTCGTCACAAATGCTCTTTGACCATACGCCCTTTCATACTTTACGATGAACATGGCGGAACGCATAACTGACAAGTTATTCAAGAATTCTGCACGAGCCAGATTTGTCGCGTGTCCATAAATATATGTATGTATATTATAATTTAAATCTTAGATCGCTTAACGGTCCGACATAAAAATGTTATGCAAATTCCAGTGACACGAGCGCATCAGGGGTTAAATTCTGCATTCGTATGCAAACTATTCGGAAATTATTCAATGATATTATTTTTTAGTTTTACTTCCAGTGTAATGTGCGCCAAAAAGATTTTAAATAGAAATCAATTGTTGATGGTTGATGTAATTATTATGTATAATTTGTCTAATTCTGTGCTTTATATTTATACATACTCTAAATTGACTGTTTATGTGCTTTGTGAACGTGCACCGGTCATTGCAGGACATGCTCGAGAATATATAAGTTAACCACTAAAACGGTTAAAACTCACGTATAAATTGTCACTCCGGGCGACATGTTTCGAACTCTTGAGAGTTCTTCCTCAGGACGAGTGCATCAGCGGTGAAGGTGCACTGTACAAACTGCACTGTAGAATGTACAATGAATATACGACGACCTTTGTATACGACATGATTATGCAATAAATATATGAATATGAACTCCGAAGAGTTCGAAAAATGTCGCCCAGAGTGACCATTTAACCGTTTTCGTGGTATATTTTTAAACATGACTCAAGATTGTTTAAAGTTCACAAAATGTATTGTAACAACTAATAAAGTGTAAATGCAATAGGTAAGTATAGCACGTGTCAAGGGTATCAAACTGCAATATGCAAATCTACAAATCTGATACCTCACTAACATTACATGATTCTTACACATCCTAGGGTAGGTACTACTATATTATTCGATTTAATTATGTAAATAAGGAAGACAATCTTGCCACGCGCCTTTTATTAACTATTCAAATGCATGCAAAGCACTTGTAGGTAAGATAGAGTAAAAGAAATAATAAATTGTGTGTATGGTAATGTATGTGAGAATTATTAGCTAGACAAGCGGCAGACACTGCCGGGTAGCACGCGGCGTCAATTGCACAAATTAAAATTAATCACTATTGAAATAATAATGATCGTTAAGGTTTATTGTGATATTATTTAAAGTGACTACAGCAGTTTTGTGTTAGTTTAATGCATTTTAATAGATATGTACCTAACATAAATGTAATTTATTTATTTGATAACGTCATACACGAATAAAAAATCTGTTGATTATAAAAATTACAACTACGTCTACAATTTATATTCTACATATTCCTTAATAAGGGTGTTTTAGAGCCGGCGATCTATTATTTGTCTGCTATTTTAATATCACGTTGTTTTATCTCGTCATTGTATAGTTAACATTGTTTAAGTAAGAACAAAAGCCTTTCAGAAGTATGCGGCGCGCGGAAGCCCTGACGTGTGTCGCAATGTTTTCCACACAGCAGCACGGCACAATTAGGTTTTCAGTCCACCACTGAGATGGGTAGTTTTGTAACAACCAGCCCTATTTCACTGCCGACCATTGTCTATGTCTAACTAAACTTCACGCTGCAAATAACGAACACTTTATGCTAAACGCGACCCATAAAAATAATAATCTAAATTGCATATTTCTTTTGTAAACGCCAATTTACGAGAACCGTAACGGATCGATCGAATGATTCAAAACAGTGCATTTAAATATTTTTTCAATCAATAACTGATATATGCAAATTCACAGAAGACATTGTTAGTCTCAATGCTGTGACCGTTAACGCAACAATTTGAAATTTCATCAAAGGTGCCCGAGAAATAATAATTGATTGAGCACCATTGTTGCGAATGATACATAGACCCTGTAGTATCGAGAGCTCGGTTCGAAATTAACCAATGATAGGACTAAATTTAATTTTACGATCGGATACCTGCCCCTGTCACGACAAAAGTTCCGTAATCAAATTATGCAGCCGATGCCACTATTGTTGGGTACATGCATAAATTTAAGGCATTTCATTGTAGACGAGACGTAGGGTTAAGATGCTTACAATAATAGCTGGATGTATCGAGATGGTTATTGAGCGTTAGAACGCCGTGTGGGAAGAGGGGTACGCTTCTCAATGATACTTATCAGATAATTGTAACGAATTACTGCATCTGTGGCTTAACTTCTCTCCAGTCATGCTTCTAAGTCCTAAGCATTCTGTATCAGAATATATAACTGATTTCTTTTCGTAACCAATAAGGAAACAATAGAGAATTACCTGGCATCACATGACCTCGTTAAGTTAAAGAAACTCTACCGTCAAAGCAAACGCCAATCAAAAATCTTTGTAACAAATCCCACCCTTAGCGTAGACACTGCGAATATCGCGTTACAAAAAGTTCGTTACGAAAAGAAACCGTTACTATCGAAGGGTATGACAGTGGGGCGATCCAATTTTAGCGAAATTCCTGTAGTAATGATATGAGCACGGGCGATGCATATTTAGAGAAAAGTTTCGGAGACGCTGCGAACATTGATATGTAGATGAGATGGCTGGGGTTATTGAAATTAGAGATAGGTATAGAGTTGTATAGAATTCAAGAATATCGGAGCATTACCAATCGGGCGCGGCAGACAGGTGGGACGAGCGGAACGTTACTACGATATCATTTCTTTTATTACATTTGAAGCGAGAAAATAACTGTTTTGTAAAGGATTAAAGTGTTTAGGCTGTAAGGATTGGGATATGATGGGCCGTATTTCATTCAGTTACCGAGTATGAAGTGATTCTAATTTTATTGTAACGGTCGTAGTGATATTTTCTTTAGCCCTTTTTTTTCCTGTAAATATTTCCTTATTAAACCATTTTTTCAAGCCGCTTACGTGAGTGCCGTGCCTCTAACGTGGACTCTGCTGAAATTATCTTTTCACACACGCAGAATAGGCCACTGATGATGATTACTACGTAATTCCTAATCACACCCATATCAGTCCATAACATCATCTTTATTATAAACATGATGATTTATTTTTACTTTGTCATTGATGGTTTTGCATAAAGTGTTACTATCAACAATGCCATTCATATTTACCAGATCACCATAAGAAAGAATCTAAGCACGAGACAAACCATCATAAAAAGAGTCCACGCGTATATTTGCATACCCAAAACCGGTCCTCACTATCTAACATTTTGACACCCTAGGCCCTTAGCACGAGGTGTGGGTAATTCATAAGATATTCTATACTTTAGTATAATAGGTACATACATTTACATAAAGTCCGGCGCGAGCCAATATTTTGCATAAGAAGATAACACTTCGGAGAAGTGTGGTCCGTATTAAAGTGATGCTGGTAAACGTTTGTCAGGGGTTTCATTGATTTCATTGTTAGGTAAGTGTAGGTATGCTAATGTGGTGATATATTAAACCTATGCTAATATTAAAATGTGGGTATGGAAATGTAATACGTACATTTAGACCACCGGTAAAGGAGACAAATGTATGTCTATTTGGTTTCAATTATAATTTTAGTACCACCAAATGATGTTGTGAGTAGTTTTATCTCACTTCATAAGACACTGCGATTGGATAAAGCAATCTTAAACTACCATAACGATTCATTCCGTAGTTTAACAAAAAAGGTAAAACAAAAATTCAATTCTGCTGCACCAAATTTGCCATAAACGTAGGAGTGCAAGGAAATTTTATTTAAAAACCGTAGCAATTTGTCAGTGTTCCGTATCGGGCAAGGCTCAGTCAATAATAAATTTTTAGCTGCTTTTTTCTCGTTTTCGGGTAATATTAAACACGCGAACTCCGAAGACTGTATACCGATATAGGTAGTACTTTTCCCGTGACTTAGTAGAACAACGTTGCAAAAAACTATATTAATTGCCGTTGAAAGTTTCATGGAGCAGAGCAATATATTTGGTTTCACTAATTTGTGGTAGAACGGAACGTTTATTTGAGTTTAATGCTAAATGAGGAATTGGTGGAATACCTCGTGTCGTAATCGTGGCTACCGTGTTGGCTAACTAATGGCGATAATTTGTTAATCATTGCCGCGGAATGCGATGTCCTCCTCTACACAGGTGGAGGCAGTAGTCTATCGGATACTATGTGGATTGTCATGTTGGTGTAGTAGGTTTAGATCAAGTGAATTTTTGGTAGGGCTGATTTATCTTCTCGAAAATATTTTTTTTTGGTAGGTCATACCATAATGCTTGTTCGTTTGCCATGAGATAATATTGTCATAGATGTTGCATTCAAGCTCAATAGTTAAATTTTAATAGGGTTGCTTGCAGTTAAAAAAAAAACCATCGCGTTACTGAGTATAAGTTGCTATATAAGTTTGTATAGCAGGCTCAGGTGAATATTTATTCAATATTGCACCTATATATTATACAAACACTTACAAAACATACCAATCAAACTACATAAGTATATTATATTTTTATAGAAAAATATTTACCTGATTTTTTGCTATATCAGGTACAAATAAAACACTAAAAGCATTATAATCCTTAATTTGTTTCAATTTTTGTGTTGATCCTTGGTTTCAAAGTTGGGTAAAATAAAAACTTATCAATAAAAAGGGAATCGATCTAAAACACATGTTTACTTGAGCCCAAAATAGCCATTTATCATGGGGCACACAGCTATGAAAGCGTATTAGAATAGAATTGGCAACGTTCGCGCTATTTGAAGCGATTTGCCGGAGCTTCGAACGACTTCCGATGGACGAATGCCTCGAATTCTTTCTTTCCTTATTTGGACGCGTTTTGATTATGACATTTCGGACCTATCATTCGTCCTCACCTGGCTTTTTGGTGTAAATACTTACGTTCAAGTGTTTTTCTTACGTTGTCTCGTTACGTATATTCTTTACCTTAGTGTCTCCAGTCTCCACTACAAGGTACAAACGACATAAACGAACAAGAAACTGCTAATAGCAAAAAGTTAAACTTTGAGTGCAAAAAACTGAGTTTGTGTGACTAGTGAAGACTTTAGATTGTGACATCGTAGCTCGATTCTTTAACAAGAATAATAATATTAGTTCGGGCAATTCTTAGTATACCATCGGACAAGAAAATTAATCAATTAGCTCGGGGTGATACTTATACGAATGGCCAGGGAGGAATATTCCAATACTTATGGCATATTCTAACAAGACCGAGGCTACTTCGGCTAGAATTAATCAAATCAACTAACCCCAACCCACCACTTTCCGATATAATTAACGCATACTTGTATGCGTGTCTGGACAATACGTGAATGACTTTTGTATGTGTGCGGTAATGAACGATTATAGGAGACGGTACTATGGCAATCAATAGTCGTATATGGTGGGTGCAGCTAGGTTAATTAGGACTTTGCCCCATTATGTTAAGGTTGATTATTTGAATGGCGTCGATTGGTTATGACGCTTTATGCGTTTGGCTGGTGGTGAGTTGTTGTTTCTTGGTGTGGGTTGATGAGTCACATTTTTTTGTTTCGTGGGTAAGGCGCGAGGGTGCGTGGGGTGGCGATACCCCTTGCTTGGCGCAACCCCATCTTATTAATCAGTGAAGTACCGGCCGTCTCCGTTCACATGTCTATTTGACTTGCCCACCTAGTTCTTGCATTCACTTGTTTTTTTAGGAAAATCATGCTTTTCTGCGCAGTAGTCTTAATATCCCACTTCGTATTATTTTGACATTTATCACTTTTTTGTCACTCCAGAGGATGAATACTCGTACCTAATTTCATTTTGCATATGGCTGTAAAGATACTATCAATATTTTTGTCTTGCAAAACTATGCACTTTAGTGTTATTTTCAAAATTCCAAGCGTATCCAAATTTCCTAATTAGGTGGTTTGTTATCACACTATTCATTTTTGAGCTGCCGTTGCAGTTTGGCCTAGCCAGCCACATAAGAGCTCATGGTAGGGCAAATCCATGATTTGTTGGGGTCGCCGTCATCGAAACCGATGAGGAGGACTATACATTTTTAAAGAGTTATTAAATGTAATATTTCTAGGATACTGAAAAAGGCCAAGTGAGAAGTATACACGCATCCGACGAGCATGTATGTGTGAGGAGATGTTATGTGATTGAAGCGAAAGAAATATGTTAGGATCGTAGTATTTGGTATTTTTTGATCTCTGCCTACCCCAATGGGATATGGGAGTGAATATGTATCTATGTATGTATTAATTGTGACACAGCCGCGAGGAACAAAAACATATTGAGGAAATATAAACTTGTTATGAATTCCAATAAGATTCTATTTTATTTTTGTTCGACATTTTCAAGATTATTAGAACTACGTAAATAGGTCTTATAAGTACATTTATCTATATTAAATCCATCTTTAATCGTCAACCAGCCGATTGCGGCAACAGTGACACCGAAGCGTTAAGGCGGAGCTGAGACGTCAAATTAAAATTTTATGCGACTAGTAAACGTCCAAAGTTTCGTGCTCAACTGAATAATTACACGAAATTGTAACCGTCCCCCCTCCATTACTGTGTCGAGCGAGGTGTTGCCAGTTAGCCCCTATAATTAAAGACTGGCGACGAAAGTATCGAATGTATCGACTAAACAATCAATACCCGTCTGATCTATAGAAAAGAACACAAAAGCTTGAGTAGATAACAATCCCCACCACCCCTCATTAATAATATACGGACCCCCTTTTTCACTAATTATGTGTGTTGCGAATGCATACCATTACCATTCTACGCACACATGTGCATTAATGGGTGGTGTTAACCCGCATTAAAAGTATTAAAGAAAAATAAATCAATAATCGGCATCGAATTTATAGAGAGTTGGATATAGTTATTTTCTTTTGTTTCGTGAGGCGATCGCGTGTTTTTCGGCTGTTGTGATTGTTGAAATGTTAATCGGTGATGGGACGTTCCGAGATTTTATTAAAGACGACTCTAATTTTTCCCATTTCCGTATTTTGAACTTAATCCTTGAACATACTTGTGAAAACGTTGGTGTAAATTCACTCGGTCATTGCACACTCGGGCAGGATTACATTCTTTTGTTTCTTTTAAGCGATTGTGTTTGTGGTTTTAGTGTTGAGACAGTTTTAGATTCATTGGATTTTAAAATGCTCGCATACATTTTCTAGTTCGTTTACCTTTGTTGGTGTAAATTTGAAAAGTTTCGTAAACATCGACGATTTTTATCGTCATCGCGTGTTAACTGTTTGTCTAAACATCGCTCTAGTGTAATAGACAATCAGAACATGCATTTTAATCTTACGTTTATCTTTATAGAATTCGCTTTACTTATTAGAACCAACCAGCAGATTTATTTTCAAGTTCGCTTTTATCGTATTACATTTAAAATATTTTATTAAGGTTATAAACTTGCTAACTTATCCAATGATTTTATTTCATCCAAAACCTAGACTTATTGGAATTATAATTCGATATTCGAATTGGCCAATTCTCAGATTAAAGCTGCGCTTTTCGTATCATCCGGCAGCGCTAGTATGGTTTCGTGCGTACGCGTGTGGTGCGCGTGTGTGAGTGCCTTGAGCAAGGTCAGGGCTGCTCTATCAATGGTCAATCTCGTTCGTGAAAACGGCCAGTTACAAACCGATGCGTTGTAATTTTAAAAGACAAATGTTAGGGTGCGTTCGCGAAGAGTTAAGTGACGTTCAGAAGTGGACGGTGTATTGTGTATTATTATTAAGTGGTTTAAGCTGTTTAGATTAAACATAAATTAATGTCTTTATTTAAAAGGTTTATGGTTTATGGTCATTGTGGAAGTCTTTGGGGGAGGCGTATGTCCAGCAGTGGACGTCTTTCGGCTGATATGATGATGATGATGAAATGGTTTACTTAAGTTTTATTTGAGGGTTTCAATAGTGACTCGTATGTACTTTCTTTGTTCCTATTTTGTGTGTTTTAAATAAATAATTTATTTTCGGATACTGAAGTAAAATTATGCTGCAAGATGAGCAATATAAAACACCCCCAAAGGTTGCAAAGAGAAATGGTTATCGATTGACGACAATGTCCAGATAACAATATTACATCTGCCTATAGACCCTATTAAATATCCTTCTATTACCTTTCTGTTAGCTTTAGAAATATGATTTCTTCCAACGTCACCAACAAAGGTCATCATAATTTATAACAATCGTATAAACTGTATATTAATTGCAGCAATCTGAAACTTGATTAAATTGTTCCAAAGTTATAGGACGTGCAGGCTTATCGAGAGATATAAATAACATTAGTAGCGTGAGAAATATTAATGTGAACATTGTGAATAGCCAGCATTTAAACTTGGAACATGCAAGCGTTTGAAACAAAGCTGTAATTATTGTTTGCCAGTTCTGTATATTATGCTGTTTATCTCATGGAAGTGAATTGAAATACGATTGTTTGGCTGGCTAGTGCGTGCGATCGCTAAATAAGTAATAGAATCGTTATTTATAATGGCATGTGATTCTTTGTCAGGTTAATCCCCAAAGCAAACAAACACAGTAAAACATAAGTCATATGTCCTGTGGTCAATAGATAACGGATTATTTGCATCAAGTCATGGAGTTTTATTAAGTACATGGATTGATATAAACGGATACACCGCATATGCGGATTGTGAGTGCAATCCAAAGTTAGGCTTTCTAACTGTAACAGATCGACCTCCAACAGTCGTGTGAAAACCCACGAAAGCTTCTAAGCTCTGGGAAAGCTTATTTATTTACCTTAATTTTTCACCATCGATGAATGTTTTGCCGTAAATAGATGGCGTTAAAATTAAGTCTTAGGCTGGGTTGCACCAAACCGTCTGTAATCGTAAGCTGTTTTCGTTAAAATTTCAATGTATGGAAAGTTTGACAACTTTCTATGGCATGACAGCTGCCGGCGCCATATTTAACGTTGATCGGTCTGTCATCGTAAGGTGGTGTAACCCAGCCTTATTAGGCTTGAATATGTATTTACAATTGTTACATAATAATTGTAAATAATCGAATATTCGATTATTAGGATAATAACCGTATACGTATATTATAATAACCGTATACGTTAGGTATATTAAAATTATAGTTAGTGAACTATTTGATAGGTAAAATGCATATGTGTACGTACACCTGTAAGGATAGGGTGAAGTAAGTGAAACCTAAGCACATCGAAATTTAAATTGTATCGAACCTTAATCAATTTCACTTCATTTCAAAAGAAGCGAATCTTAATAATCTGATTATGACCCGTTAGACCGTTCGTTAAGTCTACAAGTTACACTAAAGTAATACAGAGAATGTGCATAATAAGTACCTATGTTAAAGTTTAAAACGTGGGATTATTTTGATCTTGTTTTGTCGTCGTCTTTTATTATACTTATATTTATGTACAAAACAGAAGTTACACTAATACATACATATATAAAACACGTGCCTACTAAAAACCGAAATTCATTTTACTATTAGAAACATTGAAACCAGGCACGAGTCAATACGACAAAGCAACCCGACTTTTAATAGGAACTGTATAATTAATCAAATGGTTAATCAGCGTCGAATAAAAACACTGTAATGACCTGTTTCCTTGGAGTGACGTCATCACATTTCGAATGCAAAGTCACTGTTTGCATTGATTCGGTTTGGACGTGAAAGGTTTTAGTCGATTAAAAAAATAATCGTGACTCTTATAGTTTACCTGACACTTGATTAAAAAAACATATTTAGGTTTGAATAAATAAAAAAAAACAAAGAAGTTGGCGCCACTTAAGACTACATTATAAAGGTCCTTTAGACCAAAATATTACTAACTCAGTATCTAAGCAAATTTTTTATGTCAGAAAAAATTGTCCTCCGTAATAAATCTCCCAAAATGGTAATAGACAATGAATATGAAAGGTAATCTTAAGTCTAATTAAACCTAAACGTACGAGTAAGTGTTCACTTACATAATATCAAAATGTTAGAATGTTCATCTTACTGCTCAAATGCAATTAAATTTATATACACCTATCAAATATATTGTCCCTGCCAAATAAGTTCATTGACACAAACTGGCTATCGCAAGCATTCGATAGCGACAATCGATACCGAACGTCATCTCACACGAAGGGGGTCTTCTCGTGGGGAATAAAAAGTGAAAAGCAATCAGTGTGGCATAATTAGTGCGTTGTAAGTATGGGGCGCGTTGCCATGGCAACCGCGTCGATACCCTGCTTACCCGCCGCGTTAATTTCGAACCGAATTAATCGAATAAACGCGGTCGATATCGATTGTTACTTCATTATTGACACTGTTAGCAGCTTTTTTATTTTATTCGTTATTTTATGGCAGACGGCAAACTGCAACTAATACTGTTTATTTTTTTTCGAAAGATGCAATGAAATTACAGGAATTATGCAGAAATGACACATTTGTATAATTATAAAATAGTTTGAAATGGAAAATATGCAAGTTTGTTGTTTCTTAGCTATTTTTTATACATAAAGCGCTAACTAATTAAATACAGTCGATATCCCGTCTCCAAGCTACCTGTGTTTATCCATTATACTGCAAACAATGTCTAACCAAAATTAAGGACGATATTTTAACCACCTTTTGTATTCAAAATTCGATAATTTATTGCCGAAATAATATAATTATGGTCGACTGACGGGACGGATTGGCTGCGAGCGGAAACTCCAAATTAAAGGAGAAATTAAAGCGGAAACATTTGGCCAGGGCCCGCCAGCAAGATGGCGTACACTCGATTATTGTCTGTTCGATTTTCGAATAATTATTTCGGCGCGACTAATTGCTGTTTAGTCTATGACTCGACTTTTATTTTTTATCGGCCAGTTATTATTTGAAGTCAGTAACTTTCTCTAACTTTGAAAGTTTTTTTATTGACATTATCGTTGGGCGTAGTGGTAAATTGAGCAACCAGTTTGACGTTTATTTACCCTTTATTTAATCTACTTTAATGAAAATATAAGCTACAATTAAATGCTTAGTAAATTAGTGAGAAGACACATTTATCTTTACTAATGTCGCTGTGAGTAATATATAAAAAACAGCCAAGTACGAGTCGGACTCGCGCACCGAGGGTTTCTTGCATCATACCCATAAAAATCTCAACAGTGGATAATAGTCAAAGTTAGCGTCTTGGGAAGAGTGCCATCTATCGATACATTTTGTTACTAATTTGAGCGTCCATTTTTTTTTGTATTTTTTCCAACTATTTCCTTCACATTAGTCTAAATTTAACCAGAGTTAAAGAAAGAAAATTTGTTTCAGAGTGTGCATCTTATGCCTTTTTATATGATACTGATTAGGTCAAGTGGACGTAATAACTATAGAGTTAGATGATTTTTTTGTGCCCCCTCATATCGATGATTTTTCATAGTGAATAAAGTAGGTAGACATGTATCTATTTTCTTATTTTTCTTGACAACTGTTTGCAAGTTTAAAATCGATATCGTAAGTAGTTGCTGAGATATTTGGCGATTTGGATGTGACAGACCGACAATGTCGCACCATAAGCACTTTTGTACCTTTTCGGTACGGAACCCTAAAAACACCAAAAGTGTCAATCACAAGTGACAAACGTAAAACTTATAAAAGTAATATCGCAACATTCTCAATTACGTTATTTATTAAAATGCATTTCTTCTTTTTAGACCAGTCATAGATTCATAAAAACAATATTTTTAACCTATAAGTGAAGACAGCATAGAAAGTTAGTATTATTAGTAGTGCCCGTAATTTCCTAAGACACTTTTTCACCTAACCAGCCGAGACGTTGATACAAGAACAGACCGACATCGCGTGCACACAAGCCAATAGTCTGAGTACTAACTTACTTTATAATTATTTCAAATTAACTATAAACATGTCTGTAGCGGTTCGTTCAACCTTTGTTTTGAGTTTGAGAGGTGACAATGTTACAACTATGTGATGAAATGTTATTTTTATCATTCGCGTTGACGTTCAATGTTTCTTATTACCTACCGATGTTGAATGTTTATCAATTTCACGTCAGTCTATTGTAACTTTTGTGATTGTGGTTTGGAAAACATCATCATGGATTTCGTGCTGATATAATAATAATAATAATTATTCTTTATTGCACCATTTAGAGATAAGTTGTACAGTACAAAATGGTAACAACAGGCGGTCTTATCGCTGTGATATTTATTTTTACTACCATATTTTTTTTCTTTTTTATATTTTTCATTTAAGGATAAAAATAAATAAAACAAATTATAGGACAATTTTCTACACAAATCGAACTAGTCCCATAGTAAGCTCAAATATATATATATATATATTTATGTTTATATCGTATCATAGTTATTGAATTGGATTTCATTAAAATTCGAGAAAAAGTATATCGATGAAATGGTATATCACTTAAACGGTTAACACTCCGGTATAACCTGCCTCGGTATAAACTGTCACTCCGGGCGACATGTTTCGAACTCTTCTGCTTATAGTTTTTAAACATGACTCGCCAATGTTCTCGAATCACCAATGGGCTTTTAAATAGATTATTATTATTATTCTGGTTATGTTCTAGGCTAGCAACCTGTCACTGCAACATCACATTTTCTCCATCTACAATTGCTAAAAGTGGCACTGAAATTCATTTTGGTGTGCTCTGCCTACCCCTTTTGGGAATAAAGGTGTGTGTTTATGTATGTTATTCTAGTAACCTAGACTTACAATAGTAACATAGATCACCTTAAAAGTTTTGGAGGAAAAAAATATTAAGTAAATGTGATTATGTACTTGTACTTATGCAACATTTCAATAATGCGTAACTACCACGTAATGACTAAATATGATCTACACAGTAATTCATTTCACAAAAAAATAAAACGTTCATCAGAAATGCTTTCTGAGCTGGGGGCCAATTCTCGGTCCGATCGAGATTCATGTCTATCGTGACATTGTATAGAATCGTAGAGTCACTTGTATGGAATCTCTAATAGAGACCATCTCGATCGAACCTGAGAATTGGCACCCTGGTCGTATATGTGCAGCAATAATTATACCTAATTACGTATACATTTACAAATACACATATTCCATGAATACACATTTTAAATGTAATTATTACATAAACTTGTGCAACGCGTTGCCAGCTCAACAGAAATAAATTTCTCTAGATACAGGAAATCTTACGCCAATGCTCAACTGCTGTTATTAAAACCGAAAGGCCATTAGCTTATTACATTGTTCCTGTGCCCGCAAGAATGCCAGTAAAAATAAATTGTCTTAATTGTCCCGCTCACCGCAACCACACCGCACCGCCATGGTTGGAGTCGTTAATGGAAATAGACATGTCAAAACTAGGTTTCAGGACGTAATTGAGGTGATTAGGTAACTTGAGTTGCGTTTACACTTGTCCAAGTTCAGTAATCTGCAGTTTAACTGTGAAACACTTAATCTACGTAGGGCCTTATCTTTGACGCTCAGAGTAGGTACCCCAGAGAAGACGTCAAATAATAATACCACTGTCGAGCAAGACGGTCATATAGGTACTAAATTGAATAAGAGCATTAAAAAGAGAGTTGTCTTTGTCATATTTCCACCATTTTTATTTGCCACTAGCTTTTGCCCGCGACTTCGTCCGCGTATAATTCGTTCTCGCCTTAGAATGATTTGTTTTCCCATACAATCTTTCTCAAGCTCAGGTGGACACCAGGAACTTAGGGGTGACATGTTGGAGAAGGAAAGTCACGAATAGATCGGACTGGAGATATTTGCTTGACCAGGCTAGCCTAGGGCCCACACGTGGCTATAACGCCTCAGATGATGATGATGATACAATCTATCACCCTTCTTGACACCCCCTTAAGAAATGATTTCAGTCAATATGACATTCCCTAGAAATCCTATTGTCAAAACGAATCATTTAAGTGTTTATTTCGGAATATCAAATGTACCGATTCTAGACGAATGAATCTCGTCAAAAACATTACATGTACATTGTACAATGATAAAAGTCTCGCTACGCAGTTCTGCCGTAAAACGTTATCCCAACAGAGCGAGTTCTTCATGTAAGTATGATGACCGAAGGCCGGAAGCAGAGCGGCAAGGCATGCGAGAATAATCACACAGAGCGGGCTTCTCATGTAAGGATGAGGGCCGAAGGCATGAAGCGGAGAGGAGAGACGCGCGAGCCTTCTTATGAGGCCCATAGTAAGCGACCACGTTTCAGTGCCATATGTCATCACTGGCAACACACACTGGTCAAAGACCCTCGTCTTGAGACACCGCGGAATATTGGACGAAAAGATGTGCCGTAGCTTCCCGAACACAGCCCAGCCGAGTTGGATTCGACGATTAACCCCTTTCTCGAAGTTGGACCTACCTAACTGGACAGTCTGTCCTAGGTATAATATATAATCATCTACAACTTCAATTAAAAGTGTCCGATTGTAACGGGAGTTGGTGCTACGTGCTCGTGCTTTCAAAACTAATGATTAAGCTTATTTCAGAATATCAAATGTACCGATTCTAGACGAATAAAGCCCGTAAAATATTACATGTACAATGATAAAAGTCTCGCTACGCAGTTCTTCTGTAAAACGTCCTAACAGAGCGGGTTATTCATGTAAGTATGAGGGCCGAAAGGAGGAAGAAGAGTGGCAAAACATGCAAGGCGGAAGGCAGAGAATTCACACAGAGCGGGCTTCTTATGTAAGGTTGAGGGCCGAAGACTTGAAACAGGGAGGCGAGACACGCGAGGCCGAAGGCCGAGCTTCCCAACAGAGTAGATTCTTCATGTAAAGTTGATGACTAACGGGCCGAAATGGAGTGGCAAGGCATGCGAGGCCGAAGGCCGAGCGTCCCAACAGAGCGGGCTCCTTATGTAGGGCCGAAGGCCTGAAGCAGAGTGGCAATGCAATCGAGGCCTAAGGCCGAGAGTCCCAACAGAGCGGGCTCCTTATGTAGGGCCTAAGGCCTGATGCAGAGGGGCAAGGCATGCGAGTCTAAAGGCAGATCATTCACACAGAAAGGGCTCCTCATGCCGATCATTCACACATAGTGGCAAGATAGCCAACAGAGCGGGCCCCTCATGTAAGGCTGAGGACCGAATGCCCGAAGCGGCAATGCACGTGAGGCTGAAGGCCGAGAGTCACATTTCCTAGAAATATAAACCGATAGACAAACAGACACGAATTCTTAAAACTGTTGAAATGTGTTCTGTTTCGATGCCAAGGGCCCTCCAATCGCTCCATTGATTTATCCAATATCTTCAATGTACAGATTTTCGACCCTCTACAGCTGTATTATATGTATACGGATAAGCATAGGGCCTTTCAACTCGAAGTACGAATTTTTCTATGGAAATGTTTTTTAACTTGTTTGTACCAGATGTCACTTGGTGCTATCTCTATCGCACTTGCATATTGAAGTGACAGGGATGCAGCGGTCGTGCGGTTAGTTCTTACTAAATACACAACGGCGCTACGATCTATGTGGAGTATTTCACTGGTATCTCCATCTCAGTATATATATTGTACTTTGTGCATAGATCTAAGGTGCTTCAACCGTCAATGTTGACGATTGGGCTGCCCAGCCCAAGTGATCTCTTATATCAAACAGTTATTATAGTCTGAAGGGTCACCAATTACGTAAAAAATAATACACGACAAAATTAAATTGTACACCGACGATACCAAGACTGCATTGAAGCAGCTGTTTTTGTATTTAAGCATATGAAGACAAACAATTCCAAAGTATCGCAAAGGTTATGCTCAAAAATAGCGTCATCAATCAGAAGGAATTATGATATTTCGGCTTTGACATATCGAAAAAAAAAAAACGTCAAATTCTGCTATGGCTTAAGTTAAATTTATTGACACGCCGTTATACTATACCAAGTACCAATGGGCTGAAACTTAAAGCTTAGAATGGCGTATGAGGATTTAAATCACCAGTTTCATAGACCATATTTGCACCCCCGATTTCATCCCTTTGAGGGTGATTATCAGGACAAAAAGTATACTATAAGTGAATCCAGATTATATACTGTTTAGTATACAAAAAATCACCTTGATCTGTTCAGCCGTTTTTGCGTGATTGAGTAACAAACATTCAAACATCTAAACTTTCGCATTTATAATATTAGTGGGATTACAAAGTTCTATATGTAGTTTTTGAATCTAGAAAACGGTACTGAAATTGGGGTTTAGAGTCACAGTTAATTTTATAACCACTCAAGTGCTCGCGTTAAAAAAAAAGGTGGTCTAAAGTGCTCAAGATTCACCGAGCATTAGCAGCGCATTGTCTTGTGTTGTTAATAAATCGGTTGCCTGGCTTCGTCTAAACTTTATGCTATGATTCTTTTTATGTTATAAAGCTAAAGGAACAGGCAATTTGTTTATATAATTAATTACATAGGTCACCATAGTAAAATATTTTTAAAAAAATACACAAACTTTACATACCGTTTCGAATGAGATCTTTTGCAATAAATATATTTTTATCTTATAATCTAAATCGATAACATATGTAAATGTTATGTTTATTTAAAACTGTAATAGTTTACGCTTCGATTGATACCAAATAAAGGATATGATGCCGGGGAAATATTTTGCATAAAACCTTTTTCATTTGCAATGTTTACATTGTCAGTTTTTCAATTCGCCGCAAAACAGTGTAGTTTGTTTATGATTTTTGTATGAATAATTTAGGCAAACGAGTACAAAAATATTGTCAGACGTAGATAGAGACACTATTAATCTTTAAATAACAAGTGCCAATTTTGTCAAAATCGCAACAATTTCTGTCACAAATTATCAATAACAAAAAATAGCCTTACATACCTAACGTAATGAGTGCCGCTTTTGACGCCCGATTAAAAATAATTCCATACACTTCAAACCACATAAAACTCTTAACACATATACTACACATGTTACACTTCACAACTTAATAGATATTCGACCGATTACAACTCGATTTATATTTTTGTTTTCATTTCAAAAGTATACAAAAACCCACGCAAAGGTCCCGACTCAAACTAACGGACATACTCCGGCGGACCTGCGCTGTCAAAATTTAATCATGGCGGCGATATAGGACGGGATACACTGGTGCGCAACGAAACCACAGTTCACGCAGTGATCGTCAATATTGAAATTACGAAATTTACATTTCTTATTAAACCAATTACGAATAGTTACAGATCCTTAACTTATGACTTATACAATGCTAATACGAAATTAACAGCCGTACACTCATGGTGACTTTAATTATATATTCTTGAAGTAATACGGGTAAAACTGAAAGTTTCGGGAATAGAAGAAAATATGCAGTATAAGTGAGTTTATTTATTTTTATTGTTTTTCAAAATATTCTCCTTTGTATTTCATGCACTTATGCATGCGTTCAAACCAGTCCATAAAGCACTTTTTGAACTCTGAAGTAGGGGTCGACAAAATGGCTATTTTATAGGCCTCCACTGCTTCTTCTGGCGTTTGAAACCGCTGACCACGCAGTTTGTCCTTGATTCTGGGGAATGTAAAAAAGTCGTTGGGACTTAAGTCAGGGCTATATGGAGGGTGGTCCAATATTTCGACTTTTTCACCGTCCAGGTACTCAGTTGTTGTCCGAGCGGTGTGTGGGCTGGCGTTGTCGTGGTGAAGGATGATGCGACGACTAGGGTTTGTTTTTCGGAGTTCAGCAAAGACGTTCGGCAAACAAATAGTGGTGTACCAATCAGCATTGACTGTTCTACGATCCTCAAGAGCCACAGTAGCTACGTGACCAGATTTAGAGATAAACGTAGCCACCATCTTCTTAGCCGTACTGCGAGAACGAACAACTTTTGTGGGTTTGAGCTCGTCTTCGAAGACCCATACTCGGGATTGGTTTTTAGTTTCAGGCTCATAAGCGTATATCCACGACTCGTCACCTGATACTATGCTAAAAACAGCATTTGAGCGTCCCTTGTTAAATCTTTTCAAAGTTTTGCGGCACCAATTGACACGGACTATTTTCTGCTCGTCAGACAATAGGTGAGGTATCCAACGGGAAAATAACTTTTTCACGCCTAATTCTTCTTTTAAAATAATTTGTATTTGACTCATTCCAATACCCAGGTGCTCTTGAATTTCCCGATATGTCACATGTCGGTCTTCATTTATCAGACGACGCACAACATCGACGTTTTCTTGCGTGACTGCCGATTTTGGTCGACCTTCACGCACCTCGTCGGTGAGGGATACACGGCCACGTTGAAATTCTGAATACCACCTGTATATTGTAGTCTTTGAAGGAGCTTCAATATTAAAAGCAGCAACCATCCGCTCTTCACATTGTTTTTGTGTTAGTCCACTTTTAAAGTCATAATAAATCATAGCTCTGAAATTTTCACGGCACAATTCCATTTTAAGCAGTGACTCGACGACTTCAATAAACAATTGAAACCGAACCATACTTTTTTTTTTCTAAGTGGCCAGTGTGTTCAGATAAGGAAACTTCAGAGATTATAAAAAGGTATAATACATGTTAAAAATAAATTAATAAGTATTCGATTCCCGCCACTTTCAGTGCAAGCCTCGTAATAACGTTTGGCATTTTATTTTAAGTATCATAACTGACAAAGTAGAAAAGTTGGAAAACCGCCGATATTTTCATTTCAAAGTTATATATCTCAACAATGGCTGAACCGATTTTGATAAAACATGTTTTACTAATATTATCGTTTCCCGAGAGAAAAGTTATGTTATTAACTTATTATAAATTCGAGGAGTTAAAAATGCAGTATTTTTTACATACACACCATAATAGTTGCAACTTTTTGGCTCGACATATCAGATCTCAATGACCTCGTGTTTACGTGTCTAGGCATTTATAGTTGCTTCAGTCATATTGATCCACGGCTATAAGATACTACTAAATTTCTCTTGGAAATCCTGCTCTGAAAAAAAGACAACCAAATAGTTCACCAGTTTAAATAAAAGCTACGATGCCACAGACAGATATACACATTAAACTTATAACCCCCCTCTTTTGCGTTGCGTAGTATAGTAGTAGTAGGTACGGTACCAGAACTGACTATATTGTAATTTCATCATGTCAGACGAAGGACGTCCACTGCTGGACATAGGACATCACCCCAACAAGTTTTTTTTATCTCTAACAGGTTCTCATTGCTAAGGTGATAAGTTTTATGTGATGTGGTATGTGTGTGGTACACGAGAGCAAAGTTACCTATATGCATATCGTGTATTCGAATCTCTTGATACGCTATAAAATCTATCATAGAATCACTTGCCACGCTCTCTAGTGATTCGACTAAGGCATCCTTCGCTACCTCGGGATTCGAAATTATTACTCGTCGTAAAAAAACGACTGCTCTCTTATTGCACAAATAATTATTGAATCCTTGCCTGACACATCCCATAACCACTAACGAGTAAAATTACAATGAAAATTTAAGAAATTAAATTAAATTAATATTTGAAAAAAAATACATCACAAGTAACAACAAAATTCATACACTTATTTTGTGAGGTAAGTATTTTTTATTGGTACGTGGTTTTCACTGCAAATTTTTGGGTGTTAAGTTAAAACGACTATACAATAGTTTATATGCGAGCTACAAATAACTGAGATAATGGTCAATACGAGTAAAAATCAGAACTGGTTTTTTGAAAAAAGAAAACCATACATTCTTATTTGAACCATTACATGGAATATGTGAATTTTATAAATTTATATGATCAGTTGAACAAGTAAAAGTGAACCCTACCTCTACTTCATACATTCATAAATAAAAGGTAAGCAGTTACATTGGTAATGGGCCGCCACTTAGTATGCGTAAAAGAACCTATCAAAAATGAATAAACTAAATTAAACCATTCTGCGACAATAGCCCAGTGTGCACCACGCCTTATGACATAATACGTGGATCCGACGCGAATCGGCGGAAGTGCCTTGTGCAACCACAGTTGCGTACAATAGTATTTATAGACGTCACAAGTTCATTCACCTAATCCTGCATAGAACATACCTAATTGTTCATTAAAAGTGGATTTATGTTGATTTTAATAGACGCATTTATTGATTTTAATAGCCTAGTACAGAAATATGGCATAATCACATAATAATGTACGATTTAAAATTAACCTCGCAAAATTTTCATCACTCAACGTACTTTGTTGGAAGAATTTATTACATTCCATTTTAATTAGTATCGAAATATATGCTTCATCTTATGAAGCAGTAAACCAGGATTAATTTGGTATATAATACCAATTAAAAAATGCACAATTGATTGCTCACAGCATTTTTTAATCGCGAGCTCTCTCGCTGACGTACCGAACTTCGATGGTCATGAAAACAACTTTTATATTTTATAACAATTGTTCCGTAGACTGCGGTTTTAATTTTTTTTAATGTTGCCACATTCATACTCTACCTATATAACTCAAATAAAAAGCGTTCTTTGCATGTTCCGCATAGCAACAATTTAAAAACCGTTGGAACTCCAACTCGCAACTAGTGTTGCGAGAGCACTGTACGTTTTCCCAAGTCGCAACCCTAGTTGCGGAGAGCACGTGAGTGGTTAATGGAATAAATCATAATAGTGTTCAAACTTTGAAGAGACCGTGGTGGCTGGCGCGCACACTGGGCAGCGCCGCGGCGCAGCGCTTGCGTTTACTTTTTTTTTCAGTTTCTATCTGAAGATTTCACAAATTTTGAATGAGGATGTTTTTCCTTTGTCGTCAAGTATATGCTTACCAATTTTCATTCCTGTAACTCATGGATTATAGGAGTTCCCATACAAAATTAACCCCTCTTTTTACCCCCTTTTAACCCAAATTTGCACAATTTTTATAGCCTAAAACCTGACCGGGTATTTACTCGACAGATTAGTAAAGTTTTTTCAAAATCCGTTTAGCCGTTTTCACGTGATGCGCGTTCATATAAACAGACAAACAGATAAACAGACAAAAATTCTAAAAACTGTTGGAACGTGTTCTGTTATCAATTTTATAAGTATCCCCAGCCAACTTTTTTTCGAATATCTTCCATGTACAGACTTTCGACCCTCTTCAGCTTTATTATATGTATAGATGTCCACGTTGTGCCAAATAGTTTTAGGCAAATAAACGATTACCCGCCCAAATTAAAGAGGTTGTTTGTGGTAAGCCGCTAGCCGTTTAAGACCAGTGCTCAATTTAGCTGCATAAGAGCTTTTCCGTCCCTCTTGGTGGAACGCGTATAGGATGTCTATAGAAATCCTTACTCTCAGATTTGACGTTAGTTGAACTGGCATCTGTTGTACGTGAGGGTGTTTGGCAATTAGTCTGGTGCTCTCAAAGATCATCTTGTTGAGGTACTTTAGGATAGGTTTATTCCGTTACTTTCGCAATGGAATTAAATTATGAAATAATGTTCTTTTTAGGGTTCCGTACCCAAAGGGTAAAAACGGGACCCTATTACTAAGACTTCGCTGTCCGTCCGTCCGTCCATCTGTCACCAGGCTGTATCTCAAGAACCGTAATAGCTAGACAGTTGAAATTTTCACAGATTGTGTATTTCTGTTGCCGCTATAACAACAAATACTAAAAACAAAATAATAATAATAATTAAGGGGGGCTCCCATACAAAAAACGTGATATTTTAGCCCTTTTTCATGGCTACCACTCGCCGAGCTAGATCTCAAGAACCGTAATAGCTAGACAGTTGAAATTTGCACATCATCATCATCATCATGTCAGCCGAAAGACGTCCACTGCTGGACATAGGCCTCCCCTAAAGACTTCCACAATGACCGGTCCTGCGACACCCGCATCCAGCGGACACCCGCAACCCTTACCAGGTCATCAGTCCACCGTGGGGGGGGCCTGACCACGCTACGCCTTCCGGCACGTGCACTCGAGAACCTTTCCGCCCCAACGGCCATCGGTTCTACGTGCTAAGTGTCCCGCACACTGCCACTTAAGTTTAGCGATTCGAAGGGCTATATCGGTCACTTTGGTTCTGCTGCGGATAACTTCATTCCTGATGCGATCACGCAGAGATACTCCTAGCAAAGCCCTCTCCATTGCTCTTTGGGTGACTTTGAGCTTTCTTATGAGGCGCATAGTAAGCGACCACGTTTCAGTACCATATGTCATCACTGGCAACACACACTGGTCAAAGACTTTCGTCTTGAGACTCTGCGGAATAATAATAATAATTAAGGGGGGCCCCCATACAACAGAGAAGTTTTTTCTGGCACGGAACCCTTCATGCGCGAGTCCGACACGCACTTGGCCGGTTTTTATTTATTATATATTAATTGCACAATACAAAAAAGTACAAATGGCGGACCTAATGCCAGTCAACTGTAGGGCTAAACAATAAAGCTTGTGGTAAATACAGGCATTTAGTTGAAATATAGTAAGTAGCGCTCGTGGCCCAGGGGCGTCCGCATACCACGTGCGGTATGCGAAGTTTAGCAACGTCGGCCCAGGTCAACTCTTGGATTCAATTACAATCAGGAGTTTACTGGTGGCTACTAGCAGCAAGAAACGAAGAGAACTGGCCTGCCGCGCGGGAGGTAAACCAGTGGCGGGACCAGGCGCCCGTTGTCCTCCGGAGGAGGTGGTCGGAGCGATTGGAGATCTCGGGAGCTAGTCGGGATTTGGTAGCCGCTGTTCGGCCTGTACTTGAGAAGTGGGTTGAGCGGAAGCATGGTGCCCCTTCTTACCACCTCGCGCAGCTCCTGACGGGGCATGGTTGCTTCGGCAAGTATCTGTGTGAGGTGGTCGGTAGGGAACTGTCAACGGTGTGCCACCATTGTGAAGTGGCAGCCGTGGATACCGCTAAGCATACGCTTGAGGACTGCCCTGCGTGGGCAGGCCCTCGCGTTGCTTTATCCACGGTGATTGGAGCTGATCTGTTAATGCCTACTCTGATCAGCCAAATGGTCCATAGTAAGGAAGCTTGGGCAGCAGTAGCCACCTTCAGTAAGTCAGTCCTGACGCAGAAGGAGGCAGCTGAGCCTGTGCGTGAGGATGGCGCCAACTCGGTCCCACAGCGCCGCAGGAGGCCAGGTAGGCGGCGGAGAGCCTTTGTAGGCCGCATGCAGCCACCATAACGGGGAACTGCGGGTGATGGCTCGGGAGTTCCATCGCCCGCCTAGCGGAAGCCCCGAGCTGGAAGGCCCCCATTGTGTTCTGCGGTGCCGACAGCGGAGTAGGTAGGCTGCTACCCACCACATTAGGTGGGCCCGAGAGGGAAACGCTGACAGAGTTCCGGATGTGTGCAATAGCTCTGTCCAAATACGTGTGGTGAAACACCCCAAGGGTTTTAGTCCGTGGGAGTCGGACATACCCACTCGGCTTCTCCCGTGCCGGGTGGGATCCATAACGGATTTCCCCTGGGTAACAAAAAAAGTCAACTCTTGGATGGGGGTGCTAGTCGGGTAACCTCCACGAGTGTCTGGGCTCCTCAAGTTCCTGTGGACCCTGGGCGGGTCTGGAGGAAGGGGCAGGGTTCTAGCCGGTGCGCCCTGGAAGCAACGGTAAGTGATTCATCTTCGGAGGGATCGCTTACCGGAGCTACCAATAACCCGGAGACGGGGTCGCTCTGGGTGTTCCTCTGTTTTAGCGGAGGGCACCCGTGATGCGACCAACGGGGGGGATCTCCTGGCGTAGAGGTCCTTTGGTCGGCAAGTGTGTGGTGTCGCCCTGCACGCTTGCCGAAGGGTGGGAGGCATTTGCCTCAAACGGGAGGGAACAGCTTCGGCTGTTGCAGCAGGCAGTGTTCGCGGTTGTGTGCCTTGGCGATCCCGTGTCGCCGCCACTTATGCTGTGTGACGGGCATACCCTGTGTTGTGGTGTTTTAGACGGTAGTCCTGGCGGTTCCCGGGAGTCCGTCATATCCGTCCTAGTTCCCCGGTTAGGCGGAATGAGTAAATGCAATTCCCCAGGAAAAAAAGGTCAACTCTTGGATGGGTGACTGCTTTGAGTGCTTTGATGGGCGTGCTTTGGAAGAGACGTCAATCCGTTGATCCGGGCAGTCGTTTTTTAAGCCAAGTTAGAGACCTACGGGCGAATTGAGAACCATGGTATGTCTCAGTGGCAACGAGAGATGTGCGCGCGACACTACGCTACGGCGAACGTTTGGTAGGGAGTGATTCGCTTAGAACGAGATTTGCACGGCGTTGAAGAAGCCTTTAGTGAGGGACTACTCCTCGCTCTTGACAAAAGCCTGGTTTCTAAATCCCAAACAGGCTGAGTGACTGAAAAATGATATAGTTTTCGCACGTAGGGCGGTAATTTTAATTGCTACTTTACGGTTAGAGGTGACGTAAAACTGTAACCCACCCTGTGAGGTGGCAGACAGGCGTGCGTAATTCCACGTTGCAATACTTGCAGCTCGCGTGTTCAGCCTTCAACGCAAAGTTCAATGTAGGTTGTATGCAAATGCCTATCGATTTTGAATCTCACCTGATTACTAAGCTCTAATTATTCAGCAGTTAGCGTTTATCTAGTTGATTCTACTTTGGTCGATGGTAGGATATTAGGGTAGGTGTAAACTAGGTAGGGTAGGTAGGTACCATGAACTATATAAGACATCAATATTGCTTAAAACTTTCACGACTTTCAAACATAATTTTTTACTATCATCATCATCATATCCGCCGAAGAAGGTCCACTGCTGGACATAGGCCTCCCCCAAGGAGTTCCACAATGACCGGTCCTACGCCACCCGCATGCAGCGGACACCCGCGGTTTTTAGGGTTCCGTAGCCAAATGGCAAAAAAGGAACCCTTATGGATTCGTCATGTCTGTCTGTCTGTCCGCCCGTATGTCACAGCCGGTTTACTCGGAGATTATGACCACGAAATTTGGTGTGAAGGTGTATGTTATGAACCGCTTTAAAAATATGATATGAAATTACGAAAAAAATATTATATTGGGGGGGCACCCCAGACATGTAACAGGGTGGTCAACATTTTTTTTCAATGCACATGGGCGTGTGGATTATCTATGGATAGGCCTTAATAAGACATAGAGGTTTATAAAAAAACTTTTCCATTTAAGTCAACTGTTGGTGAGATATTAGCCATCAAAATCGTAAAAAGTGTCCCCCCCCCCCCTCTAGTTTCCAAACTATGAAGTTTAAAATTCTGAAAAAAAATCAAGTTGATGTACATTAACAAATCCTTTCAACGATTTTTGGTTTGAACAAGATAAGTTCAATGGTTTTTGAGTTATTGCTGAAAAACTGTCTTGCCAAAACAAAGGGGCGTAAGTTTCCTATGAAGATACGACCTTTTTTGATTAAATGTATTGGAATAGTGGCTTTAAATGTAGATTATGTTTCGGTACGGAACCCTTCTTTGGGCGTGCTCCGACGCGCACTTGGCCGGTTTTTACTGTACGAGACAAAAAATATTCGCCCGACCAACTATTGAAAAGACGTTCAAAACGGCGAGGTAAATAAACATAATTTTACATCAGTAGCTCCCGTGTAGATAGAACTAAACTATGTTTTCATATGGTGATGCTGATCATAAAGTAGGTACGGTACCTAAATATACCTCGTACATTGGCTTCGATTACTATACGTAGTTGCTTGTTGACATTATTTCTTAAAAGTGTCGTTTCAGTGTTTTCTCTCTCCCTTATTTTTTTTAAGGCGACCTCAAAGGCTTTTCTTATTGTCATCATAGCTTCATGTATAATTTACATTACCTCGTAGATGACATACAAAAATCTACTTTAAAATCTATATGATGCTTTGATGCTGACATAAGTTATAACCTACTTATGTCGCATTCCTCACGTACTATAGAACAATAGCAAGGAGCACAGAGTTATACAGTTAGATCATAGATTAACCATCTGTCTATCAAGCTTCACATAACTGTGTTAGAAATACATATTAAATGTTTTATTTTGTGCGAGATAAAGACACAAAAGTAAGTTGTACAATACTTACAGTAATTTTACTGATAGTCAAAACAGCAAGTCTTTTCGAAACAACGCTCGATCAGCATAAATATTGTAGGGAAATATGGCAAACTGTTCAGAAAAAAAAATGATGCCACAATTTTCTGTGATCAACCTGAGTCCTTTTTTCATGTTTATGTATCTAAAATATTTAGCATAAATAATGTTTTCCGAGTATTCTACCGTACCCTTGTTTGCCACCGACGAGGTATAAAAAAAATCTACCGTATTGTGTCATTCTCAGGCGAAGTCTCCCTGTTTTTACAGCTTTTAACAGTTTCTAAGTAAAAGCTTGCACTTCTCGTATGTAAGTACGAGTAAGTATGTTAAATATGTAAATGTCAACTTACGTATTTACATACTTACTCCCTTAAAATTTATAATCATATTTTCAGCCACTGGCCGATATCCAATTGAGCTGAAATTTGGCACAATTATGTAAGTTCGGTGACAATATAATATTATGGCACCACGGAGCTGACCTGATGATGGAGACAGAAGGTGGCAATAGCAACTCCTAAACTACACAAGATAAACCCATCGTGTTTGGGTTCATTCGAACCGTCTCAACGAGTAGTTGAATGCTGTGGAAAAGTACAGTCGGCAATAAAAGCTTGTAACAAAAATGACATTTTTGACAGAAACTTATTTGATGTCAATAAATACGATTTTCAATTGCGTCAAACGTATGGTGCCTTATATACCCCGCCGAAAGATACTCTTTAGCTTGAAAATGACCCAGTTTATGACGGCCTAGGATACTTTATGGTTTTTATATCTGATATAAACTTGTCATAACGTGGTTCTCATATCGGTCGAACACACACTTTCAGTGCCAGGAAACCGCTCGGCGGGCGCTCACCTCGTAGGCGCTTTTCTCTACATACGGTTTTTTGCCATGTTATCGGCTATGAGCGTAGCGCTACGAAATCGTTGGCAGTGAAACAACATGGTATCTCGCATTAGGAGAGCCAGTGTAAACAAATTTTAATATAATAGTTCTTCGAAGTCGTCGTTGGCACACGCACTATATACTGTAGCTTTTGTTTATAGTAGTGCATGAGTTAGTCTAAGTTTAGGAAATAAGTAGGTATACCTGAGTTTCGAATGTGTGAGAGAGCGCAATACTCGCCAACAAACTGTATATACAGTTTGGCAAACAAAAGGTGTATGCTTACTGTAATTTTATATTTTGGGTTAAATAAATAAATAAATAAACCAGTTGATGTGACGGTCACGTCATCATGACATTCTTAAATTTTCATAAGAATCCAAGTTTTAGTAACCTTGTGTACCAAAATTTGTGCAAGTTATTAATAAGGTAAGCATCCCAATGCTGGACACTTTAATGCCCAGTAGTTGACACGTATAGATCACCTCTGTCTGTCATTATCACATAAGATTGAAAGTACTATTGGGTTAATGTCGAGTACTGGGACATTTACCTTAACCTACCTGTCGTTTTAAGTATGGTAATTACTGCACTTACCTTTAGTGGAGCGTGGCTGGCACATGTTATCATGGCCATTAGGTTTAATTTTTCATATATCTCCTTTCACAGTTATATATGTACACATATATTAAACACTAAACACGTTTGTCTATGAAAACCCTATTACAAAACAAAATGTTACTTCAAACTCAACAACCAATAGAACGACCTGAAGAAGCGTAGGTTTCTTCATCAAAATTACTTTGTTGTCTCAAAAAACAGACAAGAAACTCAAGCTTCTGAAGGCGGTTTGGAATAAATCATACAAAAAGGAATTAAATAAATCACTCATGAGGTTAAAATGTGAACTTTCTCTAAACAAAAGGGCATTGTGCATGCAAAAGTGCATTCCTCGTCGAATACTTTTCGTCGCCTGCGACTCCGACGCGCGTTTTATTTTATTTATCGAAAAAAAACATTTATACATTTTCGTGATTTATCGTTGGGCTCAAAATATGAAATCTGAATCACGATTGCTATTGTCTTGCCGTAAATAAAATTAAATAACCAATAAAGTAGCTTGTTACGCGTTAAGCCCGGCTCAGTTTCATAATAAAATTAACCAATTAGTTTTAGGAGTTACTATTAGTGTCGTAAAAGAGGGCATTCGAGATTTAATCGACCGCGAGCAGATTTATTCATAAGGCTTGATGGGGTATAAATCATTTGCGAGATAATTAAAAGTGCCTTTTTGAAATGCCTTTGAGTTGCAAACCTGTGATTTTTATTTATGGTATCTCCAGTCATTGGTGCATAAACTTTCTAATTTGCTGGTCGAACCGACAAACGTAAATTACATAATAAAAACAACGCCTTAGCGGGTTGTAATCTGTTCGCACGTCGAGGATCCTAAACCACACCCGAAACCCTACGTTCGTCTGTCAAAGTAGCAATTAAGTCCGTTGTGACCATAAATGCTTGGTTTTTATTGGGTTCGAAATTTGAAAATAAATTCGTTGAGATTTGATATTGTGTTTTTACCAATTTTGGCTTAAATTGAAATTATAAAAAATAGTGTCTAATGTAATGATATACAATTTTTTATTACGGTTTTACTAAAAACGAACCTAACAAGGAATTGTTATCCTTGTCGAAGATTTTATTATACACGCATAGCCATCACCTATTTAGTCTAGTAGGGCTTGGGTACCTATTAAACTACTTAAACGTCATTCCTTAGTTTTTATTACAGTTTTTACAACAGTAATCGGTGGGTGATTTATGATGGAGCTATGACTTTTAGACGGCGTTCTCAAAAATTTAATGCCTTTATAATCGTCGTTGGAGGCCGGAAAAATAACGCAATTTAACGTTAATTACACCAGTGTGCCACCTACCTTATTGAGCGTACACAACAACTTAATAGTTTGTATATATTTTAACACTTTAACGTATAATATACATCCGCGAACACATGCGATTAACCCGTCCGAGTCGGGTAATTTATTTTTAAAGCTCGTAAAAATCTCACTCTTCAAACGATAAAAGTAACATTTTAGCGATGTTACCAACCAGGCAGTTAAGTGAGCCTTAACTCTTTTTACTAAGAATTTACCTTCAAATCACTGCTCAAACCCAACATTGTCGTGACACTAAGAACATACGCCTTGATTTTAAAACGTTTGATAATACTAAATCGCTCATATTTACATACTTAATTTACTTAACCGGCACGCGTTACACAAGTAATGCACTATTTTGCATCCCACTCGGTTCACGTTAAAACCTCATTACGAAAAGTGAAAAAAAACGAGATGAGAAAAGTTACGTTAAGAATACACGGAAGTTAATTAGGAACGGAACGAAAAACAACCGTAACTGGTGGCGAAGTTAGCCGTTCTACGTGGCCAATGGTATAGGGCACACACACAGCCTTGGATAGAACCGTTTCCAAGTATTTGCATACCGCCCGCCCAGGCGCGCGCCGCCGCCCAGCCGCGAGACAGGGACGGAGCATCCCCGCGACAATTTCGAACAATCAAACTCACTAAAATTGAAACTTAAGTTTGAAACAATGCAAAAATATCGTCTCGATTGTCACTTATTTTTAAATTTGAACTCCGAACGCGGTTTTACATTTGTTTCTTACTCTTTTTTTTAAATCGTACGCATATTAGAGCGAGCGCTGTGAAAGGGATGAAAGTAAATTTATCGCCGTCGTCGTGGAAGGTTGATAAGCAAATTCGGAGGACCCCGAGAGAGAGCATGAATGAGCGCGACGTAATCCTTTAATGACACGTCGAGTGATTCCGACGTGTGAGCCTCTTTACATGTTTAGTGATGGCTGACCCTCGAAGAACGCTGACTCATACAAACTTAATAAGACATATAAATATTCATGTTTGTAGGTCGATCAATTTTGGATATAATTGTTGATGCTTGGTGATTCTGTTACTCAATTGAAGTAGGCTACGAGCTACAGAGGTGCTGTAGAATGCTACGACCGCGGTTTAACTAAGCTATAGGCAATTAAGTTAATTGAATAATCCAAAAAAGTAGGTATTTTAAAACTCAATTAATCTGCTCAGTTATACACAATGCTTTGGTTTCGCTTTAAATAAATAAATATTGGGGGACAATCTTACATAAATCGACTTAGTCTCAAACTAAGCAAAGCTTGTACTATGGTTACTAGACGACGATATACATACATACTTATATAGATAAATACATACCTACTTAAATACATAGGAAACATCCAAAGACTGAAGAACAATATTCGTAATAAATTCACAAATAATGCCTTGTCCGGGATTCCAGAAGCTTCTGTCTAATTGGTGAGTAAGAATCTACATCTCGTCGACTAAAAAAAAGTTACGCATATATGACGAAAAAAAAAGTATTTTTAAATAATTATCTTGTGTTTGCAAAGACTTGCTTCGATTAGGTACTTAAGTTTTAAGAAAAATAACTTTTATTTTTAAAGCTTTATTTTTGATTATTATAAATGCAGTGCCGTTGTAAAATTATCCAGAATCTAAAACTTTTGTCAATGAAGTGACAAAAAGTACGATTTTGCTTGTTATTTATAATTAGGTGTAACTAGTATTGGCACTATTTAACAATCAATAAGGGCTAATTTTTCGAAATTTATAACTATCTTATTTATTTGGCTCTGTGAAACCTTGCGATTTTTTTTTCAATGTTTTTCTTCTTTAAAAATTTAAATAAACTGAGTCGACTACAAAATTTATATAACTGTCGAATCTGCTCACAAAATTTCACGAGGATCGGTTGAGAAACTAGACCTGTAGAGGAGAAACATCTGGACATCCGGACATACGAAATCATTTTTGTCAAAGCTGAAGCGGTGACCTTCGTTCCACTCCGTCGACAATGTTTACATGACAGTTTGATAGTCAGAATTGATATTAGAATTAGTCTCTTTCTTACAAACACAACTGTCAAAGTACCATAAACAGGGTGTTTTTTGCATACCGTTATTGCGAGGGCACATTCCTGATGAGATGAAATATGGTAATCTTCTCTAAGACACTAGTATCTCAATTCGTACCATTTCGAAGATATTGAAGAATTTATTTACGTTAATTGACACTTCTAGTATAGTATATACGATCAGTGATCAGTGTACATGAACTAAAGTTCAGTGCCTGTCTTAAGATCCCATAATTACCAATACACCTTCTTGCATGAAACTTTTCTAACATATTTGCTTGACATATCGTTCAATACCTAAATACGTCAATGTGACAAATCTGTGCCATCATCTGTCATAGCCGCCTATATGTGTGTGTGGTTTTCTTGACGTGCGTGTGTAATTCAAATTTAGAATATTGTCATACATGACATTAACTTTTGCTTAACTCCACGTTAACTCTTAAGGCCTTCTTGCATTCACCCTTGGTTATATTATAATTAATTATTTTGTATGAAAATTACACAATTGTAAGTATATACGGGCTATATGCTTGCAGGTGCGGAAATAAATAAAAACACCCTGTATATACACAAAATAAAAGTGAAATATATTTGACAAACGTTTCTTATGAATAAGGTCGGCTGCATGTGTGTTCTAAGAACGAACGTTATTCCATTAAAATATCTTGTTGTATTGGCATGTTTTAATTCCACTTTAATTTTCTTAATAGACAGTGCACCCAATGAAAACGTTTCAGCGTTCAGACGTTTGTGTTTTGTCCTTAATGAAAACACACAACAGACAAGAACATTGTAATTACGTAGACTACAAGATTTATTACACGAGGATAGGAAACTAAGCACACGTGACTCAAGCCCCCATACAAACCACAACATAAATCGAACTTAACGCACACAAAATTGCACCTTATTAACAATGTAATTAACACCAATTTCGACTCAATGTCACGCACACTTAAGCTCTCAGAGACTGGCCAATGCATATGCATTTTAAGTCCGATGTGTGTGAGTACCACGAAAGCGTACCGTGTAGTAGTTAATTTTTGCGCAAAGCTGGTGCGAGGGAGAAAGTCGACTCATTTAGAAATAGTTTGCTTAAGTGCGAGCGGGATGCTGCTATTGGGGGTTAATTAATGAACGTGGAAGCCTGCGCTCTTTATTGCTTTCGTGGCTCGACGCTAAGACGTCGACGGTTAAAGAGTTTTCCTTCGATAAAATGTCTGGAGATACCTAGTGTTTGTTTTTCCTAGGATTTTTTGTTAATATCGGCATAGCGTTCAAGTCATTATTACTTCATTTCCTAACAAATATTTTCTAAAAGGTCCGCTATCGCATTCCCTAATATGAACATGTTTTTTTTTTTCGTCTAAAGCAGCCATTACCGCAACCTTAACCGCCCAGACAATACAGCAGAACAGAAATATAACAACACACAAGACAGTTAATGCGGCGAATGTTTTCTTAATTTCATCCCCGCTGCGTGAGTGTAGTGGTTAAGAAATTAAGAAAGCGCCCGCAACGTCTGCGCGCCACTTAAGGCGCCGCCTAAGTGAGTGTATTGTCTTCACAAATGGTTTTTGTTCTAATAAAACCCTAAGGTTTGTTAATGAGCGCAATAACGTCTACTGTTTATCTGTTTGTTTTGTTTAATGAAAGTTTTTGTTTGCTTTTGGATTAGTTGTTTCGATACCTTATAAATAGAAGATTTTCTTTGATATTGATCCTCCACCATTCTGGTTCATGACACACAATCAGCCCGCCAGAAATTATCAGTAACAATGATAGTATTTTGTACCTATCTTATATACTCTCATTTCATATGATTGAAAGGGATGGGTAGCGAAATACTGACACTATACCGACATTATTACTGATCGTGTCTGGTGGTCTCCCGCCCCCAGCCCCTTATTGACCAAGAAAATATAAATCTCTGTGAACTAAAATGCATTTTGTACCTTTCTTACAAACACAAATGTTAAGGTGACAGATAAAGACAAAGTAATGAAGACGACTTTTTTGGACGACGATGGAAGCTTACGGCCTGCCCGATGGTACGCATATATATCATAGCCTATAGACACTTCCGACTCCAGAAGAATCACAAACGGGTTGCCGACCTTTTATTGACTTAATTAAATAAATCTTCCTTCTCAATAAGGCTTGTGTTATGGGTACTAGACGACGATATATTTAATAGATATATACTTAAATACATAGAAAACATCCAAGTCTCGTAGTCGTTAAAATAAGTTTTGTGTTTGATGAACGCATGAATTCGGGCAATTCATTAAAAAAATATTTTCGCTGCCAAGCAGAAAATATGCTACGGACGATGATGTAGCATGTCTAGTAAAGCATACAAGTGGCCTATCACTTTTGAGCCTTACCATGCGAATAATAGAGTCGAAAGTGGTAGATCACTTTCATGGCCGACTGTACGTACTTACGTACATTTAACCAAGCTGTGTAGTGACTGAGTCAATATTGAGAAAACTAGCCTATAATATATTTCCTAGTTCGCGTAGATAAAAATCTTTTTCTAATGACGAAATTTTAAGCTAGGGTTGTCACCACCAAATTATTGTTTTTTTTTCGATTAGAGCACTTCAAATATTAATGACATGAGGCTTGTCTAGATAAACTGAACTGTCATATTTTAGTGGAATGCAATAAGGTCGGGGGCGTCGCAGCGAGACGTCTAGGGGAGCACACGCACACACTCAAATAATTGTTCTTACGAGTCAGGGTTGGCAATAAAGTGTTAGATATAATCTTTCGCATTTTCATTCGTTTCATTGAATTTCTGTTTGCATAGTTGAAATATACAACCAGTAAAAACAATGCCGATATTAAGTAGAAATATGTTTGCAGAAATGCAATTATTGAATTCATTGTAGGGTAGTGAATGAACAGTTCTAGTGAATGAACAAAACACGCGTTGTCGACACATTTTTCCTAAAAAAAAAGGATCCTGAGACTTTTTACTCTGTCTTTTATTTATTTTTTCGGTTGTAAACGTTATTAAAAGAATTATGAAAACATATTTGCCAACTCTAACGCATCAACGACAACGTGGTGGTTGTGTAAAGTAGTAGGTGTTGATGTGTTTTTGCTTTGTAAGGGCCAGTATTAAGGAGTCAGGTAAGTCACCTTATGATTCTTGGTACTCTGTACTTGGCATGCGTAGTGTTTATGTAATGTGCGAGTCTATTATAGGTTGAGATACGTTACATAAAGTTTTTATGAGATGACCAGTATAATTCGGTTGCATTTTATTCCATATTAACCAGTGTTCTATAACTGGAACTGTATAACACACGAATCCGGTGAATGAACGGGGGTGTTCATTCACTAGAATTAAGGAAATATTAATTTTAAGCAATTTTTCAAATTATACTGATTGAAATAAGATTGCAATTACAGAAATGAAACCACAATCAGATAATAAATCTTGTAGCCAGTGTTTGAACAGCACTGAAAAATACTTAATAACGTCAACTAGGGCCAAAAATTAAAGTTCATTCACTGGTTTCTTAATTTCAGTAATTGAACAGTTGAAAACTTAAACTAAATACCGGACAAACTAGAATAGGTATAAAAATATAAATAATTATTAAATTGGAGCAATTTGTACTCACGGCTAATTCTTAATATATTTTTGTTTCAGCTATATGGAATTAGATACTTAGGAGACTTAAAAAATATCAAATACTGATGTGATCAATAGTCACCCGGAATCTTGGCTCATAGGATATTCAAACAGTTGGAACTTATCATAAACCTTTTGCGCTTACATCATCATCATCAGCCTGTGTCAGTCTACTGCTGGACATAGGCCTCTCTCATGGCACGCCACTCAGCAGTCTGCCCCAACGGCCGACGGTTCTGCGACATATTCGTGCTGGCCACTGCCACTTCAGCTTGCTAATTCGCTGAGCAATATCATTCAGGGTGTTGAAACTCTTCGAGTCTTCGTGCAAGACGGTTCGTAAAGACCCTCAAGGGTCATCACTCGGACGAAGAGGAAATTCGATTCATTGTAGTACGATTATCGAACTAACATGAATAAAATTGTCCAGATAGACCGACCATCGGATGAAGCAGAATTGCTATTCCTTGTAGTTCGACTAGTAGGACCCACAGATAAGAATTTCCACGTCGTCCGATCAGTCGGACAAAGCAGTCGGATCACGTAGCCACAGGGGTAGATTTAATATCAACAGTAAATTATTAGTTAAAATGACGAATTCATTCGTAAATAGATGTTAGCTAAGTAACATACAATAACTGTGAACGATTTGTTATGAAATAGGTAGGTACTTATTTCATTTTGATTGCAAATATAAATTTGATGATTTTACTGTGAAGTTTACATGCTAAATACGTTATTATAATGACTTTTGATTTAATAAAACAAGACATTAAGGTAGTTCATTCACTGGTTTTTTTCGTTCATTTACTAGATAATTGAGTTCATTCACTGGGGTTTTTGGCTATTTTCCCATTTTTTCATCTGAAAGGTAATATTTTTTTGTTGTGCAAATTTACTACAAATCTCAAAGTGTGTATACCAAGCTAAATAGTTCCTTGAGTGATGCTGATAGTCATCACCTGTATTCAATAATGTTTTCATAGTAAATTTATTTTTTGAATATGAAATATGCTTAACCGTTAATTTACTGGAGCCACTACCCTATTATAGTAGAAGTATTTTCAGAATAGATATTCCGTACTTATATTAATGAAGGAAATTTGACATGTTACATTCACAGACAGGGTACATTTAGGAACTTTGTCACTTTGGTTTTATAGGAGCGGATAACACGTAAATTTATTAATATTTCAAAATAGTGAAGAATACCACACAATAAAAAGTAATCACACTTAAAAATTATCAGAAACCATGTCTGTATAAAATCCATGAGAACAACGTACAAATTTTAAGTACCGAATCCTGTTTTACTTCCAAAATATTTTTTATTAACCTAAATAATAATCAATGAAAATTATTTTGTATCTATCGTCTCCACTACCTAAAGGTTGTCTGGTTTAGATCTTTTTAGCAATAAGAGCACCTGTTATCTACCTTTATTTATATGTATTTTTTGTGATATTATAACAATATTTTAAATGAATTCTAATAATCGTTTGACGAAATTGCATAAAACGTTTATTACAAATACCATACACTACTAATAGGCCGCAGCATGTTCTACCATTGTTGACAAACAAAATCAATTTTATTTAAGTACTCTGCGACAAATAAGTAAATATACTTTTTCTTGGAACTTCACTTTAATACAGTTTCCGTGTCCACTTTCTAAAATTGAGATTTTTATCGGTATTAATCGACAGGAGTAAGTAGGTATTCAAATGATTTGTGTACAAAAATCTAGCACAATTATTACCAAGCTCACGGTATAACAACAAAAAAGGTTAATCCACCCAGATAACATTTATTAAACGTTCGAAGCGCCAACCCTACATTTGGTGGCATCATACAAGCTACAGGATATCACCCCTAAGGATTAGCGTTGCGGCTATAGGATTACCACATCGGTCGCAAATGAGGAATTACTGATTGCAATTAATGCCCTTTTTAAATATAACTTAATTTTATGTCAGAGGCTCTTTTACAGTAATGTATACTCGTATGTATGTAAATTACATACACTAGTGACTGTGAGATGTAGACATCGCGAATTTTACTGTTTTTAAATTTAAAATTTTACTAAATCTGAATCGACTAAAAAAACTACATAATTATCGAACGCAATCATCATCATCATCATCGTCATCATATCAGCCGAAGGACTTCCACGGGACATACACAGGCCTCCTTAAAGAGTGCCACAGGGACTGCTCGCAAAATATCCTTGTTTTAAAAATCTTTAAAATTGTATAAATAAGCTGAAGTTTGATTTTTTCCGAGTATTTACGTATGATTTGTTTATTGGTAACGTTAATTTTTTTTATTGTCGTGAGATACCCTGTTGCACGCAAGTATCCTTACATTGCGGGTTACAGAGTTCTGATGAGTGCAATTGATCTATCAAATAAAATAGAATGGAATATTTTCATATTGTCTGACTGTGTAAATTACAAAGTTGGATTTTTAAATTACATGTCTCAAAAGGTACCTTTTAAGTGCTTACAATAATGGTATCTTAGAATATATAACTGCTATATAAAACCACTTGGATGCAATATTTTGTAAATCCCCAATGCACCGCAACCCGCAATGTAAAAAATACTTGTTTAACATTTTTGAAACTGCTAAGCAGTTTCGTTGATCCGAGTTTAGCCCCTTTGTTGGTACATTGCGGGTTGCGGTGCATTGGGGGTGTACAAAATATTGTATCCATTGGTTTTATTCTAGGATACAATTTATTCTAGGATACAATAATTGTAAGCACTTAAAGGGTACCTTTTGAGACATGTAATTTAAAAGTCTTACTATTTAATTTACACAGTTAGACAATAAAAAATATTCTATTCTTTTGATTGATCAATTGCACTCATCAGAACTCGGTAACCCGCAATGCAATGATACTCGAATTCAACTCTTGCACGTGTGTGTGTGTGCATCCATTTTCTATGGTCCGAGTGTAGTCAACGTTAAAGATAGGGAGGTTAGTTTATTATTAGAATAATGTAAAAAGGGTGAACAAAATGGAAAAAACTATCATGAATACTTTCGGACCCTTGCCTCTTCAGCAATAGTATCATTATGATTTTATATTAGCATACATTGTACGATTATAAACACATCTAGGTGCATATTTGTATTTCTTTGCTTTATTGTAATTTAACAATTGAGTAAATGGGAGATAATTTCGTCATGCCTATTAATGGTATGCAGAGATAGATCTTTTAGATTTAAGCTAAAATAAATGGTACCTATCTCCCACAACAAACTTGAACTTTGAGTTACGATGTACTTTGAGGTTTATGAAATAAATACATGTTTTCTTAGAAATAAAAGCTTCTATAAACATAGAACAACGATTAATTTAAATAGTTTAATTGAAATAAAACGGTAAACATTTGAATTAAGTATGTAAAACAAGTGACGATCAAGAAAACTGAAAGAGTCGTAGTACTCGTAAACAGGCGTGTATGTGTACAGCCATTTAAAAATAGTACATTACGATACAAGTGCAGAGAACAGGAAATTCGCAAGTGTATCGTACAACGTTTTACAGTACATATGGCTGTTTAAAGTTTCGACATATGCACGTAATCTGCTGATTACCGCACTCGTGCGGTAAAGCAGCACCATACGTACTGTAAAGTTACTTATAGTGGTTGTATTAGTAACACATTCTAAAATACTGTGATACTACTTCTGTTGTAATCAGTCAAGTGCGGTAGTAGCGAAAGTAGATATTTTTTAATGCGGACTGATTTTAACATACATTGAAATGAAGATGAAGCCGTACGGTAACTAATATTGCATGCCACATCGATGCAGTTTATTCACGACATGACTGTCTTTATTAAGGCCTGCGAGCCACAACTGACTTCCATAGACTGTTTATGGAAACTGAAACAGCAGTATCATAAAGTTTTTACAACGCGGCCGGCACTCGTAAACAGCACTAACTTAATGTTTTACGCACTCGGATCGCGCAGTTAACGCTCAAATTTGTCTTAAATACACCCTCTAACTTTAAAACAAGCAAATTATTACTTACTCACGCAAAAATAATCCAATATGATCTTCCAGCGACACAGCACCGCAATTAATTCAGCATATTCAAGTTCATATTTCACGTTACATCGCCCCGATAGTAAATAACGTCGAAATAAATTCCATACAGTAACAGTCGAACAACTTTTGTTTACATTTCAGACGCGAAACGTCACATGTATCCGAGTTTTGACAGATGATCATAAAGTACAAACACAAGCGCAGTCACATTTACATACGCGAGCGTAGAACGGAGCGGTCCGCGTGCTTTCGCGGTATTATAAAAACAATTTTACTATGGTTTTGTGAGTTTTACGTTCCGTTTTCAGCTCGTTTTTCGTGTGTCCGTCACACAGTTTGCCTTAGTACTGACCACAGCTTAGGGCGCCGGCCACGCGGCGGTGTGCGTGTGTGGACTTTCTGCACGCGATCTCTTCCAGTCGGGACGAGTGGGGCCGGCGCGCGTGTGCGTGAGCTTTACTTGTAGTATCCTAGACTCATTGACTGCCGCCCTTATTGTATGAATGTGGAAAAATTATAGTGTCGAGCTATGTTTTGCCTGAAACAGCGATGCGCGTTGTTTATGGCCCGGCCTGGTGCTCCAGAGCACTTAAGTCCCCAATTTGCCCGACGTTAATGTCCGTGCGTTTTGTTTTGCGACACATTATTCCTAACAAAGTATGGAAGTCGTGTAATTAAAGTCTGAACAACAGCAAGAACGTTCACTTAACTTATTGTTTTCTTTGTATTTTAAAAGTGAGTAATACTTTAAGCAGTTATTACTAACCTAGTCAAGTTGGGTTTTTTTTAACTTATTTTAATCTTATACTAATTCATAAGTTGACACGTCAGTTTTTATACCTGCCAATGTCATTAAACTGTGAAACTTTTGAAATATTTTGGCACGCACTAATATTTAGTACAACAAACAAAACATTGACACGAAAAATATCATCTTGTTAATCATATTATGTCATGTAATCTCTCTGGCACACCAACTTAGACTCGACTCAACTCAGGTCTCGCCTCCTGCGCTTCTAAGTTCTTATCCCACCCGTTCCTGTTTACTGCCGGATGTCATCGATGTATAAACGGTCTGCGGGCCTATGATGGTCGCTATTTTATCACTTATCGTCGTGTATAAGACATTCATCACGTTTAGACAAGAAGGTGAAGTAGGTATGTGAGTGTGAGAGTGACAGGCGTCTTATCCACGACGATAAGTGATAAAATGGCAACCATCATACGCCTTCTGGTGTCAATTCTTCTCATATGTTATCTCTGTTCTGAGCAATACAGTATGCAAACTTCCTTCTAACATCACATTTCAATTGAAGAAGGTTAAATTGTAATTTTTGCCCCATGACGCATTTGATGCATTAATGCTATTATAGACTCTTTTGAAGCGCGAATTAAAATCAATGGCACGCCATACATCATACGAGCCGCTGACTCACTTTGCTTTAAGTACAAGCCCACAAATAAGTCATCTCGGTCCATTATTCACTTTAAAAACAAACACGAACCGTCAACCCTTAGCAGTCCACGGCACTTTAAACACGTCTAAACATTAATCGAACAGTTAACAGTGCATTATATATTATATGAAGTCAAAACTCTCGCGCATTCTCCAAGTTAAGATTGCACATTTATCACGAACGGCCAAGCGCAGGACGGTCCATTAAGAGATTTTTCTGAATCATAAATCTCACTTCGCCTCATCTTGGCTCGATACTGAGATATGAAGTACGCACGATATAGTTGCCGTGCTAAAAAAAAAAAAAAAAAAAAAAAAAAAAAAAAAAAAAAAAAAAAAAAAAAAAAAAAAAAAAAAAAAAAAAAAAAAAAAAAAAAAAAAAAAAAAAAAAAAAAAAAAAAAAAAAAAAAAAAAAAAAAAAAAAAAAAAAAAATGCGAGCGTATGATGCGCCTTTGATATCACGCGGAGATGTTACGAGCAAGGTTTCTTCACAGAAACTGCTGTACAATGACCTGTAAATAGAAAAGATACTTTTTCATGAAATCCGCGAGCTCTTCTCTATTTCGGGAAACGAGCATAATCAAATGCGTGTTTTTTTTCCGTGAAAAATGACAATAGAATGAATAATTAAATGATACATTCAAAAACAGTTAAAATACCATTTTTCAATAGCAATTGCTTGTAACTGAAAACTTGAATTTATGTACATTTATATTCCAATTAACTAAAAAAATACCGTAAAAGGCCATTGTTACTATTGAAATATGATGCTTAAAAATAACGAAAAACGCAATGTCTTTGAAGCCCTACTTAATTATAAGCTGCGTTTTATTCCCTCCATGTTGACGTCACTCCACTCCGCCCAACATTCAGTTAAGTACTGCTATGATATTCAGAAGCTATCTTGATTCACCGCACCACCCGTGCCAAGTGTTAGTTGATCTCGCAGTTATTTACTTATGCCTAATCCTTGTATTGGTTTGGCTGAGGCGAGTTGCCGGTAAGCGTTGTGAATACCTCCTGATCGCTTGAGCTGTCCACAAAACAGACGCACAAAAGACCTTTTGTTTATGATCCTATGAGAATATTCTAATGAATGTGATTGAGCCATTGGTGAGCGGAAGTAGGCTGTTAATTAAATAAATTGATTTTGTTTATTGCAATCGTAAATCAGACGGGTCAGTTTTTTTATATGGCTGTGAGCTTAAAATATTGCTGTGGCACATACGTTGAATATATAGTTAATGAAGGTTAAAATGTATTAATCAGTCCCCTAAGATATTTCAACATTTAAGTATTTCTTGTATGTCTTCGTTGAAATGCTGTCTCATCTACTCGTACTTACATACAAAGCCGATCATCCGAACACTACAGAGGGCCAATTAACACGCCATATTTAACCTAACTACTAGCAACTAGCAAGTTAAGTGCCAAATAAAATGAAATGCATGAAAATAATCTAATTACACTCAAGATGGATTGAAAATCACGAGGTAGGTACATGTACGTTGGTTACACCTTCCATAGAGGAACTCATAAGACGGGCACCCCTGTAAACCTTGGTAGAATCATATCATTAGATCATTACTATTGTGGAATTTGAAGGTTGAGGTTGTAGTAATGTGTAATATTGTGGGTAACTGTGAAAGATAGGTGTACCGACATTTAGGATAATAAAGCAGTCTTCATCCTACATAACTTGTTTCATTACATGGTGGCAGCGGTGGGATACGAACCCACGCCTCCGAAGAGACTGGTGCCTCAAACCAGTCTGGTCTTTGGTGCTGTCGATTGTCAATTTCAACCCAGTGTAAACTAACCCGTAATACTGAAGCAATTAACGGTCGTCTTCGTCGAAGGTCTGTCAAGGAATTCCATGCTGCGCAACAGTTCTATCGTCGTTTGCTTTACGTCGTGTTGGTCAAATTTTTAATTAAATTTAAATATCAGTCAGTCATTCAGCCAGTCATATTCGGGGGTGATATCACAAACGGAGTCATAACGAGCTCACACCTCACTTTACATGGAAACTAATTATAGACTTTTTTATATGGAAACTAATTATAGACAAATGACACTAGACAGTTTCCATATAAGAACGGGTGAGGTGTGAGGTGACAGGTGAGGACGAGTCGGTTTGTGAATAAGAGGGCAGGTCTGTTAATGCGAGGATAGAGAAGAAAGAGGTAGAAGTTTGGACTCATATGCTGTAAGTGCATTAGGCATTGAGTAAATATGATCTTAGTAACTAATTCAATAACTATCGCCTTACGAATGTACGCCCTACATGGAAAATGGAGTTCATATATACATATAAACAAGGTTTATAATATGAAATAACGAACTGTTTTTTTATTTCTTTTAAGAGTTACTTTAACCCGTTATGGTTTCTACTGAATCTTTGTATGTTTTAAAAGGCCTATACAATTGCAATACAAAAACCAAAATTATAAAGGTACACACTTTTAAAAATTATTAACATAAACACAGTCAAACGAGAAATCATCTTTACTTTATCTTCCTTGCATATTACACATCTAAAGAACTGAAAAATCAACTTTACAACTTATGATATAAAGCAGACATTCGAAACTCGTGCGAAATTGAGATATGAGATTGTAAAAGTAATGGTTGAAAATTAAATAGATGCCATATGGCGTCCGAACGGAAGTGCGTATCGCCTGTCAGCCCTTTAATATAATAATGAAATGTTCTCATTTCTTTCAACTGACCACTTACAAAGAAGACAATGGCCGACGCCTGCGCTCATCCGGAGGGTTCGCGGATTTCGAGTTCGTTTTACGTTGGGCGACGCGTATGTTCGAATTTTAAGTGACGTTCTTAATTTAAAATTCTTAAAATGTGAATTGTATGTGGTATTTAGAAACATTAGCAGATGCATTTGCGAAATAAATTTTGTCATGTCCGGAGTGTTCATTATAGGCATTGATTTATTTAAGAAAAGTTGTTGTTCATGTTGGGACACAGGGCCTGCATTAAACGCCAATCAATGCGATTCATGCCAGCTGCATTTTTCAACAATAGTGCTAATATGGCCAAATAAATAGGTAGCTTCGCATAGACATCCTCTCGAATTATCCATTCCTCACTAGTCAGGCCTAGTCATCACTCTTTTACTTCGGGTAACACATTTTAAGGATCTCGAACATAGTGTTTCGTCCTCATACACAACTTTGGAGCTGACGAATATATTGATTTCAGGATTTTCTATGTTTCAATGTTTATTTGGGTTGGCAACGGTACAAATACGAGTAATACTTAATATTAGAATTAACTATAACGAACCAGCAAACCTGCCACTATTAAATACTTTTCCGCACTCTCAACTCAGCACATCCTCAAGAGCTCTGGCAACCTTACTCTTCACCAAGAGCACATCACGTACTCTACAGACCTAGTAAGTGTCGAATATAGACTATAGACCCTTGATAAACGTGATCAGTGCTAGTTATTTATAGGTTACAGATTGTAAAATTACCTAGCTGCTGGCCAAGGCAGACTATAAAGTGGTATTTATTTAGATTGTTATTACGCATGCATTTACTCGTCAGCTTAAGAATGGAGCATTTTACTGCGTAACGCGGACAATCGCGATGCGAGCAGTTTTACAACGGGGCGGTTAAATAGGTTCGCCTTAACGTGGGCGCCTCTCACACCGAAACGAATCGGATATGAGGCAGTGTGGTCACATCAGACGTGCAGGACGTTTAACGTTGTCCTGGCAACTTGCAGCGCAATGTGCAGTCAGCAGCAGAAGTAAGCAGCACTTTAACACGTTCACAATTATCTACATAGAGTCTTATTCTCTTGTCCACTCCGATCCGTCCACTGAAATTCAGTACTACAGACCTTTAAATTGGAAAGTGTCCATAAAATACCATATGCGTTTCTCTCGAATATAAAACTTTTTGATAGTGATGTGAGATATATTGTGACCGTATGACTTCATATGATTTAAGCATGACAAGTTTTTGTTTAAGTATTACGTTCATATAGAAGAAAACGATGCATAATATTGAATATGGATAAAACATATTGTGCGGATATTCCATTTTACTACGGTTCAGGCGAATTTTATTACGGTGTGAGGACACTTCACCTTTAAAATTGAAAGTGACGTAAGTGGTGTTTTAGTGCGCAATCGGCGAGCGAAAGCCATAAATCAAAGTTTTAGTGTCGAAATGTTGGGATGCGCTGGCCACTGGGGTGGCCAGTCTTAAATATTTTTTTAAAACCCGTCCTAAAAAAATAACTCAAAGAAACAATATGACATTGGCAAGTGCTGGCAACGTCTATTGTTCAGAGATGGATGACGTATTTCAGGCGCGATTACGATTGTGTGCGTTGACATTGTCTTTATCATGTCGTTGTAAATCAGCCATCGCTGTAATTTTTATGGTAAGTAATTCTAATAACTGTTTTTGTAGTATTGCTCCTAAATTATTATATCGAATAATTATGTCAAAAATTGTCCAGCTAAACTGACCGTTATAGTATCACCACCAATCTTCCAATTGTTATTTGTACCCTGAATTTTACAAAAAATCTCCGATTACCATGGTGAATATTACTGAGCAGGAAATTGTCTGGGCGCGGAACATCATTATTTCCACTCGAAGTGTCATCAAATAGTAAATTAACCTACGGAAATATTTGTGATATCATAGCAATGTTACAATATATGCAATGTCACGAACTGTCAAATATTGCTTGTGAAATCGATATATATGAAGTTGTGGACGTATTATTTGTCTCCATTGAGAAGATGTCACATGTCAATACACGTCGGCAATTTAGTACGAAGAAGTGATTTTCAGCTTGTAAAATCTTCGCGTCATTTTTGCACGTCGTTGCTTCTGAATATCCCTTGAATTGAAAAAAAAGGTACATAGTTAAGGACTTAATTATGTCTACATTTTAATTGATTCCGTTGTGTTACGTAAGTTACCCATATAAATTGTATGACTAATTTTCGTAATACAAACGAATCACTTAAAATGTACACCCATTACATATATCTTAATGTACCAGGAATCACTCATTATAGAGTTTAATCTTTAAAAAAAATCGAGCAAAATAGTAGTCGGTATTAGGTAGACACTTTACCCACTTACTCGCTTACCCAGACCCTCATTATTTTTTTTACTGTGAACCCGGAACAACAAACTACAACAAACAAATGCAAATTTACAAACCAAAGCACAAACACAAATTACTTATACACACATAAAAACGTACATCTTTTTTCACATATTTTTTGTCTGGATGGTTCATACCAATAATAGTTTTCAGTTTCAGCTTTATGTTTTTATTCATAAACAACTTAGTAATTACAACAGTGCTCCTAGAAAAAAAAAACGCGATTACATTGGATTTATGAATTAACATAGAGTCCCTATCTGACGTCAATCTGTGACGCAACCTCTTTCTGATAAGTGCATTGTCTTATCTTAAAGGTCGATTTACATTTGCAAGAATTGCATGTAATTTTCATTACATTGCGCGCATGCAAGCTACCGAAGTAAGACGTGTACGATTAAACTCTGCAATGTAATGTTTTTTTTATTACATTGCACTAATTAATCGTACTTGTCTCACCTCGGTAGTAGTCCGCAATCTTTCAATGTAATTAAAACCGTATGCAAGTTCTGACACTCGTACAGTCAACTGCAAAAATATGGGTGCATACAACTTGCTCAAAAATACGTCTTATCTCGACGGATTAAGGTTGCTTTAAGTATTTATGAGAAGATTAAATCGAGACGTATTTTTGCAGTTGACCGTACCATATATCTGACTTCTAGGTGCGGAAAGTAGCAAATATGTACACATAACACATTGTAAACAAATAGGAATGCGAAAATATTGTAAGATTGACCCTTGGAGGTTCGCATAGCGAGGCGAGACGAGAATAATGTGTTCTACTCTTTCTTATTTGCACAGATTGAGTGAGACAGGAGTGGGTCAGTTAGCAGCAAGTATTTACTAAAGTATGTATTGGAATCTAATAGTTGTATCTAGTCTAAAATGCTTATCAATAAGGCAAGTCTAGTCGTGGAATGAAAAAGATTCGTTACTTTTCGACCTTAACATAGAGTTGAAAGTGACGAACCTTTTCATTCCGCGACTGTACCTAGAATTAAGTTTATCATCGTAAATATGTACAGTCATGAAAATTTATTCGCTAATCATTTCGCAATATTTTCTTTGAATTTCTAAACTGTTTGACAGGACTGACAACATTAATTAAGTGGGTCACAAATTTAATTCCTTGGCAATACCTATCAATGTAATGTTGCGGTTGCCATGCTGGTGTACTGCGTCAGGGATGTTCGTGCACGTGGGTGTGGATGGTTTCCCGGCCATCATGTTGCGTACTTATAAAATATCATTGGTTGCGGCTGTCTCGGAGGCACCGTGTAGTGTGCCTGCGAGACAGCCGCAACAGTCTCCTGGTCGTTACAGCTGACAGGCTAAATAGTCAGCTCCTCACCCGTTGGATTAGAGTACATTCAAATTTGATCACAATGCACGTACCATAATATGAAATACATACTTATATGTCATGGTTGATTACCCCTGCTAACCATTAGAGCCTTAACATTAGACTTAAGTTTTAAAGTGTAAGTAAAATGGCCCACAAGCCATCTGAAATAAGCGATTTTTGTCTTAAATTTTTATTTTAACCTTTTTTTTCAACACCATGCCGGTGGCAAACAAGCGTAAGGCTCGCCTGATGGTTAGATGCAGCCTGATGAAGCCTGCAACTCCTGAGGTGTCACATGCTCATTGCCGAGTTGCCGACCCTTTAAATAATTATACATTCCTTCCCGTTCTATTTCCTAGCATGAAGGCTGCGATTCCATAATGATAGAAGGGGTCAGTACTTAAGAAATCGAATTTTGTCATGACAACTTATACTGATTTTAAAAGACGGAGATATGAAAAATGAATCCCTATGACATGCCAGGGACACCACATTGTCACCTCGAACTCAGCACGATCAATTTGATACCTGCCCATTAAAAAACGTCATTGTCATCCCAGGTCATTCACCCCGTTTAAATATAACGCCGCCACCCAGAAGATGATCCGCAATAACAAAGTAGCGGGTATGCAGAAGTGATTAAATTACAACCGCCGTAAAACAATGGGCGCAAAACCGCGTCGTTTGCGATTCCCGGTACCAGAATTAACCTAAACGATGGCAAAGCGAAGGAGGGATTTCATCGAGTGTTAGTGCTGAAAGACATTGAAAGGGAGTCAATATTAGACAAACATTTTGCATTCTAGTTTTTATTTTACTGTTTCGCGTACTCGTCGTTCTCACATGTTAACTTGGTGCAATGCACACAAAGCCATGGGTCACTACAGTAATTTATGGCAGTTCGCTTTGAGAAACCCAAGCGGAACTGGAGCTTAAGGAAATGGAAGAAACCATCAACCAAGAAATTTATCAACTAATCTTAAAACGAACTGTATTTTGCTCATAAGCATATATACGTAGGCGCAATAGGTACACAGACACCCAAACATTGAAATAATTTGTAGACACTAGGAGAGGCGTTTATTTTAAAAGTGTAGGCCAACCAGTGGTGATTCTTGCATCACATTAAGTTTAAATACATCTTCGCATGCTGTGCATATCAGGTCAGACGAGAGTCCATACGGGTTTTAGATTTCACACATACCCTATTTCTTTACATATTATTAGGCCGCGGTCTGGACGCCAGCGGGCAGTGGGGAAGCGAGCGGGCGCCCATACATTGAGCCCAAAGAGGACCTTAGCTTTTTGTGGACATTGTGAAAGATGACATGCGTGCCAATGGTCTCACAAAAGAGGATGCCGAAGAAGTGGAGAAGAAAAAGTGGAAAAGCAGACTCTGGGCTCCCAAGCAGCAGCTGAGAATGCAACCGGGATAAACGCTCAAATGAGAGAGAGAGAGAGAGAGAGGATCTTAGCTTGTGCACCAAGATAACTCCACTCGTGTCTATTTTGCGCCATATCACGCCAGTTGTATCCGAGGTTGGCTAGGTCTTTGAGGGCTTCGTCATTCCAGCGGTATCTGGGATGACCAATTGGACTTTTGCCATTGGGCCGACCCTCATACGCTCTCTTCACTGAACGATAGTCTCCGATTCCCTCCAAATGGCTGAGCGGTACTTGTATTTCATCTGTGCCAGCGGTTTCGCGTTGCCTTAACTTCACCTATTATGTTCGGATTAGCCATCAACTCTTCCAGATCCCTTTTCTTCCCCCGTCTTCGCTTCTGGTTGGACCCAGAATCTACCCCCAGATTTTTCTTTTTCTTTTTTTATGAAATAGGAGGCAAACGAGCTGATGAATTGCCTGTTGGTAAGCTGTGTTCGTTAAAAATATGATTCTTTATCTTTATAAATCTTAACGTTGATCGGTTTGTAATCGTAAGTTGGTGCAACCCGCCCTTAGTATTGAGTAGGTGTCAACCACGGGGAAATTTTCCTTTCGTCATACTGAAATAGTTTATTTATTTATTTATTAGGAGAACAAACAAACATAGATGTACGAAGGAAAAAAACTTACAGATTAATTACTACTAAACATGCATCTAAGTCCTAAACAGTTCCCACCAAAAGATACATTGCTTATAAATGTACTACATCACACAACACAATTGAGAACAAAAGATACTAAATATAAACAATTTAGAAAAAAAAAGAGATTCAGGACGAAACAAAAATATTTCAGACATTATGAAGAGAGTTCCAACATACCAACAATCAATATTAATATAACTAAAAATTAAAACACTTTTTGCAAGAGCGAAACATATACAAAAGATAATAATACACTTATGCCTGTACTTATAATTCTTTTTTGAGTTTTTTTTTATACCAATCATCATCTCGGATCAACTTAAGAACTTGGCTTTTGTACTGGACCAAAGAAGTGTTGAATATGTCGACTGAGACCAGGCACTTGTTAAAGCCATTGCACATGCGGCGCAGAGGTGCGCGCACCCCTGCGTTGCTGGAGCATACTGGGACGGCGAATAGGGCGTTGGAGCGTGTTCTACATCGTGGTGGTACGCGTAACTGAATCTTATGTAGAAGTTCCGCGCTATTATACTGCCCGTTACAAATCTTGTACAGGGCTATCGCATCGGATACCTTACGCCTTGCTAACAACGACGAAATTCTATAGTGTTTTAGCAATTTATTATATGTCATCCGTTTACCCGTCAAACGTCTATGTAATATTCTAAGGAACTTTTTTTGCACCATTTCTATAGATTGTGCATATTTAGCATAAAAAGGGTTCCATATTACTGCAGCGTATTCCAGCTGCGGTCTAACTAAAGTTTTATATAATAGTAGATATGACTCAGTTTTTTTGAAAACTTTAGCAGATCTCATAACAAAACCTAATATTTGATAGGCTTTAGCGACGATACGTTCAACATGTTCGCTAAAGTGAAGCTTATCATCAAATAAAATTCCTAAGTCGCGGACCAAAGAGACCTTCCCTAATTGAGTACCACCTATGTTATAATTAAATGTCATGAGCCTCTTGCGATTTTTTGTGAATGACATTTGTACACATTTTTCGGCTGCTAGCTGCAGTTTGTTAAAACGACAATACTCATTGAAGCAATCTAAATCTGTTTGGAGTAATTTGCAATCATCTTCATTATTAACAGGTTTGTAGATTTTCAAGTCGTCGGCAAACATTAAAAAATTACTATACCTAAAACATGACTTGATATCGTTTATAAATATGATATATAATAATGGACCCAGAATAGAACCTTGAATTACCCCCGAGGTTACGTTAGCAACTTTAGACTTGAACCCGTTAATGACTACAACCTGTGTTCTATTCGATAGATAAGATGCAAACCAGCGAAGAAGATTGCCCCGGATTCCGTCAAAAGCTAGTTTCTTAAGAAGATAAAGGTGGTCGACCTTATCAAAGGCTTTGCGAAAATCAGTAAAAATAACATCAGTTTGCTCCCTTTTATCCATCGACTCAAAAAGAAAATTGGTATAAATTAACAGATTGGTTACTGTAGATTTATTTTTAACGAATCCATGCTGTTCGGGCTAAATAAAACTCAATAAGAGGATATATTGAGTCATGAACCAGACTTTCAAGAATCTTGGGAATGCAAGACTGCACGGAGTTACATTAATTAAACGAAGTTGATCTTTTTAAAACGAATCGTATGGGATTTTGGTTTACTGATCAGTTTCTAAACTACGTTTAATTAATGTTTTGCCATATGTGTCAAGACCTACATATTGATTGTCTTCGACTTTATCTTATTACTACAAAGTTGTCAATATAATCTTAAAATAAACTTTGATAGCTTACTCAGAGATAAAACCCTGTAAACATTACCATAATTATTGCAAGCGTCGGAAATTATCTAAGAAGAGATTTTTTGCGTTTTATATTTAACTGCTAACCCTAATGTTAAACGTGAAGTGAAATTGAGCCACATGTTTTAGAATTATAGACATAAACTTATCTGTGTTTTTAAAATACTGACACTTCGAGTTGTTGAAATCTTTTCCAATCCATTTTCAAGTGTTGCCACTTGAAAATGGATTGGAAAAGATGTATAAGTCCGCACCCCACTGAAAACCGTCACGGCTTGCCATGTTATTATGATGAGTGTGACCGTTTTAGCTTAGTTTCTTTCTTCGTACCTAATGTGTCCTAGAGAAACTCAGGGTCCGCTGTAACATATTACATTGTATCAATGTTGGCCTGCGACCCTTACAAGGTCATTAGTCCACCGTGTGGGGGGCCTGCCCACGCTACGCCTTCCGGTACGCGGTCGCCACTCGAGAACCGGGCGCGGGTGTCCGCTGGATGCGGGTGGCGCAGGACCGGTAATTGTGGAAGTCTATGGGGAGGCCTATGTCCAGCAGTGGACGTCATTTGGCTGACATGATGATGATGATGATGAATGTTGGCCTCATACCTACTTACTTATTATATGTAATAGAAATTTTTTATTAGCTTCTCTGCTCCTAGTTGGTTATTCCTGGAGGTGAGTGGGAGTATCAGGAGTGCGCTGTCTTGAGAGAGAGGGCATTTGTTCCAGTTGTTGACACAGCGATTACTCAACTAATAAAGGATTAGTATTGCACTTGAGAGTCGCAAGCATCCATAGGCTAAGATTTCTTTACAATCTGGCCGGCCATATGCTTGTTTTTCCAATGTCGTGCTATGGAATAATACGTATCACCGGGAAACTTGATCATATTGTCTACCAACATTGTTTCTTCGTCATTGTGACAACGATACTTCGTTTGTAGTAAGAGTCCATTAATTTGTTGTATTTACAACTTCACGCGAACACTGTAACAAGAGTTGAGTAATAATATTTACTAGGAAAAACTATTATTTTTAGTTCGTGAAACATAAGAATTGAACGTTTTTAGAATGATATAATGCATTTTAAGAGTTGTTTTATAGCCACACGTGTAGGTTGTATAATTTGAATGATACTATTATTGGTAAACGGAACTTAATCGCGTACAGTCAGCATCAAAAGTAGCTACGTATATGAAGAGGTCAAAAGCTCTGATTCCCTAATAATAAGGACTGACTGTACAACTGAAATTTATTATGTTGATGTTGAATCATTACTACGTCGTATATCGTTTTTTTATATTACCCCGGTGGTAAACATATGTCTTGCCTGATACAATATTTAATAAATATATAAATATTGGGGGACAACTTACATAAATCGACCTAGTCCCGGACTAAGTAAAGCTTGCAGTATGGGTATTACGATATACATACCTACTTACATAGATAAGTACATATTTAAATACATACATACATCGTTGATCCCGTCTACAACAGCAATCAGTAAGTTAGAGGCCTTCGGGCGGCTTGAGAACTTCTAACAGTCTAGTTGCCCACTCACTTGACAAGAAGGGGGTTCGAAGTTGCACCACGTCCGTAGGGAGTACCCACCGTTACCTTACACTATGACCCATGGGTGGTGCTAAAAGTGCAACAAAACTGGCAACTGTAGAACCTTCTCGAAGACCTCACAGTTCGGAAATAAATGCTATACGGTTTTTATTTTATTTAATACGTAGGAAACATCCAAGACTCAGGAACAATATTCGTGATAAATGCCCGAATAATGCCCCGACCAGGATTCGAACCCGGGACCTCCTGTTTCGTAGGCAGTACCAACTAAGCCAAAGTGGTCGTCAAAAAGTGATGGCATGCAGACACCATATGACCACCTATGACCGCATGGGACTCCAGAACAATCGTAAGCGCACTGTCTACCCTTATATGATTTTGTGTCACTTTAGATAAGTACGAGTAAAACATTCGCCGTCTTTTTGTATAACTTCTTTTTTATACTACGACGGTGGCAAACAAGCTTACGGCCTGCCTGATGGTAAGCAGACATTGACAGGCATTATGCACAAGCCACTTATGGATTTGAAAGCGTCCATAGGCTACTGTTAGTCGCTTACCAGATGAGCCGTATGCTTGTTTGTGTTGTGACAATAATAACTGTTGGGTAAAAGGCCAGAGTTCATTTTCGTGCAACAAACTGCGGCGAAACGCTAGCGCTGTGACTCAGGAAATTTAAAATAAAACAGATGATTTGTCTTCTAGCCGACAGCACAGTGAGAGTGAGAGACATACTTAATGAATTATGAGCGTCATATTGTCAAATTGTGATAAATAATATGTATGTTAAGTCTGTAAGTGCAAGTATTGACGTATTCGAACAATCTTGGTATTGATAACAATTAACACATCTCGCAATGGCACCGAGATGCCGCGCATCGCTCCGCCGTGTATCACCGCTGTCTCACGTCATCTCTGATTAAATTTTACCGATCCCCGCTCCCATACGGAATCTTAAATCTGTAATCTCCACTTTTTGCATTCTCCGGCTCGCGCCATAACGACACAATAAACGTATTTTACACGCGCACACTTAACGTTCGAGAAATAAAAGGCGAGCGAACATCAAGAAAGCAATAACATCATTATCATAGCAAGTCGGCCATCTCTTTCCAATAGGTCTTACCACACCCTTGGCCCCGCCTACCGCGTATCGCCTCTGTCACCTGTGTATCTTGAAACATTACACATATGCAAAACTTTCGCGCTCGCATCTCAGTACACACGTACAGCCTCCATACACACATACGTAACTCTCGTCTGTGCACGGGTGCAGCTGCAGTGCTCTGTGTATGTGTGCACTAGCCTAGTATAAATCTGCAAGATAAAAATTGTGCTATATTGCATCGGCGGCTGTATCGTGATTTTCTTTTTGCTGAGATAGTGCCTAGTAGGTTGTTTACGCCTAAAACAGTGGTCGATATCTCAGCGTTGTGTCGTCGACATGTTATATTTTGCCGGAATGTTGATAAAGTATTTGAATCAGTTGCACTGAAAGAGTGATGTGACTCATTTGTGTTCTGTAAACAATAAATCTACCTTCTGTTACTGAGAGATCAGGACACTGCAGGCAACTCCACTTCCACTCAATTCTTCAAAGGCTAGCTGGAAGACATCCCTCGTAGGCATAAGTTCGCCTTTGTTTGTACTATAATCTAATCTGGCATATATATTGTTTTAACCTGCAAGGTAACTACGTGACTTTCCGAACGTTCGATAAGTAAATCTAACTGTCAATCTTACTATGCAAAATGACATTTAGATCAGCTTTACACACGCTCGAAAGCGTTACGTAATTACCCCTCTGTTATTGTGCACAATAAATTGCTTACACAATTTACACATACGAGTAATGTACATACAATTTGTTGGATTTTGAAATATTCTCCCAAATTAATATCGACGTTGTATTTGGCCTTTATAAGACTTTAATGCATTTAATGTTGTAATGTCCCTAACTTTTGGAATGAAATAGTTATTTGTCATACAATGGTGCAAAGTTAATAAATAATAATAATAATAATAAATATTAAAGGCCAATTTTATTCTAATTAAACTAGTCCAATAAGGCTTGTGTTATGGGTACTAGACGACAATATATTTAATAGATATATACTTAAATACATAGGAAACATCCAAGTCTCAGGAACAAATGTCTCTGCTCACCACAGAAACAAATGCCCTTACCGGGATTCGAACCCGGGACCTCTAGCTTCGGAGGCAGTGACACTACCAACAAGGCTAAACAGGCCGACAATAGCCGATATTGTTAGCAACGTTAGATAATTGTTAATTAAATAATTCTCGAGTCTTTAATAACAAAACGATCGTAGAACCCTAATTATGAAACTGTTGCATAAATACGTCGATATTAAACGATAATCGTATTTTTAGCATTGAAACACACTGAATTAATAAATAACAAAATGTAATCACTGTTTCTACAAATATACAATGAATCTGCTATAAATTAATGATTTTACTGATACAAAGCTACGTGACAACAAAATTACGCGCCGATTAATTGGGACCTCTAGCTTCGGAGGCAGTGACACTACCAACTAAGCTAAACAGGCCGACTTGTAGTTTAACCGCGAGTGTGGAATTGAAACACGAGCTAGCGAATGGATTCTATGGTTGAACGAAGCAAGTGGTTCAAAAATAGAATCCTGAGCGTAGCGAGTGTTGAACATACGACACGTAAAATAACATTGCAGTCGTGTGTAACAAAAATCTTTTCACCTCACAGCGAGGAAAATACAACACAAGAGGTGAAAATAACTTCAACTCATCTGTAAACAATTTATGGCAGATTAGAGTTGGCCAATCTCTGAAATAAATCAATCAATAATCTCTCAAATAAAATCAGAATATCTACTCTAATCGATTTTGCGAATGTTAAATTATGGATTTTTTCGTGCTGCTAGTACAAGATCCCTTACTTCTCGGGATAATTCAGCACAACTTAATTGGTTAAGGACTTCAAAATTATCCCGAGAAGTACGGGAACGGTAATGTTGGCATAACCGTAATGCAAAACCAATGCCCAGAGCTTCACTAAGAATACCAACGCATTTAGCTTCCCAACCATGCATATAAACAATAGTCGTCTACAAACTACGTACTAGTTAACACCACGCACGCATTTCAATCGCCAATTTTTCGTACATCCGCCACGAGCGGCGATTAACAGCGATTTCAGCGGGCCACTATAAACTTCATAGTCCAAAGCAAAACGACCTTAAACGTACTAGGCACTTATGACGTTTTGGAGGTTGAGTCCATAGTAAAAAGCGGCATCTCGACATAAGAGCCAAAAGCAATAGGGGAAATTGTCGTTTGAATAGACATAAATGACTCGTATTGTGCATAAAACAGTTAACTACTCGACATAATTACGACTATTCAATGCATTGTTCAAATATTTCAATGAAAATGAAAAATATGTAACTGTATTTAATTTTGTTGACCTGAGTTTCATTTCTCTAATAGTAATATTGCGCAGCTACCTACTGGTTAACAGTGGTAGTACTACGCGCGCTGATTATTTTTGTCAAGTCCCACTTCTAAGTGTTTCCACCTCAAGAACGTATATGAAGTTAGAAAGAAATTATTTACGAGTATTTATCTATTGTCAACCAATATCGTTAAGATAAGAAGCAGGCAGTGCTGGGTTCAAATACCGGTAAGATAATTTATTTATGTCATGGGCACGAAAATTAGTGACCGAGTTTTGGATTAATCTATGTGTTTATATTTACTAGTATAAGTAAGTATAAGCATTTACATATCGTCGTCTAGCGTCGAAGTAATAGTATTGGCTTAATGTGGGACTAGGTCGATTGATGTAAGTTTGTCCGCCAAAGTATTTCTTAATACGTAACTAACCACTGCCTTCCAATACCGCAATAGCCAGCTGAATTTTGGAACTTAGTTACTTTGTGTTTGATACTAAACCTCTACTTAAAATTCCCCACTCTTTCGTTTCAGAATTTAGCTTCCCGACCCCTGAAAAAGGCCTGATGGAATCGAACTTCATACAGAAGTTTCTTCGAATGTCTACTTCTTACATACAAATCCATCCTTCTTACATATGATCGTTGTTCGCAAGCTTGGTGATAAACTTTTTGGATTTCCCAGGCAGTGTCAAGAGACTTCAAAATCATAAAATGTTTAATTCCATCTGCTTCCTTCAGGGGTGTGGTCCTCGAGACGCTAGTGGAGGTGTGAGGACAATTATGTAGTAGTTCAGTACCACACAGAGTATGTATGTTGTATGTACATAAGAATATATAAGTATAGTCCGAGTAGGAACAGTATTTAGTTCGTTACATTTTTTAACATTGGTCAAATTGAAGTATCTGAGAATAGGAAAAATAATCCAACTGTTTTAGGTTCGTTATTTGTCAAAGCATTGTCATTGCTGGCACAATTTTATACGACAATTATATTTTTTTAATAGTCCGAAGCTTATTAAAAAAATAATCGCTCGCGGTACGAGCATGAATCATTTCCCTGATAATTACCCTGCCTGCGCATATTCCAACTATAATTACTATGTTTTGGATAAACTGTAGCGCACACTGACTCAATGATTACGTCCGCTTACCGTTCCTGTAATTAAACATTTTAATAACTGCGCCGGTTAGGGTACGGTTTCGTTGGAGCTGAAAACGCAGACACCTGGTACGCACGCTCGGTTGCTTGATATACTTTCATTTGATTGATATAGTTGATGAACTTGATATAGTTCAATTCGGCTCGTTTTCAAAACTGACTTGACCTGATATTACACGTCAAAGTGTATGATTTGTGTGGTTAGTCCATTGGTACAGATTGTTTGGTTTAATCGTTACTAAGGCAAATAAACCCACAAGCCTACCTTACTTTATGAGGATTTATCAGGATACTAGAATTTCCAAATTCTGTTTCAGTACAGTTGTATTCATTACTAACCTCAACGTTTCAACTTCGCCGCTGCTGTCGCACATTGTCATATATCCATTAACGTCGGCTAAAATCGCCGCATCGAGACTGTACCTTAATAAAAAATTAAAATTAGCCTCCGTGGTCTGTCACGCTTAGTTCGAACGACTCTAAATGTACAAAAGGCATATCTTGGGATAATATTTTGGTCACTTACGTCATTATGAGTATGAGTAAAACAATGTCCTAATTATTGCTCCCGCGCACACCTTGACGACAATTTATTTCTCATTACCGTAGGCTTGGACCGATTTAATGACGATAGTTTCGTTTTTAATTTCGCTAATAGCACTTTAATTACGACTAGGATTGCTGCGTAATGTTGTTGTGTTGACAAGCGTCTATTGTGTTCAGAAAAGTACTGCGCATATAATTTTGTAACGGATTCAATGATGTTTGATATACTAGAGAACATCATCATCCAAACACTATCTCAGTACAGTTGCATCCTGAAGGATGCCCGGAGTCTGCTACTACATATATAAGAGATCACTGTAGATAAATACGATTGATCGTCAATCCCATACGTGAAGTAGATGATAATGGTGAAAATTATAAAAACACATATTCTTACAAAAACCACCACCATATCAGCCCTAGGACGTCCACTGCTGGACATAGGCCTCCCCCAATTTCATGGGGGGTAAATGCCATAATCGCCACGCTTGGCATGCGGGTTGGCGATCGCAGTATCTCCACCGCACTCTAGGAATGCTGCTGCCCATTCTCCGGTGGTCTTGGTCGTAGTTTACAAAAACAGTTAAAACCATTTATAATATTCATAGCTTAAATAATATAATTTTACATGTCTTTTGCTCTAATCATGGTCAATCCGTAACTAAGTGTGCTGTTTATATAAATTGTGAGGATCCATGATATGTATCAATAATATTTTCTTGCATGTTCGAATGACATCGGTTGGCTCGCCTGTCGAGTCAACGTTCTGAGGTCTTTGAATTGGTGTTTAATTTAGAACAACTTGTACTTATCACGCTTTAATTAGGTACGAACTAAGTTTAGTTTGTTTTATTACAAAACAATTATCTCCAACTATGACAGCCAACTGAACACTCCACAAACATAATATATTATCCCAAACGCACTCTGGCGCTCTTTCAGGCGGGCTTAGGCATTACTGTCATTACACCCTAGTTTTATAATTGTTAATGTTGGCACTCATGTGAATTTATGATAACAACAAGTTAACAGCCAAGTGTAACCGTTGTGTTGGTATACATGAATACACAAATATTTCGTACATGGGAGAAAGCTATCCAAATTAATACAAAACCTTCATACAGCTAGTTTTATACACTTACAGTTGCTTAAGTCCTAATGAAAAATCCGCCTTAATACAATACCGATACATAACCATTACATTCATCAAGAAATATCGCGTCCACTTTACAAACGTGTCAATCTGCACCCTAAAGGTCCATTCACACATGCCTTTCGATTCGATTCGCACGTCTTTTGTCTATCTCGAGTTTCAATTCGTCCGCCATTGTGTCGCTTGAGATGAGTGGACGGTCGTTAGTGGGATCTCCTCTAGCAGATAAGGCTTACAAAGGAGATCGGGCGTAATCTGCGGTGTGAACGAGGAAGCGCCTTTAGCGAACAACCCGCCTATTAATTGTGCCCTTTTGTTACATGGCCGTTTTAGATCTGCTGATAGTTTAGTGGGTTTCAGGATTGTAGGAATGTTTGGTATTAGCCAAATGGTTGATCTTGGTGGTTAGTGGTTCGAGTGGTTTTATCAAAGGCCTTAGATTTTTTTTAAAACATTAACACAAACGAACGCAATGACAATGTGATTGAATCCTCACTTTGCTCGGTCAGTATGAATAATGACCACCCTATCTTGGGCAAAATAATTATCTGTCAAATTGGTGAAAATTGACAGCCTATTGACATCTCACCAAGAGCGCAATTTACATTTATTCTTACAATTCCATGAATCTAATGGATGTCTAGTTTCAAATTAACAGTGAATATACATTACGTTCATCTTATGAGTACATTACATAAAAAATGTGCCTGAATCAATATTTCTGTTGCAACCAGAAGACAAGACAACACGGAAACGTTATATTCATTAATGTCACCCACACTATCAAATAGTGTCAACACATGTGTATCGTGTTTGTGAATAAGGACATTGTAGATGGCATGTTCAGTCAGAAGAAGCGTCAATGTATTACTTATTTTTACATTGTGTTTAAGTAATGACTTACTACACAATATAAAAATGTTTGAGATGATGGTATTGAAAATGTGGAAGTGATCTGGGCCCATAACCTGATGCATAAAGCGAAACTAGTTAATTGGCCAACTTATTCATATTGTTTCTTTGGTATGAGGCGCTTAAGTTAAACTTTAAGCGGGTTGTACACAGTTGAAAAAACATATATATTGGCTTTATTGTATCTTACGACCTGGTAGTGACCCTGCCTACGAAGCTGGTGGTCCCGGGTCCCGGGTTCGAATCCCAATCAGGGTATTTATTTGTGTGGTGAACACGAATATTTGTTCTTGACTCTTGTATGTTATTAAAGTATTTATTTATTTATATATATACGAGTATGTATGTATATCGTCGCCTAGTACCTACTAGGTGATCACTACATTGCGCGGTTTGACAGATCGATTGAACACATTGTACCATGGTAACCCGCAATGTAATGAAACTCGCATGTGAGTCTTGTATTTGTGAACAGAGACCTTAACTTTGTGTCCACAACAAAGACGTGAACCTAAATCTGTGTATCATCCAGGCCTGACTTGATTTTCTAACATTACGATTGATTTTCTAACGATTCGGAAGTGCTTGTTGCTAGGCCTATTTGAATAAAGAATATTTTAATTTTGACTAACTAAGGATGGCATAGATACAACCTTGCCTAAGTTGCACATATTCCATCCCATCCTTATCTTATATTATGTGTGTGTTATTTTTTTTACCTATACATTTTACATAGAAGACGTATCTTGAACACCCGCGACCTCCTTACATCTACGTCCACCATATTTCAAGCGCGTAATCAAGCAATATTCTTCTTAATCAACCCCACCCACTGGGGGTCGATTCAACCAACAAAGGAATTGATTAAGTAACTATACCACGATATTACCCCGCAGTATTATTCCACTATAATAAAGAGGGCTCGGTAACCGTGGTACTTAATGAGAGAAAACTTGATTAGAATTCGTATTAATCTCCCGATAAGTTGGGAAAGTTGGCGGACTCTGATTGGGCCAACGATAGCCCGATCTGATAATGGGGCTTAGGAAACTTCCCGAACATACACAATTTGTTTATTAATTAAGTATTACATCATCTTGTTATTGATGCTTTTTCGTGGAATAATAATACAAAAAAGGTTATTTAGTAAGGGTGTATTTTTGTATCGGACCGCGAAGGGTTTGAACAAAAACTAACGAACCTTTCATGTGTTAATGGCGTAAAATCTAAACTACAAGATGAATTTCTTTTGTACATCTAAGAAATAAACTATGTAGCTACGTAGATTATTATTTTGATCAAGTATTAACGAACGACATGGCAATAAAGTAAAATGTAAACCCATTGAAGAACTCAAGTTTAAAACACTCGCTTCTCCCGGCATGGGACGTTAAAAGTTCACAAATATTGCTTATATCTCTTCTACTTAGAAAAAAAGTCCAATGTGTCGTCTAACAACAACACGTTATACCATTACAAGTTAGTACCTACTATGGTTAAATAGTACATTACGATACAAGTGCAGAGAACAAGAAATTCACAACGAGTGGAGATAAATTGAAACACGACCGAAGGGAGTGTTTTAAATCGACACGAGTTGCAAATTACCTGTTCGCACGTGTATCGTACAACGTTTTACAGAACATATAGCTCTTTAAAGTTTTTACATATGCACGTAATCTGCTGATTACCGCACTCGTGCGGGAAAGTAGCACCATATGTACTGTAAATTTAAATACAAGTGTAGTGTGGTTGGAATTACCCTTGATTGCACTTAAACATGCTGTAGATATTTATATGTATTTATACTTGGGCATTATATCTATACACAGTTATGCTTGTATGTAATACAATAACAGTTTATTGCCTTTTCTTGTTCATAGGAAATATTAATTAGGAAGGCGATAGGAGGCAGAGTGACGCGTGGACATTTATTACTGTCTCCCACTTCGTCTAGGCCACCAATTCATAAACGCTTTATATGTGGACTTAGCGTTGTTTAGGCCAGCCATTCATACAATTATTATTTTTTTATACTACGACGGTGTCAAACAAGCTTACGACCTGCCTGATGGTAAGCAGACCCGTAGCCTATGGACACTTGCGACTCCAGAGGAATCACAAGTGCGTTGCCGACCCTTTATTGACTTGGGGATGCACTGTGTTGTGAGTGAGGGACCCGTAGACGTCTCCAGCTGTCAAGCTAGAGACATATGCAGGCCCCTCACTCCCAACACAGAGCTCTGGCGACCTTATTCACCACCAGGAACACAACACCACATACCTGCCTAATGGGCAAGTAGTGATGCTATTATATAAGTATGCATGTGCTGCCAAAATATTGACAGTGAATAAAGTACTATTAGTACTTCAAATATTTCATAAAGTTGTTATTACGAGTAGTACAATAAGACGATTTTATCGAAATATAATTTGATACATTTAATATACGATGTCAATTTCATCATTCAAACAAGTGCAAGTATCCTTTTAGAATAATACCTTCTGAATTATGAACATTATGTTTAATAATTCACCTTGTTTTACAGCTGGCTTTAACATAAAACCAAGTCGTTTTAAAATAGCAAACGTAAATAACAAACGTAAATTATCTTAATTTGTGAAGCAACACTATATCTCCATAATCAGACCTTACAATGAGCAATATGGTGGTATGTTTCAGTGCCAAGCCGACGTTTACTGCCATAGTAACATCCTACATTCCATTTCACAGCAAAACTTAAACCCCGAACTTACATTATAAATTCAGCACCGAATCAAATGATAGAGCTTACGTAATTAACTTGGGAAGCGAAGTTGGGCGTTAAGACCGCTCTAAGTCCGCTAAGTTGGGCTTGTGTTGGACTGAAGTTACGGTGTTATCTAAATGAGACCATCTTTCGTTATATAAGCTAACTTAATTAAGAACTAGCAGATGAGAGCGGGCACCGGGCGGGCGGCGGTTGCGGTGCGGTAAGTGTGGGGGAGAACTTTTAAGATGTTTACAAATTGTTCTGGCGTTTTGAGGTGTTATGATAAGTCTTGTTTTTCCTTAAGTGTGAAGATTATCAATACAAAGTGATTGTGTATTATATTGAAATATGTTTCCAGTGAAATAAAGTAAAACAAAACTATAAACAAATTCATTTATTTGTTTTGGCAAATACATACATAAACTCGCGCCCATATTGTAGTAGGGGTAGGCAGAGCACACGAAGTTTAATTAATTTCAGTGCCACTTTTAGCAATTGTGGGTTTATAGATGGAGAAAATGTGATATTGCAGTGACAGAGTACTAGCCCATCGCCCACAACTCACTTCAACCTGGTTCCCATAGTCTACTCTTACGACACCCAACGGAAGAAGGGGGTTGGAAAATGTATACAGGCTTTGGTTTTGCTTGGTCTGTGTGTCAGTGTTTTTAATTTACATGTGCTATCTTGTGTGTTAAGATGGCTGAGGTATGTTTAAATCGATAAAAAAAATCAACTCATATAAATTTTGATGCCTTCTATTACATTTCTATATGTATAAAGTATTGTAACTCAAAGGAATGTTCTGTTTAAAAATGCTTTTAGAAACTCTCGCGATATCGCGCAGCTCTTTTATATCAACATTAGCAAAATAAAAACATATTGCAACAAAAAAGTCAAGACCGAGATAGATAGGGGACACAGGAATATAGGTACCTACAAAATAAATCATACAGGGCTGTTATTCACAAACCTCTCTGGAAACTGTCAAAATTTTAAAAATAATATTTGACAGTTTCCATATAAAAACAGGTAAGGTGTGAGGTGACAGGTGAGGATGACTCGGTTTGTGAATAAGAGGGCAGATCTTCACTGTTGTTCCAGAAACTTACCTCACCGCCTCTTGAAAGGCTGCTAAACTAAGTGCCGGTGCTTATGTGTGTGTTCACAGCCCGTGTACGTACGAGAGAAAAATAATGCGAATGTGTGCGCATGCAATGGATTAGTAATAATAAAAGTTTTTGTAACACATGTCACATATTAAGCACAAGTCGCGTTAATGGCTGGAGAAATTAAAGAAGTTTGTAAATTACGTTTCTTTTGTTTTGTGTCTATAAAACAACGTATCTGCGTTTGTGCTTATGAGATATTATTATATCTACAATGATCTAGATATAACATAGTACCATGTTTGAAAATAGTACAGCTATATTAGGGTAGTCTTTAAACTATTCTGAAGAGGTAGGGCACAGCGAATCGTCATTTCGCTCAAATTTGGAGCAGCCCAAGTGGGGATCGAAGTACCTCCGCCTTACAGAAGACCAACAGCCATAATATCATCACTACTTGCCCCTTAAGCAGGTATGTGGTGTTGTGTTCCTGGTGGTGAGTAAGGTCGCCAGAGCTCCCGAGGATGCGCTGTGTTGGGAGTGAGGGGCCTGCATATGTCTCTAGCTTGACAGCTGGAGACATCTGTGGGTCCGTCACTCCCAACACAGCGCATCCCCAGGTCAACAAAGGGTCGGCAACGTACTTGTGATTCCTCTGGAGTCGCAAGTTCCATGGGCTACGGTGTCTGCTTACCATCAGGAAGGCCGTAAGCTTATTTGACACCGTCGTAGTGTAAAATTAAAAAAATATATATATTTGCAAAAAAAAAACGATGTTTACGAATTAATTGTGTAGTGTGTAGTTAGGTATTTAATCGACGAATTACTATAACCTCACTGAAACAGAGTTTTAATAATTTTCATTCTTCTTTATTCTTTGATTGACGACCACTTTGGCTTGGTTGGTAGTAACATTGCCTATCAAGCCGGAGGTCCCGGGTTCGGATCCCGGTCAGGGCATTTATTTGTGTGTTGAGCATAAATATTTGTTCCTGGGTCTATGATGTTTTCTATGTATTTAAGTATTTATTTATCTATATAAGCATCGTAAATATCGTCATCTAGTTAGTACCCATAGTACAAGCTTTCCTTAGTTGGGGGCTAGGTCCATTTGTGAAGATTGTCTCCCAGTACTTATTTATTTATTTAACGTAATAATTAATTTGATGAATTGTGTTATCAACTGTAACACATTCTTATGTAAACTAGTATAACAAATTAAATCTGGGATTAAACGTTTAAAACTATACGGCTAAGTCTTGGAATAAAACTTTGGCGAACTAGAAATATTTTTCTATCGACGTATCGCTTGTAGGAACTAGAGTACAGCCGTCTCAAATAAAAAGTAGGAAGTACATACTAGTATTACAGGCACATAGATCACTTTTCTATTCAGCAGCATAATCCATCTAACAATGCCTTCGCCTACGCCGTAGCATCGTAGCACGTAAGCAAATAAGGTCGGCCGCAAACGAAACTAATTCGTACGCCCCTTTGTGTGGCATCCACTAATTACTTGTGTCAACGACACGACATGAGGCATTTTGGGGTTTGGATACGGTCTTTAATTGGATTTTTGTAAATATTAGGTGCCCTAAGAAGTGTATACGTGAACATGATAACGATGCTTGCCTAAGTTATTCCGTTTTTTTACATCATCATCATAGTTATTAAAATAAATAAAATACCAATTAGGGATTCAAAATCAATCTAGGTAGCTACTCGTTTTGGTAGATGTCAAATGTCAAAAAGGTCACTCGACGCTCTCATAATTCTTGGCCTATGTCGTAATTGCAGATCGCGTGCTGTGATTTTATTGATCGGAGTTGTTGTATTTATTTTGCTAATTAAATTGAATGTTCACGCAAAATTTAAATTAAATTGGTTGACATGAAAAACAAATCAGATATCGTTTTCATGATAAATATAATCTTTGGATCCTTACGTATGTAGAATATGATTATTATGGTGGATCCGTGTGGTGTTATTTACAAAGCGACTCATCCTCACCGCTCACCTCGCCCGTTTTGATATGGTTATTGTAAAAATTTGACAAATGACATTTGACAGTTCCCGTATAATAACGGGTGAGGTGCGAGGTGACAGATGAGGCCGAGTCGGTTTGTGAATAAGAGGGCTGGTAATTTATATTAGCAATATAGTATGGGAGTCTCTTCTAAACGCTAAACATATTCTACTGGACTGCAATCAGGTAGAAGTATACAGAAAAAAGTACATAGGATAGGAACTCCGTAAGCAATACCAAAGCATTAGCAAATTTCATACAGGAGCTAGGGTGGTTAGAGTAGCGCTACCCTTTTCACACAAAATAGGCACGCTAAATGTTGACTTGCGGAAAATGCCCAGTAAAACTAACTAACTATAGTATTGGAGTGACCTTATTAGTAAAAATAAAAAAAAAACTAAAAATATACTGGCAACGCGCTAAGTAGCTGACATTCTGTCGCAACAGTCAGCGCACCAGATGTCGCTAAAGGGGTAACAATTACTCGAAAACTATAATTTGAGTCGAAATAATCATTATGAGTACGTTCTGTAATTTGTAACCTCGATATAATTGTAGCTTTTGCTGTTCTTTTGTTTTATTTCTTGCGTATGTTGGCGTGACATCAGGTGTGGTGATGAAAATATTGTTTTACGCAGTTTTTATAACAGAAACTAAAAATTGCCAGGTTTTTTTATAAGTTTTTGTTGAAAGTATTATATGTTTGCTTATTACAAACATTTCGGACTAAATGATTTTAACAAACTTTACTTATGTACTTTTTTGAATCAATGGCAATGTTATTTCTGTTTGTACTAGTTTATATTGGTTTTTCATCACCACCAGATCACGACAAAGATGGAATATGTATGTAAGTTTAAGTAATTTAAAAAAAAAGCAGGAAACTATAGACACCAGTACTAATAGCTATTGGGTATGTGCGAAGTAGGTGGTGGGGCTAACAGATCGCAGCGCACACCATGACAGAAATGTGTAGCTTCCCGGGATATATCTGTCAAATTTACTTTGACGTTTCCTATTAGTTTCCTACGATACGTTTTGTTTATTTTTTTAAATTTATTTTCTTATTTATATCACAAAAAAATCCAGTAAGGGGTCTCTCTCGCTTACTAAAATAAATAAAAAGTTATGTGTAATTATTTGACATTGTCCCAGGACCAGCCCGGGACCCATAACGTTTGACGTTTCTGACGTGCACATAGCCTATAGATCCATTCACATTGCCTTAAATATTTCATATCACTTATAGGTACAATACTTATGAGTCATAGATTTTTTTTATATAACATTTTCTACGCGCGGGTTTAGAACCCACAACCGTACCTGGTGTTTCGCGTGCGTGAATCCTTTTCGTAACGTACAATAATATTATAATTTAATGTCAATATAATAAGAAAATATTATTGTACTCGTAAGGTTAGCAGACACTTTTGCTTTATACAACATATGTACAATAAATTTCAGTGAGAACAAAATTACTTATTCAATATTATGTACTTATATTTATTTCATCCATATTTTCTAAAAAGAACACTTAGACACTACGCAATATGTGGACGCTACGGAAGTGAAGGCTACGTGGGTCAGTCGAGGTCAAGGTCACGCGAGGATGTGAGAAGGATGGATGGAGCGATGTCGATGACCTGAAATTAGCAATTAGCACCACGTTCGTGGAACCTCCAGAGATTTGAGTCACGAGGCGAATAAGTGTTAAGAAATTAGTTTAAATTACTGTCCATAAGGGTTGGTGTTGTATATCCCATATACCTAACTACGTACACTTATTAATTTTAAATCTATGAAATGCTTGATTATACTGGTCAAAATTGTAGTCTGCTTCTACTGAATAGACATATATATTAAAATCGATTGAACAGTCTAAATAAATATGTTAAAGTAATTGCTTACTTGCGTTAATTGAGTTGTAACGAAATGATAAAAAGTAAGTTACTTATTTATGATTTAAAGATTTTTTGTTCACATTTGTTAAAAAAAAACAGGTGGTTTAACTTGACCTTTTTATTAGCCTTGTTACTAATCACATATTTATATAACGAGTTATCAATTGTTTAATTTATATTTTTATGAAAAATTAAATATAGAAAACTCCTGTGAGTTTGAGACATATTAAAATACTAGCTGTTATAAAGTTTTAACTTCGTCCGCGTCTTCGCTCCTATTGGTTGCAGAGTGATGTTATATATTATAGCATAAAGCCTTTCTCGATAAATGGACTATCCAAAACAATAAGAATTTTCCAATTTGAACCAGTAGTTTCTGAGATTAGCGCGTTCAAACAAACAAATAGATAAAGAAACGGGTCACTCACGTCTTTAGAAAATCGCTCGACATGTTTCGAACGGGTCTGAAACACGTCGAGCGATATTCGACTTCAAAGAGGTGAATTGTTTCGGGGAGTGTGCTCAGGAGCTCCATGAGCTCATACCGCCTTCCCCCTTCTTCCATCGGACATCCAGACGTACGGCTGGCTACCATCCTTACCTGGTCGAAATTCATCTAATTCGAACCAAGCGCTTTTGCTTCATCTTTCATAATACGCACTTCTAAGGTTTGGAATTCTCTGCCGGCGTCTGTATTTCCGAGTTCATATAACCTAGACCTTTTTAAGGCACGAGTGAATAGGCATCTGGGTGAGCTCGCTTTATCGTAGGCCTCATCTTTGCCCCCTGGCTAGATGCTGGCCGAGAGCAATCCCATTTTTAATGAAAAAAGAGTGACCCGTTTTTTATTATATTTTAAAAATTAAATATTTAAATTATGAAATAATTTCCGTCTATGCTTAGATACAAATTATGGCAATACGTAGGAGTACGGAAATTATAAAAAGCAACGTGTATAATAAGTAATTTATTGTTTATATTATACGGGGTGACATGACGAAATTGACGAATATGACATAAAATGTACGACAAATTATGTAGTAAGTGTTCAAAAGACTAACGTTTAGGAACTGTTATTGGCCCTTTACAAGCAGTACTAGCTACTTTCTACTACTATACTTAAGGTAAAAGTACCTTTAAGACTTGTCTTTCGTATATTATTGTAAAAAATAGTAGTTTTGTAACCATTTTATGGATTAAATATTACAATTTTAATACCAGAAAACAAAATATTATAATCTGCAGGACATAAAGAATAATGTGGTTTCATCAAAACCCAAATTCAATAAATAAATGAATTCACCACGTCACCCTAATTTTGCCACTTGTAACTATTTGCCTGTATTTTTTATCGGGTAATATGAAATTTTGTAATCTTCATTTCAAAATACGTAAAGATGCAATGGTCATGGTTTTCTTATTTTTTTGAAATAATGATTGAAAAAAACTTGTTTTACGCCATTATTTGCAATTCCCGTGCGGGGGTGACACGAAAAGCATATCGAGCTAACACTATCGAGCGAGCCAGCCAAAAAAAATAGTGACTGTACAGCCTTAATAATAGTGGTAAAAACTAAAAACCTGTGAACCACGGATCGAGGTATGGGTTATGAAGTACGTCTGTAAAGCTCCACTGGGATCCGGATCCCAGTGGAGCTTTTCCATTAGAGTTTACAGACGTACTTCACGGACGAACGGAGGAGACGGTTTTCCTTTCCCATGGCCCAGCAGTGTTATTCTAGTATTCTCTACAACGCTTACCTCATCCTAGGCGAACCAATGCGTCAGACCTCCCATTACACGTTGTTATTACGAATCCCGGCGTCAAGTTATACTAGCCCTCTTTCACAAACCAACTCGTCCTCACCTGTCACTTTACACCTCACCTGTTTTTATATAGAAACTGTCAAATGTCATTTGTCAAATTTTGACAGTTTCCATATAAAAACGGGTGAGGTGTGAGGTGAGAGGCGAGGATGAGCGGAGAAGTGAACTTTGTTAATAGCAAGACCTCATACGACACTGATGCAGTTGTCAAGTTAAAATATTATTTATTCAAATAGGCCGAGCAACAAGCACTTTCGAATCGAATTTAGTTATAAACACCTAGTCCTTCAGCTCAGTGTTTCATGTATAGTTCTACCAATATGTTTGTTTACCCAGTACTCACGTGCAGTATTAATATCACCCGCTCGTTTTTGTCCCAATCGCAATTAAAGTGGTCTAGGTGTAAAAACCGTAAGAAAATGACTTTTTAATTGTCCGAGAGACGGCGGGGCGTTCGGCGTTGTCACTTTGTCTCATCCTGTTATTACGTATAATTGTATTACGGTTCGTTACGGAGGAAAAAAGAGCAAATATCTTTTAATTGACACGTTACTTTCTTTGTTCTGAACACGTGTTTTATTCACACGGTGTGGATGGCGCATTTGTCGTGTCCGGTGAAATTATGGTGCTTTGAAAAATGGTTAGTGTGAGGCAACGTAACGTAACTCTTTACTTATTAGATATTCCAGGAGTAGCAAAACAGGGTTAAATACTTTTTTTGATTAAACTATGAAGTTTGCGTTTATTACTCTATAGAAAATATGTTTCATCCTCTAACCTGACATATTAAATTTATGTGAAAACGTGAGCTCAGTTATATCTACCTTCAGTACTTTTTTTGTTGTCATTGTAACGTTTGGCACGCTCATGATTCGTCTTGAGTCGCAACCGTGCATAGGTTTTGGTATCTGCTTACCGTCAGGCAGGCCATGAGGTGGTTTGCCATCGTCGTTATATTAAAAAAATATGTTAGAAAATTCTGACGAATAAAAAACTTTGCTTTACTCAAACTTAAACTTAAAATTTTCCAGATTCCATAGAAACCGCACAGACGAAATTGATCATTGGTTTGCAAATAGAAAATAATTTATTAGTGGTACACACATAAAACAAGCAGTAAAAGCAAAAACAAAAATGACACGAAATAGTTCCATTTCGACTCAGCATGTAGCTGGCGTGTTAACCAGGCTAACCAGCGCTGGTCTTCCGTTAGCACCATCAGTGAGACCATGGTAGGCAGCGCACACTAATGAATAGGTAACATAGGTAATCGTTGAATAATTAATGTCCAATATATTTATTGGCTGTGAGCTGCGTACCTCCCGTGTTCTCAAATTACTCTATACAGGCAAGCCGTCTCTGGAATTCACTCCAACATTATGTAAGCCCCAAGCAAGTTTGCTTTCAAGATGATGCTGCGTAAGCACCTGCTTAAACGACGACCTGTTTAGCCTAGTTGGTAGCGACGCTGCCTCCGAAGCTAGAGGTCCTGGGTTCGAATCTCGGCCAGGGCATTATTTATTTGTGCATTTAGTACGGATATTTGTTCTTGGGTCTTGGATGATTTCTATGTATTTAAGTATGTACATATTTATCTATATAATATGTATATCGTCGTCTATTACCCATAGTACAAGTTTTGCTTAGTTTGGGACTAGGTCGATTTGTGTAAGATTGTCCCAAAACATATTTAAAATATTTAATCAAAATCCTTATAATTAAAAGTATATATTGAATGTGTAGCAGTATAACTATTCTTACATAATATTATTTTATTTTATTCATGTATGTTTATATATTAGTGTGTAGGTAATACATTTCATTTTGTTATCGTGATTTTTTAATACATATTTATATATTATCATACTTGTTTCTTTGCACATTTCACAAATCTCTGTATAGCCCAATAGTTGGCTGGTAGAGAATGCCACTTGGCACTAAACCCTTTATTTGTATATTTCTGTGTTGTGCCATAAAGTTTAAAAAATAATTATAGATAATAAATGACCACATTTATTGTTGAACATTTTATTAAACACAATTCTTCTTACTGTAATGTGTAAATAGTCAAAAACTTCTTGCGTAAACTACCGATTCATCATTTCTATCACGCTCCATATTATTCAGCTGGGTCATATGGATTCACGTAACGGGGTTATGTAGGACTGGACATCAGGTAGTAATTTAAGAGTTAAGGTGTGATTGTGGCAGTTTTGCACTAACACAGAAACGAAAGAGATACTATGGTACATGGTACCGTTTAGTAGAATTTTATTAATAAGAAGTGCACTGCACAGTGCACATACAGCCGAAAAACAAGTCGATTAATTTTTTAAACTTTGGTAAGGGAAATAAATTGGATTTGAAATGACCCAAGGTGTAATTGAGTATTAAATTCGCCTAACTTTTGAGTTTTAGGTTGATCGATTTTTACCAAAAAATATTGTGTAATTGGGTTAAAAAAATATTATTGTTTTTTTTTCATTTTTTATACCATGTCGCTGGCAAACAAGCGTACGGCCCACCTGATGGTAAGCGGTCACCGCAGCCTATGAACGCCTGCAACTACCAGAGGTGTCACATTCGCGTTGCCGACCCTTTAAGAATTTATACACTCCTTTCTTGAAGAACCCCATACTGTAGTCCGTCAGGAAAACCTCGGCAGGGAGCTCATTCCGCAATCGGAGCGTCCGAGGGAGGAAATTCCTCTGAAACCGTACCGTACGCGACCATTTAGGTTCTAATGTGTCAGTAAAAACTATTGTGTCTGTAAAAACGCTAAAATGAACGAAGTTTCTTTAGTTAAGCCCGTATGACCGTTGTTTACAAAATTACTGTCTCCTAAGATACTGTCATCAGTAGGTAACCCACACCACATTCAAAAATTATGTTAAACACATAAAATGAGGCGCGTAATTATCATAGAACACAACCGTGATTCTATTGTAGGCAAAAAAGAAACTTAATCATGAGAAAGAATAGTAACGACTCCCAAAATTAGTGTTGGTGTAAGTACGGGAGCCACGCAACTTAAACTTATTTGTTACTTTTTAATACTTTTATTATTTAACCGCCAATGGAATATCGACCTTAGGCTTCCTGGAGTGAAGTTCAGTTTCGTTTGAATTGTGATAATGATTTCACTATTGTTAAGGCTGTATGACTATCAATTATGGGTATAGTATATGGACTAGTGCATTGTGATCAGCCAGTAGCTCCCATTCGGCCACTCCGATTGAAATTAAAAAACCGATATAATTTGAGACGCGATTAGTGATGGGACTTCGGGATGGTCCGCTCTAATAACGTAATTATTATTTCATTAGGGCGTGATATTAATGAACTGTGTATGCTTCATTATTGTAAAAACTAATTTACTCGTAGTTTAAAATTTCGGTGGCCCAGACTTTCTTTTAAAGTTTTTTTTATGTACGAGTATGTAATTAATGATTTTAATAGTACCAAGATCTACAAGTATTTACATACTTATTTTCTAACCACGAATTTAATAAAAAAATATTTCGTGTTATTCTCTTGTAAAAAAAAGACAAGGTTGAAACAGGGAACTTTTACTCAATGCACCCACTTTTACAAGTTTCTGTTTGGCCCTATGGTTGACTGGTAGAGATTGCCTCACGGCATTAAGTCCGCCTTTTGTTTTCATATAAAGTTTAAATAAATAAATAACTCTCATGTGAAAAATGCGCATGTGACACCCCTGGAGTTGCAGGCGTCCATAGACTGCGGTGACCGCTTACAATCAGGCGGGCCGTTCGCTTGTTTGCCAACGACGTGGTATTAAAAAAACTCACATAGTCAGAACATCTACGATGTGGCGACCCCAAAATTGAGATGTGAAAAAATACCAGATAAATAAAATCGAAATGAAACTCAGTTAAACATACGAATACGAACTATTAAGTATCGATACCTGTCCCAACACTAGTAGCGGTCCGGCATTAACACGTCACTCGTAGAGATGATAATAGCCCAGGAGCCGTGCCCCAGTTAATTGCTTTAATAACTTCCTGTGTCAAAATAACAAAAGAGCGATGCGGTATTAACAAAACGAGTAATGGCGCTCGCGTGGTCGGCTCCTGGACTATGCCATGATTGCTACACAATAGCAAGAAAACGATTAATTGAAATTTGAGTAATTTAGTTCAGTTTTAAATGAATTAAAAATGTAAATTGTTGTTTGGGTTAATGTGAGCTCACTCGTAACATATAAACAATTATGGTCGGGATACAAAAGTAATTATGCTGAACACTTGAGAAAAATGGAATTACTATGACACTTACAAGTTAGTTTACAAGATGAGAAAAATAATAGTATGCAAGTGTAGTAAGTAGGTAGTGTACTAGATCTTATTTGTATTTTGTAAGTCGAACGTTGTCATTTTAGTTATCCATACTTAAAAAAAAACTTTCACTAGGACAAAGTTGTACCTGCCTTAGAATATTCTGTTTATTTTCTTAGAAATGAATATAATGTAGAAAAAAAATCATGAATTCTGAAAAATATTTATTTACAATTTTAGAGATTTTCTGCTATTTCATTGTCTTTTTTAGGGTTCCGTACCCAAAGGGTAAAAACGGGACCCTATTACTAAGACTTCGCTGTCCGACCGGCCGTCCGTCTGTCACCAGAGGGCCTACTCCGAACTTCGTGTCGTGCCGTCCCTTTCAATCTCGTTTTATACAGTATATGACGGAAAGGGACGGTACGATACGAAGTTCGATTTTCGAAGTTCGGAGTAGGCCCTCAGGCTGTATCTCAAGAACCGTAATAGCTAGACAGTTGAAATTTTCACAGATTGTGTATTTCTGTTGCCGCTATAACAAAAAAAACTAAAAACAAAATAAAAATAATAATTAAGGGGGGGCTCCCATACAAAAAACGTGATATTTTAGCCCTTTTTCATGGCTACCACTCGCCGAGCTAGATCTCAAGAACCGTAATAGCTAGACAGTTGAAATTTGCACAGATTATGTATTTTTACTGTGGCTACAACAACAAATACTAAAATCAAAATAATAATAATAATTAAGGGGCTCCCATACAACAAAGTAGTTGTTGGCGTTTTTTTCTGGTACGGAACCCTTCGTGCGCGAGTCCGACTCGCACTTGGCCTGTTTTTATCATTCATTAATCAACGTCCATACATTCTAAACACAAAAATTATACCCACATTGTTCACATACTATGTTCCTATGATAGCCTAAAGCGTTATATTAGTTACAACCTAAATTTAGTGAGTCTACGGGCGTATGGTGGTTGCCATTTTATCACTTATTGTCGTGGATATGACGCCCGTCACTCTCGCAATTACGACGATAAGTGATAAAATCCACCTGAACCACCATACGCCTGCTGGGGTCTAGTATAGACATACCTACATGCTGAATGAACTAGAGTACAATACCGAATAATGTTACCAGTACGTACGTCTTATAAAAGTTATAACAATTGTATACCAAATGTTTTAAACGAAGAAGGAAGTACGAGGGCCCGTCACGCCTCGAGCACTCGTACGTTAATCATTATTATATCATTTCAAGCCCTAATGATAATAATAGCCCTCGGGCGCGAAGACGGAGTGAACCTAAATACTAAGGAAGTTCTTCATAATTATACTCGTAACTATGTTGCAATTTTGATGTACAGTTCAAAGATAGTAATTGTCTTTTCGGTTGATATATATTTGAATAGAAAAAGTAACAATATAATAATTTCGAGTTACTTACATAAACATCAAGGCGTCGTAAGACACCAGGATAGTTCGAGAAAAACAATCAATCAACCATTTATTCGTAAAAACATGTGTTATGAACATTTTACAAGTCTCACTATGTCTTGCCCATAACGCATACAAATAGTCATTACATATAACACAAAAATGGAAAATATATTAAACTAAATTATTAAATAATTATGCCAAATTATGCAAAAATAAATAAAATGATAAAAATTAACATTTTCAAAATATTATTATTCTTGTATGGAGTAGTACGCTTTTTGAACCAAAAAACATATTTTCGGCTGTCAATTTTCCAGCAAATTACGAACATCTTTTGCTTCAAAATCGGATCGAGGCAGAACTATGTGGGCTCGTATGGGATGTTTAAAATAAGGGAATGTAAGTACAGTATAGATGATAAAAGCTAAATTTGCTAAATAGATAGTAAACACACCCTTACTCCTATGGTAATAGAATAGAGACGTGTTATAATATATATCAGTAGCAATTTTGGCTCTTTTTCCACTTACCGTTTAAACATAAATACCCGCCTTTTGCCAGGGACCGCTTTCCTACTGGCCTCTCTCTTTTCTCTTTGCGCCGCTCTATTTGGCTACTTTGGCTACTACTAACAATATGATGCTGACTGTATTTGTCATTATGAGTGTTAAAAATCAGTATAAAAATAGTGATTTTCGGACGTCAATATCTCGTGAAAGAAAGAAAGAAAGAAAGAAAAAACATGTATTTTTGACAAACACAGATAATACATAAGTAGATGTTTCCGAAAATAGGATGAACACTGTTTGTCAGAAAAGGGCCACAGCTCAGCATGAAGCTGACAAAGCCGTGAACGGCAATATGTTTTATTCCAATTCAGGATTTGGTAATCACAATAATATATGGTCTTACAATACTCACGCAATAGCAAGTGCGTAGGTTATAACCTACGGCCAGGTGTAATTTTTTGCTTTGCGAACTTGGCTGACACACTACGTTCTTTGTTTAGATACAAATCGGGAAATGAAAGCGTACAATGTATAAAATTGAGGACAAGCTTTTGTATAACAATTCCTAAACGCAAATTTTTCTACGCATTAAATACAGTGCCAACTTCAATTAACAATCAAATCTTGCTACATTAAATATGACTCAGTCCCAATCTAACACAACTTAATCGGCCATTAAACAATTCGCGCAGCTGCGTATTCAAATAAACGTTGCCCAATTGTGTTCCAGCTTTAATTAGAAACCCTTTATTCCTTTAACATCACACGTGTCTGACCTTGCCTTACCTTCACCTTACGGCACAATTCGACATTCTTACAGACATCTTGTGACATGTTCATTATGTATAGGATCGCAGCCAGAATCACCACTTTCCACAAGTGGTTCGCTGGTTCATAAAATAAATAGAATGGTGTTTACTTGGCCCATGTTGGGCCAAATTATGTTTCAAAGGCCGGTTATTAAAAAAATGAAATCCATTAAGAGTGCGCAGTACGTTCGGTTCTCCATACAAACGTATATATGCTCTCATTTTAAAACGCCATGCTAGAATAGCATGAAACTTTGTATACACAATGGGATCCGGCATATCTTGGTCGGAACATAGTTTCTGTTGCTTGAAATTATAATGGAGAAAAAATACAGCGATTATTAAGGTTTTCATACAAGCCGTAAAAAACTCAAGAAACTGCTGTATTTTTTTTCTTTTACAATTTCTAGCAACAGAAACTAATTTCCGACCTAGATATGCCGGATCCCATTGTGTATTCAAATTTTCATGTTATTCTAGCATGGCGTTTTAAAATGAGAGGGTAAATACGTTTGTATGGAGAACCGAGCCAGACCGAGCGTACTGCGCCGTCTTAAAATGTATGGGAAGGTTGATAGTTTTCTTAAGGATTAGAATGCATGACAAATAATAAAGAACACCCAATTTATGAGTTAGATCGAATATAGGCCCTGATAAAGGACTTTAGTTACCTCAGTATAGCGCGACATGTCGCACACGTGCTAGACAAACACTGCAAGAAACACAAACGGGCAGTCGACGTTAAAACATGTTCCACCTTATTCCTTTGAGATAAGCCGAAAAATTTACAAATATCTTTGATGTCAAGGAATATTCATATTCAGAGCTTTACACATTGTACTATATTGCTACAGGAATGATTATTGAATGAGGTTTTGATGGACATTGGGGCATTGAAATTAAAACGTATTTTTTCATGGTTGAAATTAGAATCGTAATTATTCAAATGGTGTATTTAGCTGTTATTTGGATTAATGAAGGTTATTCATTAAATTGATATTTTTAATATTACTATTAATTCGTTTAAAGGGTTACTAGTAGAAAGAGTTTGGTCGTATTAGGTTCGTCATTAAAGAACTACTTATTTGAAATTACTTTTAATGATTGGTTACATATCAAGTCGTTACCGTAAATTCAATAATAAATACTGTTCAAAATACAATACGAGCTTGTCAATAATCGCCTTTGTAAGGAAACCTTTCATAATAACCTCGGCATTACAAAAACATAGCTCACACCATCTGTTTAAATGTAAAATACTGTTTTTTTTTTTTAAGATAAGGTTGTTGAAAGCTATATAATGGGTGTTATAGACCGCCAATATGTACTGTAAAGGTCACCCACAAAAGAGTGAAACATTGAAACGTCAAGTTAAATTAAAGTAGGTAACTTACACCACCCCTTTACACCAACTAATAATGAACAATCCCATCATTAACTTAACATAATTTGTACAAAACGTGTACTTGAGTAAAGTGATGAAATGCGTGAGAAATTACAACTGACGGTACAATAAGTGCTAATTGCACACAACAAAAACATGTACGGATGCTATCTACTTAACTTATATTATAACTTAACAGACACTTAACGCCAATTATGTTCTACCTATGTTTTACCGGGATAGTTTAACACACGCCTACGCAAACATGAGCTATGTTCAACCTTATTACTAAGGTATACAAGCTAGATTTGCTCTTTAAACGGTCGAATGGTGGTACAGATAAATTGGCCGAAAACCTAGAGAAAGGGGGAACGCATTTCTTGATAAATTATAATACGTAGAATTTTAATGTTCCGTAATGCTTTTATAATTTGTTTGCTTTATTGTCTACTTTGCATTTTATTGTATTAAATTGGAGTTAGTTTTTATTGTAAGAATTATAGTGTGACACGTGGCATTCCTGAATTTAAGTAAGGATAATTGCTACTTAATGACCCTTAAAACTTGTTATAGTTAAGATATTAGGCAGATTAGCTTCAGAATTGTATATGGTATTTATTTTGTAACGGTAAAATTAGACCAGTTTTCATTTATATGAAAATTATCTGTGTAATTTAAGGAAGAGCTTTTTGTGTAACAACAAATTAATAACAAACGGGTTTGGAATATAAAAAACATAGCTTTGAACATTTTTACTTTTAACTGAGATAGGGATAAATGGGTTTGATTTGAAGATGTTCTATACCTTTTATATATCAGTATTTTTGTTACTAGGATCTAATTAATGCCGCGCCCTGTAGCTCGGGTATAGAATACGGCTACGGTATCCTCTGCCTGTCGTAGAAGGCGGCTAAAAGGGGTTCCTTGGGGTCGAAAATGGTCACAGTTGGGGGCTGTGATCGTCTATGAAAGCAGATGGTTGGACCCACAGACTCTAGGGCGGCACTGGTGCGTTCCGAAGGAGATCCCAGAGCCGCCCGAAATGAGTTGAGGAGGACGATCGGGGGGTTTTTAGTCGGTGCAAGTCCGACATACGACGCACTGTCCCCGCGGTGCGGTGGTATCCATAAAAGATTTTCCCCCCGGGAAAAAAAAAGGATCTAATTAATGCCAAAACATTTCGAAGTGATATTTTAAGGACTTACTTATTTCGATCGTAGAAATTTTGTCATATTTACAAATAGATTTATTACAGGATAAGTAACAAGAGCTACGTAAACCAAAAACCGCAACGCAAATTAGCGACAGTTAGCAAACAAAACTCAAAAGCCGGCCGTTTATTAAAACCCGACCTGGGCCGTGAAGGTTTAATTGAAGCCTCGCATCGAGTACAAAACGCCTAATTGTACCTTCAAGTGTTTATTGTAAGAGCTCTTTCCAACGACGATGTATAACCAATGGATGTGGCCTAGTATGGGTTTTTTGGTTAATTTATGTAATGTTCAGGGGTCATCCTTTACATTCCAATTTCATATTAACGTATTCTGTGCGCTCGTTCTCTCTCTGTGTATGTGTGTGTGTTATCTTTTCTAATAGGTTCCCTATTTTCTTAACATACTTTTTTTACTACTTTGTTTTACTATTCTATATATTCGATTGTTCAAATTAGTAATGTTTCTGTGAATCTCACATGGAATTTATTTGGATTCAGTAATTAAACACAAATACCACCATAAACTGAACACCGACATATTTTTTGAAGCGATTTAACTTTGGCAACCGTTTTAATAAAGCGATCTTAAAAACGGCTGGTTGCTAAATAATCGACACGAGATGTAGATTTAAGAAAGTGTAGTTTAATGTTGGAAACGTCAAGTGGCGAAAGCTTGGGAGTGGCCTGCGTTTAGTCCGTTGCGGGTAATTGCTAAAAGTTGCGTTGAGAACTACCCTCCTTTTATGACGTCACGGCATTTGGCCCTGTGTCAGGACCCGCTTTGAATCATTCTGACTTTGAGTCGCACGGCGCACGGAAGTAAACGGAGAATGCTTCGCGTTTCCTGAAATTGCCTAAAGGCTTATCCTGAAGGTTTATAATTCGAGATCAGTTGGATATAATATCTGTGTGTTAATTGTTCGATTTTTAAACGTTGTGTCCAACCCAGTGCTATATTTGGAAAAATTAATACAGTGTAATTGACTCTATCAGAGACGTTTCATTTATTATATTTCCGTGCGTCAATGTGAGTTTCTAGTAACGAAGTGATAATAAAGAAATGTGCTCGATGCCATTCCTATTTATCGTTGGTCTTCTTCATTTGCCGCTTCCGTCATATAAATCAGTAAACTGATGATTCTAATAAGAAAACACACTTACACGTATAATATAAGTCAGCAAACTTCTTGGTATGGTCGTGATGTAATTGCGTTATTAATTATCGTCACCTAAGTTAAAAAATACAGGCATAGAACTGTTTACAGCAGATTTCAGACGTAACTTCACATTAGATTTTCTATACAGCCGAATTTTTCTAGTCTTGTTTTAGAGTCAGCAAACTTTTCATTACATAATAAATATTAACGTATATTTTTTCGCATTGCCGAATCATATGTTAAAATACTCATAATATCAAGCCAATTTAGACCTTGTGAACGTCTTAAGCTCATCTTTTAAAAAAAATTGGTTCTCGCTGTCGTGCATTTCCAGCATGATGACTATATGTTAGTGCATCGTTGTACCTGATTCCTGCGAGTTTCTGCCCTGGGGTAAATTGCGCCTGAGACCGCAACAAGACATTACCATTGTGAAAATGACTAGTCTGCAATTAGCTTTATAATGAAATGAATAATTTAATTTTTGTAAATTACTTAAATCCCAGATTTAACATCTGTAGTTCATTATGTACTTGTCATTTATGGGTTCTCAAACAACATGCGAGTATAGCTTACTATAATTTAATTGTAAATGTGATATCCGTCTGTCTGCCTGTCATGTAATTTCGTTCAATTCAACAACACCGGAGAAGTAATTTAAATATAATTTAATATTTTGCGGCTTTAATTGTATTCATAATTCCAGTTCCTTACAAGTGTGGTTTTTGTACACAATAGTAATTACTATTGTTTGGGTAATAAGGGTTTTAACACCACTTGTTACACAATAAGTAGGTGTATTCAGGATTCTGTTTAACTGATGATAGGAAACAAGCCAATGACTGAACATAATTGCATATGAAGGTATCTTATTACTCTTATTATTTAGTTAAGCCGCATTCCACACTATTAATCTGCCTAAATCACATATTGTACTAATACTTGCAAATCTTGTAATTATTGTTATATTCTAAAGATGTCTAAAATTGCGAATAAGTACCGAGGTATTTTTTGGAGGTAAATTAACGGTCTGCTTTGACCCTGAAAATAGGAATCGGATTCAATTATTGTTAGAATTGAAAAGAATAGAATAGAAATTCTAATCAAATTCGAAGAGTCAATCAAATTTAATCGAAGCGAAGCGTAGGAACTAATTTACGCAGCCTAAGAGAGTGAAACTTGAATGCAAAATTAGCGTGTGCCACGTCTATTGCTACTTAGCGAAGAAATGGAATACACACATCCGTACATGAGTACCTGACTCATCTCCACACTCCGTAGTGTTTCAATTCGGTATGGCTGTCAAGATATGTTAACCAATTCCTTTATGTAAATATGTAGGTAAAATAAAGGTGCCAAAAAATCTAATCGCTCCTTAACTAAGACAACACCAATTCAAATGAAATGCGCGTGCTGAACTAGTTCGTCACCCTCTTATTACTCCAAACACTCACATATCCTATCAGGCCCTCGATCGCGGAGGCGGCTCCTAAATGACTGCTAATGAGCGTTTTTATTATTTTACAGCTGTAAAATAATTTCTTATAGCGCCTCTTTATACCTAGATAAACATCGAAACTCGCTTCGCACCTCGATCTGATAATCGAATTAATGCTCTCATACTATTTCACGCTATTTTATTGCTTTTTGTGTGGATAATACTGGGTTTCGAATCGTAATTTCGGGTTATCGGTGCGCACGATTGAATCGATCTGGATTTTGAGCTCTGTGGATGCGCGGAAGTGCTTTCACATTGTTTATGGGCGCATAATTATTCCTCCACTTCAAAAAATAAATCATATTTTATGAATTCAAATAGAATCGCATCGAAGAAGGTTCAAAGATCATGACATCGTGTACCACTACCGTGTCGTAAGTTATGAGTTTTTATTTTACTTTGTCATAGCCGTAACCGGTTCAAGTTATTCTTTAGTTGATCATTAAACACGATTCATCTCAACAAAATCTTATTTTTCTGCATATTCGGCTGCTTCTTTCGAAATTTAATGACAATATCATGTCAAACGTTATAAGTACCTAGTTGTAATATATTTTCTGTTTATCAATTTATGTCTACGTATTAAGTAGTTGCAATACAGTTACCCGCAGTTTTATTGCCACTAATCGAACAAAGCAATATTTGACGGTACCCCAAAAATAAACAAGCAAATCCAGAACCTGTGGCAAGTTTATTATTAAAGGTAGTACCAGAACGAAACAATCAGCAGTGGCCATCGGCCGATCGGCGAACCGATAACACGCCCTGCGCCCAAATAACGCGAGTATTAAGCAAAATGTATTATAATGAACGACTCTTTAATTCAGACTGTTTATCTTTTGTGTTATAACGACCGTCCAGTGTTGATGTTTCTTAATAACATGTAATTTCACCCAGAGTTTCCGAAATGTGTTCGACATTGTCTAATTTGACCAAATTCGAGTTCCATGAATTTTGTATGAGTGCTTATAAACATGAAAAATGTTACCGCAATATCAATTTACGAGAAAACATTTGCTCGACGTCGGCGATTAAAGCGGAATTAACAAAACAAAAAACTGTTAGCATCGAGAGAAAAATGACAGATATAAGGCGTCGAAAAGCCGCGCACACGCACGCTTGCTGAAATCTAAATTTAAATGTATATTTACATTGGGCTATCGGGAGCACGTAATTAATACAATCTTTGTTAGAGGGTAATTTGCCAGAGCTAATGCCGGCGTGTGTAATCTTCAAAGAGGATTTAGGAACACGCGTTCTATTCTATTTTAGTCATGTTCAGAAACAGAGAAATATTTACAATCTCAGTGGAACACTTGGGCGCATCCGATGGTCGTTACGCGAGAACGTATCGATTCTGACTCACGAAAGATTTGCTTGAATTAGTTACTTTTGCACGTGCATTTGCTCATTAGTTAGTAGCTTTCTGGGAAGACATTTGAGGATACCTCGGTATTTCAAACTACGCCAAACTGGAGTAAGTTTTTTTTTATACCACGTCGGTGGCAAACAAGCGTACGGCCCGCCTGATGGTAAGCGGTCACCGCAGCCTATGAACGCCTGCAACTCCAGAGGTGTCACATGCGCGTTGCCGACCCTTTATAAAATTATACACTCCTTTCTTGAAAAATCCCTTACTGTAAGTCCCTCGGGAAAACATCGGCAGGGAGGGAGCTCATTCCACAACCGAAGCGTCCGAGGGAGGAAATTCCTCTGAAACCGTACCGTACGCGACCATATAGGTTCTAACTTTGACTTCGAACTTTGGTTTTTTGTTTGCCACTGTGGTCGAGAACATTTTGAACATCTTTGGCCATGCAATGAAAAATATCGCGTTCTTTGAAGCGCCGTTCAGGAGGCGTATGATGGTTGTCATTTTATCATTTGTCGTCGTGAATATATTCGTCACGATCTGACTAGTATGCGAGTGCGAAAGTGACGGGGGTCTTATCCACGACGATAAGTGTAAAAGATAAAATGGCAACCAATCATACGCCCGCTGACCAGATTAGGGAACAATAGGGACTTATTTTCAGATACAGGTATGATACTTGATTTTTACTTCAATTAGAGCCGTAATCCCAAGTTGAGTCTTTATTTTCCTTTTTTCTTCAGCCTACTCAAATAATCTATACAATTTCTTTAAGCGAGAATTCCTTGTACATTTATATATTAATTTTTTCGGGGATATCGGAGACTATTATTAAAATAATAACTCCGACGATTTCGATGACTTTTACGCCGCAGTTTACGACAGCGAAAAAACGGTCTAGCTACTAGGTCTTTTCTTCGGGAAATTTGAAAGACGCCATCAAGTAAAATTGTGACCTTTTACATCGTCTAAAATATCATTAGAGGAATTATGAATACAATTTCACAAAGTCCGATATTTATCGACATTCCTCTAAAAGAAGCCATTCTTGAAGAGAGTTGCATCTCGATTTTTCGTGTGCGAGATAATATTTATAAGCGTGTCTCTTGGGGTGTGGTCCACAGATTCTAAGCATACCCTTAATACGAGTTTTGAGAGAGTAGACATCTTTTATCATTGCCTGATGACTAAAATTGCTTTTTCACTTCCGAAGTGTGTCATATTAGAGTTATCAAGCGGTGCTTAAGTAGTAAATTTAACCCCTAGGGAAAATATGTATACATATTTATGATTGACAATACATTTTAATTCGACCAATCAAAACACTTCACCATATTAAATCCACCAATAGCAATAGACTAATTTAACTATTGAAAAAAAACTTTGTATTTGATATCAACCAACCAGAAAACAGCTACACTAAAACCAACCAATCAGGAAGTAGGTCAGAGGCGTTTATTCGCGGTGTCTTTATCTAATCAAAACGATGCCTAAATATTGTACGTGTCAAATCAGTTAAAAAAAGATGCCGCTATTGCCGCCAAATTATACATATGTTCCCTGTGGAGTTTATTATTCTTTTTGGGAGAATAATCTTTTTTATTTATTTTCTCGCAATCGAAGTGAAAAGTAGAGCGTATAACTTTGGTCTAAACTAACTTTGTTCGGGAAAATAACCATCTCCTGTTAATATGGCTTATTTTAGATCCTTGTTATGTTGTCTACTGTTATGTAATTCTTGTGGATGAAAACCTTAATGATGGGCCTAAACTAGCAACTGACCAAGCATTAGCTCCTCAGTCCTCAACATTTGAGTAGGTCGTAAGTAGTAAGTAATTAATCGGCTGTTATTTAGTTCTAGCCTAATCTGATTGCCACCTAGTAGAGAGTAGTAGAAGAAAAATTCATTTACACTACACCTTGCCAAAAAGCGCGTTTTTCTCTGCGATATCGGCCTTTCTTTGTTTTACAACCCTTGTATCGTAAATAGCTATTTTAATAAAGTTGGTCAAAAAGTGGTATTTTTCGTAGCTGATGCATATTGTGCGGAAAGTTGGATTTTACGCACTAGTGCTTTTTACTTTTCCTTAATTTATTCTTGTTCCAATCAACATACAAACCTACTGTTAATGTAAGATAAGAATACGAAAAATATAAATATATATATATATATATTATTCACTCGTCCCGTGTAACACCTCGGGACTCGTACAAAATGTTAAATTTTCCGCACTTGTATCGAAATTTACTATTTCATTATTCATTTGTTCGTTTGGTTGATATTTATTTGGTGTACTGCAGCCTGATTGCGTAACTTATTGTTCTAACGTTAGGCATATTTTAATGTCACTTTTGAAGTAAAAATCTATTAGCTTATGTCATATTTTTTCTACCTAACGTTAGGTAATATTTGAGCCGAACTGAATGAACGACTGAATGGAAATCGCATACTAAAATCAGAAAATGATGAAATTATTGGAAACGCGTTACTTTTTGACGGTTAGATTGGACGGTACAAAATGTCAATTACTGTGTGACAAAGTCATAATGTCTGTCATGCCAAAACATGAATTGAACAAAGATTATAGTTGTTGTTTATTCATTAAAATGGGAAAATTTCCCAACTATTTCATTGTCAAGTCGCTAGAACACACGATAGAGTACAAAATATCAATATCACTTTGTAAAAAATCGAAAAGTAAGTAGGTAACAATAAATGTTATGTTATGTCATGTGGTATTTACTTCTTTATTCACATTCGTCATTGATAATTCATTTAATTTTTAGTATTGTGTGCTTCGTTTCAGGGTGTAAACCGGAATATCCATCTCTGTGATGATGATGCCATGCTCTATTAAGATGATGAGATTGAGTAGCAAAATGAAATGAAGGAATGTAAAAAACATGTACCCAGCGAAAGAGATCTCTTCTGTGGTATACGTGCCATATTATTAAACAATATATGATGAAATATAGAAGTGTTCTCCTATAAGCATGTATTTTTTCATACACGCGCCCCACACGTTGATGCCAATGCTGCTTGTCGATTTATGGTAGGTACTAAGAATTGATGAAATGACGTGATGAATAAATATCATAATATCATATCATTCTGAATGATTGACACTAGTGTCTACATTCATTTTCAGTAACCGTGAATTTATTGATTCCACTTACTGGTGGGTCTGAATCCTTTCTTTTTACTAGTCTCTTAAAATAAACCTGTGGTATGGATAATGGACATGAGCTATATTTTATCTCGCGGTTTTACCTTTATTACTAAGTAATAATACTCGGGCAGAGTCGCGCAGACAGCTAGTAAATACACAAAACTGCATACAACAGTTATATACTAATGTAAAATGTTTTAGGTGATACAAAGGAGATTGCGGAGACGTGGGTGGTGCCGCATGGATTTTCTGGCAAGAAAGGAGTCATCTTTGTACGGCGCCGAGATCACACACTACGGGCAATGGTCGCCTTGTTGATCTACATTATCTACAACGATCATTAAAGCTTGAAACGCACAGAGCGCGGCGCAGCGGGGCGGAGGCGGTTTTGTGGTAAAGCGAACGCAATCCGGGGTATGTCGCACCACAAAAACCGCGCGGAGGCAGCGTATGTGATATATGAAGCAGTAATTGACACTACCAAGTCTACCAACAGCCGACAGTTTCGAAACGACCATGTTAAACTGCCTCCGCCCCGCACCGCGCCGTGCCCGCTCTGTGCGTGATGAGGCTCTTGTCAAGATTTTATGCAGTATCGACCGGTTTAAGACGTAAAATTACAAAAAATCAAATTATGAATTATACTATACTTTTATTTTATCGCTTTGAATATAATAAAACAGTAGCAAAGTACGGACAGATCTATGAACCATGAAGATTATAGATACGAAGACTGTCAATGCGCATATATATCGCGCCTAAAGCGGACTCTACGCTACAAGCATAACTTTACTATATACCTATACCTACGTTTAAGCTTTGAAAAATCTTAGTAAGAACAAAAAGGTGCAACCATGCTGCTCGTCAATAACGATCATATAGTTGAGTTTAATGAATCATACATGAATCAAGATTTTATACCTAGAATTATATTGGTGGGGTGTAGTAATGTAATCCATTTATGATGAAAACCATAGTTAACTTTTCATAGGTACATTATATAGAATGTGTCGACCCAGGTTGGTCTAAATACAACAAATGGCAGCTGAGGGAATAAGGACAGCATTCTGGTCTTATGTTTTCAAGGGTACACATATCTACCAATTTTCTCATGTGTGGTTTAGCGTGTTGTGATACGAAAATATTATTATTGAACGTTTTAAAGTATCCCACTGGGTTGATGCGAATCCAATAAGGGGTTTCTAACAAGAGAAATAATTCTCTTTACCTACATGTAAAGTAAGTACATTTTGATTTTACTTATTTACCATATTTCTATGTCTCCTGCCAAATGTGCCGATATAAAATAAAAGGACTAAAGTCAACAGCAAACGTAGATGATAATTTTAGTACTTTATCGCACTAACGCAACAATACTGCGACAGTTGGGATGCATCAATGTAGTGAAAGTGACAAGGTACTTGTAATAATACGTTAATTGTAATAACTTATTCTACTTGACACTAGATGTCTATTGCTGTAAACAACAGTGTACATTATCACTCTTGATTCCAATTTATTAACAACAGTCAGCTGAAATCCGGCAGTCTTCCTCTAACACAAAGAGGCTGATGACTTAAAACCTCCTTGAAACATAAAATTCTGACACGTCATAACAATCAAAATGTAGGTCGCATGTAGGTGTTATTTTGAAATTAATGTCGTGTTGTCAAAGAATTAAAAGTAATTGTTATTGGGAAATTATAATCGCAAGAATATGAGACGAGTAAAACATTAACAAGGAAGGTATTTTGGTATGTTATAAAGGATTTATATACACAAATATGCAAACAAGTTGTGTAATGTTTTTATAATTTCAAGTTGTACTCATATTGTCTTTCATGTTGTGCTTCTGATCTTTCACGCCGTGATCGGCGACGGCCATCCTAGTTAGTTGCAGACGTGCGCAGCTAAACTTACTCGGAATACTCAGTCGCATGAGCATGAAGCACAGTCAAACTGATGGAGCTGTTAAATGTATTAGTTGTATGAAGGCTTAGGGCGATTTCGTATATACCTAACGTCGCATATCAAACTTGATGAGACGAGCATCTTTGAAAGCTTGAAGCTCATTTTAATACCACAACGCCATTTTGAGCCCAATTAGGCCCTCCCACTTATGCGTTTGTACCATTTTGCAGGCAGTTAGGTGACGCATGCGGTAAAACACACCCTTGTAACGAAAGAAGATAGTGCTCACCTAATCCGTTTGCTGGCTGATGAACGGGTTTCGGTAGTCTACAGTCATCCCGACGGCCTTAGCTAATCTTCCAATATCAAACCTTCCATGTCTGATGATATTTTACACCAACGCAGGTAGCAGAGCTACTGTGTACGGGGCGCAATCATAATCATGCCACTATAGTGGTGAGCTATAAGGATTTCTACATAAAATTATTTTCTGCCCCACAGCTTTGGCTACATTGTTTAAGTGCTAATCACGTGCTACTACAATATTTTTTGACGGAGGCACGTTCTACGAGTACACTATCTTTTGACGGAGTTTCAATTGAAAATGGCGCACTTAGTTAAGTAACCCTTATATAAGTATTTATTGAATTGCTTAAGATTTTTATTTAAGTAGTATCTTTTTTTCGTTGAAACGATAACTTAAACATTCCGTTTTTAGGGTTCCGTAGTCAACTAGGAACCCTTATAGTTTCGCCATGTCTGTCTGTCTGTCTGTCCCAGGCTTTGCTCTGGGACTGTTAGTGCTAGAAAGCTGCAATTTGGTATGGATATATAAATCAATAATTTTTGCTGTAACCCTTGTATTGTGTGGAGTGCTGTTGGTAAGGTTTTCAAAATGAATAGAAGTCTTTATCAAACAATTTTGATAAATTTAATATTTTCTGAAATATTCAGTCAAAAATACAAAAAAAATGTGTCCCTCTAACTTTTGAACTATATGGGTCTAAAAAATATAAAAAAAACACGAAAGTAAAGCTTAATAAATAATTTCAACGAAAACTGTAGCGGCCATGATCAGTGAAGCTGTTTCTGAGTTATCGTAAGAAGTCTTCCCTTCGTAGTAAAAGACGTATGAAATGCTGCGAAAGTATTCTCTTTTGCTTATGGATTTTTTTAGAGTAAGTTCATTGAGCAACTACGGAACATTTACAGCCTACTTGATGGTAAGCAGACACCGTAGCTGGCAGGCGGACGGACAATACGTCCCACTGCTGGGCACGGGCTTTCTCACTAATGAGAGGGATAGAGCAATAATCCCCACGCTGGCCCATTGCGGGTTGGAGACTTCACATACTCCTTGGAATTTATTGGCAGATGTATGTAGTTTTCCCCAAGATGTTTTCCTTCACTAAAAAGCTAACGGTATAAAATGATATCCCGCTGGTACGAGTCGGGATTGGAACCCACGACCACTTTTTATCCGACTACGGCAAAGCCCAAAAGGAGTAGAGGGTTTGTGTTTGGTCTGTATGTATGTATGTCTGTTCCTATGTCCACTCGTAATTACTTAACAGCTTAACCGATTTTGATGAATGATACGTCATTAGATTCCTCTCAATGGCGCGAAATTGTGGATTTGAGAATCCTCTTTTCACTAACACGCGGTTTTCTTCGCCATTTAGCAGGAGGGTGGAGCGTTGTATTAATATCGCTGACTGGACTAATAATAGTTATTAGTTTTATTACTAACCACGTTAACTTTGCCAATGGTACCCGTTGGTGTCTCTCAACTCATCGCAGCGCGCATACTCGGGAGCTCTGGTGTCTTTATGCTTTGAGGGTATCTTCAGGAATATAACACCACGTACTTACAGAGTTGAATAAGTTCTGCTATCCTCAGTTGCGTTGTTCCAAATATGAGTAAGACTACAATTTGCTGTGTTCCCTATTGAGATACCTATCGTTTCACCAGACACTGCATTAAAGAATTTTTTGTTTCTATAATTATGTAGAATACGAGCAGATCAAACTCACAGAGATGCCAAAACTAATGTTGACACTCGCTCGAATGCTGATTTACCGACCGAACGACACATACGGTCATGCCATGAACGAATTGGTTGTTTCATACCTAGCGTGAAACGGTGAAACAGATTACTAAGTTCAATATTTAATTGCATTTGGTTTTTCAGGTACCTAATCAACCCATACCTTTTTTTAAGTATCGTATATCGACGATCCTGAGTAACAAGAAAAAAATAACCGGCCAAGTGCAGCACTACAATTATGAAATTTGGTAGTAAGGTGTATGCTACAAACCGCTATAAAAATATGATGTGAAATTACGAAAGTAAACTAGGGGGGGGGGGGGGGGGCACCCCATACATGTAACAGGGAGGTAAACATTTTTTTTTTCAATGCACTTAGGCGTGTGGGGTATTTATGGATAGGCCTTCAAAAATGACATAGAGGTTTCTTCTTTTTTTATTTAAGTCAACGGTTGGTGAGATAATTAGCTGTCGAAGTCGTAAAAAGTGTGCCCCCACCCCTCTAATTTCCAAACTATGAAGTTCAAAATTCTGAAAAAATCATGTTGATGTACATTAATAAATCCTTTTGATAATTTTTGGTTTGAACAAGATAGGTGTAACGGTTTTTGAGTTATTACTGAAAAACTGTCTTGCCAAAACAAAAGAGCGTAAGTGTCGTAAGTTTCCTATAAAGATACGACCTTTTGTGATTAAATGTATTGAATAGGACCCGGGTATGTCCTAAAACTACGACCAAGACCACCGGAGGATGGGCAGCAGCATCCCTGGAGTGCGGTGGAGATACTGCGATCGCCAACCCACATGCCAAGCGTGGCGATTATGGCAATTACCCCTCATGACATACACAAACAGGCCACGGCCCCGAGGTTCCGGCGACCCCCGGTACCCTGGTTCTGGTAGCGGCCAGGGTACTAGCGAGGTCAGGGGTGCGAAGAATCTCCGGTTAAGATCCGGCTACCACCACCGACGACTTCTGGCCCTGGCAACATACAACACACGAACACTGCGGACCGACGAAAAGATAGCGGAACTGGAGGAAGGATTGAGCAAGTTGCGTTGGGATCGTAGGGTTATCTGAAGTCCGAAGAGAGGACACGATAACCCTGAAGTCCGGCAACTTGCTCTATTTCCGGGAGGGCGACCAACAGTCCCAGGGAGGTGTCGGGTTTATCGTCCACAAATCCCTCGTGAACAACGTGGTGAAGATCGAGAGTGTGTCGGCTAGGGTGGCGTACCTTATACTCAGAGTATCCGAGAGGTACTCGTTGACGGTCATACAGGTGTACGCGCGGACCTCGGCACACTCCGACGACGAGGTGGAGGCTATGTATGAGGATACATCAAAGGTCATGCACAGTTCCAAAACCTACTTCACCGTTGTTATGGGGGATTTCAACGCGAAACTGGGCAAGAGAGACGGCAAAGAGCCGAGAGTGGGGCAATTTGGAGTTGGAAGTCGGAACCACCGGGGCCAACTACTGGCTGATTTCTTGGAGAAGGAGGGACTCTACACGATGAACTCCTTCTTCAAGAAACGCGAGCACAGGAAGTGGACCTGGATGAGTCCCGACGGTGCAACAAAAAACGAGATTGACTTCATCATGTCGACGAAGAGGCATATATTCAATGATGTCTCTGTGATCAATACGGTTAAGACCGGAAGTGATCATCGTTTGGTAAGAGGCACATTGAATATATGCGTCAAGCTAGAGCGCTATCGACTGATGAAATCAACGCTCCGTCCAGCAGCAGTCCAAATCCAAAACCCCGAGAGCTTTCAGCTTGAACTCCAAAACCGTTTCGATTGTCTAGGCGGCGATGTGGACGAATTCAACGACGGGTTTGTGGAAGCTGTCCATAGCATTGGGTCTAAGTTCTTTAAGGCCCAACAAACTCAAAGAGCCAAAAGGCTCTTTGTCTCCACGCAGAGGCTCATCGAGGAAAGGAATGAGATGATTCTGCAGTCTTCAGCCGATGCGAAATTATACAGGCAGCTCAATAAACAGATGTCTAAGTCCCTTACCCGCGATCTGCGCCAATTCAATACAAATCGTATTGAAGAGGCCATCGAGCAGAATAAGGGCTCTAAAGTTTTGTCAAGAGATCTGTCTATTGGGCAGAGCCAGCTCGTCAGATTAAAAACTGAGGATGGTAGAATCGTTTCGTCCAAACCTGACCTTTTGAGTGAGATAGAGTGCTTTTATGGACAGCTATACACGTCAACTAGCAGACCCGAAGTTGGTCTGGCGGAAGAGAGCTAGATTAACCCGGCACTATACCGAAGATATCTCGGACATCAGCCTGTACGAGATTAGAATGGCTCTTAAGCAGCTGAAGAACAACAGGGCACCCGGTGAAGACGGAATTACAGCTGAACTCCTGAAGGCGGGTGGAAAACCGGTCCTTCGCGCCGTTCAGAAGTTGTTCGACTCCGTCTTACTGGAAGGGAAAACTCCAAAGGCATGGAACAAGTGAAGTGTGGTGGTGCGTTCTTCAAAAGGGTACAACTCCTTACTGAAGAACTACCGATCCATCTCACTTCTGAGCCATGTCTATAAGCTGTTTTCAAGAGTCATTACGAACCGTCTCGCACGCAGGCTAGATGACTTCCAGCCTCCCGAACAAGCCGGTTCCGAAGAGGCTTTAGCACCATAGACCACATCCATACGCTCCGTCAGGTTATACAGAAGACTGAGGAGTATCACCTGCCCCTCTGTTTAGCGTTCGTGGACTACGAGAAAGCCTTCGATTCCATTGAAACGTGGGCTGTACTACAATGTCTCCAACGGTGCCAAGTGGACTGCCGGTATATCGAAGTGCTGAAAAGTTTGTACAAGAACGCCACTATGTAAGTCCGACTCCAGGACCAGAACTCAAAGCCTATTCCGTTGCAGCGGGGAGTCAGGCAAGGAGATGTTATTTCTCCTAAACTGTTCTCCGCTGCACTGGAGGATGTTTTGAAGACTCTGGACTGGAGAAGGCTAGGCATCAACATAAACGGCGACTACCTCACTCACCTTCGGTTTGCTGACGATATAGTAGTCTTGGCTGAGACCATGGAGGATTTAAGTACAATGCTCAATGACCTCAGTAAAGCCTCCGAGCGAGTTGGTCGAAGTTGCACCAACTCCCTTAACAATCGGGAACTTTACGCTCGAAGTTGTAGACGATTATATATACCTAGGACAGACTGTCCAGTTAGGTAGGTCCAACTTCGAGACAGAGGTTAATCGTCGAATCCGACTCGGCTGGGCAGCGTTCGGGAAGCTACGGCACATCTTTTCGTCCAATATTAAGAATAATAATAAGAAGGCTGAAAGTCACCCAAAGGGCAATGGAGAGAGCTATGGTAGTTTCTCTGCGTGATCGCATCAGGAATGAGGCCATCTGCAGCAGAACCAAAGTGACCGATATAGCCCTCCGAATCGCTAAACTTAAGTGGCAGTGGGCGGGGCACATAGCACGTAGAACCGATGGCCGTTGGGGCGGAAAGGTTCTCGAGTGGCGACCACGTACCGGAAGGCGTAGCGTGGGCAGGCCCCCCACACCGTGGACTGATGACCTGGTGAAGGTCACGGGTGTCCGCTGGGTGCGGGTGGCGCAGGACCGGTCATTGTGGAAGTCTTTGGGGGAGGCCTATGTCCAGCAGTGGACGTCTTTCGGCTGACATGATGATGATGATGATGATGATGTATTGTATAGTGGTTTTAAATGTAGATAAGGAGGTGTCGGTACGGAACCCTTCGTGCGCGAGTCCGACTCGCACTTGGCCGGTTTTTTTAAATACTTGACACAAAATGTAAGTATACTATTACATAGTTTATTAGTCTACGAGCTTAGTCAATGTACGTACGTTCATAGTCTCATATTGAAAGCTGAGCGTTTAGTTAAGTGAGTAGAGTAGATGCTCCTCTCCTGACCCGCAGCTATGGCTCAGCAGGTTTTTATTTATTGCTAATTCGGAGAACCTCCTTGGTTTTGTAGTAGGAACAGCAATTTCTTTGTACAAAACCGGGTCATGTAGGAAGAATATTTACTTCTTTGTACATAAATGCCAATGTGAGTGGTAATGTGCAAGGAACGAAGGTTTCTTGGTACATTACCCGGCTTTGTACGAAGAATATTTTTTCTTTATACATAGCTAGTAATGTAACTCAGTTATGTACGAAGAACAAGGGTAATAATCGTATGACATTTATTTTTGAACCGTGAGATCTTCGAGAAGATAAGTACGGTTGCCAGTTTTTGTTGCACTTTTAGCACCACCCAGGGGTCACGTGTAGGGTAACGGAGGGCACTCCCTACGGACGTGGTGCAACTTCGACTCCCCTATGTCAAGTGAGTGGGAAAATTGACTGTTAGAAGTTCTCAAGCCGCCCGAAGGCCTCTAACTTGGCTTAACGACAATTGTCATAGACAACAGCCGGGATCAACGGCTTAACGTGCCTTCCAAAGCACGGGAACGCTCAGTTAGTAACCTCTCAAAGCGGTCACCCATCCAAGAACTGACCTGCGCCCACATTGCTTAACCTCGCATACCGCACGCGATTCGCGGGCGCCGCTGAGCCACGAGCGCTCGGAGGAATAAAAATGTCGAAATAGAATTTAGTCGAAGTATTGAAATGATTAACTTCACTCTGCCTTAAAGTTGACGCAGCCCCGCGGAGCTCCTATTTCTGCGCAGTTTGCCTTTCGGGCATCTGATAATACCTAACGAACCTAACCTGCCTTATCTGATGACGGTAATGGGTATTTTGGGACAACAATATGATAAAAATATTAGTTCCCCTTGTCCCGTGGGACTGCTGGCATGTAATCGTCTCAGTTGTCCCATGATGGGACAACTTAATGGAACTAGTGGGATAGACGTAGTTTTACACACAAGGCTTATCATACAATTTCGTGTCCAGAATAATAACACTATGAGGATGCTTTTGAGGTTGCCGAAGCACTGTAGCGCGTCGGATATGGTCGCGGAGGCGCAAACAAACACTTCTATGCGATAGGGAGGAAGAGAATAGCCTCATTATTAAGGAGAGTACGATGTAGCAGCAAAAGCCTCATCAGGGAGTTGGCAGAGCGACTTGACTGTCCATTCGCGAAATACTGGATAGAGGTTACAATAGGGAGAGCAATATAATTGTTAGTGTCGATAGACTTATGTTGCTGTCCATTATAATTAAAATTTAAATATAAATTAACATAGTAAATAAGATAATATTGTTAACTAACCCACTATGGATCGATTAGGTCTGAAATAAACGCTTTATCTTTTTATTTATTTTAAGGTAGCTTGTGGTTCTACTCCGAGCGTACGCGTGGCACGCAACATATCTGTAGACCGCTAACTACGCGTTTGCGACTACTACACGCGCTGAAGCGGCGGCAGTTTTCTATGCTGTATATTATAATACCATGAAAGCTGTTGGAAATTTAAGAAAACTGGCAAGTTAAAGCTCAAAATGCATTACGCCGCAGTAAATTAGCTCTATGGTAAACAGTTTAGTGCCAGACTTGGCACCTTTTCAGATAATCTACGGAACTTGGCACCCATTTATATTTTGTATTGTTTTGTGTTTGTATTTTCGTGTGAATGGGTACACTAAAAATCAGTGTCGTAACACTTTGTGCTGCGTGTTATCCTATTCTGAAACACTTGCAGCATTTTAACCTTTGTTGCCATATTTTGTAGTATATTTTAATGTTATTGTGTCTGTGTTTCGAATAAATGCCTCATTCATTTATTCTGTCATTCATTTAGATATCAATGTTTTTACCAGTGAAGACGACAACCACGCATCGCATATTGATCTTGGCTGCCATTTTCACTGTTATGTTTTTGATGGGATTTATTTTAAGGTAGCATGTTTTTCTACTCCGAGCTTACGCGTGGCACGCAACATATCTGTATTTAGACTAACTTTTCTACAACTACATGCGTTTGAGCGGCGCCGTTTTATATGGATACATTGCTATATGCATAGAAAATATTCGAAATCCATTTACGCACAACGCCGCGGTGAGCAGCACCAAAATAGTTCATATCTATTGCGCTACAAAGCAGCAGCTGCTATCACTTCTACATCCATTTTCAGATGATGAAAATGTATAGGAACGCAAACCATGATCGCGCCGAAAATGATTTTACAGACCAATGAAGAAGAGCCGGCAAACAATAACTGGGCACAGTTACACACAATTTGAACTTCGATTCTTCGGAAGTTTGTCAGATCCTTGCCAATAATATAGATACAGTTGTACGTATAACACAGATATCAGAGTAAAGCAGATCCGCTCATTTAAGTTGAACGATTTCTGTCCATCTGATCTATTCTCACTAATGCACAAATCAGAAAGTTTGAGAGAGACAGATAATTGACGTCTGACCCGTCTTCATCTGTCAGTGTCTCCGTCTTCATAACTGAAAATTGTACTGAACTGACGTTGTGGTGTGTTAAGTTTATATGGGATTTAACACCCTGGTGTGCTTTCAAATGGAGACATTTCGTTAACAGCCGACAGTGATCGTACTATCTGTCGCAATCTAACTCATTTTGGTGCACCATAAGGATTAAAGAGACAACTGTATGAAAATGTATCTGGCTTAATACTGCGAGTCTGCTTTTCTCTGATGTCTGTGACGTATAATAATATCTGATCTGACTGAACTATAGAGAACATTCAAAACTGTGTGGATACTTTTTGATTAAATTATTCAAAAATAAGATGCTTGTTTTATTTTTTTGGGGGAAAGTTTAGGACATTTTTATATTATTTTCCCCGAAACGAAGAGAATTTGGATCGACAAATATTTGTCAATCCAATTTCTCTTCCAAGCCGAGGTAATAGTGGTAATTCCTATAAACCGCTGTAAGAATAATAGGTCGGACAACTATCCACTTCACAGTGTAATACAAGGATACAAGGTGTGGCCTGTAATAGGAACAAAAAATTAAACGGTACACTATTGAGCTCCCTAGCAATTATTTCCATCACCACCACCCACCACCATATCAGCCGAAGGACGTCCACTGCTGGACATAGGCCTCCCCCAATTCCATGGGGGGTAAATGCCATAATCGCCACGCTTGGCATGCGGGTTGGCGATCGCAGTAGGACCCGGGTATGTCCTAAAACTACGACCAAGACCACCGGGGGATGGGCAGCAGCATCCCTGGAGTGCGGTGCAGATACCTACTGCAATTATTTCCAAATGGTTTTAATTGAAAAAAAAAGTTTTTTTTTTCGCAAATGTATCCTATATTTACTTTGATTCTGATTCTGATTCTGAAAAAAAATGCCAAAAATATCGTTTTAAACCAAAAATGACACGAGTATGAGTCATAACTAGATGCTACCTCAATATCAGCAGTGACTGCTGCACTATAATCTCATGGTGCCAAGATCCATTACTTGGAGGTCATAACTTTAGCTCAACGTTTCTACCAAGTGAAAAAGATATTTTTTTTTGCACAAGAGGTTACTGCAGATGCTATACATTTTTTGCTGCTGTTAAAGGCCACACCCTTTGTAGTTTGGCAAAAAAGTTTTGATATTAAAAAGTGGCAACACTGTAGTATCGTCCCTTTTTTCTTAGATTGATCTGAAAGGGAAGACACTACAGTGCTGCCACTTTTTAATTTCAAGACTTTTGTCAGACTGCTAAACTTATATCTGATCCTTTTATTTTGGCTTTGCCGTCATCAAAGATTGTCTCAGTTTGTAGTGCAGAGTGGTGAGCTATACTAACTCCCGTCGAAGAAGTTCCGTGGTGAGACTTATTTTCCCAGTAGTTCCGTCAACGATACAAAGGGGTAGCTAGTACGACATCAAGCGAATCTAGGAGGAATGTTAGTAGAACTGCGACTATACAGCGTCAGAACCAAACATTCGGAACGACGGAACTGTTTGCAATAAGTCTCACTAGTTCCACCACGGTACTTCTTCCACGAGACTTCTGGAATAAACGGAAACAAGAACGGTAAAACAAGGATTACCATACATACAATTAATTAATTTCTCCCCTTTTTGGGCTGACATGAAATACTTGCCAGGTTATACGCTGATATAAGAACAGTTCAATCATAATATATTGATGAATGTACATTTTCAGCATTAATTTACAATATCCAATTATACGCTGTATTTTAAAATTACAGTTCTCAAATTGTAATTCTGCGAGGGTTTAGCCTTCAGTGTAGAGCCAACATTATTTTTTGTCAAAAAGTTTTCCTACTGCATACTAGATGTCGATATTATGAGATTCAAGCGTATTAATTTTCATAAAGTTCTGCTATTCCATACTAGATGGCATTTAATCATTAAATGATATATTATTATTGATGCAATATAACTGGTAAATTTAATTTTATATTATTTATATACTATCACTAAATGAATATAATTTAAAATGATAAGTACTATATAAATTACTTTCACCAAAATTTACAATTGTCATTGATTCATATGCTGCTTTTAATAGTGCGTTTTGTGATTTTTGGTTGCATGGTTAATTTATTTATTTAAACATACTAGCGTGTGTTTATTTATCAACATCATTTTTCCCAGAAATGAAACAAAATGCTTTGATTTGGTGTATTACTATAGCAAATTTGTGCAACACACTGTAAGAATAAACCATTCGTTCATTTTATCACTTTGGCAATAACGAAACGGCGAGTCTCATTCACCTTGTGAACGGTACTCATCTCAAACCGTACGGACGGAGTTACGCGGTGCGAATTTTTGACAAGCTGCCGTCGGGTCAAAAAATGACATTAAAATATGCCTAACGTTAGAACAATAAGTTACGCAATCAGGCTGCTGGTCAGTACGTAGCAGCAATGCATCCAAAATGAATGCCACTTAGCGTACACTTATAGTACACGTATACACACACACACGTACACGTATAGTAATATAAATAATATATATGTATGTGTAGCAGCTAATTTTCATTCATTTCGTTAGTTTATAATCTCCATAATTACAAGGAAACACCACTTTCCATCCCGTCCCACCGGTTGGCAATGCCTTGGGTAATTAAAAACGAAAATAAACAGACCGCTTCGATCGTAAAAGATCTATGACAGCTAAAAAATAGTACAGATGAGCATTCGGCTGTTAAACTAATTCAGTCACAGAAATACACGGGGCAGCTTTATAATAATCAATGTGTGTTGTAATTGGGTTTACAGGTGATTCTATTCTAAAACTCTAACATTGGCGTATAGCGTGGAAGGAAATTAAAACATTGGAAGCAATTCTTTATATGCTTTACGAGAAATGAGGATTGAATACCAGATATAGGGCTTTCCTTAACTTTGCGAGCTTTTCCATCGAAAGGGGTGTCTAAGCAGTGCACACGAAAATTAATTTATCGTGTCAGTTCTAGAATTTATAGTTTTAACGGGTTCCAATGAATTTTTGGCAAGTTTTGAGTTGATATTCCTCTGACCAAAACTATAGATAACTTATACTTATTGCATAAACGGTGTAGGTTCTTCAATCCTCTATATGACCTATTCAAACATTGTCCAAAAAAGGTCTAGTTTCGATATTAGCATGTTGTCTATGTACTTTTATGTATGAAATGTACCTATAACTGTTCTTTATTGACGTCTCTAGCAACGTAACAGAGATTTTTATTTGTAACTAATTTTCACAAAAGTTTCGTCCTTCTTTTAGGTGCCATATCCTCTACGGATGCCGGCTACTACTGTCCGGAACTCTTTTCTATTTGCAGTCTTTCAAAGTTTCGTCCAAGAAACTGATTTTTTGGCATAAACTTGCGAACGATACCATACATCTGGGAGACAGTGAGTTTTGAAGTAAATATGGGATAATATTTTAGTCAATCTCGTTGTGGTTAATACGATAAGCCCTAAAAAAACCTGGAAAAACGGAGAGTTACAGATGTTAGGTCATTGGGAGCTAGAAGCCCCTTTAAGAGGGCACAGTACGCTCGGTCTGGCTCGGTTCTCCATACAAACGTATTTACCCTCTCATTTTAAAACGCCATGCTAGAATAACATGAAAATTTCTATACACAGTGGGATCCGGCATATCTAGGTCGGAAATTAGTTTCTATTGCTAGAAATTGTAAAATAAAAAAAAATACAGCGATTTCTTGAGTTTTTTACGGCTTGTATGAAAACCTTAATAATCGCTGTATTTTTTCTCCATTATAATTTCAAGCAACAGAAACTATGTTCCGACCTAGATATGCCGGATCCCATTGTGTATACAAAGTTTCATGATATTCTAGCATGGCGTTTTAAAATACGAGCATGAATACGTTTGTATGGAGAACCGAACGTACTGCGCACTCTTAAGACTGATAAAATTGCAATTTTATAGCCGATCGCCCGCAACACACTTTACTACTATCCCGTAGTCGACTCTTACAATACCTAGAGAAAGTAAGAAGACGGGAACATTTTCTTAACTGTTAAATACCTATAGGAACTATGTTTCTCAAATGCGTCGCTAATATTATAAAATTATGTTTGACAATTTTTCACTTCCCAGGCAGTTTTTCCCAAAAAGCCAATTTGTGCCAAATAATCTTTTCCCAACTGATCATTAATCATAAAAATCTTTTGGAAACGAAGATTCAGCAAATATATATTTAGAGTTAGACATTAATTTAGTTGGTCAAAGTATATTTGTCCAATTCACATTTTTGCGATTTGACCAGATTACAAAACATACAATACCAAAAGAAAATATGGCAATAATATTTTTTTGTATAACTGAGATTGATTCAAATTTATTGCATTTAACTAATCAACATTTGAAACCTAGATTACATTTAACTATTATGTAAACATCCAATTCATGTATATTTTACACGCAGAAATGTTATGTAGTCAAATGCTCATTTCAGTTGATAAAACGTATAAGTTCAAATTTTTATCATCACCTGTCGTTTCGATTGTTCCCAGGGTTTTATATTTTTGATTTCTCTAATGAATTGTTTGTGTATGTAACGATATTGTGCATAAAACAATCCGTATCTTAGGATAATCGGTATTACGCCAAAATTGGGATTGCCGATTACAATAAAAAGAAAAGTCTATGATCTGTGAGATTATAATAAAAAAAGAAAAGTATGCTCTTGAGTTGTGTCCCGTCCTAACGCGACTTTTCGCGCTCTCTTACCGCAAAAGGCAAGTTCCGTCTTCGTGGAAGACTGCCCTCGTACACCCGGTGCCTAAAAAGGGCGATAGATCAGACCCATCGAATTACAGGCCTATTGCTATTACCTCCCTTCTCTCCAAGCTGATGGAGCGTGTCATCAACACAAAGCTCCTAAGATACCTAGAGGAACACGATCTGATCAGCGACCGTCAGTACGGTTTTCGTCACGGTCGTTCGACTGGTGACCTCCTAGTGTATCTTACACACCGGTGGGCCTCAGCCATTGAGAGTCAGGGAGAGGCGTTAGCGGCCAGCTTAGACATAGCGAAGGCGTTCGATCGGGTCTGGCACCGAGGTCTTCTGTCGAAGCTACCATCATACGGACTGCCCGAGGGTTTGTGCAGATGGATCGCCAGCTTTCTGTCCGGCAGACGCATAAAAGCCGGTTCCAGGACACATCCCTCTCCATCTCAAAGAGTATTGGGAATACTGGGATCCTTGGCGTCGACATTTCCGGGGACGTCCAATTTCGAAGCCACTTACAAGGCAAGGCCAAGCTGGCATCCAAAAAGCTATGTGTGCTCAATAGAGCGAAGCGGTATTTCACCCCGGGACAGAGACTTATATTATACTAACATTTGTCCGCGGCTTCGCCCGCGTACTAAGCGAAATTTTTAACCGTCTACAAAAAACAGGTTCGTATGTTTGTCCACGATTATCTCGCGTTTGGCTGAACCGATTTAGACGCGGTCTCCAGAAAAGTAGTTGTTACATTCTGGGGTTTCGCTACACGAAGTTTGGTGATTGTGATTCATTAACAGATGAACAGATAAAAAGTCAGTATACATTCTGAGAATCGACAAACTGTTGAATTTCATTTGATTTTGGCAAAAATAAGGATCAAAAACTATTATCATACATTTCCGAGAGGCCGAAGGGGAAAGGGCCGATGAAATAAAAGCATGTCTTAAATGGCTCTTAGTAAAAGTATCTGTGTACTACAGTAACACCAATAGGTCTGTAAACGACCTAACAGCGCGCAGCGGCCATAAACTCTGGTCCTTTGAAGTACAGAAATACGGCTAATTCAATATCATGTGTAACATTTATTTTTCCTACAATTAAATTTATTAGGTAGGTTTTGCCAGTTACCATTGGAGCATCCGAAAAGAAAATTTGGCCTCACTTCCAATCGCACTCCTTACTGTCAGTCCGTCTGTTACAACCAAGTTGCTTTTACTGGACCTATTGAATTGCAATTTGGCACAAACTATCAAGAATTTAGAGCGCTCGTGGCCCAACGGCACCCGCCTACCGCGTGCGGTGTGCGAGGTTCAGCAATGTGGGCGCAGGTCAGATCTTGGATGGGTGACCGCTTTGAGTAGTTACTAACTGACTCTCGTGCTTTGAAAGGCACGCTAAGCCGTTGATCCCGGCTGCAATCGTTAAGCCAAGTTAGAGGCCTTCGAGCGGCTTGCGAACTTCTAACAGTCAAGTTGCCCACTCACTTGACAAAGGGGGGTCGAAGTTGCACCGCGTCCGTAGGGAGTACCCACCGTTACCATACACAGAACCCCTGGGTGGTGCTAAAAGTGCAACAAAAACTGGCAACCGTACTAGTCTTCTCGAAAATCTCACGGTTCGTAAATAAATGCCATACGATTAAAAAAGAATTGAAGGTTGATTTAAATGGAAAAAATATCGAAACCTCTATGTCGTTTTTAAAAGCAAATCCATAGATCCCCACACGCCTATGTAGTAACATTAAACTTTTTTGCATATAGGTATGAATGGAGTGCCAAATTTTACCTCAGATTCGCATTAAGAGACCTCTCGGATGCTCAGATATCGATTTTGAACTAAATCGGGACGAAAAAAAAAAGAAAATCAATATGGCCGCCACTTTCACAAATTTTACCTCCGATTCGTATTAAGAGACCTCTCGGACACTCAGATATCGATTTAAACGAAATCGGGACGAAAACGAAGAAAATCAATATAGCCGCCACTTTTTTCAAATTTTACCTCAAATTCGTATTAGGGGACCTCTAGGACGCTCAGATATCGATTTTGAACGAAATCGGGTTGGAAATGAAGAAAATCAATAAGGCTGCCACTTTTTCCAAATTTTACCTCGGATTCATATTAAGAGACCTGTCGGACGCTCAGATATCGATTTTGAACGAAATCGGGACGGAAATGAAGAAAATCAATATGCCGCCACTTTTTCCAAATTTTACCTCGGATTCGTATTAAGAATTCTCTCGGACGCTCAGATATCGATTTTGAACGAAATCTGGACGGAAATGATAAAAATGAATTTGGCCGCCACTTTTTCTATTTTATACCTCGGATTCGTATTACGAGACCTCTCGGACGCTCAGATATCGATTTTGAACACAATCGGGACGAAAATGAAGAAAATCAATATGGCCGCCACTTTTTTCAAATTTTACCTCAATTTCGTATTAGGGGACCTCTAGGACGCTCAGATATCGATTTTGAACGAAATCGGGTTGGAAATGAAGAAAATCAATATGGCTGCCACTTTTTCCAAATTTTACCTCGGATTCATATTAAGAGACCTCTCGGACGCTCAGATATCGATTTTGAACGAAATCGGGACGGAAATAAAGAAAATCAATATGCCGCCACTTTTTCCAAATTTTACCTCGGATTCGTATTAAGAATTCTCTCGGGCGCTCAGATATCGATTGTGAACGAAATCTGGACGGAAATGATAAAAATTAATATAGCCGCCACTTTTTCTAAATTATACCTCGGATTCGTATTACGAGACCTCTCGGACGCTCAGATATCGATTTTGAACGAAATCGGGACGAAAAAAAAAGAAAATCAAAATGGCAGCCACTTTCACAAATTTTACCTCGGATTAGTATTAAGAGACCTCTCGGACACTCAGATATCGATTTTGAACGAAATCGGGACGAAAATGAAGAAAATCAATATGGCCGTCACTTTCACAAATTTTACCTCGGATTCGTATTAAGAGACCTCTCGGACGCTCAGATATCGATTTTGATCGAAATCGGGACGAAAAAAAAAGAAAATCAATGACTGCGACTTTTTCCACATTTTACCTTGGAGTCGTATTAGGGACCTCTCGGACGCTCAGATATCGATTTTGAACGAAATTGGGACGAAAAAAAAGAAAATCAATATGGCCGCCACTTTCACAAATTTTACCTCAGATTCGTATTAAGAGACCTCTCGGACGCTCAGATATCGATTTCGATCGAAATCGGGACGAAAAAAAAGAAAATCAATGACTGCGACTTTTTCCACATTTTACCTCGGAGTCGTATTAAGGACCTCTCGGACGCTCAGATATCGATTTTGAACGAAATCGGGACGGAAATAAAGAAAATCAATATGGCCGTTACTTTATTCAAAGTTTAGGTACCTCGGATTCCTATTAAGGGTCCTCTCGGACGCTCAAATATCGATTTATGTCGAAATCGTATCGGACGGCACTGATTAATAAAACCATCTACAATACATTGAATCAAAAAAGGTCGTATCTTCATAGGGAACTCACCGCACTGCATGCACCTTTAGACCTTATAAGGAACTTACATGCCAAATTTGGTATCTCTCGAGACACCAGTTTGCGCTGTGCGGTTTTTCATGGCGGAATTTTTCATGTCCACAATATTAAATTACAAAACCGATGCCATTTTCGTAATTAACGTCCCAAAAAACCATAAAAACGACACCCATATTAATATTTAGACATTTCATCCCCCTCGCACCCCAACAGAGGGGATGGTATTTCACGTCCTCCACGTGAGATTTTAAAATCATTGTTGTTTTTGTTATCAGCGACCCGCTATATCATAAAAACAATACCCATGTCGATTTTCAGAATTTGTCACCAGATTTTCCCCTTTTAGGGGTTGATTTCTCAAAAAACCTGAAACACGTATTTACTCATTTATCGTTAGAAATACTCCTGTGAAGTTTCGTATAAAATAGTCCAACTAATCTTGTTTCCCCATACAAACTTCGGACCCCCATTTCACCCCCTTAGGGGTTGAATTTTGAAAAATCCTTTCTTAGTGCACCCCTAGACCTTATAAGGAACCTACGTGCCAAATTTGGAATCTCTTGGACCAGCGGTTTGGGCTGTGCGTTGATATGTCAGTCAGTCAGTCAGTCAGTCAGTCAGTCAGTCAGTCAGTCAGTCAGTCAGTTTCTTCTTTTATATATTTAGATAAGTCGCAAGTTCGTCCCCACATGGAGTATTGATGTCACCTCTGGGCGGGAGCACCTGGATACCAGCTTGGGCCTTTTGACTCGCTTCAGAGACGTGCTGTGCGAATCGTGGACGATCCCAAACTCACGAGCGATATTGAACCGTTAAGTTTAAGGAGAAACTTTGCCTCCTTGTGCGTGTTCTATCGCTTGTATAATGGGTTGTGTTCCGAAGAACTATTCGATATGATGCCCACGGCCGCTTTCTATCATCGCACTGCTCGCCGTCGGCGGGGCATTCATCCTCACACCTTAGAACCTAAATGGTCGCGTACGGTACGGTTTCAGAGGAACTTCCTCCCTCGGACGCTCCGGTTGTGGAATGAGCTCCCTGCCGAGGTTTTCCCGAGGAACTACAGTATGGGATTCTTCAAGAAAAGAGTGTATACATTTTTAAAGGGTCCGGCCACGGGCATGTGACACCCCTGGAGTTGCAGGCGTCTATAGGCTGCGGTGACCGCTTACCATCAGGCAGGCCGTACGCTTGTTTGCCACCGACGTGGTATAAAAAAAAAGTCTGGATCAAATGGCATGAAGCCCGCCAGCCAGTCGACGGAGCATGCTTGGCGGGACTCCTACTTTCACTCTAAGGGACACAAGGTAACGAACGAACCCACATCGGGGCCAATTATGGGAACATACATACCTATAGTAACAATCGGTAAATAAAGGAATCGGATCGGTTATCGGTGTTCAGTTGATAAGTTTAAGTTTATTTGGTATTTCTTGCTGTTTGTCTGTTTTTTCTTCTCTTTCACAAATTGTATATTATTAGGTGTAGTAAAAACATTTTTTAAATTTTAAATTACCTTAATATACTTAAACATAAGCTTCGTGTCAATTGAATTAAAAGAAGAATATAAATTTATTCAGAGATTAGTGCACACGATTTTAATTTTCTGTAATTTCTTAATTCCCGTCGGGTCGTAATTCAGCGAGCTATTCTAATAAACGTGAAAGTTTGTGCCTATTGTTTGGATGGATTTTACGTTCCTCATTTACTTAAAAACCACGGAACTGAATTCTATGAAACTATAATTTATTTTAAAATTCATGGGGGTTAAAAGGGGTGAATATTTTGTATGGGGAACAAAATTATTCTTAAGAAAGATAATTGAAACTTCCGTGATAGACTAAGCATTTAAAAGAGAGAAAACAGTTTTCACCGTTTTTCAAAATATGCCCGCCGAAGGGGTGAAAACCCTCCTGGTGGAATGAAAATTTGTTTGGGGAGATAATATTATTTAAATGAGAAACTTGAAATTTCGTTTATAAGCATAAAAAACATTAAAGCATAATAATTTGTTAGCATTAAAGTACAGGATAAGTTAACCAATGTTTTTAAAAAATTCTCTCTCCGAAGAGGTGAAAAAGGCGTGAAAAGTTTAAGAGCGGGTCACAGCACAGGCCGGCGCTGCAGCTGAACAGGCCCAATGTCTCAAGCGCCGCAAATACTCGTCATTAATAAATGATTTCGAGTTTGCTGCGCTCGCTGTGGAGACATTGGATCCCTGGTCTGATGACATGAAATCATTTAATAGGGCCTTATCGAAGCGGCTAATCCACCCCTTAGGTGATCCCAGGGCTGGCGCTTACCTCTCTCAACGAATGGCTCTAGCGATACAGACGGGTAATGCTGCCAGCGTAATGGGGACCATGTCACAAGGAAACCTGCTCGACGGGGTGTTCTTTAAAATGTTCTGCAATTACCTAACACATTTGCCTAAGTAAAATATTACGGTAAAATAACAGGGTCCCAATATAATACATAAAATAAAACTATTCCTCGCTAATGCACTAATAAATATCACCGTCCACAACAAAATGTTTCAATTTACATTAAATTAAATATTTAGTTTCGTTTGATTTTAGAACAAGTGAAAATCCTATACTTCAAATTTCTATAAGGTATACTACATATTTTTTGTATGGAAATAATAAATATTTTTCTTAGATCTATCCAGAGTAATTTGAATTGGTGAGGCTTCAAGGTTTTACTATAATGTGCTAGTTGATAGCTCGACTGAAGTGAGTCGTTCAACCAGGAATGCCATCAATATACAAAAAGATTTCGGACGCCACATGGTGAATGATATCCAACTTTATTGTTAATATAACTGATTGAAATTCGCAATAAATCTTTGTGTGATTGCCAAATCAATGCTGGAGTTATAATCTGAAGATGAATTGGTTGGTGGTCCGGGTTATTCTTAAGTGTGACAAAAATTAATGGTATTTTGTGAGACATGCAGTCATTATAATGTTTATGTATACTTAAGCTGCCATTAAATATAACAATATTTTTGAACTAGATGGCGGGAAGACAAAGAGTATACGAAAAATTTTTAATATGGAGGAGGCCTACAACAAAATGATCAAATATGGCTAAGCCTTCTTCTTCAGTAATAGTTGTAAAATTATAAAGCAAAATAATTAAGCATTCGTTTTAGATAGACTTAAGAAAAAACCTAATGGTATTGGTAACTGAATTTCTATGCTTAAGGAAATAATTACATTCAGTGCTTGATCACAAGCGTTCTTTGATACTTCTCTAATAATTAGGCAATCTATTGTAACTCCCTCGTACCACTATCCGTTGCAATAAAAAATTGGTCCAGATTCCACATCGAAAATAAGACGTTTTTTGGTCGGTTGCCAAGTTCATTATGAGCGTTCATGAAATTTCACATTTGAATTATTTTACTGCCTGACTTATGGCTGTTACTTAAATATTTGGTAAACAGGAAAAATATGGCGCTGATCGATCAAATTTAATGCGTTGCGCTGAAATAGCTTTAAGTGGATCGCGGCATAATGCGCAACGAAAACAAACTCATCTTTTGTGGGATAGCGAATCTGTGTTGCGAGATGATAAGGCACATCAACTTACGATTACAATGCGTTAGTATTAATTATTTTGTGCCTATACATTTATTGACATGATGCAAGTAAATGGTTAAAAATAATTTCTATTAATACTTAGTCATTTACTATTTAAAATTTCAGGTATGCGTATTCCTTGCGCTTCTTTCTTGAGTGGACAGCATCCCTCGATATCATTGTTATACCGTGGTATGTATGTTTATGGGTGTTTTGCTTGCACATAGCCGAGGTGATTTGAAACTTGGTTTGGGTGAATGTATCCGTCAAAATTTAGTTTCACTCGCACGCTAATGTTAGCTCCATGTAGTATGCTTGTGGTGGAAATAAGTTGTTTGTCAAAAAGGATCATTCTTTCAAACAAGTGAACAATTCAGTTTTAGATTAATGTGTCATAATAATAAGTCGCGATTTTAAGTCGTAAACAGAGATATACAATATTCGTCATCATCCTAGCGTTATCCCAGTTCAGTTGCATCCTGAAGGATGCCAGGGGTCCGCTACCTAATCGCAAGAATTGGCGTAGGCACTAGGTTTTACGGAAGCGACTGCTGACTGACCTTCCAACCCAAGGGGGAAACTAGACCTTCTTGGCATTAGGCTTGTCCAGTGAGTGGGCATTGTGCAACTTGACTGTTAGAAGTTCTCAAGCCGCCCGAAGGCAGAACCTGGCTTAACGACTGCTATCATAGACCGCAACCGGGATCAACGGCTTAACGTGCCTTCCAAAGCACGGGAGCGCTCTGTTAGTAACTACTCAAAGCGTTCACCCATTTAAGGACTGACCCCGCCCGATATTGCTTAACCTCGTATACCGCACGCGGTACGCGGGCGCCGCTAAGCCAGAGACACAATATTATATTGATAAAAATAAGTACTATGTTTAAAATTAAACAACTAAAATGGTTAGTGTGATACCAGACTTTTAAATTCCTTTTTAGAATTTTTGGTAGCTGAGTTTCACAAGGGAAACAAGATTAGTTGGACTATTTTATTCGAAACTTCACAGGAGTATTTCTAACGATAAATGAGTAAATACGTGTTTCAGGTTTTTTGCGAAATCAACCCCTAAAAGGGGGAAATCTGGTGACAAATTCGGAAAATCGACATGGTATTGTTTTTATGATATACCGGGTCGCTGATAACGAAAACAACAATGATTTTAAAATCTCACGTGGAGGACGTGAAATACCATCCCCTCTGTTGGGGTGCGAGGGGGATGAAATGTCTAAATATTAATATGGGTGTCGTTTTTATGGTGTTTTTGGACGTTAATTACGAAAATGGCATCAGTTTTGTAATTTAATATTGTAGACATGAAAAATTTTGAAAAATTGTGCCAAATTTCAAGAAATAACTGACTGACTGAGTGACTGACATATCACCGCACAGCGCAAACTGGTGGTTCTAGAGATTCCAAATTTAGTATGTAAGTAGGTTCCATATAAGGTCTTGAGGTGCATTAAGAAAGGATTTTTCAAAATTCAACGCCTAAGGGGGTGAAATGGGGGTCCGAAGATTGTATGGGGAATCAAGATTAGCTGGATTATTTTATTCGAAACTTCATAGGAGTATTTCTAACGATAAATGAGTAAACATGTGTTTCAGGTTTTTTGAGAAATCAACCCCTAAAAGGGGGAAATCTAGTGACAAATTCTGAAAATCGATATGGGTGTTGTTTCCATGGTTTATTGGGTCGCTGATTACGAAAACAACAATGATTTTAAAATCCCACGTGGAGGCCGTGAAATACCATCCCCTCTGTTGGGGTCCGAGGGGGATGAAATGTCTAAATATTAATATGGGTGTCGTTTTTATGGTTTTTTGGGACGTTAATTACGAAAATGGCATCGGTTTTGAAATTTAATATTGTGGTCATGAAAACTTTTGAAAAATTGTGCCAAATATCAAGAAACACCCGACTGACTGAGAGACTGACATATCACCGAACAGCGCAAACTGGTGGATCGAGAGATACCAAATTTGGCATGTAAGTTCCTTATAAGGTCTAAAGGTGCATGAAGTGCCGTGAGTTCCCTATGAAGATACGACCTTTTTTTATTGTATGTATTGTAGATGGTTTTATTAATCAGTGCCGTCCGATACGATTTCGACATAAATCGATATTTGAGCGTCCGAGAGGACTCTTAATAGGAATCCGAGGTACCTAAACTTTGAATAAAGTAACGCCCATATTAATTTTCTTCATTTCCGTCCCGATTTCGTTCAAAATCGATATCTGAGCGTCCGAGAGGTCCCTAATACGACTCCGAGGTAAAATGTGGAAAAAGTCGCAGTCATTGATTTTCTTTTTTTTTTGTCCCGATTTCGATCAAAATCGATATCTGAGCGTCCGAGAGGTCCCTAATACGACTCCGAGGTAAAATGTGGAAAAAGTCGCAGTCATTAAATTCTTTTTTTTTTCGTCCCGATTTCGATCAAAATCGATATCTGAGCGTCCGAGAGGTCTCTTAATACGAATCCGAGGTAAAATTTGTGAAAGTGGCGGCCATATTGATTTTCTTCATTTTCATCCCGATTTCGTTCAAAATCGATATCTGAGTGTCCGAGAGGTCTCTTAATACGAATCCGAGGTAAAATTTGTGAAAGTGGCGGCCATATTGTTTTTTTTTTTCGTCCCGATTTCGTTCAAAATCGATATCTGAGCGTCCGAGAGGTCTCGTTATACGAATCCGAGGTATAATTTAGAAAAAGTGGCGGCCATATTCATTTTTATCATTTCCGTCTAGATTTCGTTCAAAATCGATATCTGAGCGTACGAGAGAATTCTTAATACGAATCCGAGGTAAAATTTGGAAAAAGTGGCAGCCATATTGATTTTCTTCATTTCCAACCCGATTTCGTTCAAAATCAATATCTGAGCGTCCTAGAGGTCCCCTAATACGAATTTGAGGTAAAATTAAAAAAAAAGTGGCGGCCATATTGATTTTCTTCATTTTCGTCCCGATTTCGTTCAAAATCGATATCTGAGCGTCCGAGAGGTCCCTAATACGACTCCGAGGTAAAATGTGGAAAAAGTCGCAGTCATTAAATTCTTTTTTTTTTCGTCCCGATTTCGATCAAAATCGATATCTGAGCGTCCGAGAGGTCTCTTAATACGAATCTGAGGTAAAATTTGTGAAAGTGGCGGCCATATTGATTTTCTTCATTTTCGTCCCGATTTCGTTCAAAATCGATATCTGAGTGTCCGAGAGGTCTCTTAATACGAATCCGAGGTAAAATTTGTGAAAGTGGCGGCCATATTGTTTTTTTTTTTTCGTCCCGATTTCGTTCAAAATCGATATCTGAGCGTCCGAGAGGTCTCGTTATACGAATCCGAGGTATAATTTAGAAAAAGTGGCGGCCATATTCATTTTTATCATTTCCGTCTAGATTTCGTTCAAAATCGATATCTGAGCGTACGAGAGAATTCTTAATACGAATCCGAGGTAAAATTTGGAAAAAGTGGCAGCCATATTGATTTTCTTCATTTCCAACCCGATTTCGTTCAAAATCAATATCTGAGCGTCCTAGAGGTCCCCTAATACGAATTTGAGGTAAAATTTTAAAAAAAGTGGCGGCCATATTGATTTTCTTCATTTTCGTCCCGATTTCGTTCAAAATCGATATCTGAGTGTCCGAGAGGTCTCTTAATACGAATCCGGGGTAAAATTTGTGAAAGTGGCGGCCACATTGATTTTCTTTTTTTTCGTCCCGATTTCGTTCAAAATCGATATCTGAGCATCCGAGAGGTCTCTTAATGCGAATCTGAGGTAAAATTTGGCACTCCATTCATACCTATATGCAAAAAAGTTTAATGTTACTATATAGGCGTGTGGGGTATCTATGGATTTGCTTTTAAAAATGACATAGAGGTTTCGATATTTTTTCCATTTAAATCAACCTTCAATTCTTTTTTAATCGTATGGCATTTATTTAGATGCGGTCTCCAGAAAAGTAGTTGTTACATTCTGGGGTTTCGCTATACGAAGTTTGGTGATTGTGATTCATTAACAGATGAACAGATAAAAAGTTAGTATACATTCTGAGAACCGGCAAACTGTTGAATTTCATTTGATTTTGGCAAAAATAAGGATCGAAAACTATTATCATACATTTCCGAGAGGCCGAAGGGGAAAGGGCCGATGAAATAAAAGCATGTCTGAAATGGCTCTTAGTAAAAGTATCTGTGTGCTACAGTAACACCAATAGGTCTGTAAACTACCTAACAGCGCGCAGCGGCCATAAACTCTGGTCCTTTGAAGTACAGAAATACGGCTAATTCAATATCATGTGTAACATTTATTTTTCCTACAATTAAATTTATTAGGTAGGTTTTGCCAGTTACCATTGGAGCATCCAAAAAGAAAATTTGGCCTCACTTCCATTCGCACTCCTTACTGTCAGTCCGTCTGTTACAACCAAGTTGCTTTTACTGGACCTATTGAATTGCAATTTGGCACAAACTATCAAGAATTTAGAGCGCTCGTGGCCCAACGGCACCCGCCTACCGCGTGCGGTGTGGGAGGTTAAGCAATGTGGGCGCAGATTTTCGAGAAGACTAGTACGGTTGCCAGTTTTTGTTGCACTTTTAGCACCACCCAGGGGTTCTGTGTATGGTAACGGTGGGTACTCCCTACGGACGCGGTGCAACTTCGACCCCCCTTTGTCAAGTGAGTGGGCAACTTGACTGTTAGAAGTTCGCAAGCCGCTCGAAGGCCTCTAACTTGGCTTAACGATTGCCGCCGGAATCAACGGCTTAGGGTGCCTTTCAAAGCACGAGAGTCAGTTAGTAACCACTCAAAGCGGTCACCCATCCAAGAACTGACCTGCGCCCACATTGCTTAACCTCCCACACCGCACGCGGTAGGCGGGTGCCGTTGGGCCACGAGCGCTCTAAATTCTTGATAGTTTGTGCCAAATTGCAATTCAATAGGTCCAGTAAAAGCAACTTGGTTGTAACAGACGGACTGACAGTAAGGAGTGCGAATGGAAGTGAGGCCAAATTTTCTTTTTGGATGCTCCAATGGTAACTGGCAAAACCTACCTAATAAATTTAATTGTAGGAAAAATAAATGTTACACATGATATTGAATTAGCCGTATTTCTGTACTTCAAAGGACCAGAGTTTATGGCCGCTGCGCGCTGTTAGGTAGTTTACAGACCTATTGGTGTTACTGTAGTACACAGATACTTTTACTAAGAGCCATTTCAGACATGCTTTTATTTCATCGGCCCTTTCCCCTTTGGCCTCTCGGAAATGTATGATAATAGTTTTCGATCCTTATTTTTGCCAAAATCAAATGAAATTCAACAGTTTGCCGGTTCTCAGAATGTATACTAACTTTTTATCTGTTCATCTGTTAATGAATCACAATCACCAAACTTCGTATAGCGAAACCCCAGAATGTAACAACTACTTTTCTGGAGACCGCATCTAAATCGGTTCAGCCAAACACGAGATAATCGTGGACAAACATACGAACCTGTTTTTTGTAGACGGTTAAAAATTTCGCTTAGTACGCGGGCGAAGCCGCGGGCAAATGCTAGTCTTACATAAACATTACTTGTATACTTCATCTGACGTAATATATATGCAGTTAATATAAGAATAATAAGTGCAAATGTGCACTACATTTGCACAACATGTCTGGAAATAGTCAGTCACTTATATGGAATGTGGGAGTCTCAGCCAGTATAGTGTATAACGCATGTCTTCAATCTAAATGAACAAAAAAAAACATAATTATTAGTTTGTATGTACTATGTACAATAAAGAGTTTTACTACTACTACTAATTATTTAAGCGACCTATTTAAAGTTAAGTAGCCATTAATTACTATACAAATGCACAAGATGCCTTTTTGACAATTACCTGTTCAAAAATTGGAAGCGTATTATTAAAAAAATCGTATTGTTCGTTTATACACGACCCACGTACTGTTCGTTTATGACGACCTGTTTAGCCTAGTTGGGAGTGACTCTGCCTCCGAAGCTAGAGGTCCCGGGTTCGAATCCCGGCCAGGGCATTTATTTGTGCATTTATCACTGATATTTGTTCTTGGGTCTTGGATGTTTTCTATGTATTTAGGTATGTATTTATCTATATAAGTATGTATATCGTCGTCTAGTACCCATAGTACAAGCTTTGCTTAGTTTGGGACTAGGTTGATTTGTGTAAGATTGTCCCCGAATATTATTATTATATTATTATTCACTGAAGTATTGTTTTTATTGCGAGGCAATACAGCGTTTTAACTTTATTACGGAAAACGCGTTGTATTGCAGTCGTTTTTGTCAATGAATTCATATCGTTGTTTTTATTTTCCCAACGCACGACAATCGAAAGGAGTTACTTTTGCTGCAAAACGTTTTTTTTAAATCTTTTTAAAAAGTTGAAATGTAAGTGGCCAGTATTTAATATGCAACATGTACGTTTCTCTAAAGAGGTTGTAATCATTCCGATTTGAATTATAGCGGTTTAAGGAAATGTATGTAAAGCATTTCGTGTTAAGATATCTCCATGTTCTCCCTCAGCCATAATTTTGAAAAAAAATACATATTATAGGACGTTAGTGGGTGTATTACCAGTGAAAAAATTGGAGCGGTCTCTAACTTGAAAGTAGAAGAAAAAAAATTCTGAAAAGTTTAATTGGATTTTTTAATTTTTTTCTATGACATAATGAAAATATAATTATGGTCATTTAATCATCTTTATAAAATGTACAATATATGCCAAGCTCGTTATAATAGTTTGACTAGAAAAAAATATATCAAAAAAAAAACTAAATTTTGTTTTTTTTTTTTTTTTTTAACAAAAGCTATAACGTTTAGGGTGCTCAAATTTGGCACAATGATGAGTAATGTAGAGCCACACAATCTATAAAAATTACAAGCCCAAACTCAAGGGGGGCAAAATCACTTAGCTTATCCTGGCACGGCCTTTACCACCGTGATAGACACTAATGCCACAGAGGTTTTTATTAAAAAAATTAAACAAAATATGAAATTATATATAAAAAAAAAAATTAAGTTAGCTATGCATATATTGCATACCGTGGCACTCTAGATTGAAGGTATAGACAATAACTTGGCTCCATTACGTCAGGCACACCCTATTTACGACTACCTTGTTTAAAGTAGTAACGAGGCATATTCCGGTATTTCTAAAAATAAGTACGTAAAGTTGTTTATTTCAAAACGTGTAGGAAGGAAAGAAAGGATTGCCTACCCCGTTTGTTAATATGTAAATATGTATATAGAGAGCTGAGCGCAGGGTAGGCAGTTCGCTTTTCGACCGAGGTAAATACGTGTAGGTATGCTTTTTCTTACATTATTAAAATAACTTGGTGATCAAATAATAATTATAAATTAAAATTGAATCATGTATTACAAGTAATATCTTTATTTTTCACAGTTATACCGGTTCAATCAATTTTGATAGACAAATATACCATTAGTACTAAAATAGTCCAGTAGTCTCGAGTAGAATAACGCACAAAGCTTGATAGCACTATAACTATTTGACATGAGTAATGAGGTAATGCAGTAGCAACCAAAGTAGGATAATATAAATCTAAGTGAACTCCAAATCAGATCGAGTAATGTGCAGGAAGTCTTATGGAAACAAATAAATTTGAACAACGAAAACCAAAGACGCTGAAGATAAGTAACATTAAATAATGCAATGGACATTAGTTACTTACATAATGTCGAGTTTGCAATGTGCAAGCCAACAATAGAACGGCCATTATGAATCATCTTCGCCCGATCCATTCGCTCAAAGATTATCGAACTAGAGCACAAACACTAGCGTGCATTAGAATGCATGTGAACCTAATTTACGCTTGCACATAATTTCCGACGCCAACTTTAACAAAGTAGTAGTTGATGCATCAAACGATATGACATTTGTGGCTAATAACTCCCGAGACATTAAAATATGCCGCGTCACTACTCATCCTTTAACAAAACTCAACGCAAAACTGAACCGCTAACTAGAGCTCTTATTTATAGCCAGCTATCTGTCAGATCGTTACTGCTCCAAATTCAAATCCAGATTCGAAGTTTAATTGTATTTTTTTTAAAGTGCCTACTAATAACCTGGCTGGTAACACGCACATTGTTGCAGCAGCAACAAACACATTGACGTATGTTTACGAGCTCGCAATTAGATCGTCCATTGATGTATGGCTTTTGTGAAATGGTGTGCGTTCGATTGAGAAGTAACACGCCTGGAACTGATTAGCGGCGTCCATGTGTTAGTTAATAAATAGATATGAATAGATTCGTGTGTTGTTGCGCATTAAGTGTGCTTCGGATTTTATTATTTAATGATTCATCTTAGGGATATAGAAATAGTCGGGAATGCTAACGCTGTTCGCACTGAAAAGCTAGTAATAATAGAATATTGGCGCATCTGCCCCACTGTATATGTTTTAATGTTATTGCCGCTGCCTTAGATATGATATTTCGCTTTGGATTTATTTCGAGAGTGTTTTATGTTTTTAATTGCGCTATGAGAATTATTTTTGTGGCCGTCTGCTATAATTTTAACAGATGTTTTTGTTTCATCGATCGAGCTGATGACAGAATTAAGATCATGTTTATAAAAAGTATCACGTCTGTGGGAACATTGATTAAAAGTGGATCAAGAGAATATTACCTATTTTTAAAATTCCTTGTTGTTCTTCACAGATATTAACCGTCGTTCGTATCAAGTTAATAGGGATGTACGGTGAAATCATAAAAATAAATAAGACGTGACGAAAACTTTGCTACTCATGCGTCGTATTAATTAGGAGATCTAAATATAGCCTCGCTTTTCTGGTATGAACTATATATATATATAAATAAAAAACTTTTAATAATGCATTAGCCCATGTCATTAGGTATTGGATAGTATTCAGGTCGTGAACACTCTCACCAGTTGAGTCCCTACCAAGACACCAGGTTAGTTTTTTCATAAGCGTTTGGGTCTACTGCGATACATAATTAGATTTTCTTGTGAATATATATACTCAAAAAATTGTGTCGCTTCTCTCTAGACGCTGCTTCGATCATCTTTTATAAATGCAAAACGTTTTTTGTGGACATCTGTCATAGGCTATTGTTTTAGTTGTATAAGTTTTGTATTTTTAACCGAATTCAAGATTTCAAAAGAGGAGGTTATCAATTCGGTTGTGCTTTTTTTAATGTTTGTTACTCCATAACTCCGTCATTTCTTAACCGATTTGAAAAATTCTTTTTTTGATTGTAAGTATATATATTTGAGTTGGTCCTGTTTTTGTCGAAACGCAGTTTTGATGATGGGATTCATGAGAAATTGAGGGAACTTCTCAAATCTTAAAGGCAAACATATAGTGATTTTTAAGTTTTTATCAACTAATCGAGCATTTTCATCCAAAAATGTGACATTTGATGATGTGGAACTGCTGATGATGATTAGAACAGAACTCTTCAACGACGAAAAGTTCACGTTTGGCGATTTGTCCTACTAGCTGTGATTGTTCTATCTTCACGATTAATTTTTGTCATGTTCGAGTTCTGATGATGGGATCCATTAGGAATCGAGGGAACTCCTCAAATGTGAAAGGCAGACAAATAGTGATTTTAATATTTTCATGAACTAATCAAGCATTTTCATTTATAAAAGTGACATTTGATGAAGTGGAACTGCTGATGATGATCAGAACGGACCTCTTCAACGACGCGTAGTTCAAGTTTGGCGATTTGTTCTCTTCATTTTGTTGGTCAAGCAAGCAAAGTTTTTCCATGATGCCCTGAGGAATTGAGGGTACTTAGTCTTCTACCATTATAAACATACTTATAGCCATTTTTATTTTATTGTAAGGAATCTAAGAGTGCACCATCTAAGTATAATAATCTTTCACCGGCCTCTCCCATTGAAGTCGGTTTTTTTTTCTTAAAAATTATTTATATTGTATTGCTGTTGATGCCCCAAATAAAGTAAATAAATAAATAAAATGCCAACGATAAACTGCTGCCATGCTTCGTACATTACTTATAGGCACCTATAATCTAACTTGTAGGTCCCACTTAATTTTATTAATCGTTTACAAAGTAGCTCTTAAGTGCTTTAGAAGCGTTGTAACATGCTAGTCGGCGCTAATTTACAAAATCACGTTGCACTTTATTACTCCCACCATACAATAGAATGACCCTTCCGTAACACTATCACGAAAGCGCCTAAATCTGAAATTAACGTGTGCATAAAACCAAAAACGGTGACCTCTCTCAACCATCGTGCCCATACAAAAGCAAAGCTAATCAAAAATTCGAGAGCTCATGGAATATTGGCTACGTTAATCGAGCACAGCCTAAAGCACTGCCATTAATGTCAATCATTAAATATGAATTATAAATATCAAAGAAAGCATAAGAAGCAATCATGGTCGTGCATTATTATATTAAAATGTATCTTAGTGTGAACGCAATTATACGTATATGTATGAACGTAAATTGTGTGTGCAAGATCGCATTAGCGGTTAATCCTCATTTGCAAAAGAGAACATTCTATTGTTATTTCATAATATGTGAAATGCATGTACATATTGTAGAAAAGTATACTTCAAGCAATTTTGTAGCTGTCACGCAAGCTTCGTTCCTCGTTTATAATTATGACTTATGTTATTTTTGCAGGAAAAACGATAAAATGATAGACGTTATGTTTCATCTAAAGTTCGGTATTTGAACTAGAATAATGGTGCAGCAATATTTGCCGTAACGGTAGATTAAAAGTATATTGCCGTAAAGGTATATTGAAATTGTTACATAAATAAAATAAATATGTATAAAATTTTATTAGACTCCTAATGAAACAATATTTTTTCAACAAAACCACATTTTTTAAAAAGAAAACTGCTTTAAATTACGTTAAGTAACATTAACCCATTGTCTATGATCATTTGTTGAATTCGCCACGCCACCCGTGGTCCTGTACATTATCAGATTCCGTCACACTCAAAGTAATTCCGTCGTAATGCCTTAATGAGTCCGAGTAACGCAATGAACGGTGTCACCACCGCAATCAAAGATCACGTTCGACCAAGACGATACACACAAAACACACTTTTCAATAGGCCTGATAAGGTTCGAATCCGGGTGGCAAGAAATCTACTAAAACGGCTTACTAAATGCGGTTACTGTATGAACCAAAACTGAGCTTCGTGTGTTTGAATCAGTAAGGGACATATTGAAGAGAAAAGTGCTTTACTGACGGGTATTACTTGTTACAGCGTTCTGATGGTGATGGCGGTAAAATACAGTCATTATAATATATTATGAAAAAATATCACATGATTTCTTACAACATCTACGTTAGACGTGCTGCCTGTCAGGAAGAAAATCTTAAAAACCCGACAAAATCCCATAAAAAGCTCTGAGGAATCTGAGGATGATCCTTAGCCTAATATTATTCGCCTTAAATTTTCCGTATTACTTAGTTGTAAATAATACTGACGTACTTCAAAACAGTTATGCAGTGAGTAACCACTTCACACATTCTTCTGCTGACGTCAATTACGTTGGAATTACTAAAATGTTTTTAGGTCAGCATTATCTTCAGTTAGAGTGAGCATCACTTATGAACACCACCAGGTACAAATATGTCTCGCAAATAAGTCTTTATTCCTGAAATTTAATTTATTTATTCGTATGACATAAAAATCATGAAACGAAATAAATACATTAGGTATGTCATAAATTAAAATCCAATCAGCCGCATCAGAATGAGAACAGGTCTTCGGGGCTTCCAGGGTAGGCTCTGAGGGGGCATTCCTGTAGTATGTGCGGGACTGTTTCTGAAAGTGAATGTGTGACTATCAGACAACATGGATTATGGTAAACGGACTTTTTGTGTAAGTGGAATGCCCTCGCGAGGCAGAAAAAGAGTGAAATTGATTCAAATCAAAGCTACTATTTGTTCTACACCATCCCGTGCAGAAAGATGGTGGTTAATTTGACGGCGACTGCACATAAATCCCGCTGAGTTGAAGTTGATCCTGGTTGGACTATGAGAGTAGTCCATAAGCCGAGTTAGATGTCGTGTTTGAAAGATTATATCAGTCAAGTGGACAACTCATTCATTAACGCCTAAATCCAATAAAATCAACGTTACGATAAAATCATCATCAAGAGGATGACTCGTCGTTCCTTCATCACTGAGGATGGTGGCCAATCGCGATGCCCTTCCATATGACGCGTTAAGAGCCATGAATGCTGCTTTAAGCATGAAACTACGAGTACAAGCCTTCTTGATGGTCTCAGATCACCTTGTTGAAATCCAACCTCTGGTAAGTTTGTTCTTGATTTGGCCCAGAATGATTCTTTTTTTGAAATGGTTCTGCTTAGAACGCATAAAGTGCCCAAAAATTTGAGAGTTCTTTCTTGAAAATAGTTGAGAGCCTTTTGGAGATTTGTAACTCTTTTAATACGGACTCATTAGTTTTCATCGCGGTCTATGACCTTTTTGATCATCTAGTACATATATGAGAATTTTCTCATGTGTGGTGTGGTGTGTGTGTGGTGTTTATTTACGCACAATGATTTGAAAGTAAGTATGTGTCGCTTTTTTATTCTCTGGACATAATTGCCCCTGATGCTTATTGATATAATTAGAATAGAATGTATGGTTTGTGATGTTAATGTTTATTTGAATGGGGCTAATCTTGCCCGAATGGTGACGTGAATTAGTCGATTGACCTCAATGAGCCTTAATTCCGCGGTCGCTAGGAAAAAATGTTCACTGCAAATTATAGTTTCTACTGCAGAACTTCCAAGAAATTATCAATATTACAATTATTTGCAATAAGTTTTTAATAGAAAAATTAGGGATGGCCACAACCGTGCATTCACTACCATTCAAAATACTTAAATTTATCCCGATCATCATTAAAATTGCTCCATCAGAGGACTCAATGGTGGATTATCTAAGTTCCTCACATGACACTTCACTTGACAGGTTCTTTTAGGCATAACTTGAATTAGCTTTTTGACAGTTTATGATATTCAAAATATTATCTAATATTTGGGTGTCCTAAAACTACGACAAAGACCACCGGGGGATGGACAGCAGCATCCCTGGAGTGCGGTGGAGATACTGCGATCGCCAACCCGCATGACAAGCGTGGCGATTATGGCATATACCCCCCGTGAATTTGGGGGAGGTCTATGTCCAGCAGTGGACGTCCTTTGGCTGAAATGGTGGTGGTGGTGGTGGGGTGTCCTTAAAGACTCAATCATTTGATTTTGCCCTATGTTTTTAGATTATACCGAAAAATTGCATCATCGCAATGTTTAGTAGGAAAACAAAATCATAAACTTGTTTATTGTCTCACACGTCCCGATAACTCTGTGCGCGATAATTTATTAATTTCGCCTCGTCTTTGTTTGTTCCCCATGATCAATGTACATTCTCCCCTACGACGCACTGAATCAAGCACAGTACGTCCGGCAGGCGCAAAATAAGTTACAATTTACGATGTATGTTACCTACATACAGTACACAGACACCTTTATATCACAATATAGCGTTTGTAAAATACTTAAAAAACTCTAACGCCTCTGCAAATAAAGTAGTATCAAGTTTTAAGAGAGTCACCTGATCAAATATGTTAATTTGGTTACATGTGTACAATAAATGATTAAGATTAGAAGCTTTCGGTAAGCTTTGTGTACACTAGCATTAAAGTATTGCAATTCAATTGGTAAATCAAGTCAAAAAGAGGTAATTTAGTTCGTAAATAATTACTGTTAGTCGTTAAATTACGGGTACGTCCTTAAACTACGACCAAGACCACCGGGGAATGGGCAGCAGCATTCCTAGAGTGCGGTGGAGATACTGCGATCGCCAACCCGCATGCCAAGCGTGGCGATTATGGCATTTACCCCCCATGAAATTGGGGGAGGCCTATGTCCAGCAGTGGACGTCCTAGGGCTGATATGGTGGTGGTGGTGATTAAATTACGTTTATTTTATGGGAAGCAATCTTACACAAATCAACCTAGGCCCACACTAAGCAAGGCTTGTAGCCTGGGAGTGGACTGGACGACAGTATATATTCTTATATAGATAAATAAATACATCGAAACTTCACTGACTCATGAACAAATAAATTCCTTGACCGGTTTTCGAACCCGGAACCTCCGGCTTCGGAGACAATGTCACTCATCAGGAGTCAAAATGAAAAAGTTGCATAAGTAAATGAAAACAAGTTTTTAAAACCACGCCAGTGGCAAACCAGCGTACGGCCCGCCTGATGGGAAGCGGTCACCGCAGCCTATGGACACCTGCAACTCCAGGGGTATCACATGCGCGTTGCCGACCCATTAAAAATGTATTAGTTAAGTATTTTATTTCCCTTTAAGTACAGTATATTATGTAATTTTGTAAAAAGGTCAAAACCTACTGTATCCAAATCCAATACAGACAAACGCCGTAGCCAATGATAAGACTTTTGTTTTCGTGATTGCTCTTTGTTAATCATACTTTCTTAATTAAGGAAAAAGTTGGAGCTAATTTGGGACGATGGTACGATAAAGCGAAGGTGAAGTTTGATGTTTGGTGTGCTAATGAGTTGGTTATCGTAGTTACGATCGCGCTTATTGCCTTTACAGTGTATTGACTTATAATGAAAATTACGTAATCTTTGTATAAGTACACTTCAAGCACCTTACTTTAACGTTAGATGTCGAAAACCAGATAAGCCAAGGGTAAGTGGCAATACTAAAATTCATTATGAAGCTTGGGAACTTTATAGTCATCAAACGGGCCTTATGCCACAGCTAACAAAACTGCTGCTGCTTAAAATCTTGTGGTATGCTAACTGTTCTTCATATTTTTCTTCAGTCGCTTCAATTTTTTTTTTAAAGTGGTAGAATTCAAAATTGCGTCAAATTATAGCCATATTCCAAGACAAGCAACTTTAGAGCTGTCGAATTGCACTGAATTCTATCCAGTTAAGACTCTGGTCATCACTGTATGTTCAAAAATAATGGCTTGTTATGAAGTTCTTAATTAGGTAATATTAGCCGTAGTTACTAGCGTAGTCATCGTTATTTTTTAAATAATATTTTCAAAGAGATTTTTTATCATCTATGAAAAATCATGATTTATTGTTATAGGCTAAGCACCACTATGAACTACGAGGTACTTAACATAACCTATCTACAAGTGTGATGAGATGAAGCAGGAAAGAGGTACACCATACATTCTTGCATTCATTGCATTGTTTTTGTCATATGGCGGTCAAGTAGTGTACAAACCAGACGCGTAAGCGTTAAGTTAACCGACTTTGGGCATCCTACACGGCTAAAAACCCAAAACAAAATTACAGAAGTATAACAATGCTTCGAATATTTCACGCACCTTTAATGGTCTCTTGCATAATGCTGCTACCCTGGTGCTTTCACAATCCAAATCCCGTCTAGCCGTGGGGCTATTTTCCTATCAATCGAGATGATAGCCCGCTATCTTGCCCTGGTGGCTACACGAGATGCATAATGCTCGCCACAGATAGCTGTCTTAGGCACGAAGCCTCCAAGCTTTGCAATTTATTGTTTCACGATCTCAACCCAGCTCATTATTAAAACGGTTTGATACGTTCCTAGGTGTTGCTGACGCCCCGAGGCCGGTGTGCGCCAATTACTCGACCGAACCGTGTCTTGCCATAGTTGTTTGACTTTAACAACGCTATTCCTGTCTTTTAGTCATGCTTTCCAGCCTTAACACCGAAAGGCTTGCTTGTTTTTGGTTCGTTTTGGATCTGTTGTGTCAGCGATTTTCTGCATCCCCAATTATTATAACGTGCTTTCCTAATTCAGATAATAGGTACGATAATTTACAAGTTAGCAATGGCCTCTAAACTAGGTGATTTCATTACGTACGATAAATTTATTACTTTTAAATGATAAAAACTATAACACAAAACAGGTAAATCTAAATGACCGGGAATCCATTAGGCGCATTAAACTGTCGGCGGTTAAAAGTCGAACTAAAACAATTTTCTCCAACTTCAACAAACAAAATCGATTGGGCTTAATTGCTGGCTGATCAATAACTAATTGTGTTCACCACACGTACGACGATAAAGAATAATTACTGGCTGCCAGCCAAATAAATCGATCGACATCAAAACGCGAGGTTAATCCATCATTTAGATATTACGGCGCGATTGAAGCTTACCGTTTTTAATTTCCAAAATTATACCGGCCGTCTACGCTGAAGGTGCCTAAACACGTATACATAATTACCATGCCGTAAATTGTCGAACATGAGTAGGGGTAGGGGGGCGATCCCGCCTCACACCAGCGACCTGTCGTGTTATTTCTGTAATCACTTTCATTCCGTAAAACGTGACATTAATTAAAATTTAGTTTCAGGCCATTAGTCGCCATCGCGTTTCTTCAAGTTTCATTTTTTCTTGGTAATTATAGAGCGCGGGTGCGAGGCTAAATGGGCATGGTAATGATAAATAACATTGTATTGAAGGTAGCCATGAATTTTCTATTCAAATTAGTGCTGTTAATAGGTGCGAGGTGTGGATTTAAATGTGACTTAGCTGCATTGCGCTTTTATTAACGAGTCTGTGGTTTTTATGCGACAAAAATATAGAAAAATAGGGCATTCCTTGGTTGATTAGCGTAAGCTATAGAAATCCATTACCGTGTGATTAGAAACCCGACGAACCTTGGAACTGGTTTGAGTGAGTTTAGACTCGTGACTCGTGAGATTTTACCAGTAATAAGGCTGTGTACACACTGTGCGCCGAGTTATTAATTAACAGGTCGACAGCAAACAGAGAGCGGCTACCGGACTGCGCTCCGCACACAAAACTATTTACATAGTGCCTTCGCTGGAGCGGTGCGGAGAATCTCATTACCGTGCTTCTTAGAAAATTGGAAGTGAGAAATGGAGTTAGAAGGATAATGCCTGCCTATGGTGTTCTTATTTTAAGTAATTATCATGTGAAATAGAAAGTAGGTGCGAGGTGTCATTTAAAACCGCGGTCACGTTGGCAACAATGTGAGCTGTACTTTAGTTTCGTGTAAGGAGGAAATTAATGTCTTGTTTTGTTAAATGGACATGTCCGCTTGGTTTTCGAAAAATAATAAGCAGTTTTTGTTTTACAGTTGATAAACTGCACTGTAAGCAAACGAACGCAACCAACAGCGGAATGGACGCAGTCACCGTAGCCAGCAAACGGCTAGGAGAGAGAAGTAATAGTAGTAGTATAGTATATAAACTGCACTGTACTGAACTTCCTTTATTCGAGGATTATTTTACACAAATCGATTTAATTTTACAATAAGGTTACAGTAAGGCACAGTAAGGCTAAGCAGCAACAAGGGTAGGGCAGTAAGGGTAGGGTACAGTATAGGGTAAAGGTAGCGTAAGCCTTGTGGTTATGGGTACTGGTCGATGATATTATTGTTCGTAAATATTCAAAACATACAAGACTCGCGAACAAATACTGATGCTCAATTGCTCATCACACAAATGCCTGTACTGTAACTCAAGGAAACTAAGTATGATACATTTTACCTGACGCAAATAGTTAGGTGCATTAAATTTGGTTTCATCTTAAAGGTTTTACCATCGACTTAAGTACGTAGTAGGTGAAACTTTTGTACATATTTAATATGCTCTATGAAATTGTTGCACGCAAGCTAGGTAGATTGTGAAAATAATTATAAACCAAATTGTAAAATAACACATCTTGAATTAATTTACATAAATTAAATATAATAATTGTATCCAATGCAATATAATTACGAACTTGCGCACAAATTTAAATCTACCTACATTATAACAAATGATTATGTCGACAATAAATACGATTTTTTATTGCCCTGTCGAACGTTTTAGCTCACTACATAGTAGATTGGCAGTGTAGCGAATCCATACTAATATTTCAAATGCAAAAGTAACTCTGTAGGTCTCTTTGTCAATCCGTCTGTCTGATATCTTATCACGCTTAAACCGTTGGAGCGCTAAAGTTGCAATTTGGTATGGAGATTGTTTGAACCCAGTAAGGAGGAGGTAAGAGGAGGAAAGTTATATAGAGGTACGAGTACCATGCAGATGAAGCTGCGGGCAGTAGTTAGTAATAAAATAACACGCGGTTTAATTAGAACCACGTCTGACTGTACTACATTATGAAAGAAGTTTTTATGTAGAACTTGGGTCGTAAAAGTCTATTTTTGAGCTTTTTTTTCAAGAAAGTTGATATGCAGTAACTCAGCCGAATCGTAAGTGTCACTGGGTATCCGTCTTTAATTAAATTAACAACCTGGCACTCTATTTTGTTATTTAGTTAGACTTTTGGAACTTAAAACAGTGACTCGAATCGTATTTCCTTAGAAACAAAATCTAAAATCACCAGTAAGATATGTATGGTTATTTAGCGTGAAGTTCCTAACAGAATCACTCTAATTACTATCGTCCTTTTTTCTAAACCATAAGAAACATGTAGTTAAACCACGGCGTAAAATGTAACCAGTACGAACTGTTTATGTTTAACGTAACAATATTTACTACTTACCTCTCTCCCAGTGATTTCAAAGTGAGTAAAAACCTTGTTTCACTTATTGAGAGCACAAACAGTAAAGTCCACTACACAATAATACGTCACCACGATTTATTTGACGGCAAAAAGTCTTACGTCACTGTAACAATGCGGGGAATATCGTGTCACAATTATTATACAATTGTATAAAAGAGACCGATATGTCATCGAGTGTAGTATGGAGTTCGGTCGTGTAGTACGAGTGGCACGAGGTTTTTCGCGCGTGATTTTCTTAGGGCGGGCGGACGCGTGCGCCGGCGCCGGGTTCGGAGCGTCATTAGCGTCCCGACGCATCCACTTACTGTCGGTACGGCGTCTTGCATTAGAATTTCAGTTTGACGCGAATTAGATTTCAGTTGTCTTTTCGGAATTTATCGCTCCGTCTTGATCAGCTTTTTATTAATGTGCGCCCGTTTATCTGGTTTGTGACGTGTCTGTTTGTCTTTGTAATGTCGTATACTGAAGGCGGGCTTATTAGATAGGTAGGTCAATGATGTTATAGAAAGCGCTTGTTTTAATGTCCAACTTTCGTTGAAAAGTGGGTTAGTCATCATTTGATATTAGACTAAATGACTGCTAGTTACTGTTTTAGTTATAAATTTGTACGTTTCATTACTGTTGCAGTAGGTAAAGGTAAAGATGTTTCATATTTGGTTTGTAAAGTCGTTCGGTCTTCAAAAGCGCAGACTACACTAAAATAACTTAATAAAGTATTTGCAACCACAGAAACGACAGACGTTAGCATTCATAATAATCCTCCCATCTTAACAGACAATATTAACCATTACTTACTTATTCCACTAAAACCAACATCTCATCAGATCCTACATAAAAATATCAAACGATGAGCGTTATTGCAAAGGATGACTCCATTGCTATTTTTTTATTCGGTCGAGGAAATTTATAATGAGACGTCATCTATTTCTGACTACACTTAGGATAAGAATACACTACGTGTCCGATGATACGACCTTGCGGTATAATCGAATATGTCGACACCGCACAAGTGATTTATGATTTTCATAAAAACGACGTGAAAATTATAAATATTATCGCAATATTTAATGGTAAGTGTGAAGCCCATCATTGTTTTATCGATCTACAAATAATCGACATGAATATTTTCGGATATGAATAATCAGATCAAAATTAGGTCGATTGTTCTGGATGTTTGCTTTTATTAGTATGATTTAGATTGACGTTTTGACAGTAGAAAGAGTCGTCAAACGAGCAATAAGTTGGATAGATCACGCGGGAATGATTGGCCGTAATACAATGGTGGCGTAAAATAATTCGTAAGACGACTTGTAATTATTGTTAAGTAGGTATATATGTACGTTCGTATATTATTTCGAAATACGTAATGTATATTGCTGGAACATATTGTTTAGGTTTTAGTTTGGAAGAAAAATACTAACATGGCGTATTTTCCGACATTAAATAAAACGGTTAACTGGAAGAGATCCCTTAAAGGGATAGGTTCACCTTTGTAATTTACTTTTCCTCATGTATTTTTGTATCTGTTGTGTTTTTGTACAATAAAGAGTTTTACTACTACTACTACTAAATATGTATCAAAAACACTTGCACAGACAAAATTATAATGTGTAGTGATGAAATAATTAAACATGGAATTCTATTATTTTAAATTAATTATTCTCCCAAATGTACTAAGCAATTAAAACCTACAAGTCTTAGTGATTTTCCAGATAAATCCTGTCGTTTTAGCATTTGCATTATATTTAATGTGCATTGCCAAATTTAATAATACATATCTATTTCTTAGATATGTATAATTAAATTTGGCAATGCAAATTGACATAATACATGATTCAGTCGGTGTCGTCAGCCTAATTACGCTTATTGGAGCAATCAAGCACAGTATTAATGAATGCTCTAATTAAGACTGATTCTAATTGAAGGTGAGTCGTGGGATCACGTCATATGAAAAAGAGTTTTGTACGTTAGAAGTTGCATACGTTATGAAACCGTTTTTTGCAAAAAAAATATACTTGTAAAAACTACGAATTTTGGTTGGTCATGTTTTCATTTGGATATATATTCGTTGAAAAATATTCTACAACAGCACGTAACAGAATAATTGAAATTGCTTTACGAGTATAATTAACTTTTGGGATACCCAAAAACAGTACTTTTAGATAATATTAATCTCGACATTTTTATTAATATAAGTTTCACACCATCTAGAACAACAGGTTATCTGGAAGAGATCCCTTAAAGAGATAAGTTTGCCTTTGTACAAATATCTACAATTAAGTTTATTTTCTGCTATTAGATTTTTGTAATAAAGTGTAACGCTACAGTGGTTGCAAAAAAATAAAGGGTGAACACTATGAAATCGTCGCACGTCGAACATGCTACAGAAGAGAAAATAAAAATTTAAAGTGCTTAAAACTATTTATATGAGTAATTTTATATAACGTTAAATCAATAAAAAAATATATTATGGCTATTTCAACGAACGACGGGAAAATTCCCGGACTTTACTTTTGATGTGATTCATCAAACTTTGCACGGAATCATCGGTTAATAATTTTGTGCATTTAACCCATTTTTGTTGAAAATCTGGCAATGAAGTGGTAGGTTCGCAAGTTTTTCGCAGTTTAGTTTTTATATTAGCCCAATATTTTTCGATGGGGCGAAGTTCGGGACAGTTTGGTGGTTCGCCTTATACCATTCCAAAGATCGAGACGAATAATGGCAACTTGCTAAATCTAAATCCAAAACCATGTTGAGGAAGTGTTTTTTTTCATGAATGGTAACAGTCTCTTTTTCAAGGATGCTGATATATAAATATCGGTGTTAATTGTCCCGGTATTGATAAATGGTGAGGTCCTCATGCCGCACTGGCATATAGCTTAACAAGGTATTTCTTAGCAAATTTTTCTACATAACCTTTTCCGATTTGACGAGAAACGAAATGTCACGAGGAATTGACGTAGCCTGACGGAGCCTTGACGTAGGTTTCATCGTCAATAATTAGGCAACATTTTTTCTTAATTACTAAGGTATACCTGTATACCTATAAAATATAGTAACCTGGAACGTCTAACAGCACGATTATATTGATCCACAGTTCTCTTCGGAGCTTTTTGCTTCTTATATATGCTGAAATGCCCCATTCTTTTTTAATTTTTTGTACATTTGCTTGACTTGTTCCGACTTTTTTCGCCACATCCCGGGAAGAGATACTTGGATTCTTATCAAATAGCTTGCACACCTTTGATTGTAACTTAACATTAGATTTTCTTGTGGGTTGACCCTCACGATGCTTTTTATCTATAGTTTCACCTTGTTTTATTTTTTTGGGTCCGTTGAGATTTTGCCGGATGTAAAGTTGATAAATATGGATTTTTACTAAATTCTTGCAAAATTAATTCACGAACATTTTTTTCGAGTAACGCCATAATCATTGATAAAAACAAAAGAACGTTTTATGGTCGTCTAATATTTCACGAGCCTTCTAAATTTAATTTTTTTAAAGAATATTTAAAAAAGGTACGATGCAACACCCTAGCAAAGTAAAAATGTAAGTGACAATTTAATAGTGTTCACCCTTTATGACTATATTCAGTTAAAATTCAATGAGACACCTACTCGTAACTACATAAAGTTTGATTAATATTTGACAAAACATGACTATATGAGTCTTATATTAAATATCGTTGGCAATGACTACGGACAATGTATCATAAGGCAGTGAGTCAGTGATACTAACCAACTAATAATAATTGGCTTCGTGTGCTGGAATGTGATCACAGCTTACGCCACTTCTTATTTCTTCGTTCCTTTCGTTACTTGCGGTGATATTGATTAGTTTCAGTCATTTTTTTCATTCTCTTGATTTTTCTTCTCTCTCTTCTTCTTCTGTTTCCAATTTTTCTTCAAGAAAAGTCATCAATTAAAAGATAACGGACCCTGCAATAAAAATAGAATTAGTGAGAAACAAACCTCGCTACGTACAAATAAACTTAATGCGTAGACGCAGTAAATTGTGATTTAGTGTGGGTCAATTAGAGTTTTAATCACGACAATGGTGCGCGATGCGTTAAGTTGTGATGGGCTGGTCCGCGAGCTACGAAATGAGAAAATTATAAAAAATATAATTAAATTCCGTATTTTAAAAGTATTCCTTGCAATATTTCTATGTTTGTGGCTACTAGTTGAGCTTAGTTTCTAGTCCTGCCTACAAAGCAACTGGTGGTCCCGTGTTCGAATCCCGGTCAAGGCATTTATTTGTGTGATGAGCACGAATAATTGTTCGTGAGTCTTGGATGTATTTCCATGTATTTATGTTAGTTTTTTATCTATCTACATATGTATATCGTCGCCTAGTACCCATTGTACGCACGCGGTTTGTCAATGGAAATTGTTGGAAAATTCATCAATATCATTAAATAGTGCATATCACACAAACAAAGAAAAATAAACGAGTACTCACTAGCTATCGATGACTTAATAGAACAATTTAATTATAATTCAGAGCGGTTTGAGTCTCTGACAGTGACAGCAATACATGTATTTGTTAAAACATGAGTAGTCTTAATGTATTAAAGTCGTCAATTAGTATCAGTGAACCAAAAACAAACAGATCTGACGTCACAATAATATCGAAACCTAAACCTAATATCGTTATGTACTGTGATGAGATTGGAAGCAATATTGGCACACTTCTACACACATACTCAAGGGAGCAGTGTGTGATCAGTAACTGCTTACCTACCGTTTAATAGCTTTAAAAATATCTTAGATCGCATATCAAAAGTCAGTTACATCAATTGTGAAACAACTTTTCCTTCAAATTCCATCTCTTATAAGATCTCAGGTTAGTTGTGTAAGGGATGATTCACAGTAGACCGTTCCGTGTCCGGCCCGGACACGGAACGGCCTACTGTGAATCATCCTTAAGTTTTCAAACGCAAGCGATAGGACATTGTTAACTGTCATTACCTTCTTATATCTGGCTATGGACACCTGCTAACGCGCATTCTACAATTAACGCAAGTTACCTGGTAGTCATGTTACTATTTTTTATAAGTCATGTGTGTAACATTACTTCCAAATACAGTAATACAACTATAAAAACATTATTCTTACAAGTTAATGTCATATAACGGAGTAATAAAACACCTTTTATTGCATCAAACCTTACGAGTATATTCAAATTAAGTTCTATTCAAATTGAGGGTTTTCAATTCCATAACATATAAAACTTAGTTACAAATATGTCACGATGCCAGTTCCAATTCATTCTTACATCAATGTTGCTCCGAAAATGCGGGCGTCATACGCATCGCCTAATCGTTGGGAATTAATTGTTACACCCATTTAAAAACCACCAGTAGCCATTGTAGCACAATTGTCGCCTGTTTCGGCCCTGATTGGAGCAGCGTCTCATTGAAGTAAGTGTTTGTAATTGGCCCTTCTGATTAACAGGACATCCGTTGGCAATTTGTACGTGGTAACCTAAATGTAATTAATTTATTTTTCAGATATAACATGGGTGAGAATGAAAGTGTAAAGAAAAACATGGTATATATTTGAAACCAAACACAAGTAGGTACTATTTATTTACCAGTATTCGAAACATTATATACTATCTGCCGGTCTTAAAATTTTAACACGTATTGAAGTACAATCGGCGGTATTTCTCTTGTTATGATTGGCTTCTTCGAATAGAGATAGTCTCGACTAGACCACGATGGTCGTAGAGTTTTATTTTTAACCGTTACCGGTTAATCTGGCGATTCATGTAACCGTTAAATGTTACACTGCAACTGTGCCTAAATATTTGCAGTCATGCCTCTAAAACGATTGTTTATAGGAAGAAAAATGCCTCAACATCTATCCATGCAAACATGTTGGACTATACATACTAATTTTAATGATTCCATGAAACGTTTGATTGAAACAAAAACAAAAAATAAATAAGTATGGTCTATATTACTAACAAACTTTAGCGTGTGTTGAACCGAATTATTTAAACTTTTGAGATAATGTTGAATCATCAGACAATTTTTTATGTACCGCCGTAACAAAGCAATATTAGTTTTCCTAAATTTCAAAAAAAAACATTAGTCTTTCCCGCAATATTTCCGTGTCATATCCACCGACAACCCATTAAACTAACAAGGTGAGTTGGCATCATTTTAAGTACGCAAATAGAAAAAATGCAAATAAATGAATGTAATCAACTTCAAAAGATTATATTTTTCTCAACCTATTAACGTGTATTAAGTCGAATAACTCATAAATAAGCTTAGAGAGGTCGTACGTCCTCAATTTGTGTCACATTCAGCAATCGTTATATATTCTCAAGGGACGTTTATCATTAAAATGCTAGTGTTGACCTCGGAATTTTCATTTTATGCATTATTTTAGGAATATTAATTAGAAACATGACACTTTTGTCTTGAATTTATCCCACTTATAAAATATTATCATTTTCTGTTACTTCTTTTTGCTAAAATAATAATAGTCGCATTTATTTTCGAACCGTGAGATCTTCGAGAAGACAAGTACGGTTACCAGTTTGTTGCACTTTTAGCACCACCCAGGGATCACGTGTAGGGTAACGGTGGGTACTCCCTACGGACGTGGTGCAACTTCGACCCATCTTGTCAAGTGAGTAAGCAACTTCACTGTTAGAAGTTCTCAAGCCATCCGAAGGCCTCTAACTTGGCTTAACGACTGCTGTCATCAACGGCTTAGCGTGCCTTCTAAAGCACGGTTATTTTTGCTAATGCCAATATAAATGGATACTGTTGTCGACAACGACAACAAAAGACATTGGAGACTCTTAAAAAAATATGACAACTTATGCTGATGAAAAATAATCAAAACGGTAAATGCAAGATCCATTTCAATCTAAAGAGCTGGATCGGGAACGATAAGAAAAAGGGAGAAGTCACAGTAATTAGAAAGACGCTTTAAATTGAAGACGAACCAGACGGCTGCTTTTAGAATGAACCAAAACAACCAAACAGATCGCTTATTAATTATCGGTCGTATCCAGAAATATACCACTAATAACCTTCTAATAAAATTTCTCAGACGCCATTCATCAAGAGGCATTTTCAATTTCATACAGGCACGTCTGCGTCACATCTTGCCACGTGAAGTGTGGAAACGCGAAATAAAAGCAATTCTTTCTAATTAACTCCGCCGAGATTGAGTCGTACCGAAATAGAAACACCAACGAGCACCGACTGATTTACGCACGGCGACTGTTTCTGAACGCATCCAAATAACTTATAATTAACGTTCGGTATTTATTTGATTGTTTTGATTTGAAGGATTACGTTGATGCGATGCGTTTCTGGAATATTCGGAGAATTTGAACTGCATTATTTGGGCTGACATGATTTAATGCGCGACAGCATAAGTGACTAGCTGTAAAACTATAGTAGTTTCTATTAATTTCAACGTTGGCGTAGGTTGTGGACGTATGTCGTCGTTACAAAAAATAGTACACCAAATTGTTTAGGACTTAAAATCCGAGTACCATGATTCCGATGCCATTAAAGGAGTATCAAACAAAAAGAAGCGTAACTAATGAAGGATCGCGTCTTGATTAAACAGTCTGTCATTGGCGCGACGCGCGCGCAGTGTGCATTGCCAACATCATTAATTGACCGTTTCATCGCAGTTATGTTCAATTAATATGCAAATCTAAATTAAGTAGTGATTCGTACAGTTCCTGGTGGGTAACCAAACCTCTAGGGCTTGAAAAACAAACAATATTTATTGCAAGGGCATAATAATTACAAAACCAAATGACGTTAAATTCTTAACCAGAAATCCGTACTTTCGTCTTTGTGTAGTCAATTTTGTATTTATTTTTTATTACGACGGTGGTAATCAAACTCACGATCAGCCTGATGGTAAGCAGACACGCCGAATCACGCACGTAGTCCAATGGACACTTGCGACCCCTAAAGAATCACAAGCTCATTGCTGACCCTTCATTAACCTTAGGATTTGGTGTGCTAGCTAGAGACATATGCAGGGCCCTCACTCTCAACACAGCGTAAGGTATCCTCGGGAGCTCTGGCGACTCAGGCCTTACTCACCACCAGCAAGACAACACCACATACCTAAGGAGCATATATGTAGTGGTGTTATTATGGCTGCGGTCTTCTGAAAGGTGGAGGTACTTCCCCAGTTGGGCTGTTCTTAATATGAGCGAGATGACGTTCCGCTGTGCCCTACGTGTCTTGTTGGTTATGGTGTAATTTTTATCATCGGTGAATATTGTTTCCCCTATTAGGCATTAATTTTGTAGTTTATTGTTCCACTTGTACTAAGGATATTTCACAGTAATAAAATTTCAGTAAATGAAATGAAATGAAATGAAATTTATTTGCTGAGAATGGGTTACAGTAGTTGTTATTTTACAATTTATATGGACCTCCAAACTCTGCTTAATCCAGCATGCAAATGCAGGTTACTTATGTACCCTAATTCTGTCGATTTACATTATAGATCAGACAAAATAGGGGTATTTTAGTATTATCAGTTAATTATAATGCATTTATTTATTTATTGTTTTGAATTTATTTAAAAGTAAGCAACATTAAAAAGAAAGGATCTAATTAAAATATTATTTTTAAATTTAGAAATAAATATAATTATCCCTATCATATCTGTCAACATTTCAAAATATTAATTTCAATTGGATACCTTCCTGTGGCATAATTATTGGTGGTCTTAAAATCTTTTGGCTTACCGTTGAATTTATGGCTCTTTTGCATAGTTGTTATGCAATGAGTCGTCATTCTTACTGTTCCTTCTATTAAGTTAGTCAAAAGTTTAAATTACTGAAATGTATCACGCCTAATATTAAATTGCATACATTTTTTATTACATATTGTCTGTCTCCATATTTTTACATCGTTGTGAAATAAAACAATAACAGAATTTCGCAATTTGGTTTGATGACACAATGAAATGGAATCTTAATTCTCAAACTCGACATTCAATATCATATAAATTCCAATAACATTACCATATCAATCTTTAATATATTGATCCAAATTCAGGTCTTAAAATATTTTGTTATTATAATTGGTAAGAGTTAATTTCTGGCATTAAATTAACATAAATTATAAGCACTAATGTGAATTAAGGACGTATAAATTACATATTTATCTCAAAACTTGACAAGAAATATAACAGATCTCGTCTTGCCTAACGTTTTGACAGGCGATTGCGACATTAATCGAAACAAATTTATAATAATGTCACTATAACGTAATGGCTCATAAAAACGATATTTTGGGTATCGTTATTCTTCACACCTACTATAGATAGTATCTATTCTCGAATCAAAGTAAACTCAGGTTACCGGCTAGTTGAGGCGGGTATAAATAAAAGTGAAATATATTACTTCAACGAGATTGTATTTGCTGTATCGATTTTAACTGCTTCGAGTCATCTCGCATTACTAATCGAATACTAATGACGTTATACACCGTATTAGGTTACACCTAAAATCTTTTTGTCGTGTGTGGCGGCTATAAAGGCATCCTATTTGCATATATCTATCATCTAATTTAGAACTATAAGTAACATATTAATCAACTGTGTTAACCTCAAAATTCTTCGCCTGATCCCGCGCGGGTTGGAACAAGAAATTGTAATCATCGATTCAGAATCTAATCGATTCTAATTTACATTGAATGGTAATTAAAAGTGTTTGGGACATTGAATGCTTTCGAAATGTTTTCGTTTTAGTTATGTACGGCCAACAATATTGACAGGAGGTCATTAAAATTTATTAAATTGTAGAATTTATGAGTATTCGTTATCTTTATTGTGTTCCCGACGCAAATCTGAATGAAAATGGCTCATTAAAACGGTTATTGTAAATTCGGCAGTTGTGAATATTTATGTATTTATTTGGCTCTGCTGTGGTAGAGTTGGTTAATAATTTAAATAAAAGTACCTACCTATGCCTAACTTGAAATTTAGGACTGGTACCTATTCCCAAAACTACTTAGGACTTTTATGCCACGTTCACGAGATAGCAAATGTCATTGTACTAAAAGTGAAAATCAAAATTAAAATATAATAACTGACAACTTATATAAAAGTTTTTAAGCCCCCACCATTTTCATTCCAAAGTGGGGGTCAATACTGTGCACAACGTGTAAGTGTCGCTATACAGCGTGGCAATTCAGCCAGCCTTCCGGGCACACTACCCATCGGAACTGATTTAGAGGAGACAATTTTCTGATAGTTTTTTATTACAATGTCCTGTTTAGTGTTTTCGGTGTTTGATTAAATAAATTTCTTTTTTCAAAATTAAATATATCAAAAACGGCTAAATAGATTTTGATAAAACATGTCTAACAAAAAAAATTGGAAAAGCTGCTTTAAATTAATAAAAAACAGCATCCAAATCAGTTCACCCGTTTAAGAGCTATGATACCACAGATATACATATAGATACACATGTTCAACTTATAACACCCCTCTTTCTCTTTTTCTTTCTAATTAATAATTGAAACTTCTGTTCTGCCCTTAAACAATGGAATAAGCTTGGATCAAGACTTAGTTGTGCAATTGAATTAAAAAAAGAAAGTATTAAAGAATTTTCTACATGAAAGAAGCAATCACATGTCATTATTGGAATGCGATAAAATAACAATTAAGGCAACATTAACGAATGAATGCTGCGCGTGCGTCGTTGATAAACGACTCCACCCGCGGGATACTGACGGCGTGCGTTCGATTTATAACATTTGTCAAAACAAAAACAAAACATTTGTACAAAAACAAAATAAAAACCATTGTTTATTCAAGTGATCGGAGATCGCTGTCTAATTACAGGACGCCTATTGTTTGGATAAAGCGGCTTAAAAATGTTGAGTGTGCTGTGTGCTTTGTACCTAATATGAATTGGAAGTTCTAGCAGCAGGGATAATGCTTTATGACAGGCAAACATTTGTTAGGTATTCTACATAAATAAGTAAAATTCCGTGAATTGATGTAGTATTTTCTGCTGAGTACCTAAGTATTACGATTCTGTTTTAGGTACCTATTAAATTGACTTTGTTCAAATGACTATTTACCCGACATCGGCAATGTCAAAAGGACGGGTTATGATTTTAGCAGTCTATGCACGTAATGCATGTATGTGTGTTTGCATTTTTTCCCCAAAATATTGTTATTATTTTCGTCTGACCTATGGCAGTGACTACTCGTATTATAACATCCTGCCGATGTTTACCTAAAGGGTAATCACGTAAATTTTCGAACGTACGATAGGTAAATCTGTCATTTTTATTATAGAAAATGACATTTAGGTCCACCTCACGCACGCTCGAAAACGTTGCCTAATTACCCGCTGCAGTTAAATCTTTCTAATTGCCAGTAAGAGTAGCTACTCTCTAAATGTTTAAAATAGCCCATTTTCCCCCTTAATTTTCTCTATAGAAGTAAATGTCGACGTAACTGGTGACCGAAGAGCTGGCGGTTTCCTCGCTCAACGTATCAGCATTGCGATACAGCGAGGAAATGCCGCCAGCATTCTCGGTACAATGCCTCAAGGGCCCGTTTTAGATTTAAGTTAGTTTTAATTTTCTTTATATTATTTTGGTAAAGTATTCTTGTACATATTTTCGTTGTACATAAATAAATGCCTTAATTCAATGTCTTAATTTAAAATCTTGAACCTACGGGTTCCTGAAATATTTTAATCAATAAAGTGAATTGAATTCATTCTTATTCATGTAACTGTACCTAGCATCATTACGTTCCAAAAAATATTATAAAGTACAATTTTAACCATTTAAAAAAATGGGAACCTGCCTTTAAAACGCATAGCTTATGCTAGCTTAAGTCTTATAGATAATTAGGTAAATGTACGTCTTTAACTTTAAATTTAATACATTCCTAATCCCAATGCAGGCTCGCCAGCATCCACAGTTAAAAAGGTATCACGAGGCAACTTTACGATCAATATAAGTGCCACATAAAAAACGATAAGGCGTTTTAATTTCTCTCGCCTAAAATGAACCGGCGTTAATTTTAACTCTTATAAGAAAAATACAAATAATATATCTTTACACTAATTTGTGTCGTTCGGGTCAACATTGTCTTTGTCATAGGAATTTGAACTTTATTATCTGAACACGGTAAGATTATTGTATTGTGTCATACAGATCGTAAATAATACTCCAGTTATATTTGTTGGTTTACAAACCTGTCTCGTATTATAATACATTTAATCCTTATTTACCTTCCCTTTTACTAGAAGCACCTTAGCATTTGGGTACTTGACTTCAGTGTGAAGGTTTTGTTAGATGACTACGACGTCATAGGTCGGTGTGGAGTTATCAAATAATCACTTATGATTTTTTCAGGTTGAAGTTATTTCCCTCTAATTTTTCGTACTTATTACCTATTTACGTACGTATTTTGTACGTATTGGTACTGGGGCAGTGTCATGGGGACAACTGCCCTATTGCTCTCATCAATGAGAAGATGCCTGTGCCCAACAGCTATTAGCTTATACACAAATCCAATCCAAGCCAATCATCATCATCACCATTATGAGCGGATGATGTTAATGTTTAAATGACTAAAAAATGTATACAGGCAGCTAAAACTAACACTAATTATAAATAATATTTAAAAAATTGTGCCCCCATGCCATTGTGCCTAAGATATTGGCAGCATTAATTCTTAATTAAGCTCCAAGTACACTATAGATAACGGACAGTAAGCAAATTTGAGCTGGATATTTAGTTATTAAGGTGGAATGACTCTTCACTCCATTGAAACTGAACGGTAAATATTAACGAAAGGATCCAATCTGTTCTCACGGACAGTCCTGCGCAACGGCTCTTAGGTATATTTCACCCGACGTATTGATTATTACATTGTTATTCCAGTTGATAGGCGCACTCATCTGACGCGTTAAGCTTGAGCCGCGTGGAAGCGAGCGCGGGCGACAGAATCTCATACCAATATCACACCAATACGTTAAGCAGGTTACAAGATGACCACTTGACCGACACTCGCGCGGACGCATAATAATTATTTACTCGCTTTATAGTGCGGTGTGTTACTTATCAGTGTTTACCAAATAAATACTCCATAAAGATAAACTAAGACGGACCTTAATTACTGACAAATTGGGGGAAAAAACTGAAATGTACATTAACTTAAAATCACTAATTGGGGGAAGATGTTTTTAGTTTGAGTGTCGTTTTATCGAAGTAATTATCAAATTAGCATATAAGCTAAAGTTAATTGAAATTTTGAAAATAGAATAAATCGCTGTTAAAAGGGTGTTCGCGGTTATTGAACTTATGAATGAGAAGATTTCTTGTACAGATTTTAGGATAACTATTGAATATTCAATTCGAAACATCCACATCTCATTTTTGAGATATTTTTTTTAAATCCTTAAGTAGTCATGAACATAAATCACTTATATGAAATTGATAGAAACTATTGATGAAGATAATGAAAAAAGGCATTTTAAAGGCATTTTACAATTAAACCTTAAAAAGGTATTTTAATGAACGAGTATTAAACAAAAAAGTATTTATTTTACCCTTGAAAGAGGCTTGTCAATCCCGTTAACAATACAATCACGCTTTCGTTCTGAAGTTTCATTACGTATTGAAGAAATTTAGAAGGATGATGATTACGATACCTAAACTTCAGAAGAAATAAAAATGTTTTGTTATGTTTTATTTTTTATCTTCATACAATACGATACGATACGATACGAATACTCTTTATTGCACACCTCACACAAATGAAACGTTACAAACAGAAAAAAAAAACAGTAATATGTAGGTATAAGTAGACAACAGGCGGTCTTATCGCTAAAGAGCGGTTTCGCAATCTGATGAATTATTGATATAATTTGGATTTTTTCTGTTTACTTAAATTTATCGTTTATTCTTTTTGATACGCAAGTTCTATGGGAATGTTTTTGTGTGAGTTTGTGGGTTATGAACGTATTGTTGCATTATACTCGTAGGTATTTCACGGTCTCCGCAAGACTGAAATGATCAAAAGAATTAGAGAAAAGTCCTAAAAACACATTAATACTCGTATTACAATAACGAACTTAGGTTTATTTCTTTCCTTAATCGTAAACTTCATCGCAATCTTTTTGCCTGCGATACGTAATAGTACCCGAATGACCCAACCGTAACCGTGCCGTACCCATATATTTACTTTATCTTGTCCAATACACTTAAATACAAATTAATACAACCCAAGGACCGAGTCTTAATGGCGTTCAGACTGTTTATTTTACACCTCACGATGGGACATGTTTTTTTTTATTACTTCATGCATGTCCCGGCTTTTAGCGCCTTCTAAAATCGGTTCTAGATATTTCTGAGAACTGAGCGCTAATATATCGTAAGCCACGACTACTTATAATTTTACGAATCAATTATGACCTCGAATTTATTTTTGACATAATTAATAGGTTAATATTTGCCTATAAGAGCGTGTCAGCTTGACTTCTGAGAAGGTGGCTTTGATTTGAGGTTATAATTTTTATTATGTTGAAGTCGATTTCAATACGAGTTTTTATAAAATAATTTCCTAAGGCCTTAATTTATTATTATTAATTTATTTGTAATTCCAGTAAAACGCATATTATAATATGTGTGCTATAACCCCATATAACGCACGTAAGCAAGTTATAATAATTTTGTCAATATATTTTATACTCTAAAAAAAGCCTAAAATTATTAAACTTTACAAAAAGTGTATTTTAATATGCAGAAGTGTTTTTATGTTATTGATATCATTTAAGCCTCCTAATTGTGGGTTTAGTAACGTGAGACCAAACATTCACATTAAGATTTTAATCGTGGCTTGGAATATTTTTTGTAATGGTTCTTGAATTTAATTAACAGTATTTTCAATAGTTATTAATGTTATTATATTTTAAGTGGTAGTAATAAAATTACCTAAACATGTTCTTTTGTTTTGTTGGTTTTAAATAACCCTACCTTACTCCCTACCCTTTACTAATGTCAGACAGGACCCCCAACTTACCAATGCAAGTTCCAATCCAATCCAATCAGAGAGAGATCCAATGATCAGTGGGAGTATAAAGCTAATTTTTATCTACCTAAAACTTGATGATAATTATGATGATGAGATAAAATTAACCGATGTCAATAGAAATGTTTCAGAACTAGCCTGAAATTAATAGTATATTATTTATTTATTTGCTTCAGGCAACAAAAGGTTCTTAACATATACCTAATAGTAATAATCGTATGGCATTTATTTTTGAACCGTAGGATCTTCGAGAAAACAGTACGGTTGCCAGTTTTTGTTGCATTTTTAGTACCACCCAGGGGTCATTTATTTATTTATTTACCCTTTACAATCTTTACCCTTTATTGTGATCTAACTGTAGTTGGTCTCATATATGGGAGCAACAACAGTTTAATGTAGTACGTTATTTGAGACGAATTTTTAGAGGCGATCATATATATAGACACGTGATCATCTCTAAACACTGGTCTCAAATAACGTACTACATTAAGTTACGCGGTTGAAACTAAAGTGAACTAATTAACTTGACTGTTATTCAGGTTTTTGAAGCCAGTGTCACCGCCAAGTGCCGATTTAATGTCAATCGTAAATTGGATTGAAACTATACAAATGTCATTCTCGAAGACTCGACAGCCGGATAGTTAACAGTCAATGAGGACACGTATAAAATAGATTTAAGTTTATGTTACTTGGAATTAGACAAGTCAGCAATTAACTTTTTGATTGTCACATCGGTGGGTGTACTGCGCACACCTAAAGGCTCAGTTACACCAGAGGCGTAGACATGCGCATTCCCCTGTGGTTTTCTAAAGTATGAATAATTATGAAACATGTCACATTCACATCGCTTGCGGGACGCACGCGTTTACACGTCATGCAAGCGGTGTGACATGTCCTTATGCAATTGTATCCTATTCCAATTTATACCAAAAACTGAACTGCCTAGTGCCTATTCTATGCAGTATCTCTAGTGCGGGTGACTTCACTTTGAGCCTTTGATTTTCCTCGCAGGCGTAAGTTGCTGTCCGTCCGATGTTTTCCTTCACCCAAAACACGTGAATTACGTAATTTCCGTAATATCAACATAATGTATCCAAAAAGCGAAACTATTGTTTATAACGTTAATGAAATGATTAATAATATTTGATGTTTACAAACCAAAGTTGGTAAAGTCTGATATTTGCATACGGACACAAAAAATACTGTCAAATCGTGTAGTGGTCAATAAAAAAAGTCGGGCCACACGCAGCAAGTCATTAGACACCTCTTGGAGGAAAATAAATTAAGTAAACGAGAAATATCGACCGCGATCTTATTCCGAAACGCAAACGAGATCAAAATTACTTTGGAACTACTTATGTAAATATGATTTTGCTACTTTTGTGTTATTGTAGTTGATTTAGATTTTATTATATTTGAAAAGCAAACTTCGGTTTGTATTTAATATTTAATAAATCGTGTAGGTATATGATTTTTGTTCAAAAAAGTTATTTATAATGTTATGTTAGTACCTTTATCGTTCTTCTAGAGTCTCCTTCATCTTCTAGACGTAAATAGTCATCGATCCCACTCTCTTTGTCCTGCTGGCTATTGTAGTTTTAATTATTTATTATTGTGACCTTGTGACTGTCTTTATTATTACTTGTAGATACCATTTATCCATGTTACTGGTAATTCAATCATAAAACTGAATAAAAGCGTTTGGGGTATAAGTGTAGTAATTGTAAAAATCTTGTGTACCTACTTTTATCTATTTTTAGATAAGCGGCTATTTATAGGTATAAAAGTGATATATAATGGTTGATGATAGATTTATATGAAATTAACACAATTCTGGTAAATAATAGTACCTTAACTCAAATCCATCGAACCAGAAATATTTGATTTCTTGTAACTGTATGTTTGTGTATATACCTATAGTGCGTATTAAAAATTATAATGACGAAATGATGACACCCCCACTGTAAGTAAATTTATCGGGGCCCGTGGGTATTACTACCACACCACAAGCTTACATTAACATTAGCGAGCAAACGCTCCTTTCCAGAATAGGGTCACGAGCCGGATCAATTAAATGCCATGAGATACAAGCACTATAAGTCAGACGGGCGAAATCCAAGAAGTAATGACCTTCTAGTTTATGGGGCAAGACTTGTGTCGTTCCCCGTTCAATTCGCTTAACACTATTTTAATTTACTGGGTGACTGTAATACGTAATTAAACAATTTATTCGCTTTATTCAAATTAGCAAAATCTTTAAGATCTGTTTTGTCATGCACTCGACGTAACAGATTATATAAGTTTTTCGCCACAATACAAATGAATTGAGGTGCGCAATAGTGATATTGCAATACGTTGAAGATTTTTTCGGTTGCGTGTGTTGCGTGTGTCCATTGACAAAAGAAGATCGTTCTTGTATCAAGAACCTTGCATTTAATTAAACTTTCAATTTTAAGCAATAATAAGCTAATCACGTATCGAAAACAAAGCCATCAGGGAACGACCTGATGAGAATACTTCTCCACTTTGTTTCCCAAGGGCTAACTCTAAATCTCAAGCAAGCCAAAAATCCTCGTACTTGTCACGTTATATTAATTAAATTTGAATATATAAACGGTTAAGGCGTGTCAAGCATATGTGAGATTGCCGTACGGTAGCTGTTTGATGAGAATGATGAGAAATAAAGACAACAGTTTACCGCCCCTGATTCCCAGAATTTCAATGATTGTTCATCATTCTAACGAACATCGGGCTATTAAAAGTCTAATCGGTATGCCTCTCGTGACACCTCTATCCGCTCACCCCGTGCTTTTTAACAATAAAAACAGTTTATTAGTGGCTCTTAAGTTAAATGCCGATTCGAATGCAAGTCAGTTATTGGTACAATAGTCCAGCTGGTCATCTGTGTGAACGTAAAAAGGTATTTTATTGTTTAAAAGTCACTTAATTAGTGTTGGGACGTGCGCAGAAAAGTGGACTGCGGCCTTAAGCGGAGCATTGAACTTTTAAGTAAACCGTTTTGTTTTGTCAAATAGTAGTATATACTCGTTATTGCCTGATATCGTTTCGTTTTAGGTTTAACCTCCTGAGGCCTGACCTTCAAAAATTGTCAACGTAATCTCAACCTTACCACCACCACCATATCAGCCAAAGGATGTCCACTGCTGGACATTGGCGCCCCCTAATTCACGGGGGGTGTATGCCATAATCGCCACGCTTGGCATGCGGAACTCCTCCTCCTCAACCTCCTCTCAACTTTAATCAATCCATATAGCTTTCTTTTATGTTGTACCTATACTACACGGGGCCTCAGGAGGTTAAAGAATCTTTATTTACTCATAAGAATTTACAATTCACTTACATGAGTAACTAAAACTATATATCTATACTAATATTATAAAGCTGAAGACTTTGTTTGTTCGTTTGTTTGAACGCGCTAATCTCAGGAACATTTTTGTGTTGGATAGTCCATTTATCGAGGAAGGCTTTAGGCTATATAACATCACGCTGCGACCAATAGTAGTGAAGACGCGGACGAAGTCGCGGGCAACAGCTAGTGTGTAATATACAAACTTGGTTAACTTGGCGAGTAGGTACATGCTTTCCGCTTTTTAAATTAGAACACATTTATTAAAAATACATACACATACATCTATTTAACACTATGTGGGTTTTCCGAAATAAACGTCTATTGCAAATGTCTCACTTGATTGTTTTTGTTGGAAGTTACATACAACCCGTATAATTGTTAAATATCCCGTGTTCTTATAAGCCTGATTTTTAAATCTTCCGCATAAATATATTCATATTTTTAGCAAAGTCATCACCTGGGTGAGATAAAAAAAACTACGTTCGTTTGAAATGAAAAAAACTTGTTTTATAATTTAGCTAAACATTAAATTGTCTCATAGAGCTCAGATCTCACTTCGCGTGTATTACAAAGCCCCGTAAATCAAGATGAATTACAACATCGATCGGATCTGAGTTTCGATGTCCGAGCCAACATTTATAGCAACAAAGTCGGAATCGAAGTGAAAATTAGAGCGACATAAACGTTTTATGCGTCTGCTAAATACATGCGCTTGATATTGCCTTTGGTTTCAGCGATTAGAGGTCGTTCAATAAATCGATTTAAATGAATAGTGTCACAAAAATATTAATCCAATTTATATTTATATACGTATATTATTTCTTCATTTGGTATTATTTTGTTGATGCATGAATCAACGCATCTGCTCATGTGTATGTTATCTAAACAACCCCTTAGTATGTATTTAGAAAATTTTATGTGGGTAGTTTGCATAGAGGAAATTTATATTTTTCTGATTCTACTCGCTTGACCAAGAGCGCTTAAAAGGCTTGAAACGTAGAGATGTATTAAACCACGGGATAGAATCCGTTTATTTACATGCATTTAATACTACGTTACTTAAATCGACGCAAAACAATAAAATGCCTTGTCCCAACTTATTTGCATTTACGATCGGCCAAACAAAAGCTAATACGACGTTCTAACTCCAAAATGCCGCATGTCACAAGAAATTTGTATGAAGATACTACTTTTTGGGCTTAGTGAGAGGTATCTTCCCGTTTTAATCATCACGATCGGTATGAATCAATCGACTGCCCACGTTCAGAATGTGATTTGGCAGGTGCGATGACTACCTACCTACTTCCTAAACTTTCGGTTCAGCTGAATATCGAGAAGAGTTATTGTCATTAGCTGATAGGCTTAAGACCGAGATTCGTTATCAAACATTTTAACAACTACGGCTACAAATAGTGCATAAATATTTACTTCACGTGTGGTTAAAATCGGTATTAAGAATAATTGCGATGTAAAATTTGTGAAGATGTAAAACTTGTAAGTGTAAAAGTGATAATAATGTCAAAATTAAATTGATTCTCACATCCAAATCATCATTTTGTTATAACGTAACTAAAAAAATTCACATAAAATGGAATGTAATTACCGTCTCATACAGAAATATAACAGTTCGAAAACTATTAAAGAAATCGCCTATGGGTTGAGTCATTTTCAAAGCCTGAAAGTATGATTTTTGGGTAACAAGAAAAAAAAAACCGGCCAAGTGCGAGTCGGACTCGCGCACGAAGGGTTTCGTACCGCATGATCTATAAAAAGAGTCCGACTCGCACTTGGCAGGTTTTTAATATTTGTTATTATAGCGGCAACAGAAATAATTAATCTGTGCAAATTTCAACTGTCCAGCTATTATGGTTCTTGAAATCTAGCTCGGCGAGTGGCAGCCATGAAAAAGGGCTAAAATATCACGTTTTTTGTATGGGGCCCCCCCTTAATTATTATTATTATTTTGTTTTTAGTATTTGTTGTTATAGCGGCAACAGAAATACACAATTTGTGAAACTTTCGACTGTCTAGCTACTACGGTTCTTGAGATACAGCCTGGTGACAGACGGACGGACGGACGGACAGCGAAATCTTAGTAATTGGGTCCCGTTTTTACCCTTTGGTTACGGAACCCTAAAAATACCAATCATTTCAACATACTCAGAAGATACTGAGGCCTAGTTATAGAATTCCTTTTCGACTCCATATCGGTAATTGGTAGGATAACGTCAAACAAATATACCGAATTATTTTTATTTGATCTGATTGTGGATCTAACGAATAAACGGCCATCGGTTCGGGCAACACTAACTTTCAATAGTTTTCTTATACGATGACGCATATAAAGGTTATATCAAAGTTTTAAATAACCGACATTCCCAGGCTTTGCTTAAGCGTTCTACTATAATGTCCTAGTTTAACCATTGACATCCTATTAAATATTCAATGGCATCGAATCGTTTCTGTAAACAACCGGCCTAATGTTCTCGGAACAATACAATTGGGAACTACTAATGAGTGACGCCATTACATACGAGGATGAGACATTAATTTGTGTGTAGAAGGTTAAATCTTGCGAAACAATTCAAGCTGAACAATACTTAAACGTATTCAATGTTGGCGATTGTCAGTACGATTCGTGCTTTCATGTTTGCTGGCAATAGCCAGGTATACAGTTTTTGAGAGAATTCTAGGTATTTGTACCCGCATGCCAAGCGTGGCGAATATGGCATGTACCCCAGTGAATTTGGGGGAGACCTATGTCCAGCAGTGGAGGTCCTTCGGCTGATATGGTGGACATGGTGGTAGGCAGTAAAACTCCTGTTGGACGCCGTTTTACAAAGTTTAGAGACACCATCAGACATTTCCGTCTTCTTTATGGAACTAAGCCAGACTGCTTAAAGTCTAAGTGCAGCTTTTAGATAGATTAAGTGATCCCAAAGGAGAACTCCGTCTACCTTCTATTCACACTCCGGATTGCCTTGAACTATTTAAGACCATCTCACTGAAGAACACATATTCAAGGCATTCCAGTGTATATATTTTGTGGTTCCGGAGCTTAAATCTGAATTATCCCCAAGGACATATGTCACCATGTACTTCAATTTCTTTCATGAGCCCTCCTGTTCAGAGGTAAGTAGGTAAGCTCAAGACCGTTAAAAATAAATTGCAATTTTGTTCATAAAGGAACAAAATAAGAGTGGTTTAAGAGAGGTTGGGTAAAGCGGAACGTCATCTCGCTCAAATAATTGGAGCAGACCAACGGGGGAAGTACCTCCACCTTACAGAAGACCGCAGCCGTAATAACACCACTACTTGCTCCTTAATAATAATAATCATATATTTCGAATTCTAGGTTTCATATCATAATATATAACAATTGAACGTTCATTAATTAATGAGGTACAATAAATTGGATTAAATTGATAAAATAAAATATAAAATAATAACAGTTCTTAGATATACGGTGTTGTTTTCCTGGTGGTGAGTAAGGTCGCCACAGCTCCCGAGGATGCGCTGTGTTGAGAGTGAGGGACCAGAATGTGTCAATACATCGAATCCTCGAATTAATAAAGGGTCCGCAACGCACTTGTGAGTACTATGGAGTCTTCTGGAGTCACAAGCATCCATAGGCGACGGTGTCTGCTTACCATCAGGCAGGCCGGAAGCTTGTTTGCCACTGTAGTTGTATGCAAAAATGTAATATATATATTTTGTATTGATGTATGTTTATAGTACATTTATTTTTGTCGTCGCATTTTCTTAATAGCTATTTATCATACTTTTTACTTTGCACCTCTTATAAATCTCTGTTCAGGCCAATGGTTTGCTGGTCCATTTGACATTAAGCCCGCCGTTTGTACATTTCAGTTTTGTGCAATAAAGTTTATATAAATAAATAAGAAGGTCTTTATTTCATTTCTAATAAGGTGCGACAGAACAATCAATTTTAACTTGATACTGATCTTGAGACTTGCATGCTTGGAAAGAAAATTGATTAAGAACGCCAGAACGGGTAAAATTAGCCCACAGAAAGTGCCTACATCCCACCACATGCTTGGAGGCTTACGTCATGTGAGGTACGTGTTTTACCGCTAACAAACAAACATTAATATGGAAAGCTCGACTTGCCAATGTGCCAACCGACGCTGCCCCCACAAAGATGGCTATTGTCTCTTCAGAACGTGACTCCAAATTTTAATTGGACGATTAAAAGACGAATGCGGGTCAAATCGACCATTACTGTTGTAGCCCTTTTGAATATGTATAATAAAATTATTAGATAAACCGGCCACTTAATTTGTGTAAGGTTTCTAATGAGGTTATGCGCTTTCTTGTCACAGATGGCGCTTGTGCGTTGAATGCGTAAGCGCAGAGCCGGATGCGCGAAATGGATTTTATAGTGTGCGTAACTGTGCGGATTGGATGCAGAATTCTATATTAGCGCCTTTAGTGTGGGAGCTCAGATATTAATCGTGATGGCATTGTTATAGAGACATACTTACATTTATTAAAGGATATGCTTAGCTGAATATGGAATGTTAGTGTTGCTTACGGTAATTATTTAATTGCATGACAATAAGTTACTAGAACTCTGCAAGTAAAACTTTTAAAGCATTTTAACACGGTATTTGCCAATACATAAATGAGTATCTTTTTCCCTACTCGATTTTCGGGACTGTGTCAGTAATCTTAGTTTTAAACGTCAATGACTACGTTAAAATATTTTCAATATTCAGCGATTTGAGGGGTTGTGGAGTGCAACATTAAATCTCGGCAATATCTCGGATCTGCATATGCCTCTATGATGTCGACACAACAAATTCCACAATTAATTAAAGAGTTGGAACTGGGTTTCTGGTTCCTTTGAGGTTGCAGCCATTGTCTTCGGTGTCTGCTTCGGAAGGCTGTAATCTTGTATCTATGAAGTTCCGGTAATATGCTAATAACTTCGAATAAATTGTAGAATAAAACAAATAATATAGGTTGTTCGGGCCAGATTGATGCCTCTTTAAAACAACTAGACAATTGTACGCTGTAGCCGAAGCATCTGTATTTAACACAACAGAGATAAGATAACACAACAGTACATCATAAGAAATAATCGTTGAATATCTAAGGTGTGATATATTTACAGATAACTAAAGTGTAATAAATCTTATTGTAGTCGAGTGTACCTACATGGTATAATGACTAACGTAAAAACAATTTCTTCCAAGAATCGCGATATTAGCAACACAAAATAATAAAAAATCGCATCGCGCACTGAATTAGAAATAAAGACATTCACTTGTTTTAAAATTCCGTAAATGTAGAAATAAAAACAATACCTTAGGTGTCGTATAAATTGAGTTCTGTATAAAATGAGTACAGCCAGCCATCTGTCTGTGGGCATCGGACGCAGCATATTTTATAATTACTAGCGGTCGGACAGGGAATAGTAATCATAAGGACTAATGCATACTTACGACGTTGACGATCCGAAAATATCGGACGAACTCCAAGACTTTGACTTCTTGATTAATTACTTACGTGTGTATGAGGCGGGACCCGGGTATGTCCTAAAACTACGACCAAGACCACCGGGGGATGGGCACCAGCATCCTTGGAGTGCGGTGGAGATACTGCGATCGCCAACCCGCATGCCAAGCGTGGCGATTATGGCATTTTACGCCCATGAAATTAAGGGAGGCCTATGTCCAGCAGTAGGCGTCCTTCGGCTGATATGGTGGTATGATGCGTGGCGTGGTGGCACGCATTCTGAGGCGAACGAAATATCATAAATATAAACTGAAAATATATACGTACCATTGGCTATATGATTCATCATTATTAGGACAACTTTATCTATACTGGCAGGATGCAGCGCTGGATGATGCAGCGGGGAAGGTGGCTGCTGTCGTCCTCCAAGATCCTCTTTGAGTCACTGCGCCGCAATAGTTTAGTTTTAGTAAGAACTCGTATCTACTCCGTAATAGACTTTTTGTTAGATGTCCGACTACTCATTAGTAGTATGTGGATACGAGTATATATACCCAATATATATGTACCCATAGTACAAGCTTTATTTTATTAATCAATATTATTAACTTTATTTTTTAAAGTAATATTTGTTTTATTTATTTTATTTATTTAAGTGGCAACTCGCAAGCGACTAGTCAACAGTGCTCGATGGCCCTTAGATGCCGTGATCGCGCGAATGTCCTGCGGGCGATGTGGCGCGCATTCAGAGTCGAGCGAAATATCGTGAAGATCAAGATAATTATGTTGACCGCGTTATAGAAACAGGTGCTCGATACGTGTCGCTCACATGGCTATTGTTCTAGCCAGTATTTAGCCAATAGGTAGTGTTGTTTACCGTTTGATAAACGTCTTATTTCGAAACGAAATTGAAGCGATGAAGTTGTATTGATACTTTGTAACTCGAAAACTAACACTCAATTTCAAGTTGTAAATTGATTGAATATAACTCTTTAGTGGGCTTGGCTACTAAAGAGTTATATTCAACCATTTAAATATAAAATCTAAGCGTATAAATAAATAATAATAGATTTTAGGGGACAATCTTACACAAATGCACCTAGTCCCAAACTAAGCAAAGCTTGTATTATGGGTACTAGACGACGATATACATACTTATATAGATAAATACATAGAAAACATTCAAGACCCAAGAACAAATATCCGTGATAAATGCACAAATAAATGCCCTGGCAGGTCGGCTGACTTCGGAGGCAGAGTCACTATTTAGATTTTATATTTTCGGGTCCCGTTAGAACTGCATTGAGTAATGATTATTTAACCATGTGTCTTTAGTTTTTACTTGCTCACCCTATCAATGCTGTTTTTAATACACATTAAGGTTAAGGACTGACTCGAATCTCCTACGCTAAATGGGACTTGTAACTGATCCGAGTTTATGAACAAGACGATTGTTGGTAAAATAAGTCAAATGTTGTATTAGTATGATTTAGCGTTCAGTATTTCCTGCTGTGGACACATTTCAAGTTTAAGCCATGGAACGCATTTTTTTTGACATGAAATTAACAGATAAATTATAAATATTATACTGCTTTCTAAAACGTAGTTGACGTAGCTCACACAGTCACCAAACTTAAATGGAACTGGGTCGGACACATCCACCACATGCTGGAAGACTTGTGGGCTAAAATTACACCAAGTGGGACACGACAAAGAAGCCTAGTTTATGTTCCTGATATTGATTATCTATCAAATACAATCGGTTAAATTTCCACAGCTAACTGTCACTAAGAAATACAAAAACTTGATCTCAATAATATAATGATAACTCTAGGAATAGAAATGGCAAAAGTCATCTCTAATTCAAGTCACGCGGGCATCGTACAGTGGGTACATGTGCTTAGCGGTACACTTGAAGGAGGTCCGGTGCCAAATATGCACTATAGCCGCCGCTATAAACTATGACTAAAACCACTCAAGCTGTAGCTGCAAAACTTAACTTTATCATAAACAAATAAAGTGTTAAATCAAATGAGGAAACGCCACGATGAAGGCAAGGCTAGTTGCAGCCACTATAACAATTTACTTTCCATATAAGGCTTGAAACAGACCGACTTGGCGCAACCTAAGCCGTTATATTGTTTTATCTACCTTTAATTCGCTTATCTCTGTCATATTTTTCTTATAAAATGCTTTGAGTTGTTATGTCGTTAATTGGATAGAAATATTTTAAAATGGACATTGAATATTCTGTTTTTTTTTTTTTTTATAAGTAATCATTCGACTACTGTCTTATAGGATGGTATGTGATGATGAGGTCGAGGATGTTACATGCGTACCTAGATAGTGCCTATTCATTCTCTTGTTGAAAAGATCCAAGTTATAAGTATTTGATATATCAAATACTTATGTATTTAAGGCTTTTCGCGAGTTTCTTGAAAACATTTTATTGAATTTAACCCTTTACAACTAAGGTGTTTTCATTAGTAACATTCTGCTGACGTGGAGCGTGGAGTGGTGGAACACTTATAGTTCCGCAATGTCCGCCCGTCCCGTCCGTCTGTCCGTGGTTTAGCTCAGTAACCTTTACTACTAGAGAGTTGTAATTTAGCATAAGTATACGTACATATGCTTTACGCGGACAAAACGGTAAAATTTTGTTTTTGTTTTATTTTACCGTAGGACCTCACTTCAGTCGCAGAGGGTTAAACTTATGCCTCATTTACACACGTGCAAGAATCGCATGCAAGTGGTAACTACATACATTGCGGTGTCGGATAGATCGATTGAATTTTTCTCACCAACCCGCGATGTAAATGGAACTTGCATGCAATGTTTGTGGTGTTTGGGGCTTTATCCTCATTATATACAATGTGCTAAATATTTTTATTTGTTCATTTTTGAGTTTTACAAATGTACCCATATTGTTGAAACTTATATCTGAACAAATAAAGTGCCAAATATATCTGTACCTACCCCTCATAGTAAAAGTCATGTAGTTACTTAAACTTACTACAATTAAGTTGAACTTAACTGTAGTAGGTAATGGCTTTTTAACCGACTTCAAAAAAAGGAGGAGGTTCTCAATTCGTCAAAATATTTTTTATGTCTGTTCATTGATTACTTGGAGACTAGTGGACTGATTTTAAAAAATATTTTTTGTTCGAAAGGGTAAGTTTTCTTGTTGGTCCCATTGTCACCAAGTCTGGATCTGATGACGGGATCTTGGAAAAATCGAGGGAACTCCTCAAATTATACATAGTGTTTTTATTGATTTCCGTTCCTTCTAGCATAATATAGCCGTGTATAGCCATAGAATCGACGTAGCATATTAAGTTATTCAAAATTAAAAAAAAAAAAGATTTAATTTTCATACAAAATAATTAATTATATCACCAAGGGTGGATGAAAATCGGCATTAAGAGTTAACGTGGAGTTAAGCAAAAGTTAATGTCAAGTATGACAATTAGAAATTCGAATGACACGCACGTCAACATTGTTTAATTTTTAAGGATCTTTTATACTATACTAGGGGTGTTAATTAACGAAAATGAATTCTTGAATATCTTCGAAATGGTACGAATTGGGATACTAGTGTCTTAGAGAACATAATTTTTATTCATCTCGGGATTGTGCCCTCGCAATTAAAGGAATTCAAAAAACACCCTGTATAGCAGGAAGGGCCGAGTGTGAGTATGAACAAGTTTTAAGTCAGTGTTTTTTTGTTAAAAATTTACTTGTTACATTGACACTTCACTTTTACTTCTATTTTTATTTCTATTTTATTGCTTAGAACATGTCATGTTATTTTAAATTGTCACGTAATTCTTACTGCACCCTTTCACGTTAACATGACGTTATCTGCTGTACTTCTATGAACTCATATCGTTATGTTCACACTGGTTCATTGACTGTTATTTCCAAATTCGATGACTAATTGATGAACCAACAACGAAAAGGTAGGAGTTACGGGGTCCGATAATTAAGCCGTTGCCCGTTTCTCGCTCCTTTAACACTTTTTATTTGTCTGCCTAAGCATACAGTCATGCTTGACTCACGGCATTCCAGTCAGCTAAAGTGACTTTGAAATAATACATACTATAAAGAAATAATTTAATTATTTTAGTTTATTATTGAACTCGCCCAAAGACTTATGTCTTTCTTGTAAATGTTTTGTCAATAAATATTTCTATTTCTATTGCTTTTTCCTTATTGTGATAGTTAGGGAGAGAGGGGTAATATTTCAGGTCATATTTAGGGTTCCATACATTAACAGGAAAAAACGGAATCCTTATAGGATCACTCGTGTGCCTGTCAGTCCATCCCTCTGTCACAGCCAATGTGCTGCGAAACTACTCGACCGATTGATGAAATATCTAAGTCGATCACCCAAAGACGGACACTTTACGAAAATAAATGAATTTTAAGTTTTTTTACTTATAATTCTGGGACAAAAAAGTTAAGAAAATATTCGAAAACTGACCCACCCCCCTTTATCTCCGAAGCAGCTAAGCCTAAAATTTGAAAAACAAAAGTAGAAAATAGTTATTTACCTATAGATAACAGGAAAACCTATAAGAAGTTTATAGGTCTACTAGCTTTCGAGTTATCACTGATGCGCGCTTTGTTATGGCAATGGCAGATATTGGTGCTGGTGACTGCATCTATATACAGGGTGTGGCCTGTAATAGGAGCAAAAAATTAAACGGAACACTATTGATTCCAGAAATTATTTCCAAATGGTTTTAATAAAAAAAAAAACTATTATGGTTTTTTTTTCTCAGAAGTAGCTTATATGTACTTTTTTACTCTACTGGAGTGATATTAATAACTATTTATGCAAAAAATACCAAATATTTATTAAAAAAAACCCAAAAATATCCTTTTAAACCAAAAATGCGACAACGATTATGAGTCATAACTTGAAGCAACCTTAAAATCAGCATTGACTGCCGCGCTCTAATCTCTGGGTGCCAAGATCCATTACTTGGAGGTCATAAATTTAGATCAAAATTTCTCCCAATTGAAAAAAGTAAATTTGTTTTGGACACAAGAGGTTACTGCAGATGCTCTAAGGAAGCGTCCTTTAAATTTATTGCGCCTATTACAGGCCAGACCCTGTATAAAAGACCTGAAATATCACCCCTCTCTTTTGGTACTGTACAACTTACAAATATCTCGGCAAATTAAGGTTTAGGTACATATTTATGAGAGGATTAATTGAATAGATAGTTAAGCACATGAATTGTGCGTCGTTGCAATAATTTATTATTTTATTTACGTTCAATATAGCACAGCTACAATATATGTTGTTCCTTGGCACGGTTTGTAGTGAGTAATATTGAAAGACCTTTCTTAGAGACTTTGTAACCGTCAAACAATTTTTGTACATTGCTATAGGCTTTATTTCTGTTACAATTTCTTTATGAATTATAATGACATAATACCGTCGTTGAATTTCCACCAATAAATCGCATTATAAAAACTTGCGTTGTGAAATTCGCCCACTAAGACTTATATTTCTTCCGAGGAACTAACTCTACGTAAGTGACCTAGCAAATATGCTCAGAATTCTTTATGCCGAAAGCGTCTAGCAACAATTCGCCAACTCTAACAATTAGTTCCTGGCGGCATCTCACAGCGAAGCGGTACTTTTATTCCGCCTAAGATACCCATCACATACGTGAGTGTAGTCCCAAACGCATCTATGACCCTCTTTATTACTCTGCTTTAGTCATTTGTAAGATTTTCTCATAATGATTGTCCCCAAAACGAGCGTTTGCGCCGTCAAAACTCTTTGTCTAATCGCTGGTACGAATGTCCTTTTGTTTTATGTTGTAGCACGTGTCGTGTTTGAAGTGTTCCTGGTAAAACATTAGTTTCAGGTCTTTTCTACGGCAATCTAAAATGTACAATACTATTAAACTAGTAAAGTAAAAAGATTAAAACAACGACAGCTTTTTACAAAATTTTCTTTGTCATAGTAAAAGTAATCGACCGACACTTCACATGTTAAAAATCATTAAGCCGTTTATATCAAAACGTCCCATAGAAATAGATTAACAGGTTCGTTCAATTCACTTACCAATAAAACTATTGTTCGAACTTTTTACAAAATCACGCTATTCATTTCTATAAAAGAGGGTAAACTGCAAGCATTGCCAAATCTAAGCCTAAAGCATACTTGTACAGTTCAAAGCTCTCGAAAATTTAACACTTGAAATAGAAAAAGCTCTGGCATTGATCCTGAATGGCATGTTGCCAAAACGGCGCTGAACAGTCGATTAACCAAGTCCAAGACATATGTTGTTTTAGATTCGTTAGCATATCAATAATTCATAGCACAATGTTTCGCATCAGCCACCGTTACTTGGAAGCCTTACGCCGTTCATTAGTAGTTTAATCGCGGTTCGCTTTGGCAAAACCGCTGGGCCACATAGCTTCGGACAAGAAGACTTTCCAATTGAAGTGGCCAAGTGAGCAAAATTATCGTGGCATAACTATTTATTATGTTACCTATTTTAGAATACGTAAGTAAGTACAGCACAGCATCTAGATATATAAACTCTTTAAGCGAACTCCGGAGAATGGATAAAATACAAAAAAATAGTTCGTAAAATCATAATAAAAATCACCTACATATATATTCAGAGAAAAGTGTTCGAATTCAGACCCATCAGAAGCGAAAATTTATCAAAATAATTATTGAAACTTAAATCCAACCACTGCAAGTAAGAAAATGTAGCTACTATCTTTAAAAGAATCAGACATTACCAAATAGTGGTGTCAATACCTATTTTGCCTCTTCAAATTATTCGACATCTTTGACGGTGTTAGTAAGCTGATCGTACCTACACGGTTCGTGTATTGACGATTTAATTACATTTTGATCCGGCTACCATTCGATATTGCGATGTGGGTGTCCGATATACGTATGCAAATAAGTGCCCGGTGTGAAGGCACGGGCATCGTGCTGGCAGTACTTAAAAATTTCCAATCACATGAAGACGCTATTCTCATTCAAAAACGTGTCTTGTTCATGCGTAATCTTTACACACTTCGTTATTCGTTCATGTTTCAAAGGGTTAAAGAGCAACAAACGTTTTAGCAACCTATCGGATAGTATCATGCATGTTTAATGAGCAGATATTGGATGTACGTATTATTATAATTAGCTTACATTGTAACCCTAAAGGTCTTGCATAAAATGTTCATCGTATTTAGAATGACTAAGATCACACTAGCATTACAATTTTATGTGCAGATATAGACGAAGATTGTACAGTTCATTAATATTAAAATAGGTAACGAACCAGTAAATGATTTTCTGTACAAGTAGGGTTAAAACGGAGTCCTATTGCTGTCACTCGCATGTCCGTCTGTCGTCTGTCACACATTTTGTCCCAAGATTTTTTTTACTTCCCATTGGCCTATGAACTTGTTGATAATGTTTATTATTACGTATATTTTACCAACAAATACCAATATATTTATAAATCACATTTGATTTTTAGTTGTACGGAATCCTCGCTGAGCCGGTTTTTCGGAGAGAATCAAGTATTTATTAAATAAGTTATAGGTGCATATGAATAATTTGTAACTAGATAGCTACCATATCATACAAAGCTTGCATTATAAGATTCTGTAATTAATGGTTTACGTCAAAGCATCTGTTTCAAAACAGTAAAGCGCTGAATAAATCAGAAGTCTGTAATTCACGGGGCGGTCCACATCCATTAAACGCCAGAATTTTCGCCATCGAAAATGCATTTTCCAGTCCATGTTATACAGGCTGCATTTAAGTTAATTATGGGATTACATTGGGTTGCATTTAAAGTGGTATTTTGGTAATATAACAGTCAGATGGCACGCCCGATAAGCCAACCCGATACTTGGAAAGCTCAACTCATCAAGAATTCGGGTCGCAGAGTGTACTCGGGCCAACAAACGAATATAATAATTATGAGGATGGATTAGATTGATGATGATGGATGGAATTAACTGTGTGGTTGGTTGTTACCCGATTTTTAGACAAATTCGACACGTACGGGGAAAGAGTTGCTAAATTAGACGTACGTTTTGTTACCTAGAAGTCAATGTGGTTCGACATTGCGCATAGGATTAAGACATCAATGTCACACACATGGAAGTAACAAACTAAGACTTTGTTTGTGCATGTATACCATTATCATTAGTGCAACATAAAGTAGCTACACTTAGTATACGAATACGCAAGTGGATTATAAAAGGGGAATAAATAAATAAACTCTATTCTTCAAGTAGGCCGCAATGGAACTTTTACAACTCAAAATCTACATAGCGTTTCTGAAAAAGAAGACCACTGCCGAGAAGACCCGCCGAAACAAACTCGACAGTCAGTCTCCCAAAAATATGTTTATGACAATGAAAATACTTAACCTACCTAATATAAGAAAATTTGAGTATGAATATAAAAAGAGGAAAAATATTTACAAGCTTAACTGAGACTGTATTATCAAATTCGAGATAGGCAAAAATGGAAATAAGTGATACAGTCATGAAAATTACTTCCACTAGACTATAAACTAAATCGTTGTCCTAAATAAAGAGAATAGGTACATATTTAACTGAAATACCGACAAGGTAAATCATAAATAACGTATCATGGGTGTACATCGAATTTAGCATTTCTTAAAATGCGTTTAAGTGATTGACGAATGTGATACAGGCCCGTCATGCTAAGCAGTTTGCTTTATTTGATGAATATGTAGTTAACGTATTGAGTTAAGAGACACCGCTCGCTGTTAGGTAAGTAATGTGCGACTTTCTGTAGCGTAGGTACTCGGATTTCGGATTAACCTCTTATTTTTATATTTTCCGGTATATTATTCTAACTACGCTTTAATTCTTAAATGAGTCACTTGATGTGTTTTATCACATTTTTCTACTGGGCTCTGTAAGCTGAAAAAAAAATCTTTTTTCAAATTTCAATATTACCAAATACTGACTCGACAAAACCATCAAACCCATTCACAAAATTTCACGAGAATCGGTTGAGAAATGCGACCTATAGAGGACAACAAACCACTGAAAAAGACTATGCTTCTGAAAAATTCCAAAATCTCCTTCGACACAAAAATTCTATATAATTAATTATCGTACCTGCTGACAATATTTCACGACAATCGATTGACAAATGCAACCTGTAGAGGTGAACAACCGGAAATCCGGACATCCGGGCACTTTTGTTGAAGCTGAAGCCGAGAGCTTCGTTTCAGTCGATCAATAAGTTTTTGCTAAAAATCAAAAACTGAAGTTTGTAGCGAAATACAGACTACAGTAACGTCATAATTCAAAGTTCAAATTTTATGGTCAAACGGCATCCTTTTCCACACAAAGAGTTGCAAAGCAGCCCATAAATGCCAAATTGCAGCTTTACTGAGGTAAGCCGCAGACAGACGGATGGACGGACGGACATGAGGGTTCTTTGTTTACAACGGAACCCTAAGCAAATAGCAAAAATCTGTTTAAATTTGATGTTAAATTCAGAGTATTTCTGATAGTTTTTTATTGGTTATGTAAAAATAAATTATTTACACTATTTTTAAATAGGTACCTACCCAAATAAAACTAAGAATACAGAAAAAAACAAGTATTCTGTGACTACAAAAATAGATCAGTAGCTAAAAAGTGTCGAGAAAATGCAAGATTTTATTGAAATTTTCTGTAAGAAAATCTTTAGAATATCTCCATCTCTATCGCACTTGCCATATTTGTGTGATAATATAAAATATATACGAACTGAAATCTTCGGGCATTAACGGCAGCAGCTCTGAAAGCTACTTTAAAGAAGTACTTTTCCGTCCCAGAATCTGCCCATTGCAGGCCCAATCAGTTTTCTGCACCAGTTCACTCGAATCGTAATCAATTATGGTAATTCCATATTTATTTCCTGGACCGGATTAACAACTGAAGCTCCCGTGTTAATAAATCTGATTTATTAAGTTAAGTTTATACAAAATATTTTTTTAATGAAGGCCATTAAGGGGAAACAGGGATAATATTCAATATACAGGTTGGGCCCTGTAACAGGAGCAAAAAATTTAACGGTGGACTATTTAGCGGGCCAGCAATTATTTCCAAGTGCTCTCAGTTTAAAAAAAAAAAATAACATTATTATTTTTTTCTTTACAGGTTTAAGTGTATATACACTTAAACCATAAAAAATTATTACTTTTCTGAAGTGAAAATAGTGACATTAAATAATAAAAATAAATAAATAAATATTAGGGGACAATCTTACACAAATCAACCTAGTCCCAAATTAAGCAAAGTAAGTCAATTTATTTTAAAAAAACAATAAATTGAAAGAAAAAAAAACAAAAGCTCAAACACTGCATTGACTGATGTGCTATAATCTCGTGATGTCAAGATCCATAACTCGGAGATCATAACTTTAGATCAAAATTTCTCCGAAACGAATTTTTTGAACAAAATTGTACACCAGGTGTTACTGCAGATCCTCTAAGAAAGCGTCCTTTTAAATATTTGCTCCAGTTACAGGGCGCACCTTGTATAACTGAGTTTTGGAAACTTTTTTATAGGTAATGATAATGATTCTCCTGTGTAAAAGTTAAGCGGACTACGAAGCCGGGTTCGAATTCCGGTAAGGGCATTTGTTTATGTGGTGAGCGAAAGCATTTGTTCCTGAGACTTGGGTGTTTTCTATGTATTTATGTTTATATCTATTAAATATATCGTCATCTAGTACCCATAACACAAGCCTTGCTGAACTTACTTTGGAACTAGTTTGATTTAAAAAGAACACTTAAAAAAAGCGACGTGTAAAAATACAATTACAATTGTACTACCTCTGACATTCGTTATTTTTTCAGCAAAATACTTAATAAAGTGAGATTTTATTTATGTGTGTGCATTTTTTAGTACTATTCAGTGTCAAATAATATGTTTTGAGTAAATATTTCAGTACTTATCCATGATGCCCTCGCCGGATTTAATTTTGTCATTCGAAATGAGTAATCTTAGGTATTTGCCACACAATGTTGGACTCATTCAGTTGTGGGTAACTAAAATAACGTGGGTTGGCTACATATTACATTTTTAATTGTTTTCCTCAACATTAGTGAGGTAGTGTAGGTAACATCTGCTTTAGTCTAGTTAAAAATATAGTGTTGCCAGACTTGCCAGTAAAGAAGTAAGAAGTTTTAGAAAACGCGTATTACCCACTCACGGATATAAACTCCATGAGGAAACGTGCCTAGATAATGCCTTTTTTCACTATTTTACCTCACCCAGGATTAGACAATGTATGGCCCCCGGATGGTAAGGGCAAGTGCCAACCCTTAATATATTTATTTATTTATATAAAACAACCATGTGCGGACATAGTCGTAGAAGTACTTTCTTTCAGTTAAATAAACAGTGCTATATAAAAAGTAGCTTAACGCGTATTTTTAGAAAGGAGTACGCGATTAAAATGCCCGTCAAACCCACAAACAGTTTAAGTAACATAAAAAGAACAATGTTTTCCTTCTTTAATTAGTATTCTGCGCGGGCGACGCGAGTAAAGAAATTTGTGACCTCGCTGGGATGAGTCATTTTAGTGGTCATTATGGCTATAAAGTTCTAAGTACCTCACGGAATAATAATCGCAGCCACTTAAATGATAGTCTTCGTGGGTAAGAATGTGGTATAAATTCCACGATATTATTATATGCGAATAGGTTGGATTATAATAGTACCTTTTATTATATAAAGATTTTAAATATTAATGCCAGTATTTTTGTATTAAAAGCTGAATATGTAGAAATATAAATAATTATGTTTCTTAACAAGTTTTTGTATTAAATAAAGGAAAATTATTTTAGCGTGTTACTCTCGATCAGGCATTTCGTCCATGTAGTACCTACCTTTTTTAAGTTTTAAAGATAAAACCTTCGACTTAGTTGTGGTTTCTCAAATGGTGAGTACCACGACTCCGCTCTTAGTTTTTCTCTGCAACGAGCCGGCATCCATACTCGGGTTTGCGTCAGTCTAAAACGCCTTTTGTGGCTGAAAAGTAACCTTTAAGTCAGTTATCAACAACGACGCCACGACTCTTCTTGTTTTAAAATAAGTCAAATTTCGTATCACAAAGTAATGTGAACGACTATTATTGTCGCCTACCTCAGCATCAAACTCATTTCAATGTACGAGTAGGACTCATTTCACAAGCACCTCAAACGGTTGACCGCTTTGGAATAACAACGTGAGTTCAACCTACTATCGTTTAAAAGGCAGTAAACAAAATTATTTCGACCCACGCCAGCAATTAGTTCGGCTAGTATAAATCGGATGTTCCCTCGAACTGAATTAAAACCCCGCACGCCACGCAAATGTGAATAATTACGTATTTAATAATGCTTTTGTTCTCGGAAAGTCGACGAGAAAATTCAAGTAATTCAATTGTGTTTAAGACTGTTTAATTCGAGCCGGGAAGCATGCTGCTTGCTTTCTAGAAACTGTTTTGTGCAAGCTTTTGGAGTGCGTTGGGCAAATGGGTGTACCGTCGCAGGTTTTTTTGTTTATTTATTAATTTTATAGATTTTTTGTTTATCGACTGAAAAGTGGTTTTACTTAAACTATTGGAACTTGGAAACTAATTTATTATTTCTGTGGCTGGTTGGAGGTTTGAAGTATTAACCACCCATCGTGTAAACTTTATTGCACAAGTCAAAACATATATCTACTAAAAAAAAATATACACACATATTTTTACCGCGCGTTTGCAGGTTTAATTTGCAGTAGCCAGACTTTAGTGCTTAATTCTTATATGAGTAACATTCATTTTAACCAAGCCTCCTTTTAATTTATAAACTTTTTTTTTCATTTGCAAGCGCAGTTACCAGCCAGTTATTAACAAGATGGTAAGTCTACAGGCCCCAGAGTATATGTATCATTCAAGCTTAATACCTTGCGCGTGAGTGTTAACGAAGTGCAAATTCGCTCTAGTTGACTTGTAACCACTGAACGTTTGGTTCACGCGAGAAGATTGCGTATAATTTGGCTGCCTGCCTCCCTTTCATCTTGTGATCCTGTCTCAATCAGGTTACTTTAACGTTGATTTGTTAGGTTTCATAAATTTCATAATAGTAAAAAATCGGCCAAGAGCATGTTGGGCCATGCTTAGTGTAGGGTTCCGTAGTTTCCCAATCAACTAACTTTAAAAAAATGAATAACAAGCAAAAGGGAATACTTTCGCAGCGTTTCATACTTCTTTTACTAAGAAGGGAAGATTTTTTACGATATTTCAAAAATGGCTTAACTGATCATGTCTGCAATAGTTTTCGTTGAAAGTCTTTATTAAGCTTTACTTGATGATTTTTGTCATATTCTTTTACCCATAGTTCATAAGTTAGAGGGAAATTTTTTTTCCATTTAGTTTGCAGAGCCCCAAAAAGGCAGTCATCGCCCTCTCGGCCTACGTTTTCATTATAATATCGCTGAAAACTCCATTAAACAAATATCGAACAGCCGTTAATGAAGTTCCGGGTGAAGAATTTTAAAAACTTCCAGTAATAAATGTGATTTATTACGAGGGACTTTAGTAGTTAATCCGGTCCAGGAAATTAAACGAGGAATTACCATAATTGATACGGTTGGAGTGAATGATGCAGAAAACTGGGCAGAGGTGTCATTTGCAAGAGGGCTTCGTGAGAATCGTTGATGAGTATTATTATTTAGATATTGTGCTGACTGAATAATAATTATTAGCTATATAGGCATTAACTTATTATTGCAGATTTCTTTTTGTGAATTACTAATTTATTAATGTTGTAGTAGTAAACCCTGACATGTAATATCGATAATTATGAATACATGAATATGAATATCTCCACCGCACTCCAGGGATGCTGCTGCCCATCCCCCAGTGGTATTGGTCGTAGTTTTAGGACGTACCCGGGTCCAACCTATCCGGATCCTGGTCCATATATCCCATTGCTACATATTTATCTATGAGCGGATTCGTTCGATACATATTTTTGCACTTGACTACACCATAATGGCATGGTCAGGGAAATTCCATGAAGAGGCCGAATTTCAGCTCAATCGGATTTATAAGGAAGTAGTAGATTTGTTACTTACATATTATTGTAAGTTAATAAGAATCTTTGAAAAAAATTTCAAAACCAGTTGCAAACAACTCAGTTGCCAGTGCGCCAGTCTCCTCAATTATCGCCGAAGCCTCGCAATTAGCACATGCAGATATTACGGCAGCACGATTTGGTCTAATTGTAAGCCAATTACACACTTAATCGGTCGAAACTATGGGAACTTGCAGTACCAACAAGGCAGTATAATTGCTTGATTTGTTTTCAATTGGTACTATTACTTACAATGTTAAGGAAGAATGTGCGGGGTTAAGGAAGGAAATTCTTGGATTTTTTACAAGCTTTTATACTACATGTAAGTCGATGAAGAAAGCTTAATACTCTCATTATTAATAAAAATCAATTTGAGGTACATACGTTGCTATAACCAAAGTTCATTGCTGAATTAGGTATTTTTCGAAATAAAGAGTAAAAAAACGTTAGTAAGTGATTCATTCTTCATCACTCTACAGTATATTTAAGAGTGTACCTAAATTTGTGAGTAAACTTTCGCTTCTAATCAATAACATATTTATTTTCTGAGAGTTTGTCGTTTACCTTAGAGATAAGCAGTCTTGTAAGAAAAAATCATAATGGTCTACCACAAGTCAAGCATTACCTCCAGAAAGTTCATGTGCGTTGACGACATCGCTTTTAAGCACCGACACAAAACGTTAAAAATTTCAGGGCAGCAGCTCACCATAGATTTGGAAACAGTCAACAGATATCGAAAAACTTTGAAGCTAGGTAGTCCCTAATACTAGCAAAACTGAGGTATCAACATCCCACTTACACAACCAACTGGCTACATATAGCCCGAAGGTGACTTTTATGTTAGAGTTCTGGGATACAACCCGCAACCTAAGACTAAAAGCGTTCTATCATCGCTGACGTATCGCACATATCATAGCAAATTAATCAGAAAACTGGGAACCAGCAATAAAACCATGCATAAATTGACAGGCATGTCTTGGGGAGCTAGTGTGGACGTCCTGCGCACAACAGGGCTTAGCCTGGTCATCGGCATGGCTCAATAGTTCATGAGCTACACATCCAGCACAATACAGTCAACTCCCGTCCAGTGTTTGCTAACTCCAAGCCACATCTTAGAGGACAACAGGCACTGCTGAATAAAATCGTAAGCCACCCGAACCTACCGGCTCTCCAAGAATTTCTTTGTCCACCTCGCCAATGTCTGAAGTCGCGACAACCATCCTACTAGATAGCACAACATCAGCAGGCAGGCGTATGATGGTTGCCATTTTATCACTCATCATCGTGGATAAGACTTCTGTCACTGACGCACTCGCATACTTGTCAGAACGTGACGCATATCTTATTCACGACAATGTAACGCCTGCTGAGAGAAAAACATTCGTGATAAGTGTAAAATGAAAGGATGAATGGAAGTCTAACCCTCCTAGGGCTGATGTATCAAACTTAAGGCCCACAAAAAATCCCAGAGGCTTCTCGACTCACAGAAGAGAGTGGAGTTAGCTGAACAGGCTTACAACTGAACATGGACTCTGCGGGGATCAGATGTTTAATGTGGCTGTCAAAATTCATCGGCATGTGATTGCGGAGCTCCTGTGTTATCTAACACATTATCCATGACTGCCCAAAACCGAGATAGGTACGCTGGAGAATCCCTAGACTTATTCTCACCTGGTGTGAACGCAGCCTGATGGTTGAAGCAGCTAGATGTTAAATTAAAGTCTTATTTTTTCACATGTTTATACCAATCGAATTAATTATGTTATAGAAGTAAGCGACTTGTAAACCGTGCCATACGATTGCTGCTTACTAAATTAATGATATAATATTACATAAATTATTAATCGCGTTCTTATTAGCTTAAAATACTGACATATGTATATAATTTCGATCTTTTCTCTAACAGTATGAAAACAGTTTTTAGTAGTCATCTTGTAGGAAAAAATATTTTCCGAAGGTATTCACAAGCATCAATACTCGTAGCTAGCTTTACAATAATCGCAACAATAATGTAGCATGTAGCATAAAACGTTTCTAAAGTAGGCAAATATCATATAAAAAAATTAAAACAACATTTTAATCCCACCACAAACAGCAGACTAAAACACCTTTTGATCAGCCCAAAAATTACATTAAATATTATTACAGCCTATTTAATAACTTAGCGCAACAAGAATTGATTAGTATCGACACGCGTCGGCAAAAAAACAAACCCCACCTATTCATTGTACGAATTAATCAAATCATTCAAGATCCTTATCGGGAGTGTCTTTAAAATTAGAGCAGGATGGAACAATTGTTTTCTCTCGCCCACGAGCGCATTCCGGACTTGTTGGTATTTTTTTTTATTTTCTATAGATACGTATAACGGATTGTAATCATCTCATTGTGCGAGCTAAGATGTATCTTTGATGTGTATGGGTTGGACGAAAGTACTAAACGTTAGATGTTAGTTTTTATATGTCGCAAGCGGATTGTATATATAATCCGCCGTGTTACATTACGGTTAGCCGTTTTACAAAATAGAGAGTTTTAATAAAACAGAGCAGTTTTACAAAATAGAGCCTTCTAATAAAAAAGAGCCGTTTTTAAAAAAAAAGAGCGTTTTAATAAAACAGAGCCGTTTTAAAAAAAGTAGAGCGTTTTAATAAAACAGAGCCGTTTTGTGAAATAGAGCGTTTTAACAAAACAGAGCCGTTTTACAAAATAGAGCCGTTTTGTATTACGTTACGGTGTGTCAACAATTAGCAGAATTGTCAGTGCGATACGTTCTACAATATAGCGGCTCAGGTTTAGCCGTTTCGTCTCTGGCGCTACGCCACTCGTCTTGCGCGTTTTTACGGTCGTAGTTCTTCCTAACACTCATCCTCGCTTCGCTAGTCGTCGTACCTAACTATTTCAAAACAGGGTCGTCAAATACTGTTCTGTTTTTTAAAACAGCTAGCCGTAATGTAATATGGCGAAAAAGAGGCGACTATTGAAACGCTGTCTTAAATTATGGCGGACTTTCATTCAGCCGTTTTCAATCCGGCTAATATAACGATTAGTATTTCAACACAAGCCTTAATAAAAACCGGCTTGTAGTCGTAATGTAAAACGGCAAAATACAATTGTACAAAGCTATATAAGGATAGTTAGATAGGTTGCCACTTTGTGATACATTTATGTTTCGGTGATGTGCAAGGTAGGTATTTCCATTCTTTTTTATCACCTGTACTGTATAAATTGAACTGAAATGTACATATCACGACTTACTTGTTGTAGACTGATTTTTTAAACACACTTTTTTACTCTTTATTGAGTTCAAAATAAACTTCTGAGAGGAAACTACCCTGTCTGACACGATAATAAACCTGTATTTTGATTTAAACTGATTTGAAGTTATTATAAAAGTAATAAGTATTTCAACTAATATTAAAAATACAATTATAAATCTTACATTGTACTCTTAAATATATTCCACATAAATTGGAGTGCTAACTATGAACTACCTTTCCCGCTGAACTTTCTTCCACCCGTGCCAAGATAGTTGATCGGATAAAACAACATGTGTTTCTTCACCTAACGAATCTTCTACAGTATAATGAGTACAACAATGTAAAGTGGGGCCGTATTTACATAATGTCAACTAAGTAGGTGTAGGTGTGTCACTCTACGAACACTCTAATGTCATTAATCGAACGGCCGGGAATGTTATTGTTGTCCCGCTGTATGTTATTTAACTGTGGACTTTTGATCATATCTGTGATTATGATTAAGTTTCGTTTGATTTTACTGTATCTCAGTGGTGTGGTGTTTATAGAACTCTATTTATACCAGCTTGTAAAGTTAAGCCAAATCAGCTGTGGCGCTACTAAGGTTGATGACACGCCACTTCAGCATCTATTGAGTCAAAACTAACTATATATATTTGTATAACCTCAGTGGTGTATGTCTTAGATTCCTTCCGTTTGGCATAAATGCGGAAAAGTTAGTATATGTAGTATGGACACAAAAAAAAAACAGCAAGCTACTTTTTGAAAAATCAAAAGTTGTAATAGTTGTTTGGTGTTTGCATTTGTTCATAGTATCAGTGTTTGTTTTCGCCTGGTGCATTTAATAAAAAGTTTTACTTTAATAAGGAAGGTGCATTATTAATACAAAATTAGTAAATTATATTTAGGGTTATAATTTTTAGGAGCGAATGTCAAAGAGTAAGGAGATCGTTTTCTGAATACAATGGGCGAGGATCGTCGGCACAGACACCCCGCGGCGTCCACGCATTGAAAAAAATAACACCTAAGCGACTGGAAGGACCTACTAAGATACTACCTTTTAAGTAAATAAGATGGCGTTTAGTGCCGCTTTGTTGTTGAACTTTATGTCCTTAAAAATGACGGCCAAAATCGCATAAGACCGTGGTTTATAAGAAGTCACAGAAATGAGATAAAAACTCGAATAAAATCCCTTATGTAAATTAAATGTATAGATCGTCTTTCTGATAATAAATTGTATACTTTGACAGTTATTTTAAACAGCTTTAGTAACAAGTCTTAGCTTTTTTAAATTTCTTCTTCAAATTGAGTTTTAACACGCGAATATAACTATTTGGCAATTAAAAATAAAATAACGACTAATTTATGAAAATTAATTACGTTGTAAGATAAAATCATGTATATTAACGTCATGAAACCAGTTTTGCAAATTAGACATTAACTATATAAAATTTTACCTATCACTTAATTAAAACGGAATTTTGTTTGAACTAAACAAATTGTAATTTAATCGTTAAGTGAGATGGACGGCGCACTTAATTTAATCTCCTACTGACTGGGCTGGCACGACGATCCAAAATGTGTCTTGGTCTCCGACACAAGAGCACGCCACTTTGCTCAGTCCAGCTTGCACCGGCTGCAAACAAGAGTGTCACAATCAGATTGCCCAGGGATGGGCAGAGGGGGTGTGGAGGTGATGGTCTAGGGCATTAAAAAAATATGCTTTAAAAATACGCATTTATTGAAATTTCACATCACTTATAACTACATATTTACACCTAACTACTGAGTCAGTCACACGTCGATCTGCACGGAGGAGTCCCAAGCCTTCGCGATGAACTGCTTTTCTACTGCCTCCCCTGCCCCTTGTCGACGACGCACTTGGCTCCAAGGCTCACGCAGGTCCGCATCCATCAAATCGTTTTAGCGATAGTTGGGGCGACGTCGGTTTCTGAAGCAATAGGTAGACCTGTGTCTCAAGGGAGCAACATTATGTAAGTATTTACAGTGAGGGCGTTCTATTGAATCCTTAAGTGAAGCGAAATATTCTACAATAAAATCCTGAGCGTAGTGAGGGATTCAAGTGTTTACGCCTAAGATGGAAATAATTTTGTTACCGTGTGGCACATACTGCTTTTCACACCGCCTATGAGGCCCGCTGCTAAAAACATGAAATTAATACCTACAAATAATTTTGCTACCGAGTGGCACATCTATGAGGAAAAAAGTCATCATTGCCCTCAACTGAGGGAAGAAAAGTACGATATTGATCGCTCATTCGAGGGCATCAATGACTGTTCTAAAATAGCATATGGACGGTTTGTACTTGCATCGTTGCGGATATACCTAACATGTTATCGCACCGTTAAAATTGACCCTTTCGCTTGAGAATGACATATAATAGTATTTATATAGTTTAGTTTAGTTATATTTGCTATGTCCTATTCAGGTTCCATGCTTTTTCAATCTCAATGTAACACCATGTAATGCAAATATGTTATGTGTGTACATACCATGGACTGTAATACTTAAATAATTTAACAAGGGAACGCCATTTCGGTAAAATCAACATCATTTTTAAATAATATCGAAAAAAGAGGATTTTAATTTAGTTTCTTTTCATGCATCCTCGGAGCTCCGTCATTAATATACTGATTATGAAAATTATTTTTTTGTTTGAGAGGAGGTGGGTAAGTTGGCCCTATATATATTTTGGTGAAGATCTGAGGTCCGTGAGGATTCGAAGTCGGTTCTCTTTCAACAATTGAGATACCGTAAAACGGAGTGCTATGGGATAAAACAGTCATTCAAACCTCGATAAAAGTTTATTTTTACATGTGGCACAATTTTTACTATATATAAAAATATTCCGGTAAAAAGTAAGTTTAGTTTATTTATTTATTTATATATCAGAACATGGATTATAAAAAATAGAATTGATATATATCTCTCCAAATTGCTCTACAACTTAAAAACCTAATTCACCCGACCTATATAATAACCTAGATATATAAGAACCTTATATTTGTATGACAATTTGTTTGACGCACTTATAGATTAAGCGTCCGCGGCAGCTAACGTTCAGTCAGCATCAAAAGTAGCTACACATTTGAAAAGATCAAAAGTCTTTGTTATAAGGAAATAAGAACTTTTAACCCATTCTTAAAATATTCGTACACGGGTCTAACACGAAATTTATTTACTTACCTTAATTACCGACATTTCGACACGGGTTGCACCGGTCATGGTCGCGGCAGACTGACGTCTCAGCAAGTTGTCAACGGAGATATGGATACACAACATTTAACTACCTCACAATTGTTAATAAAAATGTGAAAGGGTAGATCTGAAAAAGACGACGAGCGTCGATAATTAAGGTAAATAAAAACTACCCGTATAAATGTTGGCAAAAATTATGGCAAAATCCAACCAGATCTGCCCTTTATACTGTTTTTCACGTAAGAGGAGTCCGGTGACAGCTGTCAACCTAGTACAATTTATGTCATTATACGTCAAAAATTACATAATTTGTACTGGGTTGACAGCTGTCACCGGACTCTTCTTACGTGAAAAACAGTATAGGCCGTGGTTCTTTACTAGGAAAGAAATTCCGAAAAACATTACATCCGCGATTATTCGTTTACGGCTAGGCCAGATTTGTAAACCTGTATTTTTGGCAAAGATACGTGTTCGGGACCACTCTAGTCTCTGTGCGAATGTGGTCTGATTGAAGCTAAATAAATAAATAAATTTCATGTTAGACCCGTGTACAAAATTTTTAAGAATGTGTGCAAAGCACGAGGGTTTAAAGTGTAACTTTTTACCCCTTCATATGCGTAGTTAGTTTTGATGCTGACTGTATCATACGAATTTGATATCAATGCACCAATTCCAAGTGCCATAGTCACATACAAAAAAAAAGCTAAAATATATTTCATCGCTCCTATCTTATCAATCATTCCACACAATCCAGCAATTCAATTGTTTGAGTCATTCGCGTTTTCATTCATCCATTCGTTCATGAGTGAATCATTAAGAATTAAAACATGGCTAATGCATTATGGTGACAACGGTGGCCAGACACCTCAGCTACGGGTCTTGTCTTGGAAACAAGTCCAAAATAGATGAATCCCTAGTCTTATGAGCTAGCGGACTGAATGAGGTGCATTGTTAATTTGGTCGGCTTATATTTATTGTATTAGGCCTTTCTAAAGTAAGTACTTTGGACCACCCGGTTGTTTAGAGGTGTGCTCCACTTTACACTGTGACTGATGAAAATAACAATCCACATACACTGATAGTAACCATTACTACTATATCAACATTAATTTTAATGGATAATTTCCACTTCGTAAACTTCGGATATAAAGCAGTCCTTTTCTTCCCAATTTTAAGAAACCTGTATCTGTGGCTGCATCTTAATGTTTACATTAAAGTATCGATAACCGATACTTTAATTACGTAAAAATTTCGAACACCTTAAAAATAAGAATCTTATTTGGAGCGTTTCGCGATTGTATTGTAAAGTGTTCTCGGGTCCGCTTGGCATCATCCCAATCGATACTTAAATTGCAAACATATTCTTAAACAAAACAAATTCGAGCGTTTCTCAGTTGTTTCCTAAAGGAGCCTGGAGTTCCTGCCTTACAAATTAGTTACCACTAACTTGAAAATGCAGGCGATATCTATACATACTGAAGAAAACTTATGATATTATGCGTGTAGATAAAATTATGTGTGCGACTGTACATAATTAGGCATTAAAAATTAAAACACTCGTGTGGTGTTATTATGGATCTCACCTTTGGTTCTTTTCAAAAACTCACGCTCGTATTTTAATGCCTTTCATTATTTAACAGTCACTAACTAATAAACAACTATTAATTGATGCCGTTGTGAAGCAAGAATATGTCATACAATTTATATGAGTAACTTACTTGTACACCAATTAAAAGCCTTATGGTTCCCAAAATTTGAAATTCACCCACCTACAATTACCTATTAATTAAAATAACGGCTAAGATAAATCACAAATGGACAGGTAAGATTTGAAAATAGATAGAAGCTCAATAGTACATTACGATACAAGTGCAGATAACAGGAAATTCACAACGAGTGGTGATAAATTGAAACACGACCGAAGGGAGTGTTTTAAATCGACACGAGTTGCGAATTACCTGTTCGCACGTGTATCGTACAACTATTTACAGCACATATGGCTCTTTAAAGTTTCGACATATGCACGTAATCTGCTGATTATCGCACTCGTGCGGTAAAGTAGCACAATATGTACTGTAAAATACCTAATTTATCCTACGAAAACTTCTTCGGAGTCAGTTGAAAATGGAACGTTACACTGTTATGAATGAAACGCCTATGGCGTCCACTTGACTGTCGATTGTTTTCGATAACACACATCATTATTACGCGCCCAACTTTCCACTACCGACTACTCAATAATAATTATTCATTTATAATTATGGATAGAATCGTTGAGTGGAAGAAATACAAAAAATAAAAATGTGTAAGTACTTATGTGATTTTACTGGAGTAAATTGTATAAGAATTCAATAGTGACTAATTAAGTATCTTTCTAATAACATGCATTTTTTTTTCAAATACTGCTTACTTATTAATCTTATTATTATATTATTGTCAGGTAAATTTGACAGCACCGTGATTTATGCAATTTGATGCAATTCAAATACGACATTCAACGACTGCACTAAATTAAATTAGAATGCAATGTACGCCTCTTAGGTACATACCTAGGTAGGAACATGTTTTTTTCAATATACCTAAAAATGGAATATTTTTTTGCTCTAATTTATTTAGTTATTTATTTAAACTTTATTGCTTAGTAACAAGTTACAGCTGGTGCTGGTAAGTAGTAGTGGTTACATTTAGGAAAAGTGAAGTTATTTTTCATTTTAACAATTTATGAAGTCAACTGTACTCAACATAATGGCTGATTAAGCGCTCCTTAAGAACGCTCTTTCGATATATTATAAACAGGTTATGAAGTACACGTAAATAAACATCTTAAAAATTATAAACTACGTTTTTAGAGTTCATGTAGCGTAAGAACCGGGTGTCTGGGTTCAGTAGTGCGACGTATTCAATTCTTTTATATCATTGTTGACATGATATTAGAAAAATATAGGTTCCCCTTCTCTCGTTCAATCTCGATCGATTAGATTTTTTACATATGTCGCGTGAGTGTTTTTAGAAGATATACATAATTGATGTATAACTCTATTTTATTCCAAAAATAAACAGGGAGCTCTGTTTTGTCAATAGCATGCAGCAAATATATACTTATATAGCAAATACCTATCATAAACTATATACATACATATGAAGCTTCGTAATTTATCTCAACATGAAGCGCTATTACTGTCATTTATTACCCGCAGCACGAACGGAGAAGGTACCTTTTAGTATATGCGTTTAGAGTGAAAGGTTCTTAGTTTGTGTATTTGAATTATTAATTACGAGAATGATTTCGCATTTCAATTTTCCTTATCGACCGATCTCCAAAACACTATTGTGACAGGTGAATCATAGGATTCACTGCGATTCCCTAACTGAACCGTTTTGCCAATTTTCAAAATGCAAACAAAAACAGGCATCGGCGATAACCCCTAAAAATCTATTAGTTAATATTAATAAATGTTTTCTTTTTATCATCAGCTATTTAGTATAACACCTACAGTTGCGCGAGACCCTAAACCATTACCGTACGGCACGGGCTCGCCGCGCCCGTGCGCCCGCGCACGCATCTGCCGTATTTGCATAGCGCCTGATTGGGATGCAAGATTAATTCCTATCATATTTTTTGTCTTGATCCTCATTTAGGTGCAATCATGCTGTTGAAGAAAAAAATGATTATTATCATACTTCAGCCCTTAAGCTATTTTTTCAGCCGCCAAACAAAAGGGTGCTTGTTTGTTATTAGGTTTGGGGCGATAATGTAATGCAATTAGTTTTTTTTATGTAAAAAATGCCGAAATTCATTATTTAAATCCGCCAGCTGGTTGCGAGGGATCATAGTGATTAGGGTTTAGGAGTTAAGGATATTAGCGATTTCCTAGAACGTTCAAATATGAGCCGGGCTACATTGATGGGGTGCGTTGCCGTGCGACGCGTCAGCATCGTCGCAGCGTCAACGCTGCGACTTCTAACATATATTTTTTATGATATGTTACATTAAATCCGTTGCGATACGACGCGACTCAACACAGCTGTATGGCCCGGCTCTAGTAGCCCTTCATGTACTTATCTGCAAAGGATTAATATACAGTAAAGAGAAAAAAATCGGGCTCACATTGTTTTGAATTTCCAAAGTGTGCCTTTTTATCTTTAGTGTGTGTTAATTAAAGTAAAGCTACCTATTATAGGAGGAGATATGCTAGTGCTTAAAATAAATCATTGTTCATACATGCCAACAAACAAATAGTTAAGTAATAGTACATTACGATACAAGTGCAGAGAACAGGAAATTCGCAACGAGTGGTGATAAATTGAAACATGACCGAAGGGAGTGTTTTAAATCGACACGAGTTGCGAATTACTTGTTCGCACGTGTATCGTACAACGTTTTACAGCACGTAAATAATATTTACAGTACATATGGTGCTACTTTACCGTACGAGTGCAGTAATCAGCAGATTACGTGCATATGTCGAAACTTTAAAGAGCCATATGTAGGTACTGTAAAACGTTGTACGATACACGTGCGAATAGGCAATTCGCAACTCGTGTCGATTTAAAACACTCCCTTCGGTCGTGTTTTAATTTATCACCACTCGTTGCGAATTTCCTGTTATAATATGGTTATGGTTATGGTTATGGACTCCTTTTTCCACACTTAGTCCGTGAAAGTCGGACCATTGTGCGTGCGAATATCCTGTTATCCGCACTTGTATCGTAATGTACTAAAACATAAACATGTAGCTTTTCGCAAACGTAGTAAAAATCAGGTAATAGGTATGATAGATCGATTTTTGTAGTAGCATGCTGCGGCTTTTTAGGCAAAAGAAAGCACTACAAATGATGTTGAGTAAATTTACGAGTAAATTTCTCAATAATTATTACCCAATGAAAACATTGCCTAATTCACAAAAAGTCGGTAATATGCAAAATACCTATATGTAACAAAAGGCTACCTCAGTCATTTCATCTACACTCGTCCGTTATCTAAAAATAATAAGATTTTAGATACATTTTAAATTAAATTAATCCACGTGCTAAGATTAATAACATGACAATGTACCAAGCCATACGATAGGTAGCCGAAAGCTTGTAAGTACTAGATACAAATGAAAACTTGAAAAAAAAACAAGTAAGCAATAACATACTGGCTGCTGTCATGACTGTAGATACACTTGCTTCGTTAACAGATAATATACTCGTCTGCAAAACCACAATTTCACAATGCCAATTAACCCTTCACAAATTGTTCTGACGCATATTCAAATATTTTGACCCCGGGCGCAGCGTAATCCACGTTGTTCAACATTTATACCAATCTCTCATTATTGAAACCTCGTATCTTAAAAAAATCATAATCTTCAAAAATCTGCCTTAATACAACTGAATGAAGTTCAATTTTAAATAAAAATTGTGGAAAGTAGTGAGCTGGGAAAAGTTTTTACTCGTATTTATTACATTGCGCGGGTAAGCGTTTGTAATAGAATAAAGCCGAATCAACCCTTTCATTGCTAAGAGAAAGGACTGTTAATGGTCTTATTTCACCTAATGATGCCCTCGTGAAGGGTTGGAGATAAAGTGATAAGTCGATGTATGAATCTCGTTTAGTATTCAAAGTGTGCTGCATGTTGCTTTTGTGATTCATCTGTTTGAAATGGGTTGTTAGTTCGTTTTCAATGATCATTTTGATAAATGATTGTATAGTATTTAATATCGTCGCATAATTATCTTTACGGTACTACAAAGTTTTAATGGCTCATGACTGATTCTAAAAATGAGCAGCCCTCTTGTTCACAAACCGATTAGTCCTCACCTGTCACCTCACACCTCACCCGTTTTTATATGGAAACTGTCCAATGTCATTTGTCAAATTTAACAGTATCCATATAAAAACAGGTGAGGTGTTAGGTAAGAGGTGAGGACGAGTCGGTTTGTGAATAACACCCCTGAAAGACGCCAATTACGCATAAACCACTTATTCGAGAGCGTGTTAATTTCCTTCATCGATTTTTTGGGTGGGTAACTTTTACGATCAAAGTGTTAAAATAGTGTCTTATGCTTCATCAAAATAGCATGGCACCATCATCATCATTGGCCCTAAAACATCCCACTGGTGGGCATGGCCCTCCTCTCATGGATGACAAGAAATGGGCAAGATAGCAAAATGATCAAAATTAAGTTATGCCACATTTTCAAATACCTAACTTCTTTTAGCCAGAATGATTGGCAGTGCCTCGTAAACACAATCTGTTTACGGTTAAAAATAATAACATTCTCTCATTCTCCTGAAAGTGTAGGTACTTAAACTTCGAAACTTTGTTAGTTAAAGAATTTTGTCACAAAAACTAAAGTGCTCTTCAATATTTAGCTAGGTAACAATCAACCATTTACTTCTAAGAACGGCGTAAAGTTTCATACACTCTGCAACACATAGGACCTTTCAGTTTTAGTTCGTATTATAATTCCATTCATTCAAATCCGTACTAACTACGACGGCTAATTACAAACCTTTGAGTGACGGCTTTGCGTTGTGAAAAGAGAAAAAAGAATCAAGTGCGCGAAGTGTAAAATACTTTGGGGTCCGTAGATGATACAAATACACATCAATGGCTTTCTTTCATCAAATCATCATATTTGAAAGTCCGTCAGATTTCATATAAGGTATTATGGTCCCACTAAATAATACCAAAGAAAAGGTAACACTACTTTTTTAAGGTATTTCAACTCGGCCGTATTCTTAACATTTATATGTCATGTCTGGATTATCGGAAATAAATAAAATAAATAAATATTGCTTTTTAAAGTCTTGTTATTCTTGGATTTTCTCAAACTTTATTCACGTTGGTAGAAAAAGAGGTAAAAATACAAGTACATATTAGTAAATATACCCTTTCAGAATTAATCACTTGCTGATGGATAGAGTCTAGAATTCCCGATACAACGTGGCAGCAATGTTGTTATTTTACCTCGTTTAGATGCAAAAAATTGTCACATAGGTACAACTTACATTAAATTATTTAATGTGCAGACATCCAACAACAGTAGTAGGTATCCCAATTTTGAGTTTGAAATTCCTTCGTCGATAATTAATGGACCTGACACTTTTGTTGCCAAAAAAAAAACAAATTGACAAAGGAAATAAAGAAAATAAAAGCACGCAAAGTGATAGAGCGCTGGTTGTCTAACCAGTAGTTAGGTACTTTTTCTGCGGACCCCTAATAATTATTAACGATACAGTGGCCGTGGAGTGGCCCGGTGCTGTCACATCTGTTCTATTGTGCGAGGATTAAACTGATAATTATTCGGAGCGATAATTACCGGATTTGAGCTTGTAATAATAATGCCCCCAGGCCACCATTGTTTAGCAAATGTCGATATTTTGACCAATCCCACTGTGTAGGGGTGGTTTTATACAACTTTTGATAAGAATATGTTAAGATATTTTTAGTAACATAATAGCATAGCATAGTTAGTAATATATACATATAAGTAAAATTAAAAGTACGAAGAAGACCGGCTGTTGTTTGGTAGTCCTATTGTTTTCCATTTTAATTAATACTGTTTTTACTTCGCTATGTACAGTAAAGTGTAGAAATAATTGCATAAATAGGTTAGATAACTTGCATATGGAAAATTTTATAAATATCCCAATGTAGGTATAATTATTATATGCCGTTAACTTTCTACGCAAATACTATCAACTATTCCGCCCCAAATATAAGCAAATGTATCCGTTCAAATCGTTTTTTAATGCGCCTAGAATTGTTTCCATACGAAATCTCGACCTATTCAAATTCATGTAAATAAAACGCTTACAGACTCGGAACTTCTGAACGCACCCTAATCTGCCGGCATATGGTGGACCACGTGCCAAAAGGGCTAAGCCTTTTGTTTCTTAAAAAAAAACTCAATGACGCTATCGTTTTCAATGGCGTCCTGTAATTATTGTGATTCCACTAATTGTTGCGTTCGCTCTCAATGGCTTTTGTTTCCACGTGCAATCCCGCTTTGACCGTGTTTTCGCATGCCATATTGTAATTGAAGTTGTTCTTTGTTACAATGCTGGGGACATTCATGTGATTTAGAACTACACAGTTATAATGGACTCTATTTTATCGCAGTGAAATGCAATTATTCAATGACTTTACAACGGCAGCGGGCTCTTAAAAATATTTGAAAAATGGATATTTCAATTTTTTAGTCCGTGCCATTAGAATATGGTTTTTATCCATGTTCTGATTTTAAAATGCTATGGCGTGCGTTGGATAGACAAAATATGGTTTACTCGTTGGAACCCTTTTTGTTATAGGTACCGAAATTTTCCCTGTAGTCCTGTTTAGAAGTGCCTACAATGTGATTAAAAATAGTTTAACCCGTCACAGTAGCAAAAAAATAGAAAGGGCTTAAACGTTTTGCATTCATGCCGCGCTTTAATTACACATTCATATGTAAATCAGTAGGCGAATGCCATAAAGATTCGTTCATACATTTTACCGGTAAATGCGTCCATGCGTGCTACGTTCGTTTTGGATTCGCAATTAGCAATATAGGCACGGGGGTTACATTGTCGACTATGCAGATGGGTTTTACACTGATTATAATTATGCTCGTTTGTTTTTTGTGGGAGTGAGGAGATATCAGAATGCTTGCGGGGTAATAATAATATTTTATAGGTGGTTTAAACTTAATCTAGAAAGGCGCATATTTGAAAGTATATGAAAGATAAAACTAATGATATATATTCACACATTTACTGCCAATTATTTCGTAGCGCTGCGTTCGTTGCTCTTTCATGCAAAAAACCGTATGTAGTGAAAATCGCCCAAGATACATGCGCCAGCCGAGCGTAGTAGCGAATGTAGCTTTTGGAACGTGTTTTGGAAAGAGATCCTTTTTATTTCGATTTTATTTTACTTTTTAAATCCGTTACGAGTTAGGATTAGGTATATTCATTTAAACGAGAGAAAAGGAATTTTACTGCTATGGCCAAGCTGCCGATATAGTAAAAAGACTCCTTTTTTCAAGAGTATATGCATTTATTGCACTTAGTTATATAATATTTTAATTAAAACATTATTTTCTTCATTGACAATCAAATTATTGAAAGAACATTTTTCTTATGACAGTATAAAATCAGTATTGAATAGCGAATAATGCTTATGTCAAAGAAACACCGCCGGCCAGCTATCACGTCGTCGTAACGCCGTAAAGAGGCGTTAACATACTCCCCCCCCTCGAGGAGGTAGATCCTCGAGGATAAGTCAGTTCCTGGAGGTCGATTGGGTACACGCCGAGGAGACAGCTCGTGGCTCCTTAGACTGTCTCGATTTCCACAACTCTTGCAGGCTTATATACTGCTGACTGTACAGTTCTGTTGTCTTTAGCTGACAGTGCAGTGCAGTTACTTCTCTCTTTATAGGAGCTTCACGCACTCCTGCTGATTTTATCTGAAGACTCGTTGCAGATTAAGTCTATTCTTGATGACGTAGGCTTTGCACCTAGTACTTCTTGTACCAGTTTATTCATAGTCACTGGTACTTGTTTCTTCAACTTGGATTAGTGTTGAGAATAATTGCTGGTAGTGAGTAAGTAACTCAGTCTTGAGAGTGCTCTGGTGAAAATCTCTCGTGATATTGTCTTCTAGCAGCCACTCAGGTTGCTTTAAAACGTAGAGAATAAGCCGTCGAGAACACGAATTCAATACCCTCATTCGTTAGCCGAAAATGAAGCTATGGGAATCATTACTTAATTAAGAGAGAAATTAGGAAAGGTGGCAAGTCCATTCATTACCCGCACCTACAAACTCGTGCCTCTGCTGTAGTGATCTCATATGCCTTTAGATACACACGACAATATATAAATGCCGTAAATAGATAAAAGCGTCTGCTAAAAGACTATTCACCAGTTATAAGAGTAGAACCTTTATCGAGACACCAAACTAAAGAGCTAAGCAGATAAGAGTAAACTTGCAGCCGTGTCCCTTAAGGTTTGTCATTACTTTCTTATTTAAAGGTCCTGAATTACCTATGCATAATGGTAAGTTAATTAATTAATATTTTAAGTATATGCATGCGAGCATGACCTAATCACGGATCTCCTATTTAAACTTTGCCACTTAAGGGCTTGCAATTACTGTGTAAATAATACCTGTAATATAGAGGAGAGCTGCAGAGCTGTGTAATGTACTCTTTTAAATACTAAGATACACACTAAGAGGACATTATAGAATGACCTAATAATTATATTTCATATAAGTAGTTTAAAGGAAATTAGTATATTTCATATGAGTAGACTAAAACAAGTCATAGGTTTAAATAGATAATATTTAGCTATACCTATGCAAATGCTCTACCAACGTCATTAACTGCGAGAGTTAAAGCTTTTTATATATGTACTTTCTCGAAGTCAATGATGCTGTACTTTATTATATTGGCTATGCAACGTCGTGAACCACGGGAATTAAAGCATTTCAATTAGTATATAACTATATACTTTCTCGTAGCCCACAACGATGCTGTAAATGAATAATTTTACATTTTATTTATTTAATATTAGTGAAAATTAGTATTTCAGTTGTACGACACGAAAAAAAATATACTAAAGCTAAAGGCACCTTAAAGCTTCAACCATGAAACTGATATCATTTAGAGACACGTGACCCCTGCCTTAGTGCATCGCAAACGTGAAATAATATTCAGCGTAAGTGTTTTTACATCACTATAATTAAAGCCATGTAAATTAACTTTTAAACGCTGCTAATTAGATTTGTATTTACTATACTATGGCATTTCCTTATACTAAAGTTTATTTAAGATGTAAACAGCTGATCTTATTTGACAGCTGTGCTGGAATTGACTTACTCCAATTAAACCCAGCTACGTTCAACTATGAACCTAATCTTTATATTATAGGCGCTATACAGAACTAATAATATATGTATGTAAATATGCGGTGGCTAGGCCCTACTAGAACTTGTTAATAGGTACGCAATATGTATATTCGCTGTAACGTTTTATACATTGAAATAAATGACGGTTAATCTTGTGAAATGTAACTGCAAATATTTTGGGATTTGAGAGTTCCTGGGCCTCCCCCCCCGTAGGGCCAGCCACCATCCTAGCTACGTTTCTGTCAGGACTGTGTTCTTTTTACCCAATTTAACCTGATTGGACCCAACTAGGTCCCAGAATATGTCTGAACCTAGTAGTAAATCGACCTCTGCCGGAGAATAAAACTGTGGGTCTGCTAGGGATACATTATTAGGAATAACGTATTGTGTTTTCATCTTTATAGTGAGTACTACATAGCACTTCACTGAAAAACTCGTGAACGAGGATTGTAATGAATTAATATCGACATCACAGTACTCAATTATAATTAATAAACCTCTATTAATGCCCGAAACCGAGCGATTTACCCCAATCGTTTTACAACAATCCTCTGTTTGGTCCTTTGACTTAAAAACGAGGACTGACTAGCACTGTCTATTAAAGCGCGTAAAACGTAGTTACTACAATTACTTTTAACTTACCACTAAAGCAGTGGGAAGCTAAACTTCATCACAATTTGCTGCTGTCACAGTGACAGTTGGATAAAATCGCCGATTTAGGGTCTAGAAGATGATGAAGCTGCTGTCGTCGTAGGACGCTGATGGTGAGTACTGAAAACAGCAGATTCTTTCTCTTCATTTTGTAGCTTGTGAGGCATACGCTTATACAATAACGTACTGTGCTTTAGATTACAACCTGCACCCATTGGCGCGGTTCTGGTATGTAACGTGGCCAGAGCGTAAGTATTTTATTATTATTCTTACACAGTTTTTACTGGCTCACGTGCAAGTAACGCTCGTTTACTGCTAGGGAATTAAACTGGGGACAATCTACTAACCTATGATCCTGCCGACAAGACATGTTTAAATATTATGACGATGACGTTACGTCAATAAAAGGTGCCGATGACTGCTTAGAGAATGAGGCAATAAAGGATTCAGTTCGTGGAATAATCTGACGTTTATTATTTTTGCTCGTATCAATCTCAGGTTGACGTTTCTCGTTCCTAGAACTAAAAGTAAACACAGTTTCTAAGGCATCATCCCTATTGCGTAGAAATTTATAAAAGTCCTGCAAAGATGGGAAAGTAATGTCACTTCGGAACTCCTCCCGTCTCCTAACTGTGGCACTGTCAAACTTTGACGAGGCAATGTATATTATTAATTTACGTAAACCTTTATCACTCTCTCGATAAAACCTCTATACTGAATAAACACTTTTTAATGTTGATTAGTCAGTTAATACTTATTATCATACCTCTCGCGTCGAAGTGACTAGGCGATAGGATAATCTCAGCTGAGACGGACACAGATTTTATAACTAAATTTGCCTCACCTTCGAGGTATGTATGACTTGAGATAATACAATTTAAAAATGCTGTCAATATCCTTCTTGTCATGGATCAAAGATAGATAAAGGTCTCTAAATTCTAAACATTTATCAGTCTTTCCATCAAAAGGAAGAAGTCTCAATCGTGGCAGTTCAATAATACTCAAAACTCGGCGCTGGCAACTGCTCTGACTTTAGAACTCGTCCCTTTGGTGGGTTTTATTCTTGAAGGCGGCAATAAACTCCTGTGCCTAAGCCATCAGACTATAAAAGGCTTTCTCTGTGTCCTCTCGTTGATTTTGTTAATCGTGAGAGCTATCCATTAATTCCATTTTAGATTGAACTTCCTTAAAAAGGTTAAAAGTTTGAAATAGGGTTAAAGGAGTATCATAATCGTCCCTCTCTGGCGTCTGAGATCACTCAACTCAGCCATATTTGTATGTGCGAGATTATTTTAAACCGTAATGAGTTACACTTGCATATCATTAAAGCGAAGCTACTTCAGTAATAATCCCAGCTATAACATTACGTAGTCAAAACGTAGTTCCAATATAAGTAAATAATTTGTTGATACATACAGTTGACGGGTACCAGCGAGATCCTTATTCTCACCGGCTTAAACTCGCAACGTACTCTTCGCGCAACATCATAAATATATAGAAATCCATCGACTCCAATGAAATCTTGCGTATTCGAATATCACGTCGGGGTCTCCAAAACTTGTTACGGCCAAGCTGCCGATATAGTAAAAAGACTCCTTTTTTCAAGAGTATATGCATTTATTGCACTTAGTTATATAATATTTTAATTAAAACATTATTTTCTTCATTGACAATCAAATTATTGAAAGAACATTTTTCTTATGACAGTATAAAATCAGTATTGAATAGCGAATAATGCTTATGTCAAAGAAACACCGCCGGCCAGCTATCACGTCGTCGTAACGCCGTAAAGAGGCGTTAACATATATATTAACTTTACTGTCAAATTAATTCAAACTTAAGTAAGTAAAAGGTGCTTAAATAGAACTCATTAAAGTGTCATAAATGTGTAAATAATCATATAAATATTGTTTATCAAGAAAATTTAATTCTACGCATCAATAAAATAAGTGCACGCACGCAGATCATTATTTCTGCACCTCGCATAACGGTGTAAAACATTTCATTAATAAAAGACACCTCATCCACAATAAAACGTAGACGATCGGCCGTCCGCGACCGACTGGACGATCCAAATACTGTGCTTCGAGCCATAAAATAAATCTTCTCTTAAGAGGTATACCTGATCCGGGTACAAGCCTTTGCCGTAGCCTTAATTAAAAAACAAAATCAATTTTATTAATTGAAAGTGTTAAAAACGGGCGGAAGAGGCGTCAGAGCTCGTATCTCGCTCATATCTCTTCTTTAATCCGACAGAGAATGTGTTATTTTTACTTCTCTCAGTGGATTTCGAATAAATTTTATCGCCTGGGACTAATTTGGTTACAAATTTATTTGGATGTAGCGTCGTTAACAAGCGAGTACATCCACATGGCTATCTGAACCGCACTCTTTAGTACCCAGACATGGACATTATACCAATATATCGACACTTGCAGCTTGATAAAATGAAGACGATACTTTGACTAAGGATTAAATAATATAGTTTTTTTACAGAATGCTCGAGTCTTTCAAGGGCTTGCTCTTAAAAGTGTTTTATTTTTATTAATTTTATGCATTGTGATTATTGATCAACAATGTAGCATTTGTTGATTGGAAATGAATGTTTATTACACTTATGTCTATAACGTTCAAGATGTACTTATAAATTCTCAATTTTATTTGATAAAGCAAAAGAAACTAACGATTCGTGGTTTATTTTTAAATCCTTTTTTTTAATGTAGGTACATGAAGAGTGACCATACTGACCACATATGAGATTTTGGATTTTGAGTTGATTGTATTTTTATAGACAAGACAGGATAAAATTACATATAATTTAATAATAATAATAATAAATATTGGGGGACAATCTTACACAAATCGACCTAGTCCCAAACTAAGCAAAGCTTGTACTATGGGTACTAGACGACGATATACATACTTATATAGATAAATACATACTTATATACATAGAAAACATCCAAGACCCAAGAACAAATATCCGTGAAAAATGCACAAATAAATGCCCTGGCCGGGATTCGAACCCGGGACCTCTAGCTTTGGAGGCAGAGTCACTACCAACTAGGCTAAACAGGTCGTTTACCTATAAAATATTATTAATATTTAAAGTGAAACTGATAATTATAAGTCTTGATACACATATTATTATAAAAAACCTCACATTTAAAGTTGAAGCTTTAGTACTGAATCGAATTAAAGTTAAGAAGAAAGTGACAGATAACAACAAAATTACTAACGATGATTTAAAGTAATAAAATACATTTTAAATACATTTATAAATAATATGCATAGTGGTTTCATTGGTTTATAAACTCATTATTCTCGTGAAACTTGGTCTTGCTTATTATGTCCTTATTAAATTCCAATAAACAGGTGCAACACAAAGACTAGCACTGGGCATCTACAGCGTTTAGGAAGGTACTAATCGATGTGGGAATGAACACACTCGCTTCCAAGAATGACCTAAGTGTTCAAATACACTTAAGAAGTCAGTGACGATGGTGAATACTAAATTCGCAAGAAGCAGTTAAAATAATAACCCATTATTGGTTTATGGGTAGGTATTCTAAATACCTAGCACTGTTGACACGGGAAAGGAATAAATAATTGATTCTTAGAGAAGCAAAACTTATACTTACCGTATTGCATCCAATCAATCAATCCATTTATTTGCAATCAAATATAATCAAATGCGTGCTAATACAAGTACAGGAACATAGTAAATGATATAAAAGAGCTCCATTATTGACAAGCAAAATTTTTCACACCACACTTCATCCACCGATGTGAAATAACTGATGAAAAATAATAATTACGAGTGACAGCGCGTTCGCAAACGTTTGTTGATTAAACCTAAATATGACGTCAAGATCATAAATCATAATTCTTAACCACTAAGTTAGATTAAGGAAACAGAATAAAACTAATAAAATGTATCGCAAAACACGACAATAGTGAAAATATGTCGTAAAATGAAACAATACGGAGATAATTCTTACACCGACTCTGATACTACTGAATGAGTCCATAATAAGGTCATTGTTGATGTATCTACAGACGAACAAACCAAACAGAGGATTTTTTTCAAGCAAAAAACATGTTCGTCTTGTTTCCTAAAATTAAGAAATAGGGGCACTAAACATTTTCAATTTAGGTATCACTAGGCCATTAAGCCAAAACCGATATTTTTATGTCATAAAAGCATTTATTTATGTACAAAGTAAATATATACAAGAATACTTAACCAAAATAATATAAATAAAATTAAAACTAACTTAATTCTATCTATCTTTATATTTTTAAATTTTTTAATTTTAGGTATCAAGTTATGATCGTAAATTTTACTACAGTGTCACATACCCTCGGTAATCCTGTGTTTCGGGTAAAGAAATGTACATTTTTGTCTCTTTTTCTTAGGGTTGTAATTGTATCTAGTATGAATTAGTGTCAATAAAAATATAAATATACTTATATTCAATATATCGTCGTCTAGTTCACATGTCACAAGCCTTATTGAGCTTACTATGGGACTAGTTCGATTTGTGTAAAAAATTGTACCTTAATATTTATTTATGCATTTATTTAATAAAAGCGGTGCCGATGCCGTAGGGAATTTCTCATAGTTATGGGGGACTGGATCTTATACGTATATTCATATCAGGGTATCAATTAATATCTAGGTGATGCATAATAAAGTAATCCTAAATTAAATAGAGAAGCTTATAACACTTCCAGACGTAGTATTTCAAGTTTTTCAGTATAAACAGATCACTCGGTATCGCAGTGTGGGCTGACGGGACACGGCGCGGCCGGGGGTGTCTCCGTGCGATATCGCACAGAGCTGCATTCTGAGCATTGTGAGTACTCGTACTTGTGACAGACATCGAAATGATTACTTAAGTGTTAGTAAAACGAGATCGACGGCTGTTTATGTATGTAAATACTTTATCGTACACAATACAAAGTGAAAAATACAGACACAACCGGTTATACAGGCACTAAGGCAAACTATACCTTCAGGGGCTTACTTATCTCTTCCAGTTAACCTTTGAGCAATTGAGATTGATTTTATCATCAAAATTCGCAACTTAATGGTCCCAGTAACAGAAAACCATAATAATCGCTGAATTATTTCTACATTACAATTTCAAGCAACAGAAACAAAATTTCGGCCTAGATTATGCCGGATCCTACTGTGTATACAAAGTTTCATGTTATTCCAGCATGCCATTTTAAAATGAGAGCGAAACTACGTTTGTATGGAGATCCGAGCTTCCTGCGGATCTTAACACTACAATTTACACTGCTATTTTGACCAATAATTAGATTTTGAATTGTCTTTCTTCTATCCCTGTTTGTTAAGGATATGCATGATACTTATCTATCACTTGTGAGAAAGGGACAAAATATATCCTAGTTAGCTGAGGATTGTCAAGTTTTACAAATTGACGATCTGTTTAGCCTAGTTCAGGGGTCGGCAAACCGCGGCTCTCGAGCTCTTTGAAGGGCCAGGTGCGGCTCTTCCAGGTCTCCTCAAAAATATAGTGAAAATCCTAAAACAGGTGCTTTTGGCTCTCTGAGATTCCCAAAAGATGGTATTTTTACTGAATTTGGCTCTTTGATCAAAAAGTTTGCCGATCCCTGGCCTAGTTGGTAGTTGCCTCCGGAGCTAGAGGTCCTGGGTTCTAATCCCGGCCAGGGCATTATTTGTGCATTTAGCACGGATTTTGTTCTTGGGTCTTGGATGTTCTCTATGTATTTAAGTATCTATTTATCTATATAAGCATGTATATTTAAGTAATTCTGTAGTAGCTGACACTGTAATTTTATATTTAACTATACAATGTATATTGTTTTGAAAAAATGACACCTCGCCAAGTTTCTTACGCCGGTTCTTCTCGTGGCAGAGGTATATTTTTCCGAACCGGTGGTAGTTTATTAACGTTCATAGGTGCATGTAATATGCCTAATTTGAAGAATAAACTACTTTTACTTTTTTTTACTTTTATCGTCATCTAGTACCCATTGTACAAGATTTGCTTAGTTTGGGACTAGGTCGATTTGTGATTGTCCCCCAATATTTATTAATTAATTTATAAATAGGTGAATATACAACTAAAATTTAATTATAATCTATTTAAGAATTGATTGAGCTCATATTGGAGCAATTTGATGCAGATTTCTCCATCTTTACCGGCCCGAAGCTGGCACCTTAAGCGGATGCGGGTGGCGCAGGACCGGTCATTTTGGAAGTCTTTGGGGGAGGCCTATGTCCAGCAGTGGACGTCCTTCGGCTGATATGATGATGACCGGCCCCAAGCCAGCTTCTTAATGTCCTGGTACGGTATGCTATATGCTCCTTTACTTTGTTCGTTTTGATTTTCCTTTCTATGATATTTCTAATAAATTATGTCATGTCGTATTAGGTGGCCGATCATTTTTCTTCCTCTTCTAATAACCAAATGTGCGTCTGGAGTCAGCACTCAAATTACAAGTCCGTCCCATCGCGCGTGCGCGAAGTGCAAAATACTGTCGGCGCAGGAGCAGCGTGATAAACTGCGCGGGAGCAAGCACGTGGGCAGGGCGAAACACTTTCATACAACGGACTATCAGATACTTACCTTTTGCATTCAAATTTAATATTCAATGCGTTTTGTTATGATTCCTGCGCAGTCCAAGCCTACATGTAAGAACGAGATATCAGTGCTAAATGCGATTGGTCTCACATCGATCCCAATTTTTCTAAGATAGTTTGACCTCAACGGCAACATTGTTATTGTTACCCGGTATAGTATTGTGCATGGACCCACGACGCCTTATCACTGCATATTATAAAATAAGCTAAAAATACAAAAATCCTCCTCAAAGATTCACCTTTTTAAAATATTCTGTCAGAAACTAAATTCCACGCGTACCATGTCGCCGGAACAATCTAGTTTATCTTAAAAATATGAGACATACTAGTATGTTTATCAATTTAATTTCTATTTTGTTGCGATAAAAAAATATCAAAAGAGCATTATATTCCTAGGTAAGCAAAATATCCAATAGAAAGAACACTTCTAATCTTTCCAACCCTAAGAAAATTAAAGACTAATGAGGTAGCTAATGTTATTCTTATACTGTAATTCAACCAGTTATTTCCAATTTCTGTTTAGTCCCTTCCTAGTATACAATTTTAGAAGCGTGAGTGACATTTACATAAAGTTTTTATTCCAATGTATGTAGATACTTACGTTTGTATAAAATTAACAGGCGTGTTAAATCAACGTTCGATCATTACTTGATAAGCGTGGCCATAAAGTAGGCGATTAAATACATTAACTGTAAACAATACTTACAATATTTTTTGGGTTTCGTACATAAAGGATGCTAACAAAATCCTATTACGAACTACGAAGTCAATGCTGCCCGTTCGTCCGTTTGTCAGCGGGCTGTATCTTATTAGCCCCAGATACATGATTTTTATAGGAGGGAGGAATAAGATACATGATTTTTAGGGTCCGTAGCCAAAATGGGTAAAACGGAACCCTTATAGATTCGTCGTGTCTGTCCGTCCGTCCGTCCGTATATCACAGCCGATTTATTCGGAGACTATGAGCACTAAGTACAATTATAAAATTTTGTTAGGTAGGTGTATGCTATGAACCGCTACAGAAATAATATGATGTGAAATTGCGTAAAGTATTAAACTGGCTTGGGGGCACCATACATGTAACAGGGAGACAGGGAGGGCAATTTTTTTTTTCAATACCCATAGGCAAGTGGAGTATCAATTAATAGGCCTTCAAAAATGACATTTTCAACGATTTTTGATTTGAACATGATAGATTTAACGGTTTTTGAGTTATTGCTGAAAAACTGTCTCGCCCAAACAAAAGGGATAAGTGCCGTGACTTCCTTATGAAGATACGATAATGCATTCAAAATTAAAGTTTCATCATATTCGTACACGACGCGTGATTTTTCGAACTTTATTACTAGACCTTTAAAATCGCTGCATATTTTGATTAGTTATTAATAGTACAACAAAAACTAATTTAAATTATATAATGCACAAAGTAAGGGCGGTTTCATTTACGAAAGTATTAAACAAGTGCGTGTCGGGCCACGCGCAATGTAGGGTTCCGTAGTTGTCCACCCATGACAATAATATGCGGATTTAAAATGTCACAAACTTATATTCACTTATAACTAACAACATATCTAAGTAATCAATGGAAATTGTACGAAAGTTTGCTTTTTTATGTACATTTCTTAAGTTCGGCTATTACTCGTTACCTAGTAATATCTACTCTACTTAGCTGTGATAGTTTTCCTTTTAAATTCATTATAATTATCTACACTACACTACTATCATAATTGAGAGGTTGCTCTTGACTTTAACTTTAAATAGCCTTTATATATATACCTTTGGTAATCAATATCACGCAAACGTCTGCCTTGATAAAAAAAAAGGTTACCCAAAGGTCTCATTCTTTTTAAATGAGCCCTACTTTCCGTGTTGGGGATAGGTACCATAGTTTTTTTTAAATATTTTACTATAGCGTTTTGTTGGCGTAATTGATATGTATGTATACTTACTTATGCCATATTGCAGCTTTCTACTAGTAACAAAGTTGATATTTCAATACGCTTTAGAATAAAGCAAATTGGTGGGCCAGTTCATCAGGTGTTGCTGGAATTCAAAACTCCACCGTGAGGTCAAGCTAAAGAAACTACTTAAAACTGCAGTAAACTATTGATACAAAGCACAAACAATACAATTTCCTCAAATTACAAAGGTTTTTAAATATACAAATGCCATAACAGCCACATCCGCTATTCTTGTGGCCTAAGCGTGAGGTCCGATGCGTGTTAAAATATGACGTCATTTGATCGGGTTTTTAACTATGAATTCGTTTGACCCGGGGTCTCCCGCCCACGTCGTTGGTATCTATACCTACCAGGTGTACAGATAACTAAGCCGAGTACCAATTAGTCAATTTTCTTGCATAATCAATACTTGATTGAATTATCTACATCGACTGCGTGGGTAGGAGGAACCTATACATACATTTGAATTTGAGTAGCTGATAGATGCAGTGGTAAATAGCTTATATTAACTTGGTCAGCGGTTCAACTTGACCGACGTCGTACCACCGGATATATTTCGTAGTTTCACAAATTGCAAATCTTGATGTTAGATTGACATTTGCTCAAATTAGTTTGAACCATTCTGAATGTAGATAGAGCTAAGAATTGTAAAATGGTGATGATATAGAGCCTATACTTGTATACAGATGTTATTGAATTAAGTAGGTTATAGACCACTGCGGGTGCTATAAAAAGACACAGTAAAAAAATATGTATAAAAATAAGTCATGGATAGTGTCCATACTATCCATGACATTTCTTACAAAATTAAAACCACAACAGAGGAACATGTAATATAAAGTTTATAAGAAGAGTATCATAAACGAAAACTAAACGCGATTCAAAACGAACATTTCATAACAACAGCCTCTCAGGTGGGACACATAAAACGACACAAGATCACGACCCAGCGTCCCAATAAAATGTCCTAAGCCATTTAAATCTCTCTAAACGACAGGGTTATCGTTTAATTTTACTGCAGAAAGCATTTCCATCACAATTGGAAGCGACTCCTTGTCATTTATTTTAAAGTGTCTGTGGCTTCGTCCTGGCGTGGGTAATCATAAATCTTTTTTAAGATGGTACCATAAACGGGAGATAAGGGCGCGCCCAATCGGCTAAAGATTGCTTACCGACGAATTGTGAGGCCACGGTGACGGCTTGCGCCGGTACAGATGCGAAATTAGGTAGAAATAAATTCAGCCGTGCAATATTTTCAAACGATATAAAAATCCTTTCGCCAATCAACAACTAAGCCAAAATAATGGATCAACCTCAGCCAATGTAAGTACCCACAGTTTCATCGTAACATCCATGGTGGTAATGGTTAATATTTTCCCTTTCCCTAATGTTATTATAAATAAAATCTATAAAAGTTCTGAACCTTATTACTATGCAATACCTGCGGGTTACCTAATTACGAGTATGCACCGTTTTCGAGCGTGCGTAAGGTGACCTCCATCATATTTGCACATTTCCATAGTGAAACTGACTGATTTACCCATCGAAAAGTTACGTAATTACCCTGCTGTACCTAGAATACCATCAGTTGGAATGTTTCCCTTGATAATCGCATTTAACACATTGTCGGGATCTCAGTAACGCATTGTGGGATCTCTTCTTCAGTATTCTATGGTTAAAACCGTATGATTGAGCGCTCCCACTGTGATCACTAAATTGATTAAGTGTCTGATTTTAAGCATTTCCCATTCCAATCGTACCACGTTGAATGATCAATTAAAGTGATCGACGTTTGATTCGTGAAATCAAACAACTCAAACGAACGAGTGAGACTGTATTTGCTAATAAAGTATGTCTAATATCGGGGACTTACTTATGATTTGTATTGGATGTTTTTATTGCTTTATCAAATGTCAATGAACTTCGCTAATCGAATTAAGAATTTGATTCGTTTAATTGTATTGGCTTCATTTAAATTCGTAGAAAAACGAGACACCTGCTTTATTTATTCGAGTAGGTATTGCATCTCAAACTAAGAACAGTCGAATTATGGGAACTTTGTCTAACAACCCATTGGTGAAAACTTACGAAAGTGCGAATTAATTTTGTTTGGGTAAAATTGATAGTTGAGATGTCATACACCTCGTTCGAAAAGCAAATACCCAGCAGAACAGCACTTAGCATTAACGCAAAAATTATCATCAACTTATTTTAAGTATGTTAATTACTTTTAATCGTCTCCCAAAATTTGTCTGGAAGAAATCGCTTTTGAGCAACAAGATTCGCCATTGTACATGTTTAATGTAATTTTGCTAACTTTTCTGCATTATTTTTGGTAAGCTATAAATAGTATTTGTATTGTATTTAATATTATTCAAAGCACAGCTCAAGCTTCCATTTGAAAAGGACGACAAGGAATTCTGCATAATGCCGAAAGAAAACTCATATTATTATCAATTATAGTAAAATCGTGAAGCGCATATTAGGCCTCGCACCATTCACACAGTTTCACTCGAATACAATAGTCAAAACAACAATAGCCACCAAACTTAAGAGATGTTTAACGACGCGTTTAATTTTATTTCAGACTTATGTCGGTTTTGTACGGACGCCACAAAAGATCTAATTGAAGCGAAAAAAGGAATGATTCTCAAATGATACGTGTTTGTTTGTTTGATTGATGTATCGATGGGTTGCACGGCTATTTAACAGCCGGTTAGACAAAATGGTGGAGATATGTCGGTATGTGAGCTGTGTGATCACAACACAAGTATGGATGAGTGTAAGTACGTTCATTGTTGTCTTTGAGCTTCTCAAAGTTTGGTGTTTTTATTGTGTTTGAGTAATTTTATTAGTAATGTGGATTGAAGGCAGGAAAAGGTACTATATTTAAACGTGACTGACTGTGACGTTCCGCGGACAAAGGTACCTTATGGTGGTAGCGATAAGGGACTTTATGGCGGAAGCCACAAGGTGGTGTATTGGTGGATTGGTGGTTGTCCGCGGAACGTCACATATATTTATTGTTACGTGTTCACTCTTTCAGATATAATTACACATTTCATCGATTCCAATTCCAAAATAATACAATAACATCAAAAAGTAACACTTCATCATCAATCGGCATCTTATCATCAGTCCCAGTGCGGGTTGGAGACTTCACATACACCTTTGAATTTCGTAAATATATGCATGTTTCTCACGATGCTTTCCTTCACCGAAAAACGAACGGTAAATATCAAATGATATTCCGTGCATACCTACTTTCCGTAAAACTGATTGGTACGTACGAGCCGAGATTCGAATCCACGATCGCCACTTGACAGCCGCATGCTTGAACCACTAGACCACCTTATTAATAACTTTGGTGTAACGCTTGTATTTAAAAAAAATATATACGAATTACACTAGTTATAACTCAATTATGCCTCAGGTGCGTAATATACTTAATAGGGCTTTAACAGGGTCCTGACACAGTGTCACATGATATGAAATTGATATATAGGGAGGCCAGTGGCATGGCTAAGCGAACTCGGTAGTTTGCGAATGCCTCAAAAGGTCATAATGCGACCAAAACGAAGATAGTCGCTGATGATAATGGCATGACTAGGTAGCAGTAATTTACTCTTCATTAAAAGCCAAATACTTATCAAACCATTAAAGACGCGAAGAGACTTCAACGAAAAGAGAGAAAGAGTACAACACTGGCTCAAAAGCGTCCTGTCTAACAAATATCGCGAATGCAATATCGGCACATTTATACACGAAAATGACTTTAAATCCAGAATAATAAAATAATCTAGCAACATACAAGTTTGAGCAGCGCTGGCATAGCAAATATAAAGCGTGAGTGTGTGAGTACGGTGATCACAATCAGGTTATTTCACTGGTAATTATGATGCGGCGAGAGACGACCCGGGGTCAGCCCGAATGTGGCACACGTGACTGTACTGCGCTTTGTGTACTGTGCCATTAGTTTTCTGTGATTTAAGGTTTCAAGCATCAAGTTCTATCGGTAGAAACAAATATAGATATATGTAACATGTATTGTTCGCCCACCTCCTTTAGCATTTCATACATGCCTTTTTAAAGAATAACTAAAATTCCGGCCCCGCGTCTGTTCCATGAAGAAATCCTGAACCCACTTGCGCCATATACGAGTACCTAATGTACTTACGTGTGCGCCCTGCTTGCCCATTAACGCGATATGAAGACTGTGAAGGGTAGGTTAAAGATATGGCTAGACTAGCAGTACGTTACAGTGAAGCAGCCGACACCAATAACTTGAATGAGAAAAATAACCTGTATTTATTTGCAATATGAAGGAAATCGATAGAAAATACCAATTTTGTTAAATTAACCTCAACAGATTTATAATTATACACTTAATAGGGATAGAAATCTTGGCGCTTCCAGCTTCTATGAACGACATTAGCCACGATTTGAGCGTGTTTTGTCTAGTTTAGACCCGCGGGTGGTCCTAGCGCGTCCGTATTACCATGCAACATTGTATGCAAAACGGTAATAAATACAATTTAATTGTCTAATTACACATTCACGCGTATGAAAACCGATATGGTTTGGCGTAATAAAGTATTAGGATTAACCTTTCGACGATTCTGAACCCGGATTGTGAGTCTCTCTAAAGTGTGAGGAATATTGGAGAAAGCCTAAGCAACAAAGTAAAAGTTTATGAAGTGGATACTCATTGGCCGATAAATTAATGCAAATTTGAGTATGTTTACATTGTAATAATGTTTATTTCTATATGTTTCGAGACTAGTTTTGACTCCTTTAATAGAATAATTTACCTACGCTACGTTTGCAGTATTGCTTTTACAACCATCAGCAGGGAATGGATTTACTATAGAAAACGATATTTGACGTGTATACAGGGAGGAACAATACCACGGACTTTCCTGAAAGTATATTGTTATTTAAATGATATACAATCGACTTGTAATCATTAGAAACTTTTTTTGGAAAAAAAAAATCATTAAAATAATCCATTTTAATATTAGTAACAACCCTATTGTTTCATAATAACCCTATTGTTTAAGTATGTATATTTCGATGTGACTTATGTCACTCACTAGCTTTTTTATAAGATAAGGTTGAAATATGCTGTTTTTCTTAATGGATGCTTAAAATGCTATAACTCTGAAACGGTTATGAATATTAACGTAGTTTATTTGGTAAAAGTATAGTACCAAGGGTCCAAGGCTAACCTATTCCCTGTTTACAGGAAAGTCCATCGTTCTGTTCCACCCAGTTTAATTTTTGTATATCATAATTCTTGCAACCATTACTGAAAGTATTTTACTAGATCTACCTACCTTGCGTACCTACCTTTTTTTTTCGTGGAGAAAACCTGCGATCCAGGTACTCAGTCATCGGGGAATGACTGGGTTATGTGGTATTTCTATCCAGTAAAAAATCCACGGTGACTGCCATCTGCGCTCGAATGAGGAGGACTCCAGGATCTCAGTACTGAACGCACCCCTTGCGCTGTACTCCTTTTGGCTCGTCGTCACTTTCCCTGGGGTTGATAGTCGAGTGCTGTGGTCCCCGCCACGTGGTGTACTCGCAACCCCGGTGACCCCCTTTAGTCACCTTTTACGACAGGCGGGGGAGACCGTAGACCTATTCTTGCCCGAGTCTACACGGTTGTACTGTGTTACTAGATCTACCTACGTTGCGTACCTACCTAACTACTCCACTGATGCCCTCTTATTCACAAACCGACTCGTCGTCACCTGGTACCTCACACTCCACCCGTTTTTATATGAAAACTGTCAAATGTCATTTGTCAAATTTTGACAGTTTTCATATAAAAACGGGTGGGGTGTAAGGCGAAAGGTGAGGACGAGTCTGTTTGTGAATAACCCCCGGGTCGTAAGTAAAAAAGCGATATATTCATATTCATTTTTATTGGTAATATACAATTACATGTCAATTTTTCATTAAATGATAATGAACAGGATATATTTATTTATTTTTTGTTTTTATTACAAGATAATGTGATTGTGTTTAATATGTATTTATTATTGAAACTGTGTAATACGTCACAATAGATAGACTTAGTAGTAAAAATAAGGGACTCTCTATATGTACAGTAGAGAACGAAAGTAAGTTAACACTTTTTCCCCTTATCACAATGGAATTAGATTCAAAAGTGTTAACTTACTTTTGCACTTGACTGTACAATCACTACGCCAAGCAATAATTTGAAATTCTGGCAATAACTATGTTTAGCATCGACTAGGAACTACACAGCTCACTCAGTAGCACCGAAGTCCCTTCGGTATCTGGGAATATGCCTGATTTATATATCCATACAAATTCCCCAACATCTGAGAATCATTCGGGAATATTTCCAGAAATGGCATATCACTAGTGACAGGCCCGAGCCAAGCTGGAGACGGTTTAATTTACAAACATGCGTCATTGTCCAGAGCGAAAACTGACAAATATTCAATAACTATTGCATCTATGGGTGAAATCTTTCACGCGATTGCCTTTACGGGATCTCTATTGTGTCTAATATTGATTTTTGTGGTCAAATCAATGTTACTGAGCGTTCGGTACAAATTATAAAAGCCTCAACATTTCCATCGGGCCATTTCATCAAAGTAAAGGCGCTGACACACGAGCACTTGCTTATTACTACATTGATTCCATAAAAATACAGTAAAATCTGCAATTAATAAATTTTCTTATTATATAGGTAGATCAATAAGTAAATAAAGTATAAAAATGTTACTTTTTCTTAAACTTGTGAAAAATATGGTTAGATATGTGTATGTTTGTTACTCAATCACGTATGAATGGCTGATTTGCTCGTAGTTAAGATTTAGTACTTAAGTCATAAGTCATTTATTCGTAACACGGTATTAAATGGAACATAATCTAAATATATAAAAGAAGAAACTGACTGACTGACTGACTGACATATCAACGCACAGCCCAAACCGCTGGTCCTAGAGATTCCAAATTTGGCACGTAGGTTCCTTATAAGGTCAAGGGGTGCACTAAGAAAGGATTTTTCAAAATTCAACCCCTAAGGGGGTGAAATGGGGGTCCGTAGTTTGTATGGGGAAACAAGATTGGCTGGACTATTTTATTCGAAACTTCACAGAAGTATTTCTAACGATAAATGAGTAAACACGTGTTTCAGGTTTTTTTTTTAAATCAACCCCTAAAGGGGGAATTGTGGTGACAAATTCTAAAAATCGACATGGGTATTGTTTTTATGGTTTATCGGGTCGCTGATAACGAAAACAACAATGATTTTAAAATCCCACGTGGAGGACGTGAAATACCATCCCCCCTGTTGGGGTGCGAGGGGGATGAAATGTCTAAATATTAATATGGGTGTCGTTTTTATGGTTTTTTGGAACGTTCATTAGGAAAATGGCATCGATTTTGAAATTTAATGTAGTGGACATGAAAACTTTTGAAAGTTTGTGCCAAATTGCAAGAAATAACTGACTGACTGAGCGAGTGACATATCATCGCACAGCCCAAACTGCTGGTTCTAGAGATTCTAAATTTAGTATCCATATAAGGTCTAGAGGTGCATTAAGAAAGGATTTTTCAAAATTCAACCCCTAAGGAGGTAAAATGGGGGTTCGAAGTGTGTGTGGGGAATCAAGATTAGTTGGACTATTTTATTCGAAACTTCACAGGAGTATTTCTAACGATAAATGAGTAAACATGTGTTTCAGGTTTTATGAGAAGTCAACCCCTAAAAGGGGGAAATGTGGTGACAAATTCTGAAAATCGATATGGGTATGTTTTCTATTGTTTATCGGGTCGCTGATTACGAAAACAACAATGATTTTAAAATCCCACGTGGAGGACGTGAAATACCATCCCCTCTGTTGGGTTCCAAGGGGGTTGGAATGTCTAAATATTAATATGGGTGTCATTTTAATGGTTTTTTGGGTCGTTAATTTTGAAAATGGCATTGATTTTGAAATATAAATGCGGACATGAAAACTTTTAAAAGTTTTTGCCAAATTGCAAGGAGAAACTGACTGACTGAGTGAGTGACATATCAACGCACAGCCCACACTACTGGTTTGAGAGATACCAAATTTGGCATGTAGGTTCCTTATAAAATCTTAAGGTGCATGAAATGCCGTGAATTCCCTGTGAAGAGACGACCTTTTTTGATTTTCTTCATTTCCTTATCAATTTCCGAGGAAAATCGATATCTGAGCATCCGAGAGGTTTCTTAATACGACTCCGAGGTAATATTTAGAAAAAGTGGCAGCCATATTAATTTTTATCATTTCCGTCACGATTTCGTTCAAAATCGATATCTGAGCGTCCGAGAGAATTCTTAATACGAATCCGAGGTAAAATTTAGAAAAAGTGGCAGCCATATTGATTTTCTTTATTTCTAACCCGATTTCGTTGAAAATCAATATCCGAGCGTCCGAGAGGTCCCCTAATATGAATCCGAGGTAAAATTTAGAAAAAGTGGCAGCCATATTGATTTTATTCATTTTTAACCCGATTTCGTTCAAAATCGATATCTGAGCGTCCGACAGGTCTCGTAATACGAATTTGAGTTAAAATTTGGAAAAAGTGGCGGCCATATTGATTTTTTTCATTTCCGTCCCGATTTCGTTCAAAATCGATATCTGATTGTCCGAGAGGTCTCTTAATACGAATCCGAGGTAAAATTTGTGAAAGTGGCGGCCAAATTGATTCTTTTTTTCGTCCCGATTTCTTTCAAAATCGAGATCTGAGCGTCCGAGAGGTCTCTTAATACGAATCTGAGGTAAAATTTGGCACTCCATGCATGTCAGGGATTGTAAAAAAAGTTTAATGTTACTATATAGGCATGTGGGGATAGATACCCCACATGCCTATAAAGTATAGGATTGGCTTTTAAAAACGACATAGAGGTTTCGATATTTTTTCCATTTAAATCAATCTTTAGATTTTTTTTATCGTATGACATTTATTTACGAACCGTGAGATCTTCGGGAAGACAAGTACGGTTGCCAGTTTTTGTTGCACTTTTAGCACCACCCAGGGGTAACGGGGGGTACTCCCTACGGACGTAGTGCAACTTCGACCCCCCTTTGTCAAGTGAGTGAGAAACTTGTCTGTTAGAAGTTCTCAAGCCGCCCGAAGGCCTCTAACTTGGCTTAACGACTGCTGGCGTAAACAGCAGCCGGGATCAACGGCTTAACGTGCCTTCCAAAGCACGAGAGCGCTCAGTTAGTAACTACTCAAAGCAGTCACCCATCCAAGACCTGACCTGCACCCACATTGCTTAACCTCGCATACCGCACGCGGTAGGCGGGTGCTGCTGGGCCACGAGCGCTCTGAATTCTTGATAGTTTGTGCCAAATTTCAATTCAATCGGTCCAGTAAAAGCAACTCGGTTGTAACAGACGGACTGACAGTAAGGAGTGCGAATGAAAGTGAAGCCAAATTTTCTTTTTGGTTGCTCCTTTTAATGAATCACAATCACCAAACTTCGTATACCGAAACCCCCAGAATGTAACAACTACTTTTCTGGAAACCGCATCTAAATCGGTTCAGCCAAACCCGAGATAATCGTAGACAAACATACATACATACCTACATACATATATACGGGTCAAACAGTGAACCTCTTTTTTGTAGACGGTTAAAAATTACGCTTAGTACGCGGGCGAAGCCGCGGGCAAATGCTAGTATTTAAATATGTCGTAATATAAGAGTATAATATAAATAGCCTAGATCATCAGACCTTTGCTTAGTTTGGGACTAGGTCGATATGTGTACCTATATTATTATTATTATTATTATTATTTGTTTCTCCTTCGAGATTCACGGGCCATTACATCCCGGTCTTTTGATAGGCTTGCGTGGGGACACCGATCCAACACGTAGAGGCCCTTTGGAGAGTTATACTATGTAATACACCTGCTACAACCCATTCACGGGTACATCAATAGATACCCGTGAACCGGTCCCAGCAGGCGTTGGGACTATTGTAAATAAAATGAATAGATTACTGGGCTATGGTGTTGAAGTTTGGCTGGTCAAGAGATTGGGCTATTACTTAGGTTCCGGACACCTGCCATAACAATGCTTACATTATTATTATTAAATTACAAACTCTACTTTAGGTGCAGTGAGCCTTCGCCTTAAGGCTTTAGGCGTTCATAATCGAACCTTCCTTATCTACCTCGGAGATAATCTCAGTCGTGGTCACACATTGCCTTTGAAATTATTTTATCTCGTATTGAAAACCTGCGGTTATCATCCGGAATAATAATAACATTATAATATTTTGTGCATTAGTGTGGTCTGTGAACGTTGGCATCGTAGAATAAAATGAACATATAAATTGATCGAGTCATATGTAGGCCGTATACGATACTTAAGATAGGTACGAGTAAGACTTCATTCTTACTGAACTCACAAACGTTGCAAATGTAAGTTTTGTTAAATTAATAGAAATTCGAAACCCTAATAGCAATGTTCAGGCACTGTAATCTTTCAATATGAAGGTAGATTCCGAAGCCAAGGTTTTTCGGCGGATTTGACGGGTAGACTCTCGTCGATCATCGATCAGACTTTGCTTTCGGAGCACCATGCACGGACGCTCGGCTTATATGTCTTGCCGTATATCTCATAAAAGTTGGTTAAATCGGTTGGTTAATTCATAGTTTAATGTATGTGGACAAGTTAATTAATTATATACTCTGTACGGAGCGTGTGGAAGTCGGTGCTGGCCAGCCCGGAGAAGCTGCTGCTGAAAAAGGATCTCAGAGGTTAGTGGTCTACTGAATATTGTCTGAATGCAATGCCTGTACTGCTTAGCTGCTAGAATTCCGAGACCAGTGAAGCTCAGAGCTAATCGAAGGTTTGTTCTTTACGCGAACAGGCAGATTAATAAACGAAATAAGTATAAGCCATCAAGGAACTAAGACAAGTAGGACATCGTCGGTATATCATCATCTTCATACTTCAAACTTCAAACGTTTATTCGTGAAAACACACACAAAAAAAAACAAATCCAATTTAATCACAGACAAAAGAAAAAAACGGTGTAGGTGTAACGAAATGGACCCTCATGTATGGAGCAACCCAACTGGAGAAGTGTCCACCGTCTTATAGAAAGACCGAAACCGTAATAGTGCTTATTCTTAAGAAATTGTAACACCACCGTCCTTACCACAGAGCGGGCGCAACGCGGTCCGGGCTGTTTTGCAATTTTAATCTTTCCGAAACTGTCGACAGTCGATAACTACTTCATATGATACACACGCCGCCTCCGCTCTACCGCGCTACCGAATACCGCGCGGTTTTTAGGTGCGACGTGCCCCGGACCGTGTTCGCTTTACCGCAAAACCGCCTCCGCCCCACAACGACGCTACGCCGTGCTCTGTGCGTTTCAAGCTTATTAATTGCGAAGTCCAAAGCCCAAGATTACATGAACGCCGAAAAGCTTTTCTTGGGAATGATCGAATAATTCTACTATTTACAGTACTTACTCTGCAGGAGGGTGTATGATGGTTGCCATTTTATCACTCATCGTCGTGGATAAGACGTCTCTCACTCTCGCACTTGCGTGCTTGTCAGAACGTGACGAATGTCTTATCCACGACGATAAGTGATAAAATAGCAACCGTCATACGCCCACTGGTGGTGTAGGTGTTCTCGAGAGCTATCGAGGATGTGCTGCGTTGAGAATCTCTTGCTTCAAGACCATATATGTTGAGTTGCAAATAACTTAAAATGATGGCTGATGATGGATCGATGGATAGATGACTTATTAAAGGCAATGATTTTCCTAAGTTACTTGATAAAACCTCTTTCAGTATTACCATGAGGAGGGTGGTAAGGCACTTTCGTCCCATTAGTATTTAATTTATAAGGCTTCTACTAAATGTTGAAAACCCTGTTTTTTTGACAGGGCAGGCTTGAACCTAAATAAAGTTTTACTTTAATTAATTTTTGACATATTTAATGAGTCGGTGATAAGAAATAAATCAATGGATTTTTTATGCGTTACACTTCTAGCGCAGGTTCGGGTTCGGTTTACTAAAGTTATGTACAATCGACCAATTTAATTTCTGTGAAGTGGCCCGCCCAGGTATCAAATTTGTTGACCATACAAACTTACTCTATGTTTTTGTCTCATTTTTTTGGTAAATATCTTGTACCTACAATTTGTAGACATGTATTACGCTGTTAATTTTCCATGTTAGCAATATAAAAAAATAAACTTATCATAACGTAGGCTACTTCTTTGCCACCATCATGGCCATGGTATAATAAAACAAACATTGGAGCAATTAATGTGTCAGTTATTTAAATAAAGCTAAATATAGTCTTATTGATACATATTTACAACTTACTTTTTGGTCTTAAATATTTTTCTTTTCGATAGAAGTCTTTTCAAAATGTTAAAAAGTGTTTACTTCCACTAACAAAAATATAATTTCCCTGAACAATTCAGTACTAAATAAAATTAAAGATTCGTTCACCTCACACTAGCTGTCATATTATGTTTATTTTATTCGATTCCTTCTCTTGTCCAACGACATTTCTTTTATCAAGACTCTTAAACAGCACTTATTAAAAATGTGGGCGGGAATTATTCTCGTCCCTCGGCATTATTGTCGAGAAATTACGAGTTTGTTATTTCTCCACGACTTATATTATTAAATATCGGCGCAATGAAATGTAAACATTAAATATTATTTACTAAAATGGTTGTTGAAGTCCCTAAAGGTCTTAGTTACTCAACTCGATATTTTCGAAAACTCGTAGGTATGCGAGGAAACTAATGTAAGAAAGGAAAAAACATGTATTTGCTAAAAAATACACTTATCCTTATATTATTTTGATGAATGATTTGATGATATTTATTTGCCTAAGTTTTTATTTTATCTCATGTGTGGAGAAGCACATATTTCACCGACTCGGCAATAGATACCTGACTAAGTATTTGAAGTGCATTGCTGACTCAACAAGTAAAGGTTATTCGACAGCATCGTTATTCATCGAGCTAGCAATGTATGTCGAATTGTCTTTGTCTACCTAGGTGATCTAGCTCTGCTCGGCATCTTTACAAGTTTTCCCTGACGATAAGACCTATCTAGATCTAGACACGCGGCAGCGTGTCCAGCCAAGTTCACCCCAGGAACTGGCGGACAGCAGCCGTGTCTTATATTACACGAACCGTTTGGAGCCACTTTTGACCCCTCAATAACTCCAAATCTATCTAACATAAAAATATGAAATTTGATACATGTATTAAGATCCGTTAGAACCCCAAATTTCATAAATAAACCTAGTAAATTAGTTTTACTGTAAACAATGTAGTGCCGGACTTGGCACCATTTCAGAGAATCTACGGAACTTGGCACCCATTTAGATCTCAATTCTTTTGTCGGTGAAGACGACAACCAAGGATCGCATATTCTTAATATTGAACTTGGCTCTCATTTCACATTTATGTTTTTGATGGGATCAAATTTTCACCCCCGTGAATTGACATCGATATCATAAATTCCTGAACTGTAGATAGAATACTGCCGTACCAGTTTTCATTGCCGTTGAGTAGGCATACTTTTTTTTACACACACAAGTTGATTTAGACGGAGAAAATTCTGCGGCGCCTAAATTACGGCGCTAGTGTCTACCGTCAGCACATCTTCAGACCGTTTAGACAATGACTATTTTTCAGCCACCTAAATCTCGCCACCAGTGACCAGCGAACCGACACTAGTCGTTTACACGGTGCCTTTTCAGTACCAGTCATAAAGAGACGCGGGCGGAGGTCACTGACGCTAAAAAATAGGCGTGCGTTCTATTCCTTGCCAGCGCTGGCATGCCGCGAAAAAATGGCACCGAACGTCTTTATACGGTGCCTTTTTTAGGCGCCGTAATTTAGGCGGCTGAAAATAGTCTTCGTCTAAACCTACCTTTAAATTTACCTTGTTCAAACCAACAATCATTGAAATTATTTATTAATATACATCACCTTTCTTAAGCACAACGAACTCCTCGACCATAATAATTACCATTACCGTTAACCAATTGCCAGTAATGATACGACAACATTGTCCTAAAAGCTTTAATCACCAATCAGGATCGTCAGTTGACCCCTGACCCTGCGATCCTCTCGTCGAGCAATTAAAACAATCATCCAAGAGTTGTAGCTATGCATTCCGGCTTATTAACATTTAAAGACGAGGAAAATAAAGACAGTACTTGAACAGGTGAACAGGATAAGGTAAACTCTCTGCGCTCGAAACTGATCACTTGACACTTTAATTCATAGGCTTTTCTTCTTTCTCGCGTGAAAGGATCAAATAATTTTAAAAAATATTATGTATTTATTTGCTTCAGGCAACAAAATGGAGCATCTGCATACCGCGTGCGGTATGTGAGGTATAGCAACGTGGGGCCAGGTCAGTTCTTGGATGGGTGGCCGCTTTGAGTGGTTATTAACTGAGCGCTCCCGTGCGTTGGAAGACACCCTAAGCCGTTGATCCCGGCAGCTGTCTATGACAGCAGTGGTTAAGCCAAGTTAGAGGCCTTCGGGCGGCTTGAGAACTTTTAACAGTCAAGTTGCCCACTCACTTGACAATAGGGGTCGAATTTGCACCACGTCCGTAGGGAGTACCCACCGTTACCCTACACGTTACGTCCTGGATGGTGCTAAAAGTGTAACAAACTGGCAACCGTACTGCCTTCTCGAAGATCTCACGGTTCGAAAATAAAGGCCATACAATTATTATTATAGCGATGACTATTTATGGATCGTACTGGTTGTGACAAATTAATTTTATGGTAATTTTTATTTAATACCGTGTCGGTCGCAAACAAGCCTACGGCCACCTGATGGGAAGTGGCACAAATGCTATTATTGCATTAAAAATAATTATTATACCGTACCTATGTGCTCTATGGCATGTAATTTTTAAGGCATACCTATGATATTATGGCAAATAAAATTATGGGGACCGTAAAATATGAGAAAACTGTCAGCTGTCAAAGTGAACTGGTGCGGGATATGCAGAATCAGGGCGATACGAATGCAGTACTGCCCTGCATGATACTGCACAAACTTAACACAAATCAAATGAGGCAATACTTTGCTTAATCTCGCATACCGCACGCGGTACGCGAGCGCCGCTGCAGGCTGGGCCGCAAACGCTCCTATCGTCATCGCTAGAACAGGGTAGTTTAAAGTAGTGTCAGAACCGAATTGTTCCAATTCAGGCTCCATGTGGTACTATTCTGTTCTATCCCAAGAGTGTTATTGCAAAGCCGGAGGCGCGGCGGGAGAGCACGAGAGCAGCCCCTACTCGCTGTAAAAACGATGATATAATTTCTACGGCGATTTTTGCGGTGCAACGCCGCAACGAAGTGGCCACGCTGTAAGGAAACACTAGCAGCTGATGCACGCGCCAAGCGGCTATGAGGATGGCAGCCGAAGGTGTCGAAGGCGACCAGCAAGTCAAAGTTGCGGAGTCGAGCACGGTGGTATGCGCTTTCTTATGCGAAAGCGAAGGGGCTGCACTTCCCAAAGCGCCGGAGCAGTTGATTATACGAGTAACCTTGTCTTAAAACATTCTTTAGCGAGTTCCAGATGTGTTATGGAAAAAGTTAATTATTGCAGTTGTAATTAAGAATATCTAGTTTTATGACATGCGAGCAATTATGGCACAGCATAACATGCGAGCAATTATTGAACATAAAATTATGGAAAATTATTATTATGGATATTACCTTCATTCTTAGAACATGTAAAAATTATGGCGAGTGAAATTATGACAAATCAGATTAGTTCAAACGTAATTATAGAAAACATAAGTAACCCCTCTCATCGGTCCTGTGTCCGGACAAGTGATTTTACAATATCCATAGTACCTACATATACTAATATTATAAATGCGAAAGTAACTCTGTCTGTCTGTCTGTTACCTCTTCACGCAAATTTGGTATAGAGATAGTTTGAGTCCCGGGTAAGGACATAGGATCGTTTTTATTCCGGAAATCATTCCTTAGGGGGTGAAATGGGGGTAGATGTTTGTATGGGCGAGCGATATTTAAGCCCGCGCCTAAAACAATTTAATAGCAATTACAGTGAAATCTGGTTAAGTGGGACCTGGGTAAGTGAGAAAACTCTATAACTGGGACGCATGCTGCGGTCCCGACACTTTACCACTGAATTACCTCTCTTGGTGAGAAAACGGAGACCTCTGTAACTGAGACGAGTCCTGTCGATTGTTTCGTCAAAATTACCTCTATAACTGAGACATTGAGTGTTTTTGACCTCTTTGACTGGGACTATGTTTTGAATACTTTTTGCTAACTTGTTTTTTTTCGAATTTGTATTAACCTCTGTTACTGAGATGCTGTCAACTTCGAACCTTTTTAACTAAGACCTATAAATAGGCAGAGCGCAAATAAATTTCCGTTTCGTTGTCTGTCTACCCTTTTTATTTGGCTTTATTGTGCATAATGAGTGCAGTAAAATCACTAGACACTTTGCATAGATATTTTGAAAAGTCAACTATTGGTGACCAAAATATATTTGATAACATCTATTCCATTGAAAAACATCTTAGTGCTGATGGTTCCAAAAGACAAACTAAAATGACAGATTTCTTCAAGTGACTCACTTCTGTGTACAAAAACACGAATTTGATGATTATTTTTGTTAAATTACATATGTATTACCTGTATCTAAAGATTACAACTGTATGTTTAATATTTACAAAAAAAAACGGTTGCTTTATTTAATAATCTCACCTCTATAACTGAACCAACCTGTATTCTGAACTCTATTACTGAGACCCTCTTTAAGTGAGAAACATATTTTTTTCTACCTGGATATCTTAGGAAACTGTTTAAGTGGAATACCTGTTTAAGTGAGACTGATTCGCATGACCCTTGAGATTTCAGTTATCCAGATTTCACTGTAATTCTATAATATAACGAGTTGCACGAGGACGGAGCGGTGCACAAAAGCTAGTAGTCATATACATATGTATATGACAGTGACCGCCACCGTATGAATTTAACACAGTCATGTCAAATAAAGGTTCGGTTACATCAAATGGTTAAGGTTCAAGTTACAATATTTGACTGAGTGTTTGCTTACTTATTGTGCTGCTTTTTCAACTTAATAAAAGTCATCGGTTAAACTAATATACGACTTCAACGAGTTGCACAAGAGGCGTTTGAAAAAAGCAAAACAATATTCTTTTGAATCGTAAAAGTGCCCAAAACGAATAGCAACAATGAGACATTTAAAGTTATTTATTGGTTTGTTATACTCGCTTTAAGAAATTAAAAGTGTATGATATATCTGAAATGTAAAAAGTGTTTTTATGTTACATGATAGCCAAACTGTAATGATGAAATGTAATAACTTGTTTTATAATCAGTAAAGAATATTATTGGCACTATCCACAATCTAAATTCATCGTACTTGGGTATTTAATGCGAATATACATTTTTAAATAAATTTTGGGGGGGCAATTTTACACAATCGGCTTAGCCCCAAACTAAGCAAAGCTTGTACTATGGGTACTATATGACTATACATAGATTTTACAGTCGACAAAATTGAATAACTGATATTGCAATTGAGAGTCCAAAAGTTAATCTCCGACTAGGACCATCAATACATAGAAAACGTCTAAGACTCATTAATTGATATTTGTGTTCATAAGTCATCACACTAATAAATGCCCTTACCGGGATTCAAACGTAGGACTACCGGCTTCGTATACAGAGTCGCTACCAACTAAGTGGTCGTCATATAATTTGTCATATTTGTGTGAGTGTGTAGTGTGTACACATTAGTCATAGTGCGAAAGCAACATACATTTTATCCACCTCGATAAACAATAATAATATAATTATCATCATCATCATGTCAGCCGAAAGATGTCCACTGCTGGACATAGGCCTCTCCCAAAAATAATATAATTTCGCAATAAATGGCAGTCATTTCAACATATTTCATTTTGCTAGGCCATCATGAAGCACTCAGAAGTCATTAGAATATAATAGTTGTGGGTTGTCTATGAACTTAAAATATAGAATCTCTAAGCACATCTGAGACATTATGAGCAAGTTATTTATGTTAAAACTTAACCCAAAATAATATTCTGTAGGCTTAGCCAAAGATACATATCGTAAAAAACAAATAAATCTTTGAAAGAAATCTACATGACAATAAAAGAAAACCAATAATCTATAACATAGGGAGGCTGGCAGTATTTCATATTAATAATGCATTTAGAACTAATTTTAATGCGGTGAATGTACTAAAATAATCTTTTTACAATGATAACTTTGCTGTTTAAATTTCTTTCGGGATCTTAAATATCTATCGAATAAGCTCGATTTTTGATTGAAACGGTGTTCGTACAGTGTAGACGAAAGGTTGTAGGGCCTAACCGGCCCAAGATGCATCGCCCGCGAGCGGGGTGTCAAGTCATTGGTCGTTAATCTATATTAAAATAAACGGCATTGTTTTCTCTTATACTAATATTTAATTAAGTATCTTGCCTACAAGTTATGGTAAAAGCTTCACTTTAACGTGCACAATGTGAAAGTGGATAAGCGGAAGTGGAGGTTGGTATGTACGTACGCTTTAGTCAAATCAGGATTAAGTCAATTAGTAAGGTCGGTTTCGAACAAACAATCTTACTTAAGTACTCTTGATGTTGAATTTCAAATTTGTGTTGAATGATGTAGGAATAAGCTGTACCCTTGTTCGTTTGAATTGACACTAAAAGCAAAATAATAATAGACATAATAGGTATAAAATTGGTTCTAGCTATTCCATTAGATCCCATGATTTCGCGTTTAGTGTCAAGTACTTAGTAAAAGTACATTACGATACAAGTGCAGGGAACAGGAAAGCCGCAACGAGTGGTGATAAATTAAAACACGACCGAAGGGAGTGTTTTAAATCGACACGATGTGTTGCGAGTCCATGGGCGGCGCTAATCGCTTACCATCAGGCGATTCGTCTGCTCGTTTGCCACCTATGTCATAAAAAAAAACCTAGTCGCACATTATGGTACAACGTTTTACAGTACAAATGGCTCTTTAAAGTTTCGACATATGCACGTAATCTACTGATTACCGCACTCGTGCGGTAAAGTAGCACCATACGAACTGTAAAAAATATTATGACACTTTGAGTAAAACAAAAAAGTGTCAATAAAACCCACTAAACCGTGTATTTCTACCTCCTCCAAAAATATATAAGATCCTTTCGTTCCATTATTTCCAAATTCAATTTGAAAGCCCTTGTTTATTTGAAACAATAACGCACAGCGGTATAGTCCAAAGTTAATCAGAACGCCAAAGATTGTGTCGGGAGACAAGAATAAAAAAAAACAATCACAAGCGGAATATCGCAAGTCATAACTCCAAGAGACGATAGTCCAGGCTGGGTGTTTGCCAGTTCAATTATCATTACGATTTCCGCCGAGTCACGGTACTGTGGGTGACCCGCATTAAATCGTTAATTCAAACTATTTATCAACTCGATTCGTTATGCATAGGATCAGATTTTGAAACTGTTTGATGATGTTATGGCATTCGGTTCCCATTGTACCCGCCCGGCTTACTTCGATGGGTGTGTACTATGATAATCGGGGCGTTCGATTGAATCTATTGAATGGTTCGAGTTAAATAGTGATACAATTAAAATTGTACGCGACGGCTGTCACGCGAGGTCCGAGCCTAATTTTCGAACAACGTAAATACAATCAGACTTTGTTCCCATCGAATGAAAGGTTCACAATGCACGCTTGACATAAATGAGCACCTAATTGGAACGTTACATTACGACACTGTAGCGAGCTGTTAGTGTTGCGATATGCTTAATTCTCACACGAGGAGGTGATTTGCTCAAGCCTCTACTATTGTGGCAAACAGGCAGGAATGGCATTACTTACTTATTGAGATTGTGAATAAAGATGTTATTTACTTAGCTAATATTAAATGATCAAAATACAATTAAGGATGATTCACAGTAGGACGTTCCGTGTCCGGGCCGGCCCGTTTTCTTCTAGAGAAATACACCGGCCGTTGCGTTTGCTGTCATAGAAAACGGGCCGGCCCGGATACGGAACGGTCTACTGTGAATCATCCTTTACAATAGTCAAAAAATCTAATGAAATGTTAAAAGAATCAGTTTGGCGATTCAGCAAGGAAACGTCGCCAGCATCTTCGGCACAATGCCGCAGGAGTTATTTTAAGATTTAGTTTAGTTTTAGTTTAATTTTACTTTGTCATAGTTTAGTTTTATTTTTAGGTTTACTTTTACTCTAAGTATTTTTAATCAAATTGTATTATTGTTTGTGGCAAATAAATATTTTATTAACAGTTACGAAAATACAAGTAAAATAAACACTTATGAATGTTAAAATGAAACATCAACTAATTACTTTTCTCAAAGAGGCAAATAATTTTCGATAGGTACTTATCTACATGATAGACTCATTTAAATTGTCTACGAAAGGAAGTCCACTTCATTTTTATAACCATTCGTTGCAAATCTGAGTAACATAAATATTTTAATAAAGTAGGTAGGTATCTTAATTTCACTCTAAAAAAAGAACATTAATATAATTATATCATAATATCGCAACAACTTTCGTTTCCTAACAACGACCAATTGTTGCCGCGTACCTGCCTAATACCGCGAATGGTATATCAAATCGTGTTTTATGATTTTATCAGTGAGTTCATGCCCCAAACAAATGAACTAGCGTTAATTTCCAGATGAGAACCATCTTATCAAAGACTTTGAATATCTTTAATAATGTATCAGAGTCACTAAAGCTATGGTTTGGTTATTTAAAGAATGCTGTGGTTTGAACCGTATATTTTTCAATAAGGCGTCAAATTGCTTTATAAAGTTTTATAATACACATATAATCACAGCATCCAGCGAGATGAACAGATGTTTCAGGCAGACGTAAATGCTCATGTTAGCTATATAGTCAGGAAGCTTATTACAAACCATACTTATATACACACACAGTAATGTTGAGCAGTGTTAATGCTTATGTACCTTGTATAAGTGCTACTATGTAAGTACTCATATTATCAACCTAATATGTTTGAAAAATCCACACTGTCGAATTAGGATCATAGCCCGTAAGGATTGTTGTGTGTATGAAATAAATAAATAAATATGATTTGCCATGTACCGCCGAGGAAACTAAATGAATAAAAATAGAGTCGAATACTGACTTTCCAGAAATGTGAATATAATTCAACACATTACAGTACTCTAAAATGTCTGTACTTGCACTGCAAGTACAAATATTTTAGAGCGCCCTGAAGATTACAGCTATATTTGATGGCGACTGTACCTGCTAATTAGTCCCCAATCTTATAGGGAATCTGACATTTGTTACAAAGTCTATCGCTTGTACTCAAACGAGACCTTACTAACAAGACAATAGCTGTAGAAACTTTAGGGACACGCCAGTAGCGATCGCTGATACCGCTGTCTATTTGGTGACATTTTGAAGTGTGTCACTCTGCTCGTAGTCGTAGCATCGTGTCGTGACGGCCGAAGTGGCGAGTTCGTGATCCAAATTAATTAAAGCAGAGACAAAACTAAAGCTACCACGATTGGCTTTGAGGTTTCGCTTAGTGTGGATGCGGTTGTGCTGTTGTTGCATTTTGTCATTTTTATCGACTTCAATAGAAGGAGGGAGGTACTCAGTTCGTCTGCATAACTCTTGACCACGTCAGTCGATTTTGATAATTCTTTTTTGGTTTCAAAGCAGGTACTCCGACATTGGTCCCATATAAATTTGGTGAAGATCTGATGATGGAATCTAGGAGGAATCGAGGGAACTCATCGAATTTCGGTATTTTCTGTAAGTAACCAAGCATTGGCTCACGGAAACCACAAATTGAGGCATAGCGAAGTACAGAATTAGAGTTTTTTTTTGGTATAAATTATTAGGATGTAGGCTCATTAAGATTTTCATTGATCCTTACTGCCCGCATCCCGCATACGGGAAGCTCGTGCTGTCATTGTTTTTGTTGAAAAAACAATCACCGTCTATTTGCGAATTAATTGTTCAATTTGTTATTTAAAATAATACAATAAAAGTACTTTTTTAATGATTATGACATAATCATTGTTATGCTTCTCAAATTTCATCTGTATACAACATCTGTTCAATCACCTTCTGACTCAATACGCAATTCTTACTGCGCATCCACTGACCGAAAATCGCATAAAAATCTCCGGCCCACCGCTGAGTGGCATAATCCACACGCCAACCGTCACTTTTCAAAATACAATATGCTAATTAACATCGTTCTTTTTGATTTGCGCTACAACCTCTCAGAAACACAGTAAAACTTTAACAGAAGAATATCTTAAGCGACATTTCGTATCATATGAAGTCATTGTTTCTTTAGAATTAGCTAATGATTGTATCTAATTTAAACGACTTTTCGTATAATGTTGCTGTTTTGTCGTTTATAACATTTTGCGAATTGAGAGTCAGTATGCAAATTCGCGAGAGCCCTTTAATTACGCTTCGGACACGACTGACGACGGCGTTAAAGATGCAGTTTTAAGAATTGTCAGAGTATGCTGCGCGTGCGCTGGGAGATTTAATATGGTAAGCGGATTTAGCGGCGGAGGTGACTATGAAAATGTTTATTAAGTACCACTCTCATAGCATAGGGCTGCCACTGACTGTGTTTGTTAGTTTTAGAATAAACATGATCAATGTTTTAGTCTTTATTTTGTATAGTCACTAACAGTAAGGTATCACAAATACGCTCACACTATTTTGCACGAGTATGTCAAATTACACATTTTTTCCCTTTCGCTACTTAGCTGCAATGTGAAGCTTCACACATTATATTTATTTGAAACTTCTGAGAGATAATCACATGCCAGTGATATAAATTTGTTAACTTATTACGGGTACCTACATTTCATGCTGAATTAATATGAATATGAAATACTTTATATGTGTTATATGTGTATCTTAGCACTCCTGGATATTAAGTGTATAAAAATATTACTTTTGCAAGATACATACACACTTAAGGTACCTAATGAAATATTTTTTAAATACTTATGTACAATAACCATTGCGACAAAAAACGAAACCACACACGATTAAAATCAAGCGACACTTGAGAGGCACAATTGTCAGTTCGCTCCCATTGAAAATGTCTCCAATCAACAATAGAACGCGACATTAATTCTATCCATCATCTTGCATCCAAAAAGGGTTGAAGTTCATTAAAGGACGCATACCACAAGTATTATTCTTTGAAAACTGGTAATAAAAATAATAACAAGGCGGCCACCCTGCCAAGTGCTATCAGCTCCATCTGTTGTCGTTGCGGACAAACTCGCCTAATGAACGATGATAAATCATATTCGAAAGGCGGCTCGTGGCCCGCTGCATGTTATTCCTTTGTCACTTGTGTTATGATACTCCGACAAAATACTTCATCCATTGACGCGTGTTGTTAAGGTAGTTTTCGTTATAACCTTTGTGGAGACGCAATGCATTGGATGAATGTTTTATAAACGAATTAAGGTAAGTTATTTAGGGGCGAAATTGTGAGGTGTCTCTCTTGCCGTGTCCCTGCCCGAACACCATTGTGCTTACTAATGATTTTATGCAAATGCAGGCTCTTTAGATCGAAGTCTTAGCGCGATCTTCAACCGTCAGGTACCAGGCTCATTAATTTGAAATATGACTTGGGAATTTTTACAATGTTGAGATATAAATTAGTATTCTTATCGAATGACAAGTGGGAAATTGGGTAAGTTTTTCTTAATTTCAAAGGTAAATTGTGTGATTTTTCTCCGAGTTTGGCGCTGATCAATCTATTCATGGAATGAATGATTGTGGATGGTAATTTTTTATACTTAATTTAGCAGCTTGTCTACGCTTAAATTATTATTACGTACTCGCAAATATGGTAAGCACTACTGTCATTCAAAAGCGTCTTTTGTTTATTTATTATTTATTGGTCAATGTAAACCTTAGCGTAAAAATGCGGACTTAACACTACAATACATATTCCAATTTGTTAATTACTGTTAATCCACATCTACTTTGTGTGTATACCCTCCTGTTATGACAACATGAGGCGGCGCCAGCGCGCCACACTCACATGATCATACTACAACGTCGGTAGCAAACAAGCTTCAGGCCCACCTGATGGTAAGCTGTCACCGCAGCAAATGGACGCCAGCAACTCCAGGGGCGTCACATGCGCGTAGCCGACCTTTTAAAAATGTATAAACTCCTTTCTTGAAAAATACTGTAGTCCCTCGGAAAAGCTCGGCAGGGAGCTCATTCGACAACTGGAGTGTCCGAGGAAGGAAATTCCTCTGAAACCGTATACTGCACGGGACTTTTTTTGTTTTAAGGTGTACCTAACCTAACCAATATGTAATCTTTAATAGCAACAATGCTCATGCCTATTTGGTTACAATTAAGGATGATTCACAGTAGGCCGTTCCGTGTCCGGGCCGGCCCGTTTTCTTCTAGAGAAATACGCCGGCCGTTGCGTTTGCTGTCATAGAAAACGGGCCGGCCCGGACACGGAACGGTCTACTGTGAATCATCCTTTAGACAGATACTTTGTATTTACCCACCTGTTGTGACAATATGTGGCGGTGCCACACTTATTATGCATGACCGTACCCTTTACATTGCCATTTGGCTTGGCTTGTCTGTATTTAGCAAATTTCTCCATTAACTAAGTAACTGGTTGGTAACGAAACTGTATTTTTTTTTACATATTATCTTCGCATAACACCGTTTTCTGACTAGGTAGCCTGAAACGTAAAATATATAGAATGGAATAGAATATTTTACAAAAACTCTTTTTACAATTATGTTATTATATCCTAACCTTACGTACCTATAGAGAAGAAATATTACGTGCCCGAACTATGATATGATGTTCCCTGTGTTTCAGACGAATATATGCGTGTGTCATAAAATAATCAGTTAGGTATCTTACTAATGTTTCCCAGCTGATAATATAACAAATTCAGCTTTTTCTTAATCTATTGCATTAATAAGTAACTCATGAATCACTGTATAAAATCTTCAAGCGTACTGGAGGAACGGTCAATAAAATTGAGTTCTATTTTGTCGGCGACCAAAAATATCACAAAGTTTTCTATGGAAAGAGATATGCTAACTACTTGAATACTCAAGTATAATACTTATCTTAAGGCCGGAGCCGCGCTAGCCCTTGGCGATGCGATGGCGATTTAAGAGTGCCCAGTACGTTCGGTTCTCCATACAAACGTATTTACGCTCTCATTTTAAAACGCCATGCTAGAATAACATGGAACTTTGTATACACAATGGGATCTGGCATATCTAGGTCGTAAATTAGTTTCTGTTGCTTGAAATTATAATGGAGAAAAAATACAGAGATTATTAAGGTTTTCATACAAGCCGTAAAAAACTCAAAAAACCGCTGTATTTTTTTCTTTTACAATTTGTAGCAACAGGAACTAATTTCCGATCTAGATATGCCGGATCCCATTGTGTATACAAAGTTTCATGTTATTCTAGCATAGCGTTTTAAAATGAGAGCGTAAATACGTTTGTATGGAGAACCGAGCGTAATGCGCACTCCTAAGAACAACTTGAGAGATTTTATGTTATATCTACTATACATATATATGTTATATCTACTCAGATCACCGTCACATAACAATAATTTAAATAATAATAATTTTTATTTATCAAAAACATCTATAACGATGCGATGAACGGTTAATGAATCACATTCAGTGTCTTTGCGACCTAAGTGTTGTCAACACAACAATATTATGATCACATATATATGTTGGTATATATTAAAGACAGAAATACCATGTAATACAGTATCCTATGAGCAGAGAGAGATGCACGGAGGCTGAGGAGATCTCTAGACACATTCTACTAGACAGTAAGCAGGTAGAAGTATACAGGAAAATACCTAAGGTTTCCGGAGCTACACAAAGTAGTAAGCATTGTCTACGAAGTAGACATGTGTCATAAACTACGAAGTTTTCCAATGTCTTGACAATGCTTGGTGGTTAGCACCAAACATTGTTAACAATATTTCGGAGGTCCATTTTCACGCAAAATAAGGACGTCGACTTGCGGAAAAGGCCCAGTAGAACTAACAAACTAACCATGAAGTGACAAACTATCCCGATGACCAATTTAACTATCCCGATGAATGAACTCAGTGCACGAAATTCCACATTCAACCTCCAATACCGGTGAATCACGAAGAATAAGAGACCAAAATCACCATGAAGAGTACAAGACAAATCACAAAGTGTGTAAAGAATTCCTCCGGCCGTGGTGGAACGCCACAAGACCGAATCCCACGAAGAACAAAGAGACTTAATCTTTACTTAACCCTAATTGCGATAATTACTGTCCAAGCGTTGACAAAATGATTTATCGTCGAACAGTAGCCGAGCTTAATATTTCGCTAATGTTACCTTTAGAGTATGCCGTGGGAAAATAGTATTAATGAAGTTTGAGCATTTAGAATGACTTGTATTGTAGGTATTGTTATTGTGAGCATATTCTGTAGCCGTCGTTTAACAATTTTTTTTGTATTACTTGTTACACCTTAGGTACTTATATCGGTGCTTATAGGCTTCAGTTATAAGAACTCAAGCTAAGTAAATAAGACTAGAGCGATAACAAAATTGTCATATATAGATGCAATTATTATAATTTAATATCTTACAATTAGAACTTTAGTAATTGAACATGTTAAAGTGGTAATAACAATGGTAATAATAACACAATTATGAGATAGTAAATGGAATACAAATCTTGATTATTTTACAAAGTCATTTAATTTCAAATCTTAAAATCAGACTAGGCACTATTGTATTGCAGTATCGGCAAACATCAACAAATGTCGGCTAAATAGGCAATTACGTAACACTTAATTAACCTAATCTAAACTACAAACCGCAATGACGAGATTAAACATCACTACGTCACAAATCAAAGTGTGACTAATGTTGTGAAAGTCTAAATGACTAATACAAAAGCTAAAGAGACACTATCTAGATCAACAAGGGTTTATGAGTAATGATATTCGCGGAACTTAGTATCGTTTTGTGATCGCCACTCATTAATTGGCATCTTATAGGACGACGCGAATCATTCTTCACGGATAGAGGGTGTTTTGGTTTGAGCACGGAGATTTTGCTATTACGATATGAAATGAAGCGAAGTTTTACTCTAGCTAGCTTTTTGGGTACCTAGGCGTTTGTTAAATATACTTTTTAAGCGAACGTAGCCATCAAATTCTCCTGATCTCATTCGCCTGCCATTTTTCTATTTATTTGAGGTCGGCGCAGCATGTCTTTTTCTTCCATACATCTCTGTCAAGCGTTATCTCTTCATTCACATCCTTCCCATTCATATCGTCTCTTACACAATCCATCCACATTTTATTTGGCCTGCCTCGTTTCTTGCATCCATTTTCATTCATATCTAATATTCTTTTTGTTACATGGCTTTCATCCCTCCTCATTACATGCCCATGCCCCGCCAGGCGATTGACTGTTAATTTTTTGGCAATGGGCGCTACTTTCAGGCATCCCCCGATATACTCATTCCGAATCCGGTCCATTCTTGTCACACCACATATCCATCTCAACATTACGCCTTAACAAGAAGAAATAAGCAATTTTATGTTTATTGATTACAATCCTCATATAAAACAAAAAAGTAACTAAGAACTAAAAATAATCAAAATAAATTAAAGCTATAATAAGGGGTCGCCCCGAGGTATGGTTCCGAAGATGCTGGCAGCATTTTCTCGCTGAATTGCAATACTGATACGTTGAGCGAGGAAGCTGCCAGCTCTACGGTCTCCGGTGGTGTCAGTCAGCCTTTTAGATAACTCTTTGAAGAGTTCTTGGGCACTGGGACCCCACGGACCGAGGGTCTCGACGCTGAACGGTACAAAACAGTACCAATTCGGCGCCTAGACTTACCATACTTGTTCGTTTTTGACTTTTCGGCCGCCGCCGCAGCCGAACCAGCTCCAATGGATGTTCTGTAACAAGAAGTATTTTGAAATATCCGAACTCAAGCTAAACCGCCTGTATACGCCTCATACCCAGCATTGTTCGTGTCGTCGATATTATGTTTCGCTCCATTGTGTGTTTTATATTAATTAGCCTTACGCGCGCACTTGACGACCCAATCCGCCATTTTTAACGAATGCACATGTCTAGAAAACATGCCATTTTGATTCAGGGCCTAATTCAGTAGAAGCTACGTTTTACAATTTGTAATAAGGCACAGCACAGTTGGTATTTTATAGTTATTCTTCTTATTTCTGTTCAATCTAAATGGCACTTCACAGGTGAAACTTTACAAATTCACCAAGTAAACGGGTAACAAACCCCAATTGCAGTTACAATTTTACAAAGCTTGGAATTGTATTACAACCGTAACTGTTCTTACTGTGTGTACATTTAGTGTTTTATTAACGTGTGCTGATGCGGTGTTAAAATAACATAGGTACAAGTTTTAAACGACGGATATGGTTGTAAAATTGGAATCATGATTTGGCATTATACTACGACCATCCAATGTTATATTTATTACAATACTCTTACTACTCTCTTACTCTTTCATACTAATTGTATTTTCTTTGATTTACCATAAAACTCGTACTTGCTAAACAGGCAAAAGAATCCAAATAAAAACCGATATGAATGCTTTTAGCTTATCTTGGAAAAAACACGGGCGAAGCTGCGAGCAAAATCTATACGCAAATAGTGGGTCCAAACGCTAAGAAAATTGTTCGTTGTAGCGCGCTGCAGGACGAGTACTGCAGTTCAAAGTCAGGTTCTTCATACGACAAACATACTGTGCAGCGAAATTGATACCACGTGGACGACGCAAGACCGACTTACGCTGCGCAGCGCGCTGCTACGATTGTTGACTATGCTTGTGTTCGCTTGCTGTTAGAATGGCAAATATTCGTTCTCTTAGCAAACTGTAAAACCAAAATATGTAAATAGGTTCTTTAATTTAATAACCGACGTTAAGTGCTTCTAACATCTACAAAAGGAAAATCTAACACAGCTGGAGCCCGGCAGTAACAGAGCACATTAGTCAGACACAAACAAAGATTCACAATTCCAAATCTTTTAATTGGCATTAGTATTACGACAGCCAATGACTTGCCCAATCCGTCATCTAATGATATGGATACAGAGTGGATACAACCTCCTGCATTTTTTATAAATAATCATTGTCTAGTGGTTCACTCAGAACTCTAAATGTGAACGCGCGATATATAAATAGGTATCGTGGATTCCGTCATATATTTAAGGCCTTGATCGATTTGGCTCATGTTCAACCAGAAAAACTGTCTCATTAATTTGCCTATCAAATTAATGACGTTCCGATTATAATGATACTCGAGTTATCGCCAAAGAAAAATACTAACGCCGGACTGTTTCTAGACTCAAAAAACTTCGCTCGTTCGTTTAAATTTAATTACTAAGAATTTAGTAAAATGTGTATGTAATATAACTGATCTGCGATGTTTAGAGACACGTTATACACAGCGCATCAGGGTCCCGTTTCGCAAAGCCATATGTCACATATCTAAACTGGAAATACTGACTTTGATATGAGCTTGACCAATAATGACCGGTAATTTTTTTTCTTACTCGAATTATTCGCCGTCTATACTTTGTAGTCTTAATTTCAGATTCAAGCTAACATGGCCATTAACATTATAATTACTGTAACCAAGAAGAGGGCTAAAACTCAGAGCATGTCAGTTAATCCTTCAAAATGGTGCTTGCAACACTTGCAACAGCGAAATATCGGTAGCTCACAAATACCTCGTTTTAACAGTAATTCTTCGTAGTCTTATTTGTGCATGTTGCAGTAATATTTATATATGTAATTGATGTTGTAGCGAACCTCATTGCATTCACTCAGTTATCCGTGCTGTCTCTTGGTTACCCGTTTATTTGTAAATGTATAAAAACATTTTTATTGACAGCAAATGATTGTACAAAGGTGGACTAAAAGTACGCCGAGAAAGGTTTCATGTCTGTGAAATTACAATGCTAGTATCCTAACATTTCATATTAGGCAAGATAACTTTTTACCGCTCTATATAGATCCTCGTGGATTCCATTCTAATCTGTCACGTCTAGGAGGTCGGTGTAAAGTTCATCAATGCTGAATTCAATTATCGATTACACCATTGTGTTCCGCTCTTTCGATTTATATTTAAATACCAGAGGTTTACGAGAAACTTATTGTGAAATTAGATAAGTATTTGACGAAATGGACCGCCTGGGCCGTGTCTCTGTAAGTTAATAGTTTAAAGTCGGGTTGTATTATAATTGGCAATTTCAATTGCGATGTTGATGTCTTGATATTAAGGTCTTATTGTACGTTAAGACAAACTGATGCCAATTGTGAGGTAGGTTGGGTAAGGAAACAGGAACTGAAAATAATTTTCTTGTGATCTGTCTACCCCTTATGTTTGTATGTATGTTGGATAAGGGCGGGGTGCACCAACTTACAATTACAGACCTATCTACATTAAATATGGCGCTGCCCTCTGTCTACCCATAGAAACTTGTAAATAATCCATTCAATTGTATCTTAAGCAACATTTCTGGTGAAAGAAAATCATCATGACATTATTAAAAAAAATATTTAGATCACACATGTGAATTTTTTTAAGCATTTCGTTCAATAAATTAAAGAATTTCAAATTAAAAATAAAAATTCATAATTTTAATGCTTCGAGCAGGATTTGAACCTGCGACATCTGGCATATGTGGCCAATCGCTCTAGCCACTAAGCTATCGGAACAATCAAGTTCGGGCTCGAAATCCTTCACTAGTTTCCTTTTACAGTCTTCGTTACCAGCGTTTCTTTGTACAAAATTAACTTCTAGAATGTATTTACAATCAGAAATACGTCTTTTTTATTGATAATGTGAAACACAGCGAAAAATAACCTATACAATTAAAAATATACAAAACCACCACCACCACCAGTTTCCACTAATTATGACATAAATAGGAAACAAAATAATTTCTAAACGGCTTATTTAGAATGATGTAATGCTAAATACGCTCTGGAGCAATTAAAACGGGTCACTTTGTAAACTTTGATAGGTACCCATTTTATTTCCTCTCAACCGTATTAAACTTTCAATCCAAAAATGGTATTTTCTATCTCCTTAGACAATAAAATAAAATCTTCATTTGCAGTGCAAATCAAACCTCACTAATAGCAGAGTGATTAAAGCCTGCGTCAAGCACAGAAGCACCCCAATTATGTAAGAGCGTTGTCACAAACAAAAATGTATCGATCGATGGCCGCAAGCGCCGATTGCCCCGGTGGTCTGTGTGCTTCGTGGTAATCTGTCATCTGAACTGTCAAATTACTAACGGGCAAACGAGCGATCGGCTACCGAACTTGTTATAGATAACACAGCTGCACAAGGCCAAAGAATAAATAATAGTGCTTACGGATAGAAGTACCACTGTGTTACAATACTCCATACACTAAATACTATACTGTATACATTTTAACATAATTAAAAGTACTTATAGCGCCTTGTAAAGCAAAAAAATTGTCTAGAAAAAAAATGCAAAAAGCTGTATTATATATGGTACACTGTCAAGAAAAGGGTTAATCCGTGGACAATATCGTTGGTTTAATACTCTGTAATTGTACAATTTCTACACTTTTAGCATGAAACCTTGTGTGTAACCGTTTTTTTTTTTTTTACCGGGGGAAAATCCTCATGTATACCACCGCGCCATGGGGAGGGGCGGTGGTTATGTCAGACTTCTACTGACTAAAAACCCCCGGGTGTTCCTCACATCCACTGGGCAACCGGGATACGGGAACCATTATACTTCCGCGTCCCGGTCTGTGGCCGTCCGTAGTCGGATCCAAACACTGGGGGACCAGTATGTCCCCCCACACTCAGAAGTGGTGTGCCCGGAACACTAGGCACACCACCCATCTCGAGGACCCTACTCCTTCAGACGACGAACGTCCCCTGTATTCGTCGCCTAGAGGTCCTCCTTATGGCGGCAGTCGACGGTCGTACGCCAGCCTCCTGCGACCAACTCTCCGGCGGCGCTGTTGGGGCGCTTCTGCAGCGTCTTCCCTGGCCCGTTCCGCCCTCTCCTTCTGTGCCACTACATCTTCACAGAAGGTGAGCATTGCCCTCCAAGACCTGTCACTGTCGACTATGGACCTTATTACAGCCGGCAGAGACAGGTCTCCACCAACAACCGCAACCAGATCGGCCCTCTCGTTCACCCAAGCTGGACAAACCTCTAGGGTGTGTTGAGCTGTGTCCTCCATCTCACCGCAGTCATGGCACTCCATTGTTGGTTCTCTTCCGGCTATACGACACAGGTACCGTCCAAAACAGCCATGCCCAGTGAGTACCTGCGTCAGCCGGAAAGTGAGTTCCCCATGACTGCGGTCCAACCATTGCGACAGTACAGGCCGCACCGCCTCAATCGTCCGGAGGCCGGCAGATGGTGTTGCCAGCCTCTCCTTCCATGTCTCGATGGCCAGGAGGCGGGCTTCCTCGCGCTTCGCCTCTAACTCTCTAGGTGCCGGCCACTGGCCCCGGGAACGTTCCACCTCGCGCCAGAAATACACGGCTGCGAGGGTTTCCTAGTTTAACTACACTACCGCATAGCATGTGATCCTTAGGGTTGTCGCGTTTGCGTAGTGAGTCATTCATATGTCACGAAGCCGGCTGCGTGACGTTGTGAGTGTACTCGTAGAAGTGTCACTGACAAAAATAATCCGTAAATTGTCTGCTTGGAGCAGAATTTAGCCGAAGGTGCAAGTGAAATAGGCCTGAAAGGGCCAAATAGTGAATCGAGACATGGAAATTTTACGAGCATCTCAAACGGTTAGTGCCGTTTGGAGTATCAAATACGTGCAAACTTTAAGTTAAAGTGTTTAAGATAGTGAAATGTAAAAGTTATAAACTCAGTTGTAAATGTGTTTGTGAATTTATGAACTTAAGCTATAGAAATTTTCGAATTTGGAAATCTGATGACACGTTATCTGGCAGTATAGCTAACAATATTTATATATACTTTCATTATTACAACGGCAAGATTACTTAATACGTATATTATGTTAAACAATTCAAGTCACCTTTACGGTTCACGTACTTCCCCAAAAATAATAACATAATGGTTGGTTGTCTGCAAGAGATTGCTCTTTAGCAATAAGACCGCCTGTTGTTTACCTCTAGTTATAAGTTTTATACGCTGTTTTAATAAGCAATGTAATTTATTGAGGTGCGCAATAAAGAGTTTTTGTATTGTATTGTATTGTATTGTATAATGTGGAGAAATATATAAAGAGCAACATGATGTTTTGAGAAAAAAAAATGACTTACACTACAAAGCCCTCAAGAATGTATAGTATGAATGGAATTTAAATAACTTTAACTGGGCGAGGTGGCGATAACTGGTTTTAAACCGCTACGCCACTGCAATCATGTGACATATCTGGGGCCAATAATCTTTGTATTAAAATGAATTAATGTAGGTGTATCCTCGCGAGACACCTGATTGGTCTTTTTGTCTTTTTTACTCGGAATTTTAATTAATTTTTACTGTCAACCGTAGTCAAACAATGATAATGATTAATCGCCATCTCGTACGGTCACCTTATCATGGATGTTTCATTTTCAAGATAGTGTTTGGGGTAGAAATGTGTTTTTTGCTGCGATGTTTATCTCATACAGAAGCGGTAGGTAAGCAGGTAGATGAATGTTAATTTTACGCTTGAAAGCGTATATTTGTCGTTTAGTATAAATATTAAGTAGGATGTTTTCTTTATAGCTAATCAAAATTTACACATTCTAGTTTCAACTCACTATTTTACATGTCCTCTCCATACTCTCCAATACCACAAATCTTACCTGTGACCCAATACACTACAAACATTCACTCACACATTCATTTATCTCAATACTACATATATTATGTATTTACTAATATCAAGCCTTATCAATATTGTTTTATTTCTTAGCAATAAGTACTTAGTTTCTCAATTAGGCACTGTAATTCAAGATTCAACAAAACCTATCAATTAGGACACTTTATATTGTTTTCAATGTATATTATACTATTTGTGTCTTGCCATAGACCTGTCTGTGTATTCCGAGAGTGGTGGAGCTTCCTGCCGTCATACAGTTTTAACTAGTACGGAGGAATCCTTGCCTACTTGTGCATACCATACCGTATTATCCAACACTTGTTTTGTTAATTACCTTGCAACTAAGTGACCTAAATGTACTACTGTAATCAAGGATAAAATAAATAAATCTATAAATCTATCTATTACAATATTTCGGGTTCCTACCGGGGTGTTAAGATCGTAAAGTTACTCCAAATAATTTATATACATACCTAATTGTTTCAAGGTTTATTGCAAGTGTGTAAGGATTTAATTTCGACAAAATTTCTTCCATTATTTAGAAGTTACTCACATTGTAAAACTAATTTTCGTTGAGATTAAGAAGTACCTAAATCACGTACCCATGTATAAGTAGTGAGTAATCCCGAAGTGTCTATCAACTATCGTATTAAATGATTGACAGGTTCGTATGTAGATAGATAAAGACTTTATTCGTTTCCACAACATACATGTTTACACATGGGTGACAAAAAGGAACACTAAAAATTATACAAGATTATACCAAAAAGCGAGGCATGCAACTTAAGACGATAAAATACAAATTTTTATTTTTATTTTTTCTTATAAGATAAGAACTGTCGTGGTAGAGAAAAGGCGCTGACTCGGCACAATGATGCGGCAATAAGCCACATCGCTGATATTCTGCCGGAACTATGTAGGTTACTAACTACTACTAATATGTGGTTGTTTGAAACTGTATTGGTCAATGTCAAATGTCAGAATGAAAACTGGCAGTATTTTGCCATTTGCCATATAACATGACATATGTTAGGTAACACGGTAGGCACCTAATTGATTGACACTTTTTCGGTTCCGGTTGTATTCCGAGTTTTCACGATGGGAACAGATTATTTACTATATCTATACCGAAGTCACTGATGTCTTTTATTAAAAGCTCTTTTAAACAAAATTACGTTGAAATTACTGCGTAAATATCACTCGTACAGCAGTCAGTTATTATATAGATCTACGTATCGTGCGTTCGAAAAGTGACGTGATCACCCTTAAGGACTACAAAGTTTTACGAATAAGGAATAAAGACGGTAACAAAATAAAGTACAAACAACAATTTTCTTTAGATCGGAATCCTCAAGTCAATACTGGGTCGACAACGCGCTTGTGATACTCTACTGCTACTTGGTACTGCTTGGTACCTATACTTCTGGAGTAACAAGCGTCCATGGGCTACGGTGTCTGCTTACCATCAGGCAGGTCAGCTGAATGTTTACCACCGGTGTAGTATATAAAAAGCGGCCAAGTGCGTGTCGAGCCACGGTTCCGTAGAATTTCGTTTAGAATGTCGAAAACTAATATTTACTATACATTTGACATAGCTAACAAAATATCAACAATAAGTAATCAATGGAACTTATACGAAAGTTTGCTTTTCCAAGTTTATTACATAGTTCAGCTATTAGTCATTAACTAGTAATGTCTACTTAGCTGTGACAGTTGACTTTTTAAATGCATTATGTGTATATATACTACTACTATGATTTTTTCATATACCCAGTAGCAATCATTTAGCTGGCAGTGCAAAAAGGGGTCACACAAAACTGTTAAAATTAATATCACGCAAACGGATCGCTAAATAAAAAAATAAGCCAAGAAAGTTCACATTTTCTTTTAACGAGCTATCTAATAATACCTACCCCACACTACAAGTTTTGCAAAAATAGTAGATTGTGTCTCAACTTCTCAAGGGAGCAAAATGATATACTTACGGCGAGGGCAGTATATTTGAATCCTGAGAGTAGCGAGGGATCTAAAGTAGAATCTTGAGCGTATAATTTTGCTGCCGTGTGACACGTACTGCTTTTCACACCGCCTATGAGGCCCGCTGCTAAAACATGAAATGCTTTACAAATAATCTTGCTACCGAGTGGCACATACTGCTTTTCACACCTTCTATGAGGAAAAAAGTCACTGTTGCTCTCAAAAAAGGGAAGAAAATTACGACTTTGATCCCTCATACGACGGCAACAATGAATCTTTTCTGAATAGCAGGCGTTAAAAAAATTGTATCCTCACTTTACGTGTAGTGTAGGGGAGGTACCATATTTTTTAAAGATTGTATACTTATGCCAATTTTTTACAGATTTCTAGTAATAACGGTTACTAGACTTAGCTAAGCCGCGGGCAGAAGACGGACGGACATGGCAAAACTATAAGGATTCATTGTTAACAACGGAACCCTAAAAACGAATAATCACCAGCACGCTGCCGACACTTTTTGATTTCAGGATTCTTGGTATCAACATCTATAGAGCCTAATTACCTACTACAGGTCCGGCCCTCACTGTTAACACAACGCCTCCTCGGGAGCTCTGGCCTCCCTACTCGTCACCAGGAACCCAACACCACATACCGACAGAGAAGGTTCTTACAGTGATTTTTGTTCTCCAGATTACAAGTCATTTTTCAATTTCTTCCAAATATAAATGATAAATCCCCACCATCCGTAGGTACACTTTATTTTAATCAGCAATCATCCGTTACGTCAGTTTCTTATCGTTAATTAATATAATTGATTTTACCTTTATACAGAACGGAGGACAGGTATCCATCAATTACAATTTAAAATACAACGCGTAAGGTTAAAGGAATCTGCACACTCATAATGCCAGTGACTGGTTGTCATTACTCATATCCAATAATAGTTTGCACCCCATAGGTCCTGGGTCTGTTTCGCACAGACCTTTTACAATGTTGAACTATAAACTACTGTCTCAGGTAGTACAAAGAAAATATATATGTAAAAGAATACTTAACAAAATATCTATACTAATATTATAAAGCTGAAGAGTTTGTTTGTTTGTTTGAACGCGCTAATCTCGGGAACTACTGGTTCGAATTGAAAAAATATTTTTGTGTTGGATAGTCCATTTATCGAAAAAAGATTTAGGCTATACACTAATAGGAGCAAAAAATTAAACGGTAGTCTATTGAGCTCTCCATCCATTATTTCCAAATGGTTTTAATTGAAACAAAAAAGTTTTTTTTTCGTAAAAGTAGCTTATATGTACTTTTTTACTCTACTGGAGCTATATTAATAACTATTTATTTAAAAAACACAAAAAAAATTTAATGTTTTTGTTAAATATCAAATATATTCTTTTAAACCAAAAATGCGACAACTGCGAAAATCTGCATTGACTGCCGCGCTATAATCTCTGGGTGCCAAGATCCATTACTTGGAGGTCATAACTTTAGATCAAAATTTCTCCCAATTGAAAAAAGAAAATTTTTGGACACAAGTGGTTACTGTAGATACTCTAAGGAAGTGTCTTTTAAATTTATTGCTCCTATTACAGGCCACATCCTGTATAACATCACGCTGCGACCAATAGGAGCGAAGACGCGGACGAAGTCACGGGCAACAGTTATAAATAAATTTAAAACTAACTATATCTCAGGTATTGTACAATTAAGTACAGTTGAGCTCAAAAATATGTGCAAGGACAAAATTATCAAAAATATGTGAACACGACTTTATTGCTAAGGGCATAAGCTTCGTCACCTTCATCATCATACAGCTGAGGGAGGTCTACTGTTGGACATAGGCCTCCCCCGAAGATTGCCACAATGACCCCATCCTGCGCTACCCACATCCAGCAGACTCCCGTGACCAGGTCATCAATTCAGTCCACCTTGTGGAGGATCTATCTATTATTATATTCGCAGTATCGTTCGTATAGCTTACAAGTTCGAAAACATTGCATAAAATTATCTCGCAGGTTAAATATGTTATTTCTTACAGTGTTTATGTTCGATTTAGTGATAGCTATATTTTTAAGTTGATCTCTTACATTATACTTTTACTTTATAAGGCCTATTTATGATTAACTTTATCTTTATCTTTCCGTTCTAGTCTCAATTCGATTTTAATATTTAGTTGTGGTCGATTTTAATACTTAAATTGGATTAAATTCTTGAAGTATAATTTTATGCATTCGTGATAGGATTCTTGTTACCTATTACACGAGCCATCAAACACCCATGCCTGAGTAATGTACACACGAAGGGTTCTGCATTCAGTCTATCCATCATCTGAGCTATGTCGGCCATTTATTGCAATCTAGTTAGGTATGTAATTGAAAAATAAACACCCTTGAATGGTAGTGGATTTAGAATAAATAAAAAACATATACCCAATGTAGTGAATTTATAATATTTCTTAAGACGGACAAGTACAAGTTGTAATCATATTTGAAGGGTTCGATATAGAAAAGAGAACAAATCGGAGAAAGATTTTTTTTAATCGAGGCCAAATATACTACTGTCTTACGATATTAGGTATACTTGGGTAGAAATACAAATACTTGGGTAATAATGACAGACGGATGAATAAGCAGACAGACACACAGCAGAGTCTTATTAATAGGGTATCGATGTAACCTTGGTATACGTAACCCCTTAGCACTGACAGTCAGTTTCAAACGACCGTAGAACTTTCGTAAACACTGCATAATCCTAAAATCAGATTTCTAATGTATAATTATTATAATCGAGATACTTCATTGACGGGTTATTTTCATTGATACTCAAAATCTGATCGCCATGGAGCTATTTTAGTAAAAATGAAAAACATAAGGAAATGTGGACTGTCAAATTATTTTGAGACAATATTATGTAAACAGCACTCGATTTTTTCTTGACAATAATGTAGGAGTAACTGTCTGAGTTCTCACACTGACCCAATACATATATGACACTCAATTTTAATTTAAGTTATCGAAATGGGGATGTTTGCCTTAGTTATTTTTTAATTAAGGTGTAATACTAGATCTTACATATAAACATGGTTGATATAAATTAGAAATTGCTTGAGTATTCACCCAATTATACGCAATAACAACATGCATTTAAAATTTAACTGTTATAATAAAGTTAATCTAAATAGCAAATAAACACTAGCTGTACTTACAATTACCGTAACATTATACTATAGTGCACTATGAGGTAATCTGAGTTTAATTCAGAGGCAGCTAAATTGGGAAAGGAATATATAGGAATATATTAGTAGCCAAAGTAGCACTACTCACTAGAAAAATTAAATGATAATCATAAATTGTGAACTATATTTAGCTTTAATTGTACGATTATGCAGGTATTTTGGAAAAGATTTTTTTTGACATATTATATATAACTATCCTGTTCTGTTTCAATAATAAATTACCTTGGTCTGCGCTATGAACCTCAGTATTGGTTCCCAGTTTGGTTTATGTTTTGATTGAGAAAGGTCAAAATTGGCTAGTCGAGTATGTTGAAGCGGAACAGTGCAACAGATTGTTTTCAAAATTTGTGGTCAGTCAAGCTTCCCCAGCAGTTAATCGGAAATCCAACGGCGGTCCTCAAGAGAAATCATCATTCTCATGGCAGTGTTCTAAGAGCATGCAGTCAAAAGGGCCCAAATTTATTTTTGCAGCATTATTTAAAACAAATCAAAACCCTTCTGCGTTCACATCCACGTACGTATTTATGGTACTCAATAAATCTCACCAATACACAGCGAGCCACATCCACACTTTCATTAATTATTCCCAGTTAGATAAGACACTGCATTCTTAATGACCCACGGACGAGAGCCATTGCTCATCGACTGATTGTATTCCTTTATTTGTCGAAGCCATCATTAGGCTTTGTTGGATCGAGTACTTTTGAAGACTACTTTTACAATGAGTTGAGAATGTTGGCTTTCAATTGAGAATAACCGATCTTGTTCAATTATTACGCCTTAATGATACTTTGTTATGTATTTTGTATGGCAGTTAAGTGTGGGTAACGATTTTGTAGTACTTTATTAGGCTCCATGTGACCAAACAGGAAGAAAGAAGACCAGTATCATTATATTGTAAAAGGGACTTGTACTTTACATTAATCACACTTATGATAAATTCATAAAAAAAACACCAAAAATTAGTGCCATTCTAATTCAGGCACGCAAAGGTTCATTAAGATCCACAAACTAAATGTCACGTATCAGATTTTATTTTTTGTTAAGACAAATGACTAATTTTGGAGGACTTAGAACCAAACCGTTAAAACGGGGTCGAAGACAAAAAATAATAACATTAAAACTGAAATCCTCAAGCTTTGATTGACCACAAATCAATATTAATGATCAGACCCAGCAGGCGTCCTGGCGATACCATGCGTCCCTCTCGTCCCTATTGAATTAACTGAAACGACAAATGTTTGGACACCTCGCCCTTAAAGCGTTTTAAGTGCTAAACGAATAAAACCATTAATTACATGGAATTCAATGTACATATTGAATTTATTCAAATGGTGATAAATGGAGGGAGAGGAGGTGCGAAGGAGATGTAGCTGGTTCTTTTATGGAGTCCTTTTGGAATGCTTGGGATGATTTAGTGGCCGCGGTCACGATATGCAGAAAGATCAACGGGTGATAGGAATGCTCAGGGAACTATGTTGTTGAAGTGCTACAGGACTCTAGAAGGTACATTAACAATCCACTTCAGCCATAGGTACGTGGCTTAAGTCAGAATGTGGTTCTTAACTTTCCAATACTTACCACAAAAATTAATATAGTCAATAACAGTGACAAATAAAAAATATGTAGGTGCATTGAGCAATAAAAGATATAAGTGGTATGGGACATCAATGTCAGAATATTTGCCAAAATCAAGAGTCAACAGTGTTAAATTCACCTCCCGTTAAAACAGATACTCGTATAGCTTCGTCAATACGTAGGCGCAATACACAGACCCACACATTGAAACAACGTCTACTAGGGCCGTGGTGTTCATTTTAATTTTAAAACTGGGTTTACTTTACCTACGTTCACTCGTTAATTACATTCGCATCAACGAGAATTTTCGCTTACCTCACCAATTAACCCCCCAGGCGGTAAGTAACTCGCTCTTGACCCATCTAAAATAGTAATCATGCGGCGTCCTATAAGTTTAAAATCTCATAGTCAGCATAATATGATCAGCCGAAGGACGTCCACTGCTGGACATGGGCCTCCCCCAAAGAGCGCCACAATTATCGGCGGGCTCCTGCGACCCACGCTGCGCCTTCCCGTACGCGGTCGCCACTCGAGAACCTTTCCGCCCCAACGGCAATCGGTTCTACGTGCGATGTGCCCCGCCCACTGCCGCTTAAGTTTAGCAATTCGGAGCGCTATGTCAGTTACTTTGGTTCTACTGTGGATGGCCTCATTTCTGATGCGATCACGCAGAGATACTTCCAGCATAGCTCTCTCCATTGCTCTTTGGGTGACTTTGAGCCTTCTTATGAGGCCAATAGTAAGCAACCACGTTTAAAATCTTATTCTTAGGTATTTATTTATGTATCATCCTCATCATCATCAGCCTACTACTATGCTACGCAAGGCAACCTCCGTTCACGAACGCCAGGGCATAGATCTCATGTTTTGAGCATCATTATCATCATTCATCATTTTCAGCCAGTATTCACCCACAGCTGAGCATAGGCCTCTTTTCGAGTACGACATTCGCTCCGGCCCTGGGATTGTCTTATCCAGAAGCGACCCGAGAGCTTTCTAATGCCATTTACCCACCGAGCTGGTGGATTGACTGACGCTTCTTTATCCCAGAAGTGGGTACCAATCCGTTATGGTCTAAGGGAACAAGGTCTGCTACTCCAGATCGTAACACAAGCCTACGTCACTGTACAGCTTGTACACACGAACTCATTCTACGACCGCCAACCACCGATAGGCTCGATAGCAGTGATGACGTAGGGTTGTGTCATTCGCACGACGTGTTTTGCCCGGAATGTCATACCTTGTTTTATCGTATCATACAATCCGTTAACATTTTGGTCCACCTGCCGGCACTGTTCCTGGCAACGTGTCCTGTCCATTTGGAATATACTTATGTAAATACATAAATATGTATTGATGGTTGTACAGTTAGCATCAAAAGTAGCTGCGCATTTGAAGAGTTCATAAGTCTTTATTACAAGGCACTAAGATCTTTTGACTCCTTCATTTGCGTAGCTAGTTTTGATGCTGACTGTACCTTGTTTCACAGACAGAAGTTTCATCAAATGTATGTTTCTCAAAATTTTCATTTTATAAAAATATTTTTTTTTCACAAAGGGTTGCAGTTCTAACTTAACCTTTGTTTCTGGTAGATCTAAATGAGTTCTACACAATGACCTAAAAAACCTACCTAAAAAGTTAACAGATTCAGAAAAAAAAGTTGTATATGAAATGAAAATTCTGCGAATCAGTACATTCTATGAAACTTTTATCTACGAGTACATACGAAAGAAAGTGCCACGATGTATTGATATGGCATTTATTACAGTCTCTTATATTTGAAATACAGTATTCAGTCTCAAATCCACTGTCACAAATAAATTGAACAAAACGTAAATCCATTTCCCAAATCTACCTTGGCGCACATTATCCCCAATCATCAGGATTAAAACAATTCCTCGCGTCCCAGGCCCCACTTATTAAGCCGGGACCCTCGTTAGGAGTGGAGAGTCCACAAATCTCTACTAAACTCGCGCTGTGACAAACACAAAAACCATAAAATTAAATTAATGCCTTTTGCCACTTCCTTGCGGCGATAGTTGTGGCAGTTAGGGAAACTCGAATGTTCGTAACGGGATCGCGTTAGGTTATTGTTTTCTCTGCTCGGTGAATGTGGATGAAATGTGTGCTTGGAGAGTTCGTTATATACAAATACTTAAGGTTTACGTATCGCGAACATGTTAACCTCCGACGCGACAAGTAAGAGGAGTGTTATAAGTTCAACATGTCTGTGTGTCTTTCTGAGGCTTCGTAGCTCCAAAACGAATAAACTGATTTAATTGCGGCTTTTTTATGTTTATAAGAGGTTTCAAAGTGGTTGGACTGACTGCCTTTTACTTTGTAGCAAAACTGTGCACTTGCCATACGCAAAATAAATAATTGTGAAAATGGTCTTACAAGATGTATGAGAGTGTATGTAACTAATGATTTTACACGGGTATAGCCGTAGGCTGGTTTATTTTAATTATTTTCCTTAAAATAGTAATATCTAGAGCAAAAATATTTACAATACGAATATTCCGGCAAAGGTAGGGCGCTTGTAAGAAAACAGCGAGATAGAAACTAAGATAACGAACTTAGTTTACACCACATTAGTAATCTGTGGTTTACACTGCTGAATTCTAGCGAAAACCTTTCAAGATTGGCTATTAGCTCTGATTCACTTCAGCAGTGGTACCTAGACAACATGATTATGGTAACCAAGGTACAATAAAAAACAAAAGAAAGAAGCTACAAACAAAAAAAGAAGAGGCTACAAGTACCAGTCACCCAAAAAAGTGGGCTATTTAAACCTTAATATGCATAAAATAGAGTCGAAAAGAGGAAGAGCACTTTCTTGACCAAATGTCAAATAAAAAAAAAAATATTGAATAAGTCGACTATGGGAACCAGGTTGAAGTGTGTTGTGGGCGACGGGCTTGCAACCTGTCACTGCAATATCACATTTTCTGCATCTAAAAACCAACAATTGCTAAAAGTGGCACTGAAATTAATTTTCGTGTGCTCTGCCTACCCCTTTTGGGAATATGGGCGTGAGTTTATGTATGTATGTATGTAATTATTGAACTCCCATATGATATGTCTTGTCTCACGCTTTCCCTTGTGAAGACCCGTGTGTGTGTGTGAGCGCTAAGTACTGACAATCAGATTGAATTGGTTCTGAATTGAAATGAAGAGCCACAAATGAAGGTCAGAAATAATACAATATTAAAATAAGTAAAATTTTCAATCCCAATCCAAGTTCTTCAATATCGTATCATTCATTGTTCGTTATCAATATTGAAAGATTATTCATTTTCAATATTCGAGAAAAAGTGTCGATTTGTTACAAAACAAGTCACGCTGAACTTTTAAATGGAAAAAGTACAGAGCCCCGGCTCTATTCATTAAAACTGAAGAAGATTCTGCTCACTGGGGAAGCGATAACTTTCTTTCTTGCGAAAAGTATTTTTACATACTTTAATAAAGTTATTTTTAAATGACTTATTACGGTGAGGAAATTTGAACAATTTCATTTTCTTTTAACTTTTCTAAAGAGTACAAAAACAACCCGTACTAAAGCTTAAAGTGAAAACAAAATGTGCCTTCAAATCCTTCGCTATTGGCTTGTGTTTACTTTCCAGGAACACAACTAGCGCCATCTAGTGTTGAATAGCAGAACTAATGACATTTGAAACGGTCGGTCGCTACGACACCCAGCAAAAGTGTACCCAGTGGAGAAGGTTTTAGGTATATTACGGGCTTAATTTTAGGCTAAAATTATATTTTAACGGTTTCAGAAACATAAACGGTTCACGACTAAATTGCATATTCTTGTCCAAAGACACTGCGCTACGAATAGCTTGTTGAAATGTATTAATAACGAGATATCTGAAGCTCGTATTAATATCTCAGATCAGAACATATTCATTTTCATTTATTTTCGTTTGTAATCAAATGTAAAAATACTCTAAAATGTAGGTATTCATTCAATTGACTTAGTTTACGATCATGTCTATTTTTGGCATCATAGCTGCTCAGCATTGCAGTACCTATTATTTAGCTTCAAGCTCAATTTAGACTAGCATCATGTTTTATTAATTATGGGTCGTGGATGTCGGACAATAGTCGTAATTATGGGCTTATCGTGACATAGCTGAACTGAAAACATTAATTATTTAAACAGGCGATGTGACCGACAATAAAAGGGAAATTCCGCAATAATCCCTAGGACCATCATAAACTGACCAAGATACGGCATCGATTCCCAAGAAAACTATTCAACTAGTGTTTAATAAAGGCCACCTCCGTAAAGCCTTTGGTTTATCAGCAGTGATACCGATGCAGGGCACGATAGCCTTAATTAATTAGCTTTTAACCTATCCCACACATTAAATCTTTACGGCTACATGCCAGACCCATTTCAATGGGATTAGCTCTGCTATACGAATGTGTATAGTCTTCAACTGTCTTTGTTTATTATGTATGTTGAGAAGATTTTTTTAGGAGTATGTGTGGAGAGAGAGTAGGGTATTTAGAAACCTACACTATTCTTGAACGCTATTCAACAACAGCCCTCACCATGGGTTTTGCAAAAAATGCGTTTTTATTGCAAAACCATAGGGTTAGGGGAAGTATGTCTTTTTTTATATGTCATTTTACTATTTTGTCGGCGTGATTGATTTGTACCCATGCCGAATTGCAGCTTTTTAACAGTAAAGGTCACTAAGCTAAACCGCGGATATACGGACATAGATTAACTACATATAAGGCTCACTTTTACTAAGGCCTACCCCTTTTAAACCCTGTTATTTCCATATTATTCTGTTATTTTATTGTTTACGTACTTTCAACTTAAGAATAATTAATGCTATAAAATAATAATAATTAAGTAATCGATTGCTAAAACTTAAATTTCATGTGCTCTGCCTAACGCTTTTGGGAATATTCGCGTGAGTTTATGTAAAAAATTATCAATAATTTATTATATTCGTTGTTATTAATAAAATTATTATTTGCTATGAATTCAGCATCCAAATTATGAACATAAATTATGCACAAAATTGAAATAGCTAAAGAGACAATTAGCTATTGTGTTTAGTTTCAATACATCAAGCAAATATATACAAGATACTTTACCAAAATAACTTAAATAATATAGATAAAATTAAACTAACTTAAATCTAAGACAGGTCCTTGAGGCATTGTACCGAGGATGCTGGCGTAATGACATTATGATCAGTTTTAATTAAAATTGCTATTCCCCTTTAAGTCTGATTTTATAGTTTAATAGACTTGGTCATACATCATCTCTTCTAAAAGTAGGTATAAAAAAAAATTAAGTACTCATCTTCTATATTTTAACTTTTTTATAGAGGTAATAGTTGTAGTGTTAAACTGTTAAGCCAATCTAAAGCTCAATAATTCATTAAAAATATCTCATTTAGGTATACTTATTACTAACCTGGGTCTGAAATAAAATGTTTCATTCATTCGTTCATTATTACAACATTTACTTCGGGGCAACTATAAAAAGTAAACGATCGAGATTAAATAACCGCAAACCGAGGGTTAGTTTCGAACCAAATCAAGGGTTCCCATCACTATGTAAATAACGTACATAAATCCGTCATATATTTAGAAAAATCATCAGATATACGCCAAAGATTTCCCTGCTCGATAGTAACTCTCAATCTTTTGTTAGAGGCCCGAATAAGATTTCCTACACCTCTTTACTATGAAGACATATTGCGTTTTGTGTTTTTGAACTCGCGATCTCGACGCGTATTTACGTATTCACACTCGCATTAGGTACCTTCTATACTCGAGATGAAATGTGAGCGTGTGTGAAATTTGTCTACTTGTGAGTGTTAGCTTAAAGGCACCAATGATACTTGGCCCGTCGTGTTCCCCGCGTTCGTATGCAAAATAGAAGGAATCGGTAAATGACATGTGCAAGCGAGGGGGTCTACTGTGGATGGAGATGTAGGACGTAGGCTTTCGAACATGTGTGCGCGCGTGTTGGTATGCCAGTCGCCTGGCTAGGCGCGCAATAGATGGGGGTGGGCAGCCCAAGAGGATGGGGTATAAAGGAAAACCATTTACATTTGAGCGATTCGTCCAATTTAAAATTCCTACAAGATGGCTCAGACACGGGTGCCATTCTTTTGAAGAGGCGAGCATCATGCAAAGGACATTCGTACTCCGTATTATTTTCTTCGAGTTGTTTTGTATACTTTAGAAACGAATTTTTACTTTTAACGAGCTTGCTATCAATTTTAAAATTACCTTTGCTATAATTTTGTCTTTTTGACATTTCTGTACATGTAATATACAAATGTATCTCCTAGATCAAATTTAGGATTGAAAATGTCACCGATCAGGGTGTTCTCGTTATGAATATGAATCCGGCTTCAGGGCCGGCCGGAGTGTTCCATCAAAACGTCATAGGTCGCTCTCAGGACAAATTTGCCCGCTTGCCCACGTCCCGCGTTTTACGAGCCACGCCGCCGAAGATTCAGCACCCAAGGGAGACATTCCGCCTCCAAAAACTTTACCCGTTACAAATTTGTTTTTTTTTCTGCCTTATCTGCTCCCCGCGCTTTTGGCAAACCTAATTCCGTATTCAAAAATATTTCTGCAAGTATTGTGCTCGTACGGGAGCGTTTTATTACCGCCCATATAACGTTTTAAAAGTTAGCCAGTTTCGCCACGCGTCCGGGCGTTATATCGCTCGTAGTGTTTTTGTCGAACCTATTTATATTGCCTGTAATTATTATAGTTGTTTCGTAACTGTGTTTATTTCTTTTTTATATTCTTCTGTGACTTATGAGCCTGCTTGTTTTTGATGTGGTTATGATGTGACTTAGCTTTGGTCGTAAAGTGGAGTTGGACATAAAAAGTACAGTGACTGTGATAATCAGTCGGTTCGGTTGTTAGGGCTGTATGAGTTCGTCGTTATAAGCTTATTTTGCATTCATGGAATTTTTGTTAAGCGTTGTTCAGGAAGACATGGAGGCATAAAATCAGCATGTGGGGTGGGGCTTCGAATAAATAATAGTGATGCCACCCAATTTGCCATTCATATTTGGATGGCAATCGTCTAGGTAGTTGGAAAGGTCGACACGTTTCGTTATTGAGTTGGCGGTAGTATGTATTTATGAGAAATATACTGATGTATGTCACGCGCTTCGTCAACTAGATCTGACGGTCGGTGCGGAATTTTTGATCATGTAAAAGCTAATAATAATAATGATTAATTTAGGTCGGTACAAGTTTAGAATATAACCGAAAACCTTTTAAACCCGGTATATAGTTATAGTTACTCCAAATATCTTAAACGAAAGTCAAAATTATAAAAATATACATCCATTGTTACTTATTGCCACGAACACCTATTGCCTGTGATTGCCATTATGAACTTTAGAATTAAAATCACTAACTAAATGACTTCAATTCAACTGATTTATTTTAGGCTTGTACCCCTAAGTATTAGTAGAAAATTTATAAATCTTAATTTAAGGTTAGTGCGTTTTTAGAGCTGGCTCGAGCGTGCTTTGCAATAAAAAGTTTGTCAAATAGGTTAGTGATAAATTACATACATTAACTTACTAAGTATAACAACGATAACTTATTAGATAAATGCGCCAATTAATATATTTTAAATGCTTTAGTTTTTTTTTTATTTAATCTAAGTATACTTTCTAAACTAGTCAATTGGTCGGTCTAACCACTATTGTTTCTTAAGATGCCTTAACTAAAAAAATTATACGGCTCTCCTTATTTCCCTACAACCGTTTCCATTTCCTCGTAAATACAACAACATCCTACATTTTAGTGCGGCGCTTACAATCAAGTATTTACCAGTTAAAGAGAGTTTCTCGACTGGCTACAAATTCGCCCGTTCTAAGTAAAATTATCATTTGAATGCTAAATCAATTTTACATTTACACAGCCATTTTGCCTGTTACGGCCCGTAGCCTAGCCATACGATTTTATTATTATCAAGGGGCGGGGGCTTGTTAGGTATGAATAGGTAATTTGTTTTTGCTTGAACGTTTTGTAGGTTTAGTGGCGAATTAAGGAGTTTTTGACACTTTGTAGCAGCTGTATGAGTGTCTAAGTGTACGGGCTGTTAACTATGTAATTTTATGAGTTTCATGTGTACAAAGTAAAGTTATATTATTGCTAGTATTGGTATATGGTTATAAGCTTCCCTTTTCGCACTTAGTTGGTACGTAAATGTCGGAAATATATCATAAAATACAATAAATATCGTAACTCATGCATTAAATAACAACTCGATGGTGCGTCAGTTTGTTTTTCTGTTTGTTGCGGCTTCAAACCAAAACTACTTAAACGGTGTTCATTTAAAAAAATGTTATGGATAAATAACATAGGCTACGCTGTCTTCTCGCTATACCAACAAGCAGGCCTTATGTTTCACCGTCGCTCGTAGTATTAAATTATACCACGCGATTTCAAATATCTTTAAATGATATTTCATAACATAAAACGGCTCTTTGGGAGCAATTAATGTAATGTTTTACTTTTTGTGTAAATTTAAATTCAAGTAATGCTAAAATCGGCAAATACAGCGGTCTCGGCGCCGAATACTTGTTCACCCCTTTCGGCGTCGAGACTCTCGGTCCGTGGGGTCCTGGGGCTTTAAGCCTCTTCAAGGAATTGTCGAAGACGCTTATTGATGCCACAGGTGACCGAAGAGCTGGCAGCTACCTCGGCCAAATAATTAGCTTGGCTATTCAGAGAGGAAATGCAGCCAGTATCTTCGGCACAATGCCGCGGAAGCCATTTTTAGATTTAATTTAGTTTTATTTCAGTTATGTAATTAGTTTTAATGTTTATCGGCCTGTTTAGCCTAGTTGGTAGTGTCACTGCCTCCGAAGCTAGAGGTCCCGGGTTCGATTCCTGGTAAGGGCATTTGTTTCTGTGGTGAGCAGAGACATTTGTTCCTGAGACTTGGATGTTTTCTATGTATTTATGTATATATCTATTAAATATATCGTCGTCTGGTACCCATAACACAAGCCTTATTGAGCTTACTGTGGGACTAGTTCGATTTGTGTAAAAAATGTCCCCTAATATTTATTTATTTATTTTTTATTAATGTTATTGTAATTAGTTATATTTTTGGTAATTAATCTGTTTTTATATAACGTTCTAAATAAATTCCTACTGTAGATATATGCACAAATATAGAATATGCATGCCTGCCTAATCAACTCAATTTAGTACTACTTTCATTCCATAATAAAGCAATTGTAAACCGCTTAAAATAAAAATGTGTCAACATGATTTGAAAGACAATAATCCGCCTCCACATGCTCAGTCAACAAAATGGCCGCCTGAAAGCCTATTACGCGAAATTGTCTGCAATTTCCTTACTATCCGCTAAACGATTTGCAAATGTCGATTTCTTACACGTCATAATTCCTGAACACACAATGAAATTGCAACTCACTTCTTAATATTTCCGTCTTTGTTCACGAACGCTGGCTAATGGCTAAACTAAAATCTGAAGGAGTTGGGCCACGATGTTCATTCGGTTTACAGTATAAAACATCGTATAAGGCTAAGATTTATAAAGACAAAATATCCCACAAACGCCATTGTTCTGTGGATCAGGTCTAGTATACGGTACTCATCATTCTCGTTATTTTAATAATATTTAATAACTCTACATTACTTTGTCATGTAAGCAACTGTGATCCATTTTTTTTTTTTAAACAACGCTTTTCATAATCTCGCTCCTGTACTTATGGATGTTAATAGGTATCATAGGCACAGTCAGCATCAAAAGTAGCTATTCATATGACGGGGTCAAAATCTTTCATTCCCTCATTATAAAGATAATTTTCAAATGCGTAGCTTCTTTTGATGCTGACTCTTATGGTCATATTAGTTATTTAATGGATCAAGTAGTATACATAAAATAACAATCGCACGGACATTCTAATTTAAACGTCCCCACACAAACGAAAAATAACCTTCACTCCACAAATACTGCAAGGGTTATGCCCCGTGTCAAAAGCAATACGTCCCTAGCATAGCTAATAGGGCACATTAGTCGAAGACACGAAAGTGAACCCTCACTAAATATAATACAAAAAGTTTAAAAAATAACGACCAACAATCACGCATCGGAAACTTAGCCAAATTAAAAGTTGACTGCAATAAACAATAAAAAAAATAGAAGCCCGTTCCTCATTCGATGTGAGTTTCGGTAATGATGAAACTATCGCAAGTTTGCCAGTAGCTATACTGTAGGATTTCGTTTAGTTGCGCAGTTCCTTGATATGACGCACTAATAAAAGACTTGGACGTATTATTCAAAATACGTTTTTTATGACTTTCTTATGATTCTACTTTAAAGGTAACGCAATTAGTTTATGGGATAGGAGTATTTTGTACCATTAAATGCCGGTTGAATATTGTTACACGTTACGCATCAAGAAAGGACTTGGTAGCTTCTTCATTTCAAACCGTTTCGTAGAGTTCTCTGCCTTATTAACCCTCAAGTGTGCATAATCGCTGACCATTAGAGTCAATAACAAACAGACGTTTTTTTCCTAAGTACAGAAAAAATTGCCATAAACAGGTAGCAATTACAAATTATCCATAATGACCCTGGTTAGGCATTCACAAACGACTTCAGGAATAATTCTTAATACGACATTGATTAGCTTGAATCGAGCTGCACGGGTAATGACAATTTAAAGACTTAAAAGGTCGATTTTATTATCATATTGTATGATTCTTGTGGAACTATTAGCCCTTATGACAATAGGGTAATGATGTGAGCGCACGCGAATCGTTTTATCTCTTTTTATGGCTACTACAGTTTTAATGATTGCTTTAATGTTGTAAGACTCGGGTTACTTTTTCTTTCCGTGACTGAAAAGAGGTACCAACAACACGACTTGATTCATGAATATTTTAACGATGTCATTTCCAATTTTGTTATTAATTTTCATCGCAAAATATTTTTTTGTAGTTAGTCAATAGCTTTAATTAGTCCTAATCCTGTCACAAAACTAGTGCTTCCGAGTATGGATATTTTTTTACGTTGTTTTATGTAAGATTAGCTGATAGGTAATAGTTACAATCAACGAAGGGAATCCTCAAGTTTATAAAAGGTAATATGCTTGTGATAGTCCATAGGATAGGCTTACCATCAGGCAGGCCGTAAGCTGTCCACCATCGCTGTATACATAAAAAAACTCTATTTCAGTAGGTGTTATAGTATATATTCATTTCTTTATATTGAACTTCATTCTACAAATCAAACCAGTACAAACGGACTCACTATCATACAAGTCAAGTTGACCGAGTCAACTGTAGGATCAAACAGAAACTTGCTAAGGAGTGTGCAGTGAGAAAAAACACGATAAGCATAGTCGTTAACAATAGAACAACAGAATATTAATAAATAATTAACCTATATAAATATACCGAGGATTGTTTTGTTCCAAATTAATATAACTTAACAGTGTAGCAGTTCCATAGATAATAAAAATACCTGATAAAATTTTTTAAAAAACAAAGGCTTGTTTGTAAGTAAAATCTTTCCCGCAAGTAAGTAATGATAGTATGTGGACGGGCAAAGGCCGGACCTCACTAATTTATTAAATGTAGCTATCAGTGGCCGCCATACAGAAATTAACTTTACCTACTTCCCATATTACCCTCGTGCATATTAGCATGCCGTGGTGAAGACTTCTTGATACTTTAGGATATTATGTGTGTTCATAAAATCACGCTGAGTGACTTGACACAATATGTTTCCAAATCTCTCAGTTTTCTTTCAAGTTAAAACTAGCTATTATTTCTCAGCACATTTGCCTTGTACTTCATATAATATTGCCAAACGGTCCACGAACTAAACTTGACTGAAAGTCGTAGTACTACATTATTTATTTTGGGGCATATTGTTAAGATCTGCCATAAACGTTGCTACCTTGGCGACCCGGAGGACCTCTGCATAAATGTGACACCTGACGCTCTTAACTGACTGCGTAACCCAGATATTGACTTATAATATTTGTTATCTCCTACACTTTGTATATGCCATACAATTAAATAAATTATTTACTCTTAGGTGAAAGTAAGTACCATTATTTCGAATTCGTAGTTGATGCTTCATTTGATTTTCCTTCAATATGTAAAGGTTAATACAATCCGCGATCCAGCAAATCTTAAGCCCATTTATGACACTACTACAGTCACCAATTTTCTTTCGGTTTAATAAATCACACACATCCAGCTCTACGTTAAATTTAGGTGAGACTGGCAAAAAGTCTATTTTCTAAAATATAATAAGTTAGGCAAGTGCTGAAAGCATCATTCTCATTATCAATGAAATTAATTATAAATGTTTATAAGACACTAGAAAACAGATTATTGTACACAACTATTTTTGGTAAATTAAATTTTCTGAAGAGAACTTTTTTTTCTATTATCAAAAATGTTCATTCCTTGACTGAAGTCATGGTAATAATAAGCTTGAAATTTTCTTATAGCTCAACTATTACATAGATTTTCTTGATCGTCTAAGGGTGGCTATGTGGGTTATTACCGCACTAATCTAAATTGATGGGGCGTCCAAAACTGGGCATTTTTTCATAACATTAGTAATTTTGGTGCCGCAAAATAATAACCGTAATTAGGTTCAGAGTTTCATTACTTAAGGAAAATTTTTGGTCAGCTATTATTAAGGGTTGGATTTTGTATGCCTTAATCGGTTCACATTATTCAAACCAGACTTTTACTACTATTTAAATGAATAGTCTACATGTAAGGTGTCATACCAGTCTATATGTAAAGTGTAGTTTAAATGAAGAAATAAAAATATATAAAGTTATTAATTAAAAAATATAAAGATTATAAAGGCTTAGCACTAATTGTTAAATAGGATAGGAAATTAAACTGAACTGAAATGATATACATAAGTACATTTTTTTAGCTTTGCCAGTTAACCTACCTATACTAAATGGTTCATACGAGATCCATGATTAAATAAAATTCACTCGATAGAAAACGAAATCGAAAATATCGAAATCTCTCTGGTATTTTGCCAACTGGCAGATATAAAACGCCATTAAAGTTCGTTTAATTTGTCTCATCGCCGATCAAATATCAGTAATTTGAAGCACGCGCTACTCACATGACTTCGGACGTACAATTTGTACGAGCACTAATTGCACAGAGTAGAGTACTAACCGAATGGAGTGTTTAACACCATTTAGTGTTAAAAAATACACTTTAGTGTTATAAAATTGTATAATATAGAAAACTCCCGTGAGAGTCAGACATTATAATATTATGAAACGGGTCACTCACGTCTTTAAGGTCAAATATCGATATGTTTCAGACCCGTTAGCAGTCCTTAATCGTGAGTACTTATCGCGGCAGCAGATCGTTTAGCACTGCGAGCTCGCGCCCTTCCCACTCTACTGCTCGGTGCGGGCGGTGGCAGCGGAGGCGAGAATCTACCCTCGTTTTATTCACAAATGTCCAATATCGAGTTACATACAACACTCACAAGCTCACATGCTAAAATCTCGTCCACACTCGTCACAGGCGTAGTTATTTAACACTGTTTTCCAGCTGGGTGGTATAGCCCATTCACAATCACGATTAAAATTCAGATGACGACTAATTTTGATAGCCTCTCCCACTTTGCCCAGTACAAATAACTTTTCCCTTGCCAGCACGGTTACGCGCGGTGCTCCGTTATGTATCCATCGAACAAAATGCATTAGAACAGGATGCTCAAAAATCAGATCCAATTTCACTTATGTAATAACTAATAATTATTATTAAATGTGATATTTGTATGTTTAGATATCTGTTACTTAATCGCGCATAAAAAGATGGTAGTTAATTAATACTTATATTCGTGTACCTAGAAAGTGATTGGTTGTAGACATTGACAGGATAGGCTTCGCGGACGGATTCTAAGTACAGTATCGTCAACAGCAGGTAGCTAAGCACTTAAACACGTCTAGAGTTATCTAAACAGAGCCTTAAAATGAAACACAAACTCTAATATCAAAACCGAGTCTTGATATTAGAGTTTGTGTTTCATTTTGAGCACCAGGCACTGACAGCTGATAGTTTTCTCATATTGTACCGCCTCCGCATCGAAAAATCAGGAAGGCGCCTTAGGCTTATCAGCCCTTAAAATACATGTTCGTATGGAAAATACAACAGGATTCCCCCTTGTAAAAATACGTGCCCCGAAAATATTAGTCAACACAATGTACTCTGTAAAATTTAATCGAGATCGTCCAATAAGACCGACAGAGATTCATGCAAATGACCCGTCTGTGTTCGAACTAACAATCAGCACCAATCAATAATCTATTGGCAGGCCTAATGACTAGCCAAGGTTCGTCGTCGCCAATAATTGGTAACCACTGGTAATTGGAACGTCGAGATGATAATTAAAATGATCTAGAGCGTGCACAATTCATTGAAATTATTTGACTTGTTATGGACCATGAACATCTGTGTCACCTCTTGACATTGAAGATAAATTATCATTTATATTTGGTTAATTACAAAAAGCTCACTGGGCCAGCGTGGGTATTACTACGTGTGCCCTCTTATGTATGAGAGGAGGTCTGTACCCAGCAGTGGGATGTATACAGAATGTAACAAAAAAGCTGTCGATCCGTTTAAGGCGTTTAACGGAATTGGCGAATTTTAACGAATTTAACGATACAAATCAAAAAAAGAATTTTTTTACCTATTTATTTATATTCAGAATGCGATTCCAATTAACGCCTTAAACAGATCTACGGCATTCTTATTACACCTTGTATAGGCTGATGATAATAATAATAATAAAATACTTTATTGTGCACTACACGGAAAATGTCACAAGGGTAAAACATGAATGGGACTTAGGTACGTAGGTACCAACAGGCGGACTTATCGCTAAAAAGCGATCTGTACCAGACAACCTTCAGATAGTGATACAGCGACTAGAAATACGTATATAGATGATGATAAAAAAGTCGTACTATATATATGTAATATTTCACAGTTATCATTTGTAAGTTAAAGTAAACGTGGTAGTGCCCGAGACTTACCCATTAGGTCGCAGCAGCCTTAATAAAAAATAAACAAGGGTGATAAACAGGGTGTTGATTTTTGAAATTAGAGTGTCAAGCATTGCCGCGTTTGCTTTTACCTTAAATATATGATATCTTATGGTGCTTAGTGACCGAGTTAGAGCAGTTTCTACATCTATAGCTTCGACGGTAAAATGATTTAAATTCGGTTTCAAGAATCGCTATCACGTCGTTTTAATTTTAAAATTTCAATCAATTTCGTAATCCTTCGTAAAATGTAAATCTTAATTCTTGTTATGCTCGTAGAACAAAATTTAATCTTTATTAAAACATTATCTTGAATTAAACTTTCACATGTTATACTCCTATCAGGTATTAGGTAAATCGTAATTACAAAAAATCATGTTGTGACGTTTCCAATGTTATCATATTGTCAAACCACACATGGCCATGGAACGCTACCGACACTTCAAACAACCATCGAAACTAACACAAACATGAATAAAAATATGAGAGACACTTTAAAAATATAATTATAATCGGACATAGGACCACCGCGACTGACGTCATCCCACGCGCTGTCCAATGCCCAATAAACTAGTGAAGTAAGGAATCCCACACTTTGCTGGCAATTGTTGTGTCCGGTGTTAATAAAACGGAGTATATTTTAGCTATTTTGACAGTTCGAAGCTGTTCGTAACACGCTGGACACACGGCTGCGGTGTTCAGTGAGCGCTCGCGACGTTGGGTCGCACGGTTATTTGTATTTATGAGAATTCAAGAGTAATCAAAAACAATTAAACTGTTTTTTTCTCACAGAATGTCTATCGAATTATCCCTTTATAAAAATAAAAAAACTCTTTTCGAACTATGTTAACCAAACTGGTTCTTACTTATTGACTCTGTAAAACTATTTCTTGTACTGAGAAAACTTTTATCACCCACCTTATAGAAAACCGCAGCTTTAAAAACGCTCTTCTTGTTCAGTAGGTACGAGGGTCGTCGAGGTGCTGGGTCGACATTCCATTCACATTCATGAATCTTCAAATTCTCTGGCCTTGAAAATCAGAACGAATAATACCGGTCCAGGTGGTCAGTAAGGCCACCAGGTGTGCTATGTTGAGAATCATTGCATTTTATCTCTAGCTTTCAACATAACAAAATCCTCAAATCAATCTAGGAAAATCAAAGCGAATCAAGTAGCAATTAAAAGCCGGTAGCATATTAGTACGTATTCACAAGAAGTGGCAATAATCATAAACAGGAGGCATAGTATGATGGTTGCCATTTATCACTTATCGTCGTGAATAAGATATTCGTCATGATCTGACAAGTATGCGAGTGCGAGAGGGACGTGGGTCTTATCTAAGACGATAAGTGATAAAATGGCCACCATCATACGCCCGCAGTGAAAGTCCAAGAACTATAACTACTTACTCACTTACTTTCAATTTTGAGTAGAACTCTATTTCCTTGTAGTAAGGACGATGCCTGACAACCAGAGTTACCTAAAGCGAGTGAGGATAAGTATGACAAACTGAACAGCACTATATCCTAAAATAGCTGGAAGCAACTAGTGAACCGCCTACGGTGTTCGTGAAAGCGTTCAGGTTAAGCCTTGATTTGTGTTTACGAAGATTATTGCCCGCACACTCCATTACGACCGGTAATCTAGTTCTACCATTCGATTGCTAAGTCCAATGGAAAAGGATTAATAATTTAAATTTCATTAGAATATCGATTTAAATTTAAATAATTTGATGGACCAGCTTCCGTTGCTTTTAATAGTGCGATTTCTATGTATAATCATATGTCTGAACATAAGGTATGGAAATTTAAGTGACTTAAAATATTTTGGAAAGTATTTCCAGGCAAGATTAGGCCAGTTAGACAGCTGACACAATTAATCCTCAAATACAATAAAAGGTCTGCAAAGCAACGTGCTTGTGACTCTCGTGTATTCTCAAGCGGCCATTGGCTTCGAAGTCTTCTTACCATCTGGCATGCCGTATGCTTGTTTGTTACCACCTCGGTATAACAAACATTTCGAGTCACTGACTTTTCGCATTCCACTGACTACGTCTGGCAAAAAATAAAACCCGACAATGTACCTTAAATAAAACCTCTACTAAGGTAAATATTAAAAACCTTATCCATCTTCTACTTTATTTAGTAGCTAACCTAAAGTACATCGTAACAAGTAGTAAACAAAAAATACGAGTTTACTTCTCCTCACTTTTACACTTGTTTCCTGGGCAACAATGGGGTACGTTGACTTTCTTAAAAAAATCTTCATTTTTTATTTCTGTAAGCCCGTAGATGTCTTACTTTTTTATTTTTATATTTATCTTGCGTTTACGACAATTTTATTAAGGCTGGGCCGGTGCCTACGCAGCTTCGCTCATTCATTAAATATACCTGCCGCATCACGCCAGCAGTGCCACTTGTTTGTTCACTTTCTTCGCTTTAGTATTTTCTGTTGAGGTTACTTGAAATTTTATATTCACTTCTTTAGGTTCTTAATGACCGACTACATTGCGATCCATTGCTTTTAATGTCATATAATTTGCTGAGTTGGCGTAAATTTAGCCAATACATAATTTATTACCATTGGAAACGGTATTTTCATTCTACCAAACGGTATGTTAGACTGGGAACACTTTTCTGATATTACCTTTAGATAGATTATTCGCAGGAGATGCATCCACTAGAGACAAGCTAAGTTGTATATGAGTGACATTGTACTTAGCCATGTAGGTTGATATCTGTCAAGCAAAATAAGTGTCACTTGTGTTGAGATACATAGTATACTTACATCGTTAGATGCCTGAAAGTAAGTGAGTGACTTGACTGGTTGGCCGCCTAACTGACTTTTCCATTTATTGGACGTTCAGCCGAGACCTACATTTTCAGACCATCTTCCGCCACATTCCCGAGCAGTGGTGTGACAAATAAATATTTTCGCTGAGAATAAGAACCATATAAAGCTATTCATATTTGTCAATAACAACGATTAGATATTCTGTTTTGAAAATACCTTACTTACGCCAAGAGCCAGGCCAGATTTCGTTCAAAGTTGAACATTTTACCCCATTTGGGTACACGGAATGAGAAGTATATTCTCGAGTTTTATTAATTGTAGGTTTTTATATACTTCGGTAGCCCGCAATAGAAACTGGCATACGAGTCCTTGGAGCATGTTGTTAAGGCCTCAGTCCTGATCTACTGGCTCTGCCAGGCTAACGCACATCGCAGTATACCAGTTTTATCTTATAGATCGCATGCACAACAGGAATTATTTCATTACGGGCGACGAAAATAAATAATGCGCGTGACAACTCGTGCGCGGTCGCATCCTACTGCCGGTAACCTGATCGGGACCCGGCCCGGGAGGAAATTCTAGAAATTACAGTTTGAGACGTGTTTACACTTGTAACTGTAACCATTAGGGCTTATTTAATAGTTATAGAGAGTTAAAACCATGTTACACTTCAGATCACTTACTGATTAGTCGGTGTAGAGGCGGTACGATACGAGAAAACTGTCAACTGTAAGTCGAATCAGTACCGCTTTTTACTGTGCCCCAAAATTTAAATGAGTGTTTGTTTGTATGTTTGTAAGAACTTTATTGTACACATTTGAGTGCTTCCTGACTGGCACGGAATGCGCGGAAGCGGTGCGATATTAATGCTGTTCTGCCCCTTTATGTGGAGCCGGGCGAAGAGCACGGCATATCCAGCTACCAGCAGGTAGTGAGAGAAAAATAGAAAAATATTTGTCTTGTCCGCGTCATAATTAAGAAGTATAAGGTAGGAACGAACAAATGCTTGCAGAAATCGGACCTCAACTATTGTGGAGTGTTTTTAGTTGTAGAGTTTTTTTCACGGTGTTATACCGGCATACCGCCTGCGTGATGGCAAGCAGACACTGTAGCCTATGGATGTTTGCGACCTCAAACTAACCACTAGCGCGTTGCCGACCCTTTTTTGATTTGAGGATTCGAAGTTTTAACAGCTAGAAAACCACATTTCCTACAGAACAAGCAGGGGTGTTATACAACTGCTTCAAATATGAGCGAGACAATCCGCTGTGCCCTACATCTTGTACCTCTAAGATATCAATAAATATAAATATATACAGGGTGTGGCCTGTAATGGAGAAAAAAAATATTTTTTTTTTCGATAAAGTAGCCTATATGTACTTTTTTTACTCTACTGGAAATATATTAATAACTATTTATTTAAAAAAAATCCATAAAAAATTATATATTCTTTTTTAAATCCCAAAAATATCCTTTTAAACCAAAAATGCAACAACGATTATGAGTTATAACTAGATGCTACCTCAATATCAGCAGTGACTGCCGCGCTATAATCTCGTGGTGCCAAGATCCATCACTTGGAGGTCATAACTTTAGATCAACATTTCTCCCAAGTGAAAAAAGATATTTTTTTGGACACAAGAGGTTACTGCAGATGCTCTAAGGAAGCAGCCTTTAATTTTTTTTGCTCCTATTACAGGCCACACCCTGTATATACTTAAATACATAGAAAACATCCAAGTCTCAGCAACAAATGTTACTACTCAACACAGAAACAAATGGCCTTACCGAGATTCGAACCCGGGACCTCTAGCTTCGGAGGCAGTGTCACTACTAAGTAGGCTAAACAGGTCGACATGTCCTGTATGTAGGAGAAAACTTAAGTAAATCCCCTCTTCTTCTTGCATGTAGTTATGTACTGTTCGAATAGGCATTGGTTTTGTTTGCGTTACAAACTTTAATTATGTATGTAATGTCTATTCCAACACGTCCCAACTACATTCAAGAGGGGCTTCACTAAGTTTTTTTACCTATAGTGCATATTTTTGAACATACTGTAAACTCAGTTAAAGTTAAACTTCAAACTTCAAAAAATTTATTGCCACTAAAAACTTATACTAGGAAATAACTTGTCAATATAAAAATTAACGTTGTAAAGCAATAGGTCTCAGTCTCAGCCTGTGCTGAGCAGAAAGCCCAGCGCTGGTTTTCAGACTGTTTTCAGAAATATTGTACGCCATACAATGGCTGATTGTGACGATCTAATCATGATTATTGTTACCTTTTTAATTACGCACTTTCATACAATTTGAGCCTTTAAGTTACTTATGTACACGGTCTGATTCTTTCAAGCCCGTAGTGCTTGGGAAGGCACGCTAAGCCGTTGGTCCTGGCTGCTGTCTATGGCAGCAGTCTTTAAGCCAAGTTAGAGGCCTTCGGGCGGCTTCAGAACTTCTGAAAGTCATGTTGCCCACTTACTTGACAAAGGGGAGTCGAAGTTGCACCACGTCCGTAGGGAGTGCCCACGGTTACTCTACACGTGGCCTTGGGTGGTGCTAAAGCTTGAAACGCACAGAGCGCGGCGCAGCTTCGTTGCGTTGACGGAAGCGGTTTTTCTGTAAAGCGAACGCGGTCCGGGGGACGTCGCACCAAAAAACCGCGCGGGATAGCGGAGCAGAAGCGGCGTGTGTGTCATATGAAGCAGTAATCGACATTATCCACAGTCGACAGTTTCGGAAAGATCAACAATTTGAAAACCGCCTCCACCCCGCACGGCGCCGCACCGGCAACCGTGCAGTCTTCTCGAAGATCTCACGTTTCGAAAATAAATGCCATGCGATAATTATTTAATCTTTCAAGCACATGCTTGGTTGTTCACTCGGTCAGCCTCAATTATTATTACTTACTTTTACATTATGTGAAATAATTTAAGATCATATATTTATGTATATTCTAACTGATCAATGATTACAAACATTCTTGCTTTTATAATATTGACAGAGGATGTAGAAATATTTATATCTCAGCCATGAACTAATAACGTTACCCGTGTTTGTAGAACTCGTCTTAAATCTATTGTCATGTAAATAAGTCAGTAATTTATTCGTATGGTCTATAAAAATATTAAGTCCATGTCGCAAGGTTCTCTACATTTTATGATATATCATTTATATTTAAATATCTAGCTATTATAAAACTAAAAGGTGTCAATTCATAAAGTTAATTATGGCTAGTCGAATAAAAGCCGTTGGACTGGTCAAACGAAGTCATATTAGATTAGTATACGCTAGTGACATCTGTTGCGGAGTAGACAAACTATCGGCACCTACGCTTAGTTTTAACGTTATATGATATAAAAAGATCCGTTCATAATTTTATATATAAATGACTAACTTGATCGATAAAGGTCTTACGGATGTTTTAAAATAAAGCCTATTTTAATGTAAGTGCAAAACGTTTTTGTTTTAACTACCTACATTTAATTCCCTTTAAAAAGTGGTTTTTTGGAAACTAGGCCATTATAGACTGCCTATTAAAGTTCGGGTAATCACTTATTGGCAAACCATTTTATACTTTGAGATACCTAGGTAATTTCTTTGCGTGTTTTTATACGTGGTCAATTTGGTACTTTATGAAACTTAATCGAGTTAGTAAGTTAATATTCTTTTTCGTAAATGTTATATTTATTATAAGATTATATATGTATGTTTGTTTTATATATATTGTTATATTTAATTGATTTGGGAAAACTTGGAAATAATTGTAATAGCTCCTCCCGCACGCTCAGCTGAACTTGATTCTCCATACAAACGTAGTTTCGTTCTCATTTTAAAAATCGCCGTGCCGAAATAACATGAAACTTTGTATACACAATGGGAGCCGGCATATTTAGGTCAGAAATTAGTTACTGTTGCTAGAAATTGTAATAGAAAAAAATATACAGCGAGTGTTTCAGTCTTTTACGGCTTGTATGAAAACCTTAATAATCTCTGTATCTCTCTGTATTTTTTCTCCACTATAATTTCAAGGAACAGAAACTAATTTCCGACCTAGATATGCCGGATCCCATTGTGTATACAAAGTTTCATGTTATTCCAGCATGGCGTTTTAAAATGAGAGGGAAACTAAGTTTGTATGGAGAACTGAGCGTCCTGCGGACTCTTAATAACTACGAGTCAAAAAAAACTGATTGCAATGCTGCAATAGTCTACATATTCAGTTCTCTGTATTCAAATATTGGAACTCACATAAGCGCCCAGTTTTTTATAGCGTTAGCGTATAGGCTTATTATTTATAGCTTTAGAAGCAGTCATTTATCTTTTAGTTTGAGTTACACTCAAGTATGGTTACTGTTAGTTAGTTGAGAGTGAAAGCATTCATAAATTAAAAACAAGATGAACTTTATATAAGGGAAAAAGGTATTATGCTAATAACCTGTAAAGTCCGATACACCCCACATAGTTTTCGCTTTTCTCATTATAAAAGTTAAATTGTTTTAATTCAGTCTTGTGAAAGGGTCCTATTTCAATTAAGGGCTCATGTGGTTTCCTTAAACTCGGTTTAAAGTTTAAGCATCGTTTAAGGGTCATGTATTGAGTGTGAAAGGCCTTTTGATGTGCGAAAGGGTTGTGGTGTGTGAGGGTTTTGCAATTGTTTTAATTGGCTCCCTGTACTGATTTAATTGTTATTCATCTCTTTGTAATCAACCAATATTAAACGCTTTGTGAATTCAAGTGTATATTGAAGGATAAAGTGTATATAGGCTTTAATTAAGTAGGTATTCTAGAATAAGTCTGATCATTGAAATTATTCTGATTTGTATATAAACTTACATCATACAGTTTTTGATAATTATATCAGAGCGGACAAGGCGCTCAAAAATATCTAAAAACGTCTATATTATTAACGCTCCAGAGTGCATGCTTAGATTTTTTAACACCCTGAAGTTTAGGTACAGCTATTTTTGATGCTAGATTTACATATACAGCGTAGGCACAGTGTTACCTTATTGATGAAATTATCAATCGCCACGATCCGGATCTTAGCGTGTACCTAAGTATTTTGATATACTTTGCAAATGCTTACAACTACTACTACTACTATTACTAGTATTTCAAGCTCATTTTGTTTTAACCCGCGAGTATTTAATAAATAAAAAGTCTCTTAACTTATCAAGTGATTCACAAACACAAAAATACCAACTTTTGCCATCAAAATTACCTTCTCTTCTTATTCAAATACCATGCGTGCACCCGTTAGCAACTAACTGCTGTAACTAACAACGTTCGTGCATCACCGAGCCAATAAATATGCGAATTAATGAGTCGTGCCTCCGAAACACCGATTTTAATACTTCGTGACATTTGACAAGCAATATGTACAACCATTATATAACGGCGGCATGATCGCTGGTTATATACAGCGCCACAATATCAAAATGTCATATAAACTGTAAAGTAACGTATTATACAACTCCTTTTGGTACTTTAATAGCTCAGCTCTTAAAAGATAATGACTGCGTGGTTGCGCCGTAGACTAAATAATGAGCTTGAGACGGTGGCGTTCCAGTTAATCAATTCTAGGTTTTATTGCTGAAATAAGTTTATGTAGACTAGATTATAATAATGCAAGAATTCAGTTTGACGTGAATAATGAAGTAGGAAAGATTGTTCTCCGCCGACTTGACTTTCAAAATGGGTTTAGCCGCGGAATGAAAAGGTACGTCTCTTTCCGACCTTAATGGCATTAAAATAGAGTTGAAAAGTGATGAATCATTTCATTCCAGTTTATAGGATTCGTTGTCCGAAAACTTTTACTCTAGCTGTATACCGAAATAATACTTCTTATTATAATCCAATTGTTCGCATGTGTCGGGAGTTTGATGATTTGGTTCGCGTCTGTAAGGACCTTGATGTTTATGTTTCCAAAATATCTCAATTCAAAAAATCTGTATATTTAGCAACAAACAATTAATTTGGATTATTTCAATAACTGTTAACTGTTGAGTGTGCTGATATTTGTTTGCCTTCTTTTATCACTCTCTTTGTAATTCCAACTGATTTGAAATTTAATACCTATGTAAAAAAACCTTCTTTTTCTCATAAATACGTACATATATCTTTATCTCTAAATTGTAACTCAAAGCCATGATGTGTACATATGTTTTGGACTGTAATCTAGTTATAAGTGTCTTCGTATATGTATTTCTTTGTTAATTTTGATTACTGTCTGTTTTATGTACCTTTAGAAATAAAAAAAAAACCGCGACTGGTAGGACGTACATACAATGACATAAAGGAAGTAATTGATATTTCTTATTTATATTTCAGATTCACAGTACAACCTGCTAGGGAAACGCAACTAGTGGCGCCACCTTCCTTAATATGATGAAACTGTCTAACATTGTCAGGAAATGAAAAAAGAAAACTTAATTTTATATTTTAACCTTTAGTACGTACATCTGGTATTATTTGATGTAATTTGGCTGGACATACATTCAGCACAAGAAGTAGTACCTACATACATACATAAACTCACGCTTTTATGCCCAAAAGGGGTAGCCTAAGCACACGAAAATTAATAAAAAAAGAAAATGTGATATTGAAGTAACAGGACATAAGAAATAGTAAGTAGTTACCTCAAATAAAGAAATAAAATCTCATGAAAACTTTTGACATCTTCACATGCGTAACTACTTCTAATACTATATACGATTTCAAGCTAACATTGGTCATCAACATTAGAATTACACGGGGTATTACATAACGGTGACATTGTGCGAAAACAGCGGTGCAAGAACAGGGTAGATTGCTATGGTTTGTGGGTAGACCAGAACTGAAACTGGCGTCAGTTAATGCTTAACAAGTAAATTTTTAACAAAAAAACACCGACTTCAAACTTTGCCAGACCCCATCCTCTTGGTATACAATTTTGACTTGGTGACAATGGGACCAACTAGAAAACACACCCTTTCAAACAAAAAAAAAATTTTTTGAAATCGGTCCACTAGTCTCCGAGTAATCAGTGAACATACAAAAAATATATATATATTGCGACGAATTGAGAACCTCCTCCTTTTTTGAAGTCGTTTAAAAATTGTACTTGCAACCGTGCCAAAATATCGGAAACTCACAGAAATTAGTTTTCATGGTAAATACCCCGTTTTTAACAGGAATCCTAATATTTCTTATGTACAATTGTAAAGTGTTTCAAAATAAAAGGAAAAAAATGTTTTTCCATTAGCAGCGTTAATCTGCTTACTTGTAATTCAAAATTAGTTCACTTTCTTGGCTGACTTTACATAAAAGGTAACTTCTTTGTATAAATTTCTTGTTAATTAGCCTTAGGTACTTACACAACCTAACTATTTGTTAGTTGAATTTCTCCCAAGTTCAGTTATTTTGTATATTAATAATATACAGGTAGAGCATCTGGAGTAACCTCTTGCGTCCAAAAAAAATATCTTTTATCAATTGGGAGAAATTTTGATCTAAAGTTACGACCTCCAAGTAATGGATCTTGGCACCCAGAGACTATAGCGCGGCAGTCAATGCTGATTTTGAGGTTTGACTCATAATCGTCGTCGAATTTTTGGTTTAAAAGGATATGTTTGGGATTTTTTTTATAATAGTTTAGTGTTTTTTGAATAAATAGTTATTAATATCACTCCAGTAGAGTAATAGGTAGGAGTGATAGGTACTTCTGCCAAAAAACCAAAAAAACCTTTTTTTTTTTCAATCAATACCAATTGGAAATAATTGCTGGAGAGCTCAATAGTGTACCGTTTAATTTTTTGCAACTATTACAGGCCACATCCTGTATAATATAAAACATTTACGTAAAAAATAAAAAAAAATTGCCTACACATAAATAGTATAACGTTATTCAGAAGTAACCATCCGAATCTACTGGCACGTATCGTCGCTTCATTATGCATGCGACTTGCTATTTGTATTAGTTACAAATGAACGGTTACCGAAATCATTTATATGCAAATTCGATAATTAAGGCCCGTAACCGAGCCCCATTGATTCGGTATTGTTGTTCGTACATTATGTGCCGTGTTAGATAGTGTTTATGTGAGTTTAAATTGTGATAGGTTACAAAGCAGTTAGTACGGAAATGTTTGCCATTATTGATAGATGCTATAAGAATGGTGTGGCTACAGATCCAGGAATTTTGTAAGAGATGGTGGAAATAAACCTTGGAATTCCTTGACTAGAAAATAGCTTAATATTTTCGACTCTCCTCATGGTTTGAGTCTGAACCGGAATGCACATACAATTTATTATTCTGACAGCGATCCTACATATTAAATTTATACATGAAAAAACTTAGCTGTTCTATTTGCAAGGCCAGAGAGCTTAACCTATACACTATACTCGTACACTCTCTACAAGTCTCCCGTTCGCTTCATTCAATGAATATAAGTGAATTCATTGAGTGAAGCGAACGGGAGACGTTTCTTTTTATTCGTCGGTTCCCATCAGTTTCACGTTTTAATATGTTTAGCGCACTCGCTTCCACGTCGAACTAACGTCAGAAAGAGCGCGAAACGTATTGAAATTCGAAACGGAAACGTAGATAATGATCCCAATATAGGCTCGGATTTATATTCAATACAACGTTAAGAATATGTTTTTCATACGAAACCATACAACTGAACGACTCTACTAGTCAAAACTTCGATGCCAATCAATCTTCAGAGTCGTTGACTAATTACAATATGAATAGAATAGAATAATAATTTATTCGTGACAATAAAAAAAAGACATGGACAGAAATCAGCATATAAAAAAACAAAAAATTGCCAGCCACGAAACGGTTCCATCTCAGCATGGTGTTGGCGTGATGGTGATAGCCAACGCTTTCGATGGTACCTTCTGGTGACTTCACGGTTTGCAACACACACTTAGAAAAAAATAATAAAAATAAAACTACACCCGACTAAAAACAGTAAGAATAAACCAAACTTAACATAGAACCAAGTAAAACAGAACGTATACATTGTTATAACTAGGTAAAATGTAATCTGAACGCGACTTTATCTACACTAGCAACTATGACACTATTTATATGCCCATGTATAGGCATCAAATAATTACCAAGTCGCTTCTTGGGTAAAATACATGAAACTGACGAGTACCTATCTAAAAAGGCAATAAAATAAATGAGATACTTGTATGAATCTAAAGAGGAATAAACGTTAAGATGTGGTTAATGGCGGATAATATCCAAATTCGAGCATGTAGCAAATATTTTGCGATCAAAGTCAAGACTAATAATATAACAATACCAGCAATTCAACGTCAAAAAGCCTACATAAACTCGGCAAAAGTTACTATTCGTTACAGAAGCTTAAACAAATTAGACTGAGTGCGGACGGAGTCGCGGGAGCGAATTAGTGAGCTCTTTGTGCAATCAAGCGAGCCTTTGCACCCTAATGAATATGAATACGGGCAAGCGCTGAAATAGGCACTGGAATATGCCCCCGGGCGCTTAGACAGATGAGCGTAAGTGTTAATAATAAGATCATTATTTAAGTCGTTTTTGAATTGCGAAGAATCGGGCGTCATTTGTTTGTAGTCATCGAAATTAGACCATCGACTGACAAGTGACGTCGGGCGATTTCTTTTATCATTGTCGACTCGTTATATTGATCGCCAGAGTAACGGGTTGGTTCAGCTAAACCAATATCGGTTTTTTGAGTCTTAGTTGAATTCAACGTTTTTTTTGTCATTGTTGTCTCATGAAATATTGTTAAAGAGAATGGTAACCAGAGTTAACTTTTGTTAAAAACGTAAACCAATATCGGCACTGAGTCTTGGTTGGTCAAAGTTCTCGCGGTTAGTCCTACCCTTTGTGTAGATAATCACGTTAGAAACGAGCCTTTCAAAACGACGGAGATTTTCCCTTAATTTGACGACTATGCTTAATATATAAGAAAATTAGGGTAAGTGTTATTTAAAGTAATTAACACGAACCCATTAGAAAAGTAAGAAACCATTTTAATGCTTCCATAAAACCGACATTTTTTTTTTCATGTGACATGATGTACAAGGTGGAGTCGAAATATATATACGAGTAAGATGTCAGTTAAGTAATATTATTGAATGATTTTAGTCCCATGTTTCAGTGTAATGTACAAAAAAGAGTTTATTTAGTGATTCTAAATCACGAGATTATTGTCAGTCCTGTCAAAAAAATTGTGGTAATTTTAATGTACGTAGTGCTAGTTAAAAAAAAATTTTCTCAAAAAAAGCTTGTTAAAAGTGAGCTTTGGCACACTGAAACTGAAAGTTGCACTCAAAAGAAAAATACAAAAATAACGACTTATTTGAAAAGATAGTTAACCCTAAAAAGTAGTCTGCACTGTGAGTTTACTGATTTGCCGTTTCAAACTCGGAAATTCACACGTTATAACTGTTTCATTTTAATAATAAGTTTTCTTTTAAATAGCCGAGTAGCAGGAAACGGGCGACCTAAAGTCAAAACAAAGACTTGGAACATTAACAAGGCATATTCAAGAAAACAGTTCTTATCTTTGTGACAAACGTTATTAAGAACATTCGTGTTAACATTAACAATGACAATAAAGACTATAATGACAAAAATATAAAGCAGGGCAGAACACACAGTATCATTCATTACTGAGAACATAAAGTTACGCCTTTCAGAAAAATTTTACCGACAAAAGTTGAAACAAAAGTTGAAACACGAGTTGATGTTAGAAAATGGCGGAACGTACCGCGTTCCCATGAACCGACAGATCATATTCACGATAACCGAGCCGTAACAATTAAACGTAGCTGAAGTCCAGGGGACGAAATGAAATAAAGGTACTACATCGTTGAATGTGTTGGTCGAAACTTATACAATTATAAAATTAAAATAAGCTAACAAACTGTTATTTACCTGCCCGAAAACAACCTTGTTTTTCATCGATGTTATGATAGTTCACCCGTATTTATATTTGCTTAGAAGTAATTACCATTCTTAAAAGTTTTGTTAGCAGCTTGTATGAGTTTTAGCTGCCCTGGACTCAACTATTTAAATTTTAGTTTGATGGCGCTAAAATTAAAGCGATCCTGTCGTTAATTATCAATCAAATAATATGTTTGTACCTTTTTAAAAAAGTTTCCCACGTACAAACTTTGCACCCCTATTTTACCCCTTTATAGAGTTTATCAAAACGCTGAAAGTACTTTTTGTATTCTAATAATGGTTATCATTTTACAAAGTTTTAAAGAAGTTTCTCCCATTCAAACTTTGCACCCCTATTTAACCTCTTAGGGTTAAAATTTTGCAAAATACTTTCTTTGGATTTAAGTTCGTAACCTTTTCAGGAATCTTTAAGTCATCACCTCAAAAAAAAATCTCCCAGACAAACTTTGCACCCCTATTTAATCCCCTTTAGGGGTGGAATTTCTAAAAACCCCATCTTATCCCTTGCATACGTCATAAAACTAAGCTGTGGACCAAATTTGAAGTTTCTAGTTCCAGTAGCTTCGGCTGTGCGTTGATGGTAGATCAGGACTTCTTCTTTTATATGTATGGATAACCAAAGACTGCTATTAAAGCTGACTGACGGACTGAACAAACTAAGCGTCCGCCCCCTATCCTACAAATTTAAAACAAAAAACAACTTATAACCGGTAGCAAGCGTGCCGCTAATGTTAAAGAGGTCGTTACAGGCCCGGGTGAAGTTAGTCTAACAAACGTTTACGCATTTCTTGTAAAATTAAGCTGATGTTTATCGCAGTGCAGTAATAAGTGAGCGTGCCTCATCGCACGTGCACTAGTTTTAACTAACTGGCCATCCTTTTTGGCTGAGGCAGGAACAACGTATACCGTGATGTGTAAAGTTGTACGCCATAGACGCTTTATATTAGGCCTGCAGGGTAATAAGTGACTTTTCGAACGAAGGATAGGTAAATCTAAGAGCCCGCGCAGACAGAGAGCGGTCACCGGAAGAGCGGCAGAATTCTGCGAGGGCTCTGTCATTTTTACTATGGAGAATGACACATTTAGATGTACCTTACGCACGCTCAAAAACGTTGCGTAATTACACCGCAGTAGTTTCTTTGACAGTTGAAACTCTCACGCGTTGTACACATACTTCAAATATAGGTAGATAGAAGAAACGTCGGTAATAAACTTAAATAAATAAATATCGCGTTGAATGCGTATAAAAAATATTAAAGTGATACTTTTGTTTTAAAAAATCTGTTGAAATTTTATAACTTAATCAGTTTTGTTTTATATGAAGTGTTTCTTCCCTGACTAACAAGTATTTAAGTGCGAGAAGGACGAATAACTTATGTCCAACATTAACGCGATCATGGTAGTAAAACCGATGTCATAAAATTTTATAATTCTTTAAACAAAAGAACTGCGTTTGAAGATTTGGGCCATTATTTCACTTTTCTTTCATATCTCGGTAATATGGTTTTGAAAGACGGACACCTGAAAGTGGGGATAATAGACATGACAGAGAAATCTCATATTTAACTTAAACCGACAGTTATTTATGTTATTCAAAAGATGTGAGTTTTAATTATACCGTAAAATTTTGTTGGGTCGAAATCGAAGTTCAAACCTGTATAAAGGTTTATACAGGTATATATGTGGCACATTGATTTATATACAAAAAAAGTGTTCCGGAGGTATGAATATTAGTTTTGTCAATGATAATTTGTTGCTTCATTGCATAGTTTCAACGAATAATACATAATAGTAGACAAACCCAGCTCACCCCGTAATTGGGGTTATAAGGGCTAGCAATGGGTTAAGATGGGAAAATTGCTAGGGTTGACACTTTCGGATTAAGACAATAGCTTGACTTGTCAAGAGAATTTTTTGTTAATGTAGCAAAATTATGTTTAATTTATGCTCCTACTTAAACCGGTTTAATGTTTTCTGTAAGTTATTTTTATGACGCATAAATAGTTTTTTAGATAAAAAAAAATACTTTGATCTATATGGAATTAGTAAAGTAAATCCCATCAAAAACATTAATATGAAATTAATGACCTGCATGACACACGTCGACAGATAGAAACGTCTATCGACGTAGTGTCACAATTATGTCTGCAAACATATGACTAGCATGACACTGCGTCGTCAGAAGGGACGTCTTTCGACGTAGTGTCGTATTTAGGTATGCAAATGCATGATAAGCACACTACATTGCAAATTGACATTTAAGCATGGTCAAATATGTTCAAACACGTCGATAAAATTAATATTTTTATAATTCATTTGACACTATGACATGACAAACAAACGATGTGAATCGACAATCCTGAAGTACACCCCGTTCGTAACACCAACTCTCCCCATTCATGACCCAACTGTTCCCGTTGCCGACCCAACTCACCCCTCAGTATATCCCTGCTCTCCCCATAAAAATCCTCAAATGCGGTTGAATCGTTATCTATGTTAAAACCATTATAATAAAGAAAATATAACGTATGTTTTCTGTTTCCAATAAGCCATTTAAGTATTTAAACAATATCCGAAAGGTGGATGAACACTTACTTTGGCAAACATCACATAAAAACAAAGTTAAATTTAACTAAAAATCCGCCGCTTTCGAGCATCAACTTTGACAGTGCATTTGTGTTTCAAAATTGTATGATTTGGCAGCTTAGTGTTGCAAAAGAAGAAAAAATATGTCTAAACATATAATCAAATTACTTTGAGAGCAATCTGAACCCGAAAGTAGCTACTGAAAATTTTCGACTCGCAACCCAACTCCCCCCGCGAACCCTACTCACCCCATTTTACGGTACTCGTATTAAGCTGTCAGTGTTAACTGTCCGAGTCAGTACCGATTATTTGCTGCACACGTACATTCAAATGATTGCTTCCTGATCGGTGCGAGATGCGCGAATGTGGAGCAGTATACTGCATTGATACCGTCCCGCTCCGGTGCAATGTAATAGGTACTACTACTACCTACTGACAGTATACCGATTAGTATGGAAATCTAGGCGACGCTGACCTCATAACTACTGTCAGGAAAGTAGATTATACCGCTAAAGAGGCTGCATCTCGGCAAGTCAGACAAAAAGGAGCTTAGGCAAGAAAATAGTTTTGTGTAAGCAGATCCTTATTATCACGTGTGCACCGGCGCTCATCCCAAGCATCCGTTTCTGAGTAGTAACGCAATCTCGAGTGGAATCTCACGTCGCCGCTCTTCAAATAATCACCTTTGTCTCCAACTCGGAATTACAATTATTAGGCAAGAACTATTATATTCATCAACAGCTTCTTGACTTGGTTAGGTTAGTGAGCAAAATATAATATGACAGCTACGTCGTGACTGGTTTATATCCCTGTTAAACCACACAAAGTATCCCAGACCCAAGATCTATGCTAAATTATGATACAGACAGACGCCATCAATTACATATATCTGCATCTTTCAGGGTGTTCAGAAAAAAGCATCTAGATATGTAGGTACCTACTTACTCTAACGCTTTGAAATAGTGTTTAGAATTTATTATTTTGAGTAGGTACATTTTCTGCCCTCGTATACCAATTTGATAGCGAACGGGTGACAAAATAATGAAATGGAATATCTTGCTAAAATGAAGTACATATAAATCTACATATAAAATTGCAGTGACAAACATGATTTTTTAATACTGTTTTAAAAAAGACCCATAAATAATAAGATACCTATTATGTTAAGATGAAAATGCGAGGACAAAGCGCATAAAATAATCTGACACATCCTTTTTAGGGTTTCCGTACCAAAAGGGTAAAAACGGGACCCTATTAATAAGAATTCGCTGTCCGTCCGTCCGTCTGTCACCAGGCTGTATCTCAAGAACCATAATAGCTACAGTTGAAATTTGCACAGATTATGTATTTTTATTGTGGCTACAACAACAAATTTTAAAATCAAAATAATAATAATAATTAAGGGGGCTCCCATACAACAGAGTAGTTGTTGGCGTTTTTTGCTGTATCTCATGAACCGTAATAGCAAGGAGGTTAAAATTTTCACAGATGTTGTAGTTTTATTGCCACAATAATAACAAATACTAAACATAATGGCACCAGCTTTTAGCCTTTTTTCTGGTACGGAACCCTTCGTGCGTGAGTCCGACACGCACTTGGCCGGTTTTTTTTAAATTACGCGTCTAATGCGAATAACATTTAAATCTTTTAAAAAGTGCACTGTAACGAGAGCTTAATATTCTACGTCCTAATAGCTATAGAAATATATCTCTAAAAAAATGTGTCTGAGGGGCATGATCTCTCATATTGTACTATACTACCGTAGTAGGTGCCTGTACTAGGTAGAGTTTCAATTTACAAATCAACATAACAGCGTTACGGACGCTTTCCCAAATATTCAGCAAACCTACCCGAGATGGCTGTCCATCCACAGCGATATCTTATCATCCACAATGGACCAGAAGGCACGAATAAAATATATTCCAAATGTTGTCGTGTGAAGCGATCGATGTTAAAGGATTGCCTACACTTTTAAGCGCAAGACACACAGGAGGGAGGTAAAGCGAGGACGCGTCGCGGACGCGTCAGTCACCCCTTCCTACCTATAGATTATGACTGTATAGATACGTAGACTAATCGCGACGTATGCAGAGAAGAAAAGTATAGCGTATGTAGCCGTCGTCCCAGTACTTCTTAATTGTATACCTAATATTCATACCTCCACAAGCGAAAATTGTTTTGGTGGTATAGCAACTATAGGATACAGTACATGACGTGACGAGGCAATGAGAGACAAATTTTACAATCCGAAACGCATCAAGTGGTAGACATTTCATGTTGACATAAAAATGGCAAATATCGTGCCACATTAAGTACCTATATAGATTTGCAACATTACGTTGTTTCATTTGGGGCAAATCAAATTTCCGTTCTGCAAGGTAATCATGAACGTACGATCGGTAAATCTATCTGTCATATTTACTATTGAAAACGTTGCGTAGTTACCCCGGAACTCAGAATAGCCGAAAAGCATAGAATCGCATTTAAAAAAAAGTCGCACCTAGTCCAGACTGCGCTGCGCCGCGTCATCGACGTAAGTCTGATCTTTGTCTCGCGTCAAAGGATTGCCTACACTTTTAGCCCGCCGTGGGCGTGACGGGCAACTATTTCAATATTGCTTAGATCTATTCCAAATGTAGGTACGGTACTGTTGATTCTATATTTGTTACGACTAAGGCAGATCCAAATGTACATTTTATGTAGAGTATTTAGGGTTGCCAGACGTACTTTATTATATAGTATTGTACTGTATTTTGGCTCTGCGTACTTTATAATATACAAAGCACATAAAGTACGCTAAAATACTATATTTTTATCATACATTACAAATTAACATATAACAACTAAAATACATATGGTTTACGAAAATTACAAAATAGTTTCCGAACGCAACATAACAAGAAAACATGACAGTGACACTGACATTTGATACAATTATATTTTGTCTGTAAACCCCTTATTAGCACTTTTGAAATGTCTGTTTTATGACATTTGATTTGGCGGTTAAAGTTGTGGTCTTGTGGTAAATAAGGTAAACGTAAGTAAAATATATAAACGACAAAACTTTAACAGGGCTTGTAAAATCGAATCAAAAATATGTTACTAAATAAAGTAGTTATTACAATGACAAAAAAGTTTGTATTTATAAAAAAAAAATTTTTCTAACTGTACTTTATTTATGAGACCTTTAAACCACTATGTACTATATTTGTCAAAAAAAACCTGGCAACCCTAAGAGTATTCCATCTGATAAAGGTTATCTTAGGATTATCTTCTCTCTAAAAATTCTCGATAAATACTAAAGATTTAAGTCGGTGTTTATCAAATTAGTGTCGTTTTTTTTGTTGTGTTCGATTTGTGATTATTAATCAAATAATCGTCAACTTGCTTCATCGTTGCAAGAAGCGGTATATACATAAATATTGTATTGATGAGAAACAAATTTCATCACGATATGACCTTCAAAAACTATGTTCCTAATTCATAACTACTGTTTATTTTTTAAAAACGACAGAAGGCGGGTTTATCTGCAATGAAATGTTATGATATAGATACTTCAATCGGATAAGTATAAGAGGCTGGTTTGATATAACAATTGTCTATCTTGTAAGAATGTACGTAGATATTTGTTTGATCCATCAATGTTCATCTAATCGTATCAACGCCCAGTGATGAAACAAGACTATCACCAACAAAAGGGATCAAAGACCAAAACTTTAAATTCCCCAACGTCAATTGTTCAAATACCTCCGTAATTAATACGATTCGCTACCCGGAAATATCTGCGCACTCCATCAAACTCGCAAAGGCAATCAGAGAACAAAATGGTCCTGTGGAAATTAAACCAACATTCCGGGGATTCCCCGGACCCTTGGCTTTTAACCCTTCTTGTCATTTGCGTTGAACAAATTAATCATAGTCATTTACATTCGGAGCAGTAGCCAGATTTGTTTCTCCGATTATGTCACCCTCCTTGTTAGCTGAGGGGCGGGACGTGTTTTAATATTTTCAAGTTGTAATTAACAATGAGATTTGACGAGTTCATTGAGCCGATGCTTGAGTTGTCGATTTCATTTTCAGCTGTACTACAATGGAAATTAAAGTTGACCATTTTTATGAGTGCTAAGTTTTTGGGATTTTTTACGTCTACCATCGATTATCTTTTTTTAGCGTCTACCATCTGTTATCTTTGTTTTTTTTTTTTTATCTTTTAACGTCCACCTCTATTATCCCTTTCAGTCTGTTTGTTGTTATTTTTAAGGTTCCGTGTTTAATTACTAATTTACAACTTATCCACTATTGTTTTGTTGTTCATTCGAAAAATTGTTTTAAATCATATACTATTTGGATACGAAGTTATCCTTGCAATAGCATTGTTATAAAATAATTTAACCTTATTTAAAGTTTTTCGATCTTTGATTGCCACTAGATGGTTCGATGCTTTGATTATTTAGGGTACCTTATTCAAATACATTTTTGTAAATGGGTTATAGGAAGGTTGATTGCTACTTTTTAACCCATGTGTATTTTGTAAAGGTCAGATATTATTCACCATTTTAGTGATACCTTTAAGAGCGCCAACCACACAATAAATCAAATTATCTATAACCATGTCACAGTATGATGGTTGGCTTTTGGTAGACGTTGGTTTTGTCCACTCCACTTACAGGAACAATAGTTTTATTTCCAAAAACCGCCAAACACCAAAATTACCATATTGTAAAAGCCCTAGAGTTGATAATCCAGTAAAATGATAATGCATGAAGTCTTTGTCTACGAAGTATGCTTATCTTTTATGACGGACGATAATGGGGTAGCAAAACCGCACAACAGGACAATGGATTGGACACAACCAAAACCAACCAATTATACACAGTTTCTCTTTCAACCTACATTTAATAATGTGATTTTCGGGATTTTCCTATGCGTCATTAACAAAACCTAACGATATTAAAATATCAGCTAAGTATTTCATATCTATGTTTTTACTGTCGTCCCTATTAACAAATAATATATACCTTTTGTAATGCCAAAAAACTAAAAATTTCTTAAGTTTTCCTATACTTTAAAAATTAGGCCTCATCTAGCATAACCCGACAGGGTAAGTGTAGCCCTAGGCTCCCATTATTACGTTCATTTAGATTTGGCACAACCGGTCAAGGGTTGCGCGTGACGAATGCCCCTCGGATTAGTTAGCACTCACGTTTACGCAAAAGGTATTAAATTGTTAAGACCTCCGTGTCACTTAAGACTTTTTACAGCTGGAGGAACTAAATCTGCATATTTAGATGTCATTGGGCGTATGAATGTTAACTAAGGTCTAGTTAGTTGTTTTTTGAGGGTTACTCGTGCGTGAAATATGGATATTATTAATTCGTGTTATGCTCGGGATCAAATAGTTTCTAGATGATACCTTGCGGGCTATAGACTTCACGATTTGTAGTTTTTATAATTTAATTTGTAACGAAATACGAATATATAATAAACTATCTGGTTCAATAAAAAATAAAAACATAGTTGAATTTAAGCGAGCATTAATGTTATTAATAATTGATAAGTGCTACTATACTTTATCTGAATATTTACGAGGTTAATTTTTAGCTAGACACCATAGATTTATTTGGTTACTATTTATTTAATCATATGACATTTTGGCTTTGTGTTAAATATTTATCAATATTATGCTGTGGGTTTTATTGTTTGAGTATGTAATAACTGTAAAAATTCTGTCTGAAATATGTACCTATGAATAAATGTTTTTGCACGCCTATCGGTAAAATATAGCGAATCTGTTAATAATAAAGACCATCACTATATACCTATATTTGCAAATAAATCATTTTGAGTTCGAGTTCGAGTTTGAAAATAACAGTTATTAATCGACCGAGTGAAATGGAATCCTTCATTTTCGGCAAAAATGATTTCGTATCGTAGCTGTCTAGATGTCCAGATTTCCAGTTGTTCTCCTCTACAGGTCGCATTTCTAAACCGATTCTCGTGAAATTATGTGAGCACGTTTGATAATTATGTAACTTTTTGTCGAGTCAGTTTTTGGAAATTTTGTAATTCGAAAAAAAAAACTTCAAGTATGGAAAAAATCGCGCGGTCTACTAGTTTTAATGTAAGCTGTGGGTGAGGTAAGAACTACTTATCAATTAGATGCCAACTAATAGAATTTGGTGTAGGAGCAGACCCAAAGATAGATGTCGAGATGACTTCGATGCTTCTCGAAAATACAGGAATATTTCGGCAATCCCCCCCAAGAAATTGAGGGAGGTCTATGTCCAGCAGTGCACGTCCTTCGGCTGATATGGTGGTGGTGATGGTTTGGCAATAGGCAAACATGCGTGGAACAAAGAGATTTAGTATTTTCCCCAGGACTGGGACAGTACAGCGGGCGTATGATGGTTGCCATTTTATCACTTATCGTCATGGATAAGACGCCCGTCACATTCGCACTTGCGTATGCAAAACGTGACGAATGTCTTACCCACGACAATAAGCGATAAAATGGCATCCATCATACGCCCGCTGGCTAAAAATAGTGCATACTTAATAATGTTTTTTAAAGTCATTACATGCATTATTTTCTACTTATATTGAAATGCAGCCCCAGTTTGAGGTTATTTATTTATGTACAATTTTAATTTGTTTTGAAATAATGTTTGTAGGTACCTAGTTCGCGTTTTGCAATTACGAGTATAATTTTGTCAAACGTTTACAAAATGTTCGCAAAAGTTCTTATGAACTTAACACAAATGCAAAGTTTAATACATACCTGTATAACTGGCAAAGACGAACTCTTTATTAATAGCGGAAGTTTCACCCAGCTCATTTACTTACTTCCCCCAACCTTTAGAACCGCAAGTCAAAGATCCTCAAACCCTAATAACAGAGGATTAACGACACCCTTCAAAATTAAAAACGAAATGAAAACGTCTTAAATACTCTAGACCTGCGACATTTTGTTAATACGAAATTTATTACCGAAAGCTAAAATTATTCCTGCCTATTGTTCTTCTCTGAGGAATTGTAACCCGAACAATACCTTCATAATTTACTTTTCGATGTATCCTTGTTCTCTACGGCAGATAAAGTCGTGATAACAAATGGTAACTAAAATAATAAAATAAACCGCCAGCTCTGTGTAGCAAGCGACATATTTCATTAATAAAGGCAAAACAAGCAAGATATCATACGGGCTCACTTCGCAGTGTCCATACGTTACTGAGATAAAACAAAAGATTCGAATCCGTTGAATTTATGCGTTATCGAAGCTAGAGTGATGCTGGGCTGAACAATGGAGGATCGTGGCGCCCCATGCGGCGAGGAGCGGCATCACGGCTAGCTTACGCTGCTGCATAGCGACATCTATTACCGAGTAGAGGAGCTATGCCCGCTACTGTCGCGAGAGGTTGAAAGGTTACGCGCATTTAAATAAAGATTCAATCGCTATCACAAGTCGTGTGAATTTATTATAATTTACATGCGTTTACTTGTTTTTATATTGCAAAAAATCCAGGGAATCCAGGTGAATCCAGGGGTTCATAGTGTTCACACTCATGACTTTATGTAAGTTATTTTACAGATAAAATTAGTTTTTTATTTTGTAAAAGTTTGAATTACTTAATTTATGATTTCATTTTACTTGGACTGCAACGAAAGTTTTTTTTTTTCACTATTAACTCTTTTTGCACCAATTGTCTTAACAAACATTTACTCCCTTCTCATTTATTAACAAGCATTGCAAGGAAACCTGTGTTTATTTGCGAAGAAGCAAGGTAATTGCGTAACTTCTATTACGAGCATTAGAGCACATCGACCGCCATTATTTGAAAGTGAAAAAGACAGTTAATGTCTTATCAGATATTATAATTTCGCAAAATAATTATTACCGCTAGAGGAGACCCGATTTGCTCAAACATAGTGTCTTGCATTCGTAACTCACTTAAAGAGTTGCGATAATACGAGTATAACAACATAATTTGGAGCAAAAATTAAATAAGAAACAACCTCTCAATGGAAAAGCGGCGAATTTTGCCAAAAATATTCATACGCTGTCATCAAGCGACTGGACCCTAGCCAGCTGCGGACAGTCGACGACAAAATATTCCACAGCAATATCCTTACTCACCCAAATCACCCTTCGACTCTTTAAAATCACTCTTGAAAATTCAAGCGGCAATTCCTTAAAAAAAGTTCAATGGAAAATTATCTCTGATTGAATTTCCTCAAGTCGAAGTTTGGTCTCGATCGACATAACTTCAGAATTCGGAGTTTTCGTATTATAGGGCATTATTCGCAGACTCCGCACAAACTTGGCAACGTTTCAACTACTTAATTAAGCCAAGCGAATCACCCTGGTCTGAAAAATTCAAATTTCCTACGTGCCCTATTACAATATAACAAATAGTGCTCACTTCCGCATATTTCCTTAAACGCACCATTCCTTACGTCACGGCCCGTTGCGAGGTTATTTATGCCTCGCATTAAAAACAAAATGATATGCCTTCGCTGAAAATCTAAAAAGAATAAGCAATAAAACGGTAAAACCCAAATCTGATACATACTAGGGCCGCAGTCTCGCAGGGTGTGCGAGAGGGACGGAGCTCTACACCCGCGAAATGAATGCGACGCTACTATTTCATCTCTCACCTCTATCGGTTAGCGATCTCTAAACCGTCCTAACTCGGCTCGTAAAATAGTAAAGTGCACCTTAAATCTTCGCAGGCAGCCACCAATATCGAATGCAGATTACTACAAATGGATTTGAGATTAATATAGTACGAGAGCCACCCTGTCTCATACCACCCCATTCGGTGCTCAGCATTCAAATCGGAATCGAATGGATGACCAAAACATAATATCGTTGGAAGATTCAGCCGCCATAAATCAAATGAGAAATAATCTGTTTCGGAACGAGATAGTCGCCGATGCCGTGCCACCATAAAAACGCAAAACGTTTTGTCTGATTGAAATGGTTACGTTGGCCGGCTTTTTCCTGGCGCTATTTCCTTTTTATTTTCCTTGATGTATAATCAATGTGTTAACGGATGGCCGCGAACTGGGGCTTTGAGAGTAGATTTGCTACACAAAAGATTCTGATATTGAGTTTGAAAGTAGTTTCTCTTCTTCTTTTATGTTAATGGCACTTTCTGTTGCGCGGTAATGGCTTATACGAATAAATGTCGCACTTTAGTCGACACAAGAGGCGGTTACGTGGACATTGTTTATGGCAGCTCATTTTCATATTTTAGAAGTTTGCAACTAACTACAGGACCTGGAGGTAGGACCATTTAGCTGACTCTTAATGCGTGGGCGCCATTATAACGGTAAGGTTAACCATTATTACATGTCGTTCGGCGCTTAAAACAAGAATAACTGTGGGTAGTTTGGCTGCAATACCCACTACGGCTGTACAATTACACTTACGTAACTAAACCTTAACCAAATAACTACAGTCGTTAAATAGTATTCTTTATATTGTCAAATAGAGCCCAATCAAATGTTTATTTACAGCTGCCATCGCAATTGAGTCAATGGTATTTATCATTGCATTCATAAATATATCTCGTACATATTTTGCAGCAGACTGTACCTATCATCGACACCAAAGACCTACTTACAAGTACCTACAGCATTTTATGGTAGCTTGGTAGTTATGACCTGTGACTTCTCAGTACAATTTTCTCACATAAAACGTATTAGCTCCAATCTTCGATGAAAATAGTAAGTATTTAAAAACCACACATTTGACATTTTGATATTCCTAATTTGAATTAGTCAACATTCCTATTGACAGAAATAGCTTCTGGGCATATTCGTTTAAACAACGACTTCTAATCGATTAATGCGTCAAATCATAATCTAATAAATTGGATAAAATATCCGACAGACTGCGCCACATGTGGTCAACCTGTCCCATAACCGCGGCACATGCCACGCTTACCTTCCACAATTACCACTTAAAATTTTAAAAAAAGTTTAAAAAACGTTCCTTGCGCCACATTTCAAAACGAGATATAACCTCAAAGGATTAAGGTTTAAAATTAAGTGCCCTGTAGTTGTCATGGATTCGACCATCTGTTCCGGATGATGTTATCGAAAAATTAACAATTTGTTTAATGTAAATGAACCGGGGCAGAGCTGTCGATAAATTATTGGAACATTTAGCGACGCTTTGGACTTTCATGCTTATCGAATGTCACCTTTCCTGCACCAAGTATTTGCTTATCGGAGTAATCATGCCGGATTTTAATAGGTTTTTTATTGGTCCTCTCATACCTTAGTGGCCAGCTGCCTTTCTGTGCCTCGTAGGTATTCAAAACCTGATCCGAATGCTTTGCCAAATAACGTTTGCAATTGCTTAAAAATATTAGTAAGATACAAGCGGAGCGATATAATAAAAAAAACTTTTACGACTTTGTTATTTTTTGCATTTGTCTGACATGTTTTTATGGAGTTATTATTATAACTTAATTTTATTAATATTGTTATCCTAACCTTGTTTTCAAATTATTTCTTATTAACTCACAATATTTTAATAACGATTGCTGACCATATTGTTTGTTAGGTATGTTGTCAATTAGATTTTTAAGTGGATTTTTCTTTATTGGTAGCTTGTATAAGTTGGCAGCCGGCAACCCTACACCCTACACACAACGTTTTAAATTTTATTTCCGTTACTAACGCTAGCTGACGCTAAAATAAAATTGATCGGTGATTATCAACCAAATACTAAGCATTATACTTTTATGTCAGGGTTCATTTTACATTGATACACAGGTTATTTTATTTTTCATCACAATTGCTCGTAAAGGGTCTTATTGCTCGCAGGCGTATAGATTAGGCGTGGCGATTATGGCATTTACCCCCCATGAAATTGGGGGAGGCCTATGTCCAGCAGTGGACGTCCTAGGGCTGATATGGTGGTGGTGGTGGTGGTATAGAGCAGCTACAGCCGATTTACCTCCCGTGGGAGTTATGACTGCTGTTTGATTGGTTGAAATATTGAAGCTGCGCGTTCCCGCAAGAACGCCTCAGCGATCATGCACTGATACTGGAGGTGAAGTTGACGATTTCATCAATTCGGATTGGTACTGGAGTTTTTTATTTCCTTGTAAATGTTATAAAAACATTGTGATTAACTCGGGCGTAGCAAAATTGCGAACGAGAGTCTATCAGAAGCCCGACGTCGAAGGTGTACTATAGTGACGAAAATAAATAGGTAACTAACGTATCCACTTAATATAAATTACGGTTGTATCTTTCATACAACTTGCTGCTTTTTGTTATAGTTATAATCCCACCATAGCTTTTTATCTTGTCATTTGTAATTATGAAAATAGTAGGATAGCTAGCGTTAGGTTTTCGGTAAAGTAAGCTTACATATGTAAATATCTGCGAAGGAATTCATAAGTGTCTCATACGTCTCCAACCCGCACTTAGTCAACCTAAATAAATAAATATTTTGCTAATTACACACAAATATGCGGTCAGAGCATACCGGGATTCGAACCCGGGACCTCTGGCTTCGTAGGCCGGACCACTACCAACCAACTAAGCTAAAGAGGTCTTGCTGCACTTATTCATGAGAGTGCCCAGTTATGGGATGTATGCTGATGATGATTATGATAATACAGGGTGTTTTAATTGAATTTCGTTAATTGCGAGAGCACATTCCTGAGATGAAATAAAGTAATCTTCTCTAAGACACTAGTTATCCTAATTTGTACCATTCAAAAATATTCATTTTCGTTAATTAACACCCCTAGTATGGTATAAAAGATTTTTAATAATTATGTATGTATGTATGTATAACACTTTATTGCATATAAAAAAAAAACAATTACAAACAATGTTGATTTTTTAAATCCCGTAATGGCATAAAATTCTAATTTCATTAAGATCTCATTATTTATACACCTTCTTACACGTAATTTGTCTAATACATTTGCTTGACATATCGTTCAACGTCATGGTGACAAATCTTTGAACCGAAAACGAAGTATCGTCTTTTTCTGTCAGTCGATTACTCTAGTGCGACAGGGAGGTAGATATTTCGTTTTCGATTCGCGGTAGTGCCCCTGTGTACCTGTCAAAGCCACCTATATGTGTTAGTGTGGTTTAATTAACGGGCGTGTGTCATTCCAATTTCGAATATTGTGATACTTGTCTCTTTCCCCTTTGAATTCACCCCTGGTGATATAATTAATTATTTTGTATAAAAATGAAAAAAAAAAAAACGAATTTTGAAAAACTAAATAAGTTACTCGTTTCTAGGGGTATACACGGGCTATATGCCTGAAGGAACGGAAATAAATAAAAACCGGCCAAGAGCGTGTCGGGCCACGCTCAGTGTAGGGTTCCGTAGTTTTCCGTCCGTCACATTAAGTTGACATATTAAGTACAGAAACACAAAACCTTTGAAAGCACGTCATTTCATTGTGATTTTGTAGAAATGACAGGTACAATAAACACCTGTTTATACGGTTAAATTACAAACTTAGTTCAGAAATTATTTTTGTAATTTTTTCAAAAACTATTCAACCTATCAAGTTCAAAATAATTTTCCTACAAAGTTTTTATAAAGTTCTACTTTTGAGATTTTTTTCATATTTTTAAAACTTATGGTTCAAAAGTTAGAGGGGGGGGGGACACATTTTTTTTTACTTCTGGAGCGATTATTTCCGAAAATATTAACATTATCAAAAAATTATTGTAGTAAACCCCAATTTATTTTTAAATACCTATCTAACAATATATCACACGTTAGGGTTAAAATGAAAAAAAAAATCACTCCCCACTTTACGTATAGGGGAGGTACCCTAATAAAATATTTTTTTCCACTTTTTATTTTACCACTTTGTCGGCGTAATTGATATACATATTAGTACCAAATTTCAGCTTTCTAGTGCTAACGGTCACTGAGATTATCCGCGGACGGACGGACAGACGGACGGACAGACATGGCGAAACTATAAGGGTTCCTAGTTGACTACGGAACCCTAAAAATCGGCCAAAAGCATGTCTGGGAAATGCCCAATCAACTCAATCAAGCAAAACAGATTACCTTCGTAGCGTTTCATGCGTCTTTTACTAAGCATTAAAGACTTTTACGATAACTCTAAAACAGCTTAACTGATTTTATGACCTTAATTATTTTTTATCTTGGAGTGAGTATTTCCGAAAATATTCACTTCATCAAAAAATGTTTAATGATGATCTTATTCATTTTGCAAGACCTATCCAACAACACCCTACACCATAGGGTTGAAACAAAACAAAAATTATCCCTACTATACGTGTAGGGAGGTACAGTTATTTTTTTTTACGACTGTCAGATTTATTGATTTATATATCCATACCAATTGCAGCTTTCTAGCACTAACAATCACAGAGCAAAGCCTCGGACAGTTCCGAGTTGACTACGGAACCCTAAAAACACCCTGTATAGTTGGATTATTAGCCATGAATTGAATACCTTACTATATAAAACTAAATCAGGAACGAAATAACCCAAAAAATATTATTTCCTTGCCCTTCACTAAGTGGTAACGAGCTTCGTGCGACCTCTCTAATTTAGGTGTCATCAAAAAATGACAAATTGCGTAAAAAAAGGTAAAATTAACCATTCACCAGTTAGCCACGAATAGGCAATCGCATGTTGACAAGTAATTATCAAAACGTTTGCATTCAAACTTTTTTTCAGTTTCGTGACTGTTTGAGTTATAAATCTTGGCCTAATGAGATATTTATGCGATCCGGGTCTTCCTGTCAACGATTAATCCTTTATTTTCGAATAAAAACTGAGCAGTTTTATCAATATTAATTCGGCAACAAGGATGTCCTGTTTGACTGGAAGTAGCAACGGTCGTAACGTTTTTTGTATCGTGGATTGTTTTCAGGTCCTAAATACAGAGTAATTAACACGCAAGGCAATCAAAAAATTAAACAGTCCTAAGGCTTAGTAGTGTTATCATTTATGAAGAGGTTTTTATAAATAACGCTTAATTTTGTCATTAATGAAATTGTGAAAAATTACCAAGCAGCAATGCACGTCATCGTACTAAATGACATTACGAGATATGAGGTTATTCTAAGTATGGACATTAGTTAAGTTGTCAACAAAACAGAACACTTAAAAGTTGTATGTTTTTCGTTACATTGCGAGCTAAATAATTTATAATGTATAATTTTTCGCATTGTCATTTTCAGCGTAACTTATCAAAATTATACTTCTTAGGACCTATGCTAACCATCATTTGAATATTTGCTCGTATTTGATTCTTACACTGTATATTTTTGGTCAACTGTTAATATCTAATACAATACGATATTTTACTAATAGTCAAATCGACAACTTTTTACGAAACGTCAAAAACGCTTGGTTAGAAACTTAGAATGAAGTTTATAAGGAATGTGCGTAATGACGTCACAATTTACTATGGTTTTTTTCAAGGTTTTGAATTTAAAAATCTGAGAAGTTTTATGTTATCTAAGTATTTTTGGTAGATTTGTTTAGTGTTAACGTAAAAAATATATGTATTTAGTGTTATAAAATCCCGTATTCGCCTTATTTAATTGACATGTACCTCTAAAAACATAGATATTGTTTTCTTTATGTACCCCTGCTAACCTTGTTCAAAACTGTGGGTTTTGGCGTTATTGATTTTTATACATATTTCTCATTCAGATTTTTACAGTTTTGAATAAAAAAGTAATTACAATGTGTTTTTAATCAAAAAGGCGGCCCTTTGGTTTAAAGCAGTAAATTGACGATTTACAGTGTGTGATTTAAGTAAGTTTTTTAGGGTTTGATATTATTTTATATATGAACGATTTATTAGAGACATATCGCAAATTGTGTAACTTGCTGATTATAATAAGATTGTTCATATATAAAGTAAAGTAAAGTAAAATTTATTATAAAGTAAGTTCATTCATATATTATGCCATGAAAGATCAGCGGCTCACACTAGGCCAGGGGTCGACAAACCGCGGCTCGCGAGCCGCATGCGGCTCTTTGAAGGGCTAGGTGCGGCTCTTCCAGATCTCATCAAAAATATAGTGAAAAACCTAAAACAGGTATTTTTGGCTCTCTGAGGTTCCCAAAAGATGGTATTTTTACTGAATTTGGCTCTTTGGTCAAAAAGTTTGCCGACCCCTGCACTAGGCTATGCCTGTCCTGTGACACCACCTTATTAAATTGTACAGATTTGCAGATTACTTGCACAAAAGTGCTTAATTACATTAAAGAAAAGATTCTAAATTATCATCGTTACTTACATGTCCGATAAAACAGTTGCATTATTACATATTGGTTCAGATTACAGATAAAGAGACACCCATTGTCTATAAACATAAGAAAAATAATAATAATAATAAAGGAGGAGGAGAGTGAGCACGTGCGCCTGTGTGTGTGTGTGTGTGTATGCATGGCTGTTTAGTAAATTACTCGTAGTAAGTTTTCAGTTTCTATGTATTCCAAACCGTTCAACCATTCTCTAATTTTAAATTTAGTCTGTCTGACGCTTAAAGGATGATTCACAGTTGGCCGTTCCGTGTCCGGGCCGGCCCGTTTTCTTCTAGAGAAATACGGCGGCCGTTGCGTTTGCTGTCATAGAAAACAGCGGCCCGGACACGGAACGGTCTACTATAAATCATCCTTAAGAGTCTAAATGTCATATTATTTGACTACCACGTTATATAAGCGAGGATGGACAACATTTGCGAACCGACGAGCAAAGACCGAGCGGACTTTCGCCACTGGTATTGCAAAGATTCTTGCTTCAACCATATTTTTGTAGTCGTCAGATAATAGGACTCGCTTATGAATCTTGCAGACAGTTACTGAGATGTAAAGCTTGCGGACACTCAATACCTCAGTTTCTTTATATACGAGTGTGGTTGGGAACTGACGCGGCTTTTTAAGCATTACTTTTAGTATTGCGCGCTGTGCTCTTTCTAGTGTAATTAGGACTGTCGTACCAGCCGATCCCCATATCGGTATGCAGTATGATATGACCGACTGGCATATTGCCGAATAGATTGCCCGCAGCAATTTAATTTTCGCCACCTGTCTTAGTTGTTTCATCACCATGATTAACTTCCTAACTCTTCCGGATATGGCCGATATGTGGTTACCGAAGGTGAGCCTTTCGTCCAGTGTTATGCCCAGGTATTTAATAGAATAGAAGTGACTCTAGTTATGGTCTTGCAATTGCATTGCTTAGGCTCTTCTGCACATTCAAAGTTACACGTCTGCACTTGTATGGGTAAACTAGCTGTAGGAGAAGAAGCTACCGTGTTATGAAAGCAAACGAATTTCGTTTTATTAGAGTTGAGAGTGAGTAAGTTTTGTGTCAACCACCTGACTTTTTTCGACCTCACTAAACAGGCTGGCCCATGAAGTACCACTGAAGATTAGGGCTGTGTCGTCGGCATAGCATACTATCTCAGTCTTGTTTAGATCTAGCTTGCAAATATCATTTAAGTAGATTAAAAATAGCGTAGGTCCGAGGATGCTACCTTGAGGTACACCAAAAGGTACCTATTTTGTAGTACTGAGACATTCTTTTACTTTCACTACTTGCGTTCTATCTCGTAGGTAGGTGCGGAACCAGTCCAACGCTAAGCCGCTGACACATTTTCTCCATTTTCTGTATCAGGATGGAATGAGACACGGTGTCAAAGGCTTTGGCCAAATCCAAGAAAACCCCGACGCAGGCATGCCCGATGTCAAGAGAAGCTGCAACTGATCTTGTCAGAAGAGTGACCGCACTGCAACTGATCTTGTCAGATAGTTAGTGGTTAATTATATATTTACATAAATAAGGTTTGAAGTTACAACTTCTAACACCGATACTTCAGTGAAAATCAGAATTTTATTTTTTGTACTAAAATCCCGGTATCAGTAAATAATTATAAGTACACCGTGGGTCCTTATAACCCGAAAGATTTAAAACAAAGATTTTAGAGCCTAATTAGAGTATATTATGTGGTATAACATATAGTCCGTAAACACATAATTTGAGAGATAGTAATTATTTAAAAAAATCACAAGTTCAAAAACCTCAAGTCGAAAACACCCTAAAGGCATGACGTAACCACCTACTACTTATTTGACTTGACACCATCTTGACACTTCTTGTCTTACGTATTTGCAAGACGCGTAAAGATTCGTTCACAAAGAAGCGGTCAGTTAAATTGATTTATTTTGTACTGAAAGAGTAATTTATTTAAAACAAATAATTGGACCCATGTTGATTTAACATTATTTAATCGTAGTGTCCTCCAAAATACGTGGTTAAAAATCTCTCGGGTTATTCGGGCCCGCGGTGTATATCACATATACTAGTGTAGGGTACAAATAAAAATTATGCATTTAAGGGTTAATTTGATATTTAGCTGTACTAGGTTTTTCAGTGAAGTAAAACATCGCTAGCAAACCAGTCTAGTCTTTCCTCTGGGTTGTAAGGTCTGCTGACAGTCGCTTTTGTGAAACTAGTGCATACGCCAAATCTTAGGATAAGATACCAAAGCGGATCCCGAGTTGCTCAAGGATAAGATTCCAAAGCGGATCCTGAGTTGCTCTAGGTTGAGATACCAAAGCGTATCCCGATTTGCTCTAGGATAAGATACCAAAGCGGATCCCGAGTTGCTTTAGGATAAGATACCAAAGGGGATCCCGAGTTGCTCTAGGATAAGATACCAAAGGGGATCCCGAGTTGCTCTAGGATAAGATACCAAAACGGATCCCGAGATGCTATAGAATAAGATACCAAAGCAGATCCCGAGTTGCTCTAGGATAGGATACATCCGGAAAAACACTAGGATTAAGTAAACTGTATGTACAAATGTCAGGGAAACATACAAGTATTTGTTAAAATAAAATGGCATTGTAAAAGCGTGATTGGTCGTATTAACACATCCAGGGTGGGCACATCTACGGTCAAAGCTACGCAGCGATATTTCATTAACCGAATACTTAATATTCATGATATTTTGTCATTCTTTATTTTTACTGTGACTTTACTATATCATCTGTCTGTCACATTCAAATTATCTGTAAGGCTTATAAGTTATTAGATCGTTGATCGTAGGGCGCTTCCCGTTCTGAGAGTAGCAAACAATTATGTCAAAGCTTATTTTAATGTTGATCAATACAAGTTATAAGAAAATACATGAATACTTATTTATACACGGAAAATACTTTATATCATTTTATTTTTGAGACAAGCTTTTATTGCCAACCGTAGTACCTTTCGTTGTACCTATTATATTCAAAGAATATCATACAGTTACAGCCTTTTTTTATTTAAAAAGACCTCTATTACATAGTACCTAGCTGTTGCCCGCGACTTCGTCCGCGTGTTCGCTCCTATTGGCCGCAGCGTGATGTTATATAGCCTAAAGCCTTCCTCGATAAATGGACTATCCAACACAAATCTGCCACATATGGTAAGCCGAAGATCAGGCATTGTAATGTTCGCAAACGACACCTCATTACTGTTCAAGGTAAATAGGAGATATACTGAACTCATTGAACCAAATAATACCCTCTCCATGATATCTGACTGGTTTGCTGCCAATAACTTAGTATTGAACTCATCAGACAGAACTAGCGAACTCATCAAACAGAAACTTAGATACAAATATTAAACTTAATGGTCAAACATTAGAATTTGTTACGTCTACTGTATTCTTAGGTATTACATTGGACTCAAAATTGCAGTGGGGTTCCCATATAATAGCGATAGGAAGTAGGTTGAGCTCTGCTGCATTTGCAGTCAGGAGAATAAGGCAGCTTACCAATGTGGCAACGGCACGGTTAGTTTACTTTGCTTATTTTAATAGTATAATTACTTATGGTCTTATCTTGTGGGGATCAGCTGCAGATATTGAAACTGTTTTTATTTTGCAAAAAAGGGCTATCCGAGCACTTTATAACTTGGGGTCGCGTGACTTATTAAGATAATTTTTCAAAGAAATAGATATTCTAACCCTGCCGTCCCTATACATATTTGAAATAATAATGTATCTTAGGAAGAATTTGGGCAATTTTCCAACGAATGCTGATAAACCAATAGCCACGAGAAATACTGGGAAACTCAAAATAACCTTCTATATTCTATAACATAGTAAAGGCGAAAAAGTCGTTCTTTGGAAATTGTATCAAATTCTACAATAAAATTCCGAAACACATTACTGAACGTAGCAATTCTAAATTCAAATCTATAGTAAAACAAACACTTATTTCAAGAGCATATTATAAGATAAATGATTATATCATGGATAGGGATGTTTGGCAGTGATAGAGTCCTGCACGGGTAATCTATCGCGAAAATATGTTTTCTGCTGTAGCATTGTTATTTAAGTTATTTTGTAGTAGCTGACACTGTAATTTTATATTTAACTATACAATGTATATTGTTTTGAAAAAATGACACCTCGCCGAGTTTCTTACGCCGGTTCTTCTCGTGGCAGAGGTATATTTTTTCCGAACCGGTGGTAGTTTATTGACGTTCATAGGTGCATGTAATATGCCTAATTTGAAGAATAAACTACTTTTACTTTTACTTTTTACAAAAAGATTTTTTTCAATTCGAACCAGTAGTTCCTGAGATTAGCACGTTCAAACAAACAAACAAATAAACTCTTTAGCTTTATAATATTAGGATAGATTTATAATATTAATATTAGCACATATTAGTATAGATAACTCGCATATATAAGTATATCTTTTATTTTTCAAATTTCAAAATTTCCAAAAAATGACTCGACAAAAAAAATCTATATAGTTATCGAACCTGCCCACAAAATTTTACGAGAATCGGTTGAGAAATGCGACTTGTAGAGGAGAACATCTGGTCAGACAGACAGACACACGGAATAATTTTTGTCGGTAGCTGAAATGGAAACGATTCGCTCGCTTCGCTCGCTGGGTCAACTACTGCGCAACCGTAATATTGACAGTATTTCGTCAAGTGAGGAAATCTCACATCATCAGTAAGCTTAAGTCAAAGAACAAAATACCGACCACATATCTCCGTTGTCAGGAAGTCGTCTAAATTTTACCAAGACTTTTTTCATGCTATGTTCTGTCCATAAATGCTTGGATTCTAAAGTTCAAAAGTGGTAGACCTATTGTATTGACTGACTGTACTACGCAATTACTTATTTTGAGTTGAGACTTTTACAATTAATAAACGTTCAAGAGCAATTGACTGACCCAACTGCATAAAAAAGTTGATGTTATCGCACTCGATAACTAAGCGGCTATTACACGCCAATTAACCGTCGGTAATTAGATGCACCCTACTCATTAACATATGTAGTTAACAGTTCACTTAAACGGCGATGCGCTTATCTAGTCTTTAGCCATTATTAGGGCTATTGATTAAGAGAAATATATGAGTGCAATCTTACAAGATTTATCTCTTTCGTAATTGAATTGACAAAGATCGGATAGATTATTATTTAAAAAATCCAACGACTATGTACGACGAATTTCTAAGTGATTGCAAGTTTATGTAAATACAAGGAATTCCTGACATAAAGTTAGGAAATGTCTCTTAATGTTATTTTTGTATGACGTATTTAAAATATGTAACTACTGCACGGTTATAGCTATTTACGATACAAGGGTTGTAAAACAAAGAAAGGCCTATATCGCAGACGTTTGAGGCCCGAGCCACAGGCGAGGGTCATAAATATGCGAGAGAGGGCTTTCTGTTTTACGACCCGCGTTTTGTACACAATTTTACGTCACCACTTGGCCAGTGGGCTTTTCCGGACGCGCTGCGTGCGGAAAAACGCGCTTTTTGGCAAGGTATGGTGTAAATTTTATTTTGACTCTGCCTACGAAGTTGGTGGTCCAAGGATCGAACCCCGGTCAGGGCAGCTAATTGTATGATGAATACATATAATATGTCTGAAATCCTGGATGTTTTCTACGCATTTAAGTATGTTTTTATCTATTTACGAGTATATAATAAGTATGTACGTCTTTTTTCGCCTAGTGCCCAGCCCATAGTACAAGCTGTGGGACAGATCGATTTGTGTACAAAAGGTAATGTAAGAATACCGAAAAGATATTTAAAAGAGAGAGTGCTGCGAGAAGTCAATCCTGAAGAAGAACACATAAAGGAGAAACAAACCGGCCAAGTGCGTGTCGGACCACGCACAAAGAAAGGTTCCGTACCGACACCTCCTCATCTACATTTAAAACGATACAATACATTTAATCAAAAAAGGTCGTATCTTCATAGGAATCTTACGGCACTGACACCATTTTGTTTTGGCACGACAGTTTTTTAGCAATAACTCAAAAACCGTTACACCTATCTTGTTCAAACTAAAAATCGTTGAAAGAATTTATTAATGTACATCATTTTATTTATTTTTTTAAATTTTAAACTTCATAGTTTGGAAATTAGAGTGGGGAGGAGACTCACTTTTGACGGAAAAGTTTTGTATAAACCTCTATGTCATTTTTAAAGACCTATCTATAGATACACTACACGCCTATGTGCATTGAAAAAAAAAATTGACCCCCCTGTTACATTGTGTATGGGGTGCCCCCCCGGTTTAATTTTTTTTTCGTGATTTCACATCATATTTCTATAGCGGTTCATAACACACACCTTCACATCAAATTTCATAATTGCAGTGGTCATAGTCTCCGAGTAAATCGGCGGTGACATACGGACGGACGGACTGACGAATCTATAAGGGTTCCGTTTTTGCCATTTCGGCTACGGAACCCTAAAAAAGAACACAGACGAAACATGTCGCATGTGGTGCCAATAAATACGTGAGTTACAATTACAATTAGAATTATATCTTATTTGTATCCTACTAAGAAATATCCCTGTCTAAAAGTAAGATTTCATAATTTATGTTTGCTTTATTTAGGACTAAGCTTTAGTATTTTTTTTATTTCTTCTGTCGTCTATAATGGTGGGGTGGTCGTCTATAACATGGTTGCCACTAACCGCTAATGTTATCTAACAGTATCATTTCTGTACGGTCACGGACTTTAATTGTTGAGCCATTTAGAGCTCAGTTTATACTGAACACTTTATAGCTAACTATGATATCCAATATAAAGTGGGCTCTAAATGGCTCAACAATTAAAGTCCTTGAGGCATGGTATCCTAGTGTCAGCATAAAATGTAACTGTTACTTTTTTTTGGGAACAAACTATTTGTTTTTTTTTTGTATTAGTAGTAAACCATTTTTAGTAGCATAAGTCTCCTGAAGATCATTTCAGTAACTACCGTACTATGAAGTATCCACAGTGTGGGCCATCATTAAAATAAGCATATACTTTACATAAACATTAATTCATATCATTTGTGAATATTTAAACCCCATCATTTTAGAATTAAAACTGACCACTATAAAATTAAACTTGTCAATACGTAATTCCAAATTATAAGCATTCAGCGGCTTCCCGTTCATTGGAGCACACATCCTCTAATTAGCATAAGCGTTAACATAAACAAATAGATAGACGATAAGGATCATCGTCACGTAATGCCGGCTATTCATTACGGCAATTAACACGTTGCACTATAAATTAGTTGCGCGGTCTACCGTGAATGGCACGCCTTGTATTTAAACTTGCGATGCCATTGATACGAGTATTTGGGTTCTGTATTTGTTGATAGGCATTTGTTTACTGGTGGAACTACCTGTATACACTTTGATTAGTGTTTAGTGCGAGTTTATAGTATAGGAGCATGTTCTATCTTTATGCGAGTAGCTTTTGTATGGACTCGCACAAATCACTTATCAATGTGTAAACTGGCCATTATACTGAGAATTTGATTGTGACAAGTTATATATTAGGCAAGTTGCCATTTCTATCTATCTAAACAATCGATCCAGAATCGGTCTCACGTTCGAGTGAACTCACTTTCTCAAAAAAACACGAAAGAAGCCGAGCAAAAGCTCGGTCGCCTAGGTACTTTATATCTTTTAACTAGCATTTCTTGTTCCTCTATACACTAGTGGTTCTGTGAGCTGCAGACCTCGCACAAAAAAATTTTTTTTTTTTTCAAATTACAAAATTTCCAAAACTGATTCGAATAAAAAAGCTATTTAATTATTAAACCTGCTCACAAAATTTCACGAGAATCGGTTGAGAAATGCGAACTGTAGAGGAGAGCATCCGGACAGACGGACAGAAAGACATACGAAAGAATTTTTGTCGAAAGCTGAAACGGAGACGCTTCGCTCGCTCGGTCAATAACACTTATTTATTTCGAAGATCTCGGAAAGAGTTCTAACCATTTTGACGAGCATTCAGCGGTTTAGGGGAGCAAATAAATCGTTCTAGCTTGGCCCTTTCCTTGGTCTCCGGAAAAAGTCGTATTCTTCAGGAGAACACCAGCAAATCTCGGTCACCCAGGTACTTTATAATAATCCTATACTATTAAACAAGCAACAATTGCTTGTAATTGAAATCTCGAAAACCGCTAACGATCTTAATGAAATTTACAATATAGGGGTTTCCGGGAAAGAAAAAAATATTTTGCTATATCTCATCTTCGGGAAAACTCGTATACTCCGGGGAAACACAAGCAACGCTCGGTCACCCAGGTACTACTAAAGTAAAAAATGATAACAACTAAATAAATAGGTAGGTATTCAGTTTTCGGCAGCTTTGGCGACATTACTCATAACCAGGAGCTCATACCTACTAACAGACGACAAAGTAGTAAGTATTGTTATTCTATCTGCGATCTTCTGTAAGGTGGATGAATGTCATTCTCCAGTTGGGGTGATCCAAATGTAATGCGAAATCCCCATCTTCAAACCTATCCTACTGTCATTTCAGTTGCATCCTAAATAAAAAAAGCTTTTTTTTATCGGTTCTACCGTACATTCCCGTACACTTGTACCTTGTATGTACAGTATGATCTGCGTATTCATAAGTCAAAAGCGGTTATGCGATAGGATTATAGACAAAGAAGTCAGTAGTTATTTATGTACACGTGAATTGGCCACTTCTCGCTTACTTAACATGATCGCTTGTCAATGCGTAGGCTTTGTAATATCAAACGCTAGCTTTCTCAAACTCGCATTTCACTAAATTATATGATTCGAAAAACGACACTAACCTCTGTATAATTAAGTTCAAATTTCAATAATAGGCATAGACGGTGTGGTCGACAAAGTAAGCAGTCGATATCAATATTTCATTGACTAAACAGGAAGCAATAAAATGTATCGATGTCGCCACTAAATTCCCACATGTTACCTTACAACAGCTATGCGTAATTTGTTAATGTTTAAATAATTAAATGACCGTTAGTTTTTTACCGTCGTGCATGCAACGTATTGTTTTCGGGAGATACCTCTGCTATGTAGGCGATTTCGCGGTGTTCTAGCTACATTCAAGAAGATGGGGAAACAAGTCACTCAAATATCCTAAATTACCAGGAATTCATTTCAGACGGAACCGCAAGATGTCCACTCCGAAGTTCCATTATACTGGGTGATTTCGAAGTCGTGATCCCGAATGAGAAATTGTGATGTAGATAATCATACTGAACAACTATTCCTATGGGACCAACCACGTAATCGCAAAAAAAACAGCAATCCCATAGTAAAACCTCGAGTCTTACTTTTTTTCTTGATTTTCAGGTTGGTCCCTTGGGAAAAGTTGTTCAGTATGACCATCTACATCAGATTTCTCATTCAGGATCACAACCCCGAAATCACCCAGTATAGGTACAATATATAATTAGTGATCAGTTCCGAAGATTACCCTACAGGCCTACACACAATTGTACACCTTCATTTCACAAACATGAGCTTTTTTTAATGTATACAGGATGTTTTTATTGAATTCCGTTAATTGCGAGGGCACTATTCTGAGATGAAATAAAGTAATCTTCTCTAAGACACTAGTATCCCAATTCGTACCATTTCGAAGATAATCAAGAATTCATTTTCGTTACTTAACACCCCTAGTATAGTATAAAAGATCCTTAACAATTAAACAATGTTGACGTGCTTGTCATTCAAATTCCGAATTGTCATACTTGACATTAACTTTTGCTTAACTCCAGGTTAACTCTTAAGGACGGTTTTCATTCACCCTTGGTGGTATAATGAATTATTTTTATGAAATAGAAAAAAAAATAACTTGAATTTTGAAAAACTAAATATCCTACGTTGTTTCTATGGCTATACACGGCTATATGCTTGAAGGAACGGAAATCAATAAACACACCCTGTATAAGAAGATACCTTCTTTTTAGGTCAAATATATAGTATAGATAAAATCCCTTTAATTACAACGTGTCTCATCGAAATCCACACAATTACGAAATTACAGTTATAAATCCGGAGACAAAACCCTCTCGGCCGCGCAGGTAATTTATGGTGGGCTACGAATAATCACTGGGACGTCGTATAAATTGTGCACCATTTGTAAAATAGGAATTACGCGCTGTCACCCTCTGCAGATAACTTCTGTTAATGCTTTTTTCGGGCTTACCTGCTGAACTTTAAAAGTGAAAATACTTATGATTTTTAAAATAGAAAATTATAATAAAGCCCAAATACACCAGAGTTTAATGGATTTTATTTTCATGAGTGCTCTAATAAGAATATGTCCTATTATTATAAAAAAATTCGACGCATATGGACATAGACATAGACATTATTTATTGGTAATAACACATTACAGACAATCTAGCAACGTAATAATAATAACTGGTTCAATGTATTCAAAAGGTACTTAAATACAAAACATAGTACATGGCAGTCCCCTTTTTTAAATCATCATCATGCCAGCCGAAGGACGTCCACTCCTGGACATAGGAAGAAAGACTTCCTCAATTGTGTATTTTAAATATCTATCGTTAAATTTAAATAATCACAATTATTTAAGACTGGCGCTAGTGGACCCGTTATAACCCTCTTAAGGCCGTGCACTGTAAAAAACGCCGTACTGCAAAAATAGGAGATTATAAAGGCTGATTTTCGGATATATCAGTCTTAACTAATTATTGTTTCACTGACGAGAACTGAGACGTGATTGTTTCAAATTTTTTTGATTCAAGTACTGTCCGGATTTTTGGATTTCCAATCAGTGTACGTAGGCAACACGTTATCAAACGGCGAAACCTATTCTAAAGTGCTGATATTTTACTTACCTTAAATCTGCCAAGGTAAAATATAATCTCCCTCATGTTAAAATTTGAATGCTTGTCATCTAATTCAGTATGCAGGTATAATTATTATTGCCCTACAAAAGGTGGTGTAGAAAATGTTTTAATTTGTATTGCTTTGAGAAGAATGCAGTAGAGCATGTAGCTGCAGAAAAGCTGGATTGAAATGTTAGTTCTATTGTTTGTGGATTCTGTAGTGGGCAGGCAGGCGAAAATATGTACATCAAAAATTGAGAAAGAGATCGGGGATAATATTGACGAAATTTCACAATGCAAGGAGACTGAAAATGCCTGCGCGAATAATGAAGTTATCGACGTCAACCTACCTGGAATCTCAAAACGGTTTAAAAATAATTACTATAAAAAATTCAATCTGAAAAATATAGATTTTTTTTTGTAAATATAAAATTTTCTCCCTCTTGTAACTTTTATCTATACGACGTACAAAATAAATGAAATAATTTTTTTTTAATTTTATTGTCTTTATACTTCTCATAGACACTATGGTCATAAAGTCAACTGTTGAAGCATTATGTAAAAAAGAACAAATTTTGGACCATTCAATTCAAGATGGCGGCTAACGCTATGACCCCTCGAGGTCTAAAACTTAAATTTTTCATGAGTAGCCTATATTTAAGCAATACAAATTAAAACATTTTATACATCACCTTTTGTAGAGCAAAGCCTCTTTTTTGTCCCCACCGATTGGATTAACCAACTATAAGTACATATATTTGATTTTGCATTTTTGATAGCAAATTCCCAATTCATGTGAATATTGATTCTTCTGTTTTTTTACGTCAATGTCATAATCAGGTTTCTTGGCAGAACACCATTCAACCGTTGGCCGTGGTGGACGTGAGATCTACTTATTGCAGAAAAAGTGGCAAAATATTTTACGTAATTGGAAAGTAGAGCAATATATGAAGACCCAGAGCTTCAATCATCAGGGTAAAAGCTAACGGTCTTCTTATGTGGCCGCTCAGATGCGCCTAAATTAAATAAATAAACACGCATGGTACCAGGTTCAAATCGCGATGATTTTTAAAATATTTCAGTTTTTTAGATTGTACTCTAGGTACCATGTTTTATAAAGTTTTTACTATGCCTAAAGTCATTTTGGTCTCTTTTGTATACTTTAATAAAGCTCAGGGCGTGGTTTTAAATAACTAAAGTTGACACGTTGGATCCCCTTAAGTTAAGTCTGTGAGTTGAGGTGGTTGACATTTATTATGATCAATTAATATGGTAACAAAATGACTCGCTTGCTCGATAATAAAAGAACGTCAAATGTGTCTATTGGTACTATAGGCAAATGTGCCATTATCGAATGTATTATATTTAACACATTGTTATCCAGTTGATTTTTTTTCGACCAACGCTTTGACCATGCGTACATTACAGTATTCACAGTCTTGAATTATTCGCATGCTTGAAAACATCATGTATTCAAGAATACTTAATGTTTTCAGTATTTTTCTTAATTATCTAATGTTGTGTGAATGTCATAAAAGAACTGTGTCAAATGAAACCATTGCCATTGAAAATGAGTTACAAATAAGTTATTTAGAAAGTGAAATAATAAAAAGTGATTTAATCAGTTCATTGAAGTACAGACCCGTAAATCCTGAATTTCACGCAAGCCTGAAATATGATTCTATCGATTCAATATATAATCATCTCAGATACAAAAGGTCAGAAAATATTACAAAGATGCAAAATTTTAAAAATAACTCAAAATATATGAATGTGACACATACATCTGGAAACAAAACTCAAAGCGGAAATGCGACTTTAAAACGAATATTTAAATAAAGCGACGGGTCTTCAATAGGTAATCCAGCAAATAACAATTATTTATTAAGGAACATTAAAACTGAACAAATAAATTCAACACATCTCAAGAGGATACGCGAACAAACAAAAGATAAGGCTCCTTTGATACCCAGCCAGGGAAAATACAAGCAAAGACAACCTTTAAAAGATAGTAGAACCAAACCGAAACAAAGAACTTCTTCGCTAATAGACCAAAATAAACAAGAGAGGATATTAACCGGCCAAACAAAACCAGATAGCTCATCTTCTTCAACAGACAGCCGAAAAAAAATTAGGAAGAATGGCAGTAACAACAAACAAGGAACAATAACATCTTTACAACAACACGGACCGGGAAAAACAAAACTAAATGGCTTGCCTTCTTCAGTAGTCGGTCAGCCAAAAGACGAAAATACTTTTACACTATGGAAAAAAGCCAACAATACAGACAGTTATTTGGCCAAACAAAAGACAGTAACGTGGCTTCTTCAACAATTCATCCAGTAAAAGAAAAGGAAAAATCTTTAGCCAGCAGCAAGCCTAAACTGGAGCATACGACTCCTTCATTGAGTGAACAAAAAAAACAAAACAAGAGTACAGCTGATCAGACAGATAACAAAAAAGGCAACCATTTTTCATCATCAGGCCAAGCTAAAGGAAAGGAAGATAAAACAGAAATAAGTGAGAATACATCGCGCAAAATAAATAAAGAGCTTAATAAAGACATGAGAGGCGTACATGATGATTTTACTGTATCATTACTTTCTGATTGACCAATCAATTACAATGTAGGCCTTACAGATAAGAACCTTCAAATTTAGTCGCAGGGTGCTGTTGTTGATCTTTCGACTGTTAACGGTACTGTAAATACTGACTTGGATCGCATCTCAGACTGGAGTCGCAGTTATGGGCTCATCGTTAATTCTGCTAAGACACAAGCTATTATAGTTGGTAGTTCCAAACAGATCTCAAAAATAAATTTTGACAACCTTGATCCTATTTATTTCAATGATGTACTGATTTCATATTCACAGCAGGTAAAAAATCTGGGAGTTATTATTGACCGGACTTTATCTTGGGTACTGGGGGAGGCCTATGTCCTGTTGGGGCATTTACCCCCCATGAAATTGGGGGAGGCCTATGTCCAGCAGTGGACGTCCTAGGGCTGATATGGTGGTGGTGGATATTTCCTACCTCGATCTTACTGAAGATCAACTTAATAAGCTTGAGCGCATCCAAAACGTCTGCATACGATTCATATTTGGGTTACGCAAGTATGATCATGTCTCCTGTTTTCGCTCTCAGCTTAAGTGGCTTCCTATTCGTTATCGTCGTAACTAACACATTCTGTCCCTTCTATACACAATTTTTTTTCACCCCGCAACTCCTCGCTACCTCAAAGAACGATTTACTTTTCTGAAATCGGTTAGATCTTCCCGAAATTTGCTTCTCACTGTCCCGTCCTCTTCTTCAAAATTTTATAATTGTTCTTTCACTTTTCAAGCTACTCTACTTTGGAACTCTCTCCCCGTGGAATTGAGGCGTGCTAAATCTATTGCTGCATTTAAATCACAGCTAAAAGAACACTATCTGTCCCTTCCATGATTCTTTCATCCTACTATCTGCTTCTTTCGACTCTATGGCTGATATTGTAGTTACTATGTATATATATATATTCATATTGATTTATATATGTAGGAATGTATTTATTTATGTTAATTAGTATGATTTATGTATGTGTGCTTTAATATTTACGTTTACTTATAATACGTTTGTTGCTTTTTCTGCTAGGTTGTCTGGAAGAGATTGCTCTTTAGCAATAAGACCGCCTGTTGTTTACCTCTAGTTTTAAGTTTTATACGCTGTTATAATAAGCAATGTAATTTATTGAGGTGCGCAATAAAGAGTTTTTGTATTGTATTGTAATGTATTGTATAAGAAAACTACGGATTCTAGTGCAGGCAAAACGATCAACACAGATGTGAAGGATGATATTGATATAAGATATGATAAAGATACGAGTAAACTACTTTTCACTGGAACAATATTAACTAAACAAATAAATTTGGCGCTAGACCTTTCTGTTAAGAAGGAGTCGTCTTCGGCTCCAAAATCCTTGTCGGGAACAATAATCACTTGAATTTAGAGTAAATAAATGAAATTATTACTTTAAACATTATATTATTCATCAGTAATGTAATGTACAGAATGTTTTCAAGGATTCTTGATAACCTAACATTTTTATTTATTTATGCTATCCGATTATATAATTAAAATTGCCATTAGAAGCATATTGTAATAAAATGTCGTTAAGAAAGGAAACATAATAAAAGCTCTAAAAAAAACTACAACGTAGTTTGCTGTGATACAATATTTTAATTTACTTCGCTCTAAGAACCATTATCATTATCTTACATGCAATATTTCCTTACACACACATCAATTGATGTCTTATATAAAACCTTGAAAAACTAAGCATAGACACGATAGAACGTCCTCGAAATTCACTAATATTCATAACATGCACTCGCTTGGATCTCGAAAAATACACCTCAATACTCCCTTGTGGAATTTTTAATAGTTTCACCCTTTCAGGCGTCAGTGTTTAATGTATTTGGAATCTGTCTCGAGGCTCTATCTATTGGAAATGGCTGTTTCCAACTACTTTTGGCCTTCAGAAGTACTTCTAACTAGGAGTAATAAATCCAGCGTAAGGCCGGCTAGTCTCTGCATAGAGGAGATTGGTGCGATTTGGCACTGTCATGTTCGTAACATAATAGTATCACATTTATTAATGATCACAAAAAGTTTGATGGTATAAATTTGAGGTTTGAAGTATGATTTGTTCACATTCTTTAATTTATTTTATATAAGTAATTGTAAACACTGTCCCGTCAAACTTAGAGTTGGCTGGCTTAGAGTAGGCCGAGAATGCCAAGCTGGGGCGACCAATTGTGCCAAATTACTTATACTTATAATTCATTACTATAGCACTGGACTGGAGCGGGCTAGGTTGCTCGCGTCAGATGCTAAAGAGTCCGGTGAATGGCTACATGCATATCCTTCGCCAAACACTGGGACCTTCTTGGAAAGCAGTTCAATAGTGTAATTATTTCAAATATAATTATAAAAGTACACGAAACATATGAGCATGCCTGTGCCTTTATTTTTGTACCCATCTGTTGTGTGGATATATATATATATTTTCATCCCCTTCTATTCATTCGAATATGTTATTAATATTTTAGCGTATGTTTTGTGCTATTTGAGTATACATTTTAATTTACAGCCATTATTATTCCCACTGCCAACGTCTTAAAGAATCTTACACAATTAAAATTTAAACCTGTTGTCCATTTTCGCCCGACTTCCTCCCAGCACTGTATCGCAGTCTGGAAGCTTTATACGAATTTCTCCACGAAAATACACATTAATATTAAATGGCTTGGAAATGCTGCGTTGTTGGGGAGGTGGGGGCGGATGGGTGCAATAAAAAGAAGGCGATGATACACTTAGAGTTTCGGCTTGTGTCTAATTTAAATTGAATTTAGCTTGAATAATGAAACGAGGAAATTGGATGGGTTTTTAGTTTGAGACGTGCTCGCGTAAATGAGATTTTTAACTAAGCGACTTGGAGATTGGAACGTTCGTATTTTTTAATTAAAACGGAAACACGGAACGCTTTTGCAAATAGCAAAAATGTTTCAATCTAAGTTCCAGGTACCCTTTTATAGGCTACAGGGAGTTTTGTCTTAATGTAATAACCTATATGCATACTTGCTATTGTTGGATGCGGGTGGCAAAGGATCGGTCATTGTGCCACTCTTTGGGGGGGGGGGGGGGAGACTTAAGTCCACCAGTGTACGTCTTTCGACTGATATGATGACGATGATGACTTGCTACAATAGCTGCAGCGCAGTTTTCAATTGTGCAGTACAGTTTTCTTACTTTGCAGCCAAAATGTTTTATAATCGAACACATAACACTTTTAATCGTATGTAAAAACTTTGGTTACATTTGTCTATGGGTAGGCACTAAAGACGCGACTTCAATGCTCACAAATTTCAGAGATTAGGGTAAGACATACGTTAATGTCAATGCCAAGCGTGGCGATTATGGCATTTACCCCCCATGAAATTGGGGGAGGCCTATGTCCAGCAGTGGACGTCTTTCGGCTGATATGGTGGTGGTGGATACGTTAATGTGTGCAATGGATGACAAAATCAAACATTTATTCTGCAAATAGGCTACAAGGGCATGCGTACATGTCAAAAGATAATATTTACATACATATATTTGTCGGCCTCTTTAGCCTAGTTGGTAGTGACATTGCCTCCGAAGCTAGAGGTCCCGGGTTCGATTCCCGGTAAGGGCATTTGTTTCTGTGGTGAGCAGAGACATTTGTTCCTGAGACTTGGATGTTTTCCATGTATTTAAGTATATATCTATTAAATATATCGTCGTCTAGTACCCATAACACAAGCCTTATTGAGCTTACTGTGGGACTAGTTCGACTTGTGTAAAAAATGTCCCCTAATATTTATTTATTTATTTAAATAAGCCTTACTATAAATAATAACTAAATTAAATGTAACTAGTGGCTCTGTGAGCTGAAGACCTCGCAATTATTATTATTTATTTAATTTTAATATTTTGAAAAACTGACTCAACAAAAAAAATCTATATAATTATCGAACCTACTCACGAGAATCGGTTGAGAATTGCGACCTGTAGATGAGAACATCCGGACAGACAGACAGATATACGCAATTTTTTTTGTCGAAAGCTGAAACGGAGACGCTTCGCTCGCTCGGTCAATAAATGAGAATAATAACAAGATGAGGAATGACAAAAAACAAACGCTAATTATCGTGACTCTTAAGTTGGTATACATATAAACAAATCCTTCGATTTCTAAATATGCAGCAACCGCAACAAGAAAAGCGTAAGTTCTATATATTAGGTCGGTATGGATACAGTCGAGTAGACATACAGTCGAGCTCGAAAACATGTACATAGACATACCTAGTGATCAAAATATAGGAACACAATTTTATAGTGAAGGGTCTAATACGATTGCTGTTACTATGAAGAACGTGTATTTGTTAATGAATTCGACCGCACCTACGTTGTAACTAATAAATTTAAAGATCAAAATAAAAATCCTGTGAGTGTATGAATCAAATATAATATTCACAAGCAATGTTGTTACAAGGGAATGGATATTCAAAATTAGACCGCTCTAGTTCCATTAAAATTATCTATTTATCATTCGGCTATGAAAGTTTAACAATTTGTTTTTACTATCCATATATAAGCTTACATTGTAATATAAACATAAAAACAAAAGACTCCGATCGTAATCCCTTTAACTAATATAATATGTGGAAAGCGTTTCCTATCATAATAAAACTTGTTGTCCCCAGGCCACAGCATTCCTACAAGTGATTTGGCTTACGAGCGCACCCATCAACTCGGGGAATGTCAACCGAGCCATTTCCCTTACAAAGCTCGCCGTACGTGTTTTCCTTACATTAACTACGTAACACTATCCCCCCAGCCTCCACCCGCTAGTTCCAACATCCAATAAGAGGTGGCGCTGCGCGAAACTAGCGCTGCTCTCTTTCACGAGCAATTTACTCCTTACACTAATTAAAAGAGCGAGCGAGAGACCACGCCCTACCCAAGAACAAACAGAAGGGGGGAGCCCGGTGCGCCAATCAGAACGCTTGATTATTTGTAATTAGAACGCCGTGCTCTTTCTTGGTGTGAGATGACCAATGGGATTTCGTAGTTAACGGTATTATTTTTGTCATCGGAAGGAAATTCTCAATGTAATTATAAATTCTAGAGACGGAGATCTCATTTGCTGTGAGTAATCAGGGCGACAAAAGGGCGTTTTGTTTTGAGAATGCTTTTATCTAATGACTTTCCTTGTTATATACGAGAGATAAAAACGAAAATAACGTAGTCATACAAACATTATAAGGATATAGATGAGCATATACTATTTTATTTGTAACTAAACTAAGTTTCTACGTCTTAGAAAAATAACTTCATACGCAAGCAAACATTTTATTTCCATTCCACAAATCCACAAAACCTTCCAACCGAGAAACTTATCAACATTTTGAAAAGACTCAGTAACTATACAAAAAGTCCGCATTGAAACAGCACAATCATTCACTAAGGGAGAACTTCTGTCGGAAAATCTAGGAAGAATCAGGCCGGCCACAATGAACGGACCAACTTCGAGCGAGTTTGCATATAGAGATAAAAGTGGGGAATATTAATGTGAATCGCCGTCTCCCAAGTCCCCCTTCTCCCCTACCTCCTTCTGGGGAGGGGGGGGGGGGCACATTCTTCCAGGGCGGACCACGGGACAGTCGTGATTTTAATTATATTGCGACGTGAGACCGGCGAGAGTTATGGCGTGGAAATTTCACGTTTTATATATTAATTTCTCTTTTTGTAGGTATTGTTTGGTAAATATTTACTCATTGTTGTTTCTATTCTTCAACCTTAACTCTAGATTTAAGTTATGTATTCATGAAAGACATTTCCTCCAGGTGCGTTTATCGTAAAGTCATAATATATCTCAATTCGATTACGCAATTTTATTTTACTGAAACCCAGCTGAAACCATACGGCTTCTTGGGTCTTGTTACATGCATTTTTGCATAAACGCATAGTAAATTGTAAGTGTACGCCTCAAACTCATATTGAACGGGATTGATATTGATTGGTACAAAATTAAGACTTCGCATTTACATACTCTCACCCTTTTCGAACTTCTCTATTCCCCGTTCTATTTATGACGACTTAATCCTACAGCTTATGGGTATTTATCAACAGCATACATACATACATAAACTCACGCCTATATTCCCAACAGGGGTAAGCAGAGCACTAGAAAAATTCTTTTCTCAAACATGCAATGAAATATTGATGCTGCGAAGTATGACGTTTCAGGTGCGGCTAGGACAAGAGGTCGTTAATGGAATTTCATATAAATCTTGCAGGCCTAGGCCGGCAAAGTCCTCTTTTTTAATTTCCTTTCCACATAAATTAGTGGCACAGGCATCATAACATTCTGCCACTATGCGTATTAAAAATAAAACTTTGTTTTTTTTTGTTGTTTATTTCATTGCATGTTTGAGAAAAGCACTATACATACCTCGGCGGGAAATATGGGGTTGCCCGCCTCAGACCTATCCTGCCTCGCATGTCTTCGGCCGGCAACCCCTTTCGTCCCGGCCTCTGTACAATTGCAGGTTTATAGATGGAGAAAAGGTTTTATCAGTGACAGGTTGCTAGCCCATCGCCCACAACACAATTCAACCTGGTTCCCATAGTCAACTCTTACGACACCCAAGCGAAGAAAGGGGGTGGTGCTATTCTAAACCGGCACCGCACGGAATTCTTCAAAAGCAGCAGATTGATGGAAATTACCTACTTAAAATATGTTTAGTTAATAACTACATTAAAACTTGCCAATAAAAACATATTAATACCGGTCTGAAATAAAAGTCAAAATCAATTAGGATTTCTTTTCTTATTATATCGATGTTCTAAGACACGGTACCAAATCAAAAGTATGTACTATTATAAAGGCTATCCTTATTATAAACGTTCATGAATTCTATTTTAGATGAAATACAAGTTAATCTTCGTTTGTTCGTGAGACATAGGGACAAGACAAGACTCATTCAAGTTATAAGAGTTTCGTTAATTAGGGTTCCGTACCCAAAGGGTAAAACGGGACCCTATTACTAAGACTCCGCGCTGTATCTCATGAACCGTGATAGTTAGACAGTTGAAATTTTCACAGATGATGTATTATTTCTGTTGCCGCTATATTAACAACAAATACTAAAAAACAGAATAAGATAAATTTTGAAGGGGCTCCCATACACAACAAACGTGTTTTTTTGCCGTTTTTATCGATAATGTAAATATTTCCTATTAAATGTTTTTTTTCCTTTTTAGCGTTGTAATAACAATACAATACAATACAATATGCTTTATTGCACACCTCAAAAAAGAATTACAGATAGAAACAGCAATATGTATCACGTGTTGGATTAGTCTGTAAGTGATATGTATATTTAAAAAAAATGGTACGGAAACCTTCATGCGCGAGTCCGACTCGCACTTGGCAGGTTTTTTATAATGTCCCATTAGTTTTTAGTACCTACTTATTTGCCTACTGTGAATCAAACAACTTCAACGCATTCACAAACACGCATTTTTTTCATAAATCAAACATTTATCCGATCTCCATAAATAACTTGGTGTATAATACGAATATTGTCCAGCTAGAGAAGCAAAGAAAGTATAATGGTGTCCCGTCTTAACCCCTTACACAAATAAATATTCAAGTCACATAAATTTCGACAAACTAAAATGTCAATAATGTTTTAACTTTGTATGTGATACATAGACAACTCTAAGTTTTTCTTTAGGAGCGCAGAATACTACCCTCAGGAGCAAAAATATAGAATTTTTGTATGAAAATGTTATCCCTACTAAGTGCAGGTACTTTCACGTTTTTACCCTGGAGTCTTTCAACACTTTTAATGCTTTGGTGAACATAGATATTTTTTACTAAGGATGTTTGTTTCGGACAAGGATATTTTATAAAGTGCTATTTTGACTAAAAATTACATAGTCTATAAATCGCTGGAATTCGTAGTCCCAATGAAGATAACCAAACTCATATTCGTTGTTATACTGGACTTAATTTCATTGTCTGGAACAAATCTAGGGTTAATTAGCGAATCAACTCCTATACCTAATATTCTTTAATATTTAATTACAATCCCATTCAAATTGCCACCTAAATTCAAGCCCATTCAACCCGTTAAACAAAAATCCTCACACACATACTCTCACATATGCACGTATGTAAATACAAACGTTAAGCTAAGGATGTGTGATGCTGGGTCTCATTATCGACCTAGGGTCACGGCGCATGCTCCGGTAACGAACGCCTATAGCGACGGTTCATCGCTGTAATTGAGTTACGACTTTATACGTAGCAATTTTGTTTTTAGGGTTCCATTTTTGAATTTCAACGGACGACGTAGAGGACGGTGAAGACATTTCGTGTTGCAAGTGTCTTGGTCGCAGGCAGACGCGACATCTCACGTGGCGCGACGCGAGTCTTATCGCGACCAAGGATGTTGCAATGCATTCGAAACTTCGATGTAGATAATTAGATAATAAGTATAATAACGAAAGCAATTGTTTCGATATTTATCAACTTTAACTGTATCTTCTGGACCTACTATGTTCTTTTTTAGCAGTCCAACAAAGTGTTACTGTATTGTATTATGTATTTTGGCCAAGAGTTAATTAGAAACTTACGATTTGCATTCAAATTTGATATCAATGGGTCACGGATGGGTCAGAAAGACAAAACCGAATGCGAAAATCTGATTGATTCATCATCACAGTGGCATTGGCAAGTGTCAGCAGTCTGCTACCTAATGCTTAGTTAATGAAAAAAGATCTTGGTACTTATTGTATTTTAGATTTATCAATAAACACGATTTTACGATTGAAATTATAGTACAATGTCACAATGTAGATTGCATGACAAATATTCTTGTGATTTTTTATTACAAATTGTGAAAATATTTTAATTACGTGGGGTAAGTTTGTTTTTAAACTTTAAGAATATAATCAGGCATAGATATACAGAACCCCTCTCATCATGTATCGAGGGTACTTCACAGGCTTTTCTCTTAGAATCGGGTCGAACGCTAATTGGGGCCAAATTTTTTGCCTTTTCTCGAACAAATATTGGATTAGGCGCATAATTCGGGTCAAATAGACAAGTCCTTCAAGGCTTTTGATGGAATTTTCTCGAGTTATGTTTCTAAGTTAATTGCTCTCTCTGAAAATTACGTCTTTCTTTCTTGTATATTAAGTTACTAGGAATATGATGAATAATTTCAGCTTTCGCATTAACCGCTAATCTTATTTTGTATAAAAGGTTTTGTATATTAACAATAAAGCTGTTGTTGAATAGGGTTTGTTTCTTTAATAATGCTCAGATAATTTTACTGTTATGTTATGTACCTAACGAGGAAAATTGAAGTACAAATATTGGCTTTAAATATTTCAGACAAAGTTGATAACTGTCAAAATAGAATTTAAATGACAGCTTTCGTTAAATTCATTATGGCTGCTTCACTATTACATGACTTATGCCTATAAGTAAATAAAATTCACAAATATGTATAAAGAAGATTAGAATGAAAATAATAATACTGATCCTGATATTTTTATACGCTAACATATTTTTTTTATTAAACTTCATCAATCTAAACTACAAAAATATTCCAGTAAATTTAGGTAATCTTTTTTATGCAGCTTAAAATTATGTTAAAGAAATCAATACCATTCTTAACCCTGAGACGGACGGCCCCATGTCACCGTAAGGAAAAACGGAGTAAGTATGAAATTGTTCTACGCAGTTACAACATTTCCCTCTACAATGGTTGCATGTTCAGCAGACTGTTAATAGAGCTGCAAAACAAAGGCAGACGTGAAACGATCTTGATACGTTAAAGTATTAGGTACTTTAATAACGAGAGAAATATTTACGAATTATATTTATTCTTACAAGACTTCAACTTTATCGCGTTAAAATATGGCACCGCCTGTTTTTATCCCATAGAAACAAGAAGATGATTACTTCCAACACGTTATTTAACGTTGATTACTCGTTATAAGATGTTTTTGAACAAAAAACATTATATTCACGATTTCATCAAGGTAATTAAAAAACGATATAGGTATATTATGTTTGTGTTTAAAAAACAGAACTTTATTCAGTACAAATTATTATCATGTAATTTTAATCTACAATGCAGGCTTCGTCAGGTGGGTACAGTTATAAATCAGCAACAGGCGTCGTCACACACATAACAATAAAGCAATCCGCAACAGGCTTCGTCAATTAACCTGAACTGAAACCTGAGCAACGCAAGATAAGATGGTGTTTTGACAGTATTAATATTATTTGAATCGCATAGTATCTTTCGTTTTTAAAAAAGTAAAAAAAGTAAAAGTAGTTTATTCTTCAAATTAGGCATATTACATGCACCTATGAACGTCAATAAACTACCACCGGTTCGGAAAAATAAACCTCTGCCACGAGAAGAACCGGCGTAAGAAACTCGGCGAGGTGTCATTTTTTCAAAACAATATACATTGTATAGTTAAATATAAAATTACAGTCTCAGTTACTACAAAAATAACAAGCTACAGTAGAAAACCTATTTTCGCGATAGATTAGCCGTGCAGGACACTATCACTGCCAAACATCCCTGTCCATGATGTAATCGTTTACCTTATAATATGCTTTTGAAATAAGTGTTTGTTTTACTACAGATTTTTATCTTATACAACGCTCTCATGATTAGAAAATTACTAGAGAGTAAGGCTACTTCTTCTTAGGACCTTTTGCACGCCTTTAATAGCCGAATACATGATACGACAATCCTATACGATTAAACAAGCAACATTTGTATATTTATTTGTTTGTAATTGACATGTCGAAAACAGCTATAACGATTTTAACGAAATTTGCAATATAGCGGTTCTCCAAGAACAAAAAAATCCTATCCTGTTATAAATAATAAACACAATAGTTAAATAAAAAAAAATTACAACCAATGATTAGGAATTAAATAGATTCTAAACGGGCGGCTTCAAAAGGGATATATTATATTTAATTAATTTATTTTTATATATTTATGTATTATTAAACGAGGAACATTTGTATATTTATTTGCTTGTAATTGAAATCTCGAAAAACGATTTTATTGAAATTTGCAACATACGGGTTTCTAATAACAAAAAAATATTCAGCTAAGTCTCTTCAGACTTAGTGGAAGTACATCGGCTGATATGATAATGATGATGATGAAGGCTACCTCAAGGGGCGCAGAAAGAATTCTTACTTATCAGCAAGTCGGCATTGACATCTTAGAAATATTCATCCTGCAGGTTCTTAGTCTACGATATTCTACCTATAACTACGATATTCTCAGAAATAACGAGAGTTTTTGTTCACTAATGAACAGCGCAGCTCAAGCATTCTGAGTCGCAGTAAATTACTCCTTTCCTTACCTTATATACTAAGGCGGGGGTGTTCGTTTGTTGACCACCACGTCAGAATAATATGGATAAGACTTGTGGAATTAGGCTTTTTACTCGGCTGTTTTTCTCTGCTGTATTATTATTTGGTTTTCCCAAGCTTTTGTGAACTAAACAACAACACATTTAGATTGGATGACCAAAGCCATCCAGACTAATCCATACTATCCATACTAATATTATAAATGCGAAAGTAACTCTGTCTATCTGTCTGTCTGTTATCTCTTCACGCTTAACACATTCGGTGCCGGTGACACGAAAAGTGTGTTAAACCGATTTAGATTAAATTTGGTATAGAGATAGTTTGAGACCCAGGAAAGGACATAGGTTAGTTTTTATTCCGAAAATCATTACTAAGCGGGTGAAAATGGGGGTAAAAGTTTGTATGGGCGTGCGATATTTAAGCCTGCGCCTACAACAATTTAATAGCAATTATTTCTATAAAATAACGAGTTGCACGCAGACGGAGTCGTGGGCAAAAACTAGTTCAACATAAATCCGCTTTATGAAGTGTTAGAAACTCGCTCAGTAGACGCTCGTTTCATAAGCTCTTTCCTCTACGTACGGGTTATGCATGTTATCGGCTACGACGATACCGCTGACGTAATTGTTGGCAATGAAATTGTTAAGAATTGACCTCAAAAATAAACACATATACCTACTGATTTCACATGGCAACGTGGCTAACCACGTGAGAACACATGATCTCTCAATAACCAGTTATTTTTCAGCCGTCGTGATTAAAATCGGCTAGGATGAGATGATAACAGAAAGAAAGAAAAAAAAATACCTTTACCTATTAACGTCTTCACAAAACATATTACAAAATATTTATGAATAAACAACAAACGACGCTAGAAAGGGCCCCACTCAGCAAAATGCCACGGCAAACCGTGAAGCTGGTTTTCAGTGGGGTCCTGCCTTAAATCTATCGAATGATGACACAGATGCAATCAACATAAAAGAAAGAGAAAAAAAATCTACCGTCATATTAATAGATTTGACGAAACGGCTGTAAGTGTGATATCAGGGCTCCTTTTGCCTTATTTAGCTGCTTGTAATAGCGTTGATGACATGAGCAAGCCGAACGATCCAGTGTCAGGGTTAATTTTCGTTTGCTGCAAGTTTGTTAGTTCGCGGACACTATGATTATTTACCAAAATCATCACTTAATTACCCAACAAATTTTTAGTCGCAAATTAAATCTCGTGTAGGTATGAAAATATAATATATATGAAACGTCTATTATTCGTATAACCAATATTTCGAAATTTTGATTCAAAATACTTATACGAACTCCTGACTCAAAGAAACTTTATTCCTATCGCGCATAAATCTTATTTTCATATACACTTTATTTTTGAAGTGGATACTTCATTGTTGCAGTATGAGCTGTATGAGTTAGCTGCCTTATACTCAACGTTTTCAATATTAGTTCTGTTACAAAAGCCAGATGGCGCTAAAGTAATAGTGATAGTATCGGTAATAAAAAACATTAATAATAATATAATTTGGTTTATTTTACATTGATAGTTTTCTATTAATTCACGAAAATAAATAGGTAGGCAACGTAAGAAGTATCGAGTTAGAATAATTTACGGGGATATAACCCGCTGCTTTTTTACCCTTGAGTAAGTAAGATAATTATATTATAAAGTTTTGGTTTAGTGTCAAGACTTTTTTACTAATATAAAAAATGAAATTGATGATAATGTCAAGCAATGCTTGTATAACAGCTAGATAAAAGCCATTTATTCACTATTCGGAATTCCTCAAGTCTTATCCCTCCTATTCTTTCCTAGAGGGGGGCAACCCGGGAGCTAGGGTGGCCAGGGAAGCTGCGGAGGTCGCGTCGAGTGGTGCAAATTAATCTCCATACGTTGTACAACTACAGCGCCCTGGCCTCGCCTTTGCTTTTATGCAGGACATAATTGGGTGAGAAAATTGTGATTGACTGTATCCATGCTATCTACGTCAGACGGATTGAGTATGATGATAGCTCTCATATATGTATGTACAATTTATGTCATTTTTGTCATTTTTAGGTTATTTGATATGTGTATGTTTCGCCAGAATATCATCTAAATGACATATAACTGTTTAATAAGTATATATTGAGTTGTAGTAATAAAACTACACATACCTACAGTTAAATTTAACTTAAGCTAGACATGCAAAAGAATGACTACATAGAGATGTGTAAACGCAGCATTAACCTACTTGACGAAGCTTATTTATTAAATAAATTTAGTACATATATTTATTTAATTTATTATTCAAGAAATAACGGCCTATACGCGGTATTAGCCTTTTTGACGGAGCTTAGATATTTGACTTAGTTATTTATTTTATTATTCACATATACATACATATATTACAGACTTACATTCATTACATTACATATCGTTACTAGTAGCTCTGTAAGCCGAAAAACTGGGGTTATTTTTTAATATCAAAATTTCCAAAAACTGAATACAAAATAAATCTATATAATTATCAACATCCACAAAATTTCACGAGAATTAGTTGAGAAATGAGACCTGTGTAGAGGAGAACAGCTGGAAATGCGGAAATGCGCCGGACATACGAAAGCATTTTTGCTGAAGCTGTAACGGAGACCTTCGTTTTATTCGCTCAATTAACTAGTGGCTGTGTGAGTTTTTTTTCAAATTCATAGGCAGCTCTGATAGGTACACAAATTTGTTTCCTTGACGTACGAGTAGGTAGGTATAGGTAAAAAACTTAAGAAAATGACTTGTATGTAGTTGTAGCGTGTCCGAATAGACGAAAGGTTTGTTTGTGTTGCACATTTTAAAATGTGTAATATCTATTCGAACACGTCACAACTACATACAAACAGGTCATCAACTTCTTAAGTTTTTTACCTATACTTGGTTTAGAATGATTTTTACCTATACTTGGATTAGTGTCAAGTAAAAGTGTTAGAAAAGTTTCGTGAAAGAAGGTACAATTAATGAGATCTTAAAATGGACACTAAAATCGATATTGTTAAGGATCTTTTAAAGCTATCTTTTAAGGGTTGTCAATTTATGAAAATGAATTTTTGAATACACAGGCTTTAGGAAAATTGTCTGCCTGTAGCAGGAATCGGACCGACTAAAAAGTATAACAAAAACATTTCTCAGTCTTCCTTTTGTATAATATGCTAAGTCTGATTTTTTTTACACATTTTTGCGGGTTTGAGTCCCGGTTCAAGCAATACTTTTTTTAATCCGTGAAAACATTTATTCGTAAATGAGGTCTTCTTGCTGTAAAAGGTGTTATCTTCAATATTTAATTTTTAATATACTTTCTTCCCCTCGATGTGGCATAGCCTTTGGAACACTGTATACTTAAAAGTATATGGATAAACTTACTACTTACGTAACCTTAAAAAATTGTTTGGTCTTGACCCAAGATAACGCCTTTCTTTCCTATCCTGCGCCACCTCACACGATATGAAGACTCCAAGTACGGTTAGATAGGAAAAACATATTTTACTATAATTTCTCAAAGCACTCTTAAAAACATTGAAATGTAAGACAACATCGTCAAAATAAAACTCACGTAAGACACAGCTGTAAACCCCCTAAATGTTAATGTCAAAATTTAAGTCTCAAGTACCATTTATTTGAGCAATAGCCAGTGCAATAATGTATGGAGATTAGGTAGTGGACAGACGAGGCCGCGCTGATCCGACATGATACATCAATGTCGCGGTCGCGGTGGACACCGCCCCTTACTCCACGCGCTCAAGTGGATTGTACGGAGACAGCTTTTTATTTACGACAAGTTGTATCAGCTTACAGCATTCCCCATCTTCTTCTTCTTTGTCCAACCGTCTTCCCAGTTTAGCTGGATTGAGTTGTGTCTCCTTGTAGGTTTGCGTCAGAGAGCTTTGTTCTGGCTTGTCTGTGTACTCAGATTTTCTTGCTGGATCTTTTTCCAACACTGACCACCAGGTGCTCTTTCTCTTTGGACCCTTCATTTTGGACCTTTTTGACTGAGTCTTTCTTTTAGCTTTTCGGCAATCGGTGCTACCTTGAATAATCCTCTGATCATTTCGTACATTTTAAATCGGATAACACCTCCCGCCCATCTGAGCAACCCACCCTAAATATGGCGCCGGCAGCTGTCATTACATAGAAAATTAACTTGCTATACGATCAGATTTTATCGAATACGGATTTTACAAAACACATCCTGCTTGACTAAAAACACAGTGCGACATTGTAGTAAAAGTGACTGTCTGCCTTGACATTTTTACAGTTTTGAACAGGAATGTACTAACTGACTACATTTAGAGACTGACTTTCATAGTAATATGAAAACTCGTTTTTATCAAAACGCAGTTCTGATGATGGGATCCATGAGGAATTGAGAGAAATCCTCAAATCTTAAAGGCAAATATATAGTGATTTTTACGTTTTTATCAACAAACCAATCATTTTCATTCAAAAACGTGACATTTGATGAAGTGGAACTGCTGATGATGATCAGAACAGAACTTTTCAACGACCATAAGTTCACGTTTGGCGATTTGTCCTCCTGGCTGTGTTTGTTAAGCAAGTTCTATTTTCACAATTAATTTTTGTCATGCTCGAGTTCTGATGATGGGATCCATGAGGAATTGAGGGAACTCCTCAAATGTGACAGGCACACATATAGTGATTATAGTATTTTCATGAACTAATCAAGCATTTTCATTCAAAACAGTGACATTTGATAAAGTGGAACTGCTGATGATGATCAGAACAGAACTCTTCAATGGCGCATAGTTCACGTTTGGTGATTTGTTCTCTTCATCATATTTGTCAAGGAAACTAGGTTTTCAAGACACATTTTTGTCAAGCTTGAGTTCTGATGCATTCCATGACGAATTGAGGGTCCTTAGTCTTCTACCATTATAAACATACTTATAGCCGTTTTCATTTCATTTTATGGAATCTAAGAGTGTGCCATCTAAGTATAACGATCTTTCACCGGCCTCCCCCATTGAAGTCGGTTTTTTTTTCTTTACAATTATGTTATTAAAGACTCGAGAATACGTAATACTGTCAGTATTACGTTTGCGCAGTAGTAATACCTTACGCAGAAACGGGGTAGTACTGCATTCGTATCGTTCGACACTGATAGCTGACAGTTTTCTCATACCGTACTGCCTCCACATCGACAAATCAGGAGGCGCTTAAGTCTAGTAAGCCACAGGCCACTTTGTCGTCCATCACATTTGGAACCACACCCCAAGAACCTCTTTTTTAAAAGAAATAACTTCATCTACAAAGTCCGGCGCCATATAACAACACCGGTGTCCAAGACTAATAGTTGTTTGGACATGAGCTTTGCATGCCATAAGCGCGCCTGTTAACGAGCGAATTAGCAACGGCCTGATGGGTGACCGCCATTTGTTATCATTATTTCGAACGTGTGCAGAAAAATTGAGAATCTTTTCTTCCCCACGCTCTATTAAAAAAAATCGCATTATAAAGGGATCCTTCCCCAGTTTAGTTAGCTTCGTACTTTAGTTTGGCGCAAAATTTGCTCCTAACAAATTTAATGTACTAAGAGCGTACCAAACCAACCTTTACTTCACAAACTTGCTTAAAACTAATTCAAGACCAGTGTGGGTTGACCCGGGTATGTCCTAAAACTACGACCAAGACCACCGGGGGATGGGCAGCAGCATCCCTGGAATGCGGTGGAGATACTGCGATCGCCAACCCGCATGCCAAGCGTGGCGATTATGGCATTTACCCCCCATGAAAGTGGGGGAGGCCTATGTCTAGCAGTGGACGTCTATGGGCTGATATGGTGGTGGGTTGACACTAGTTTTTTTTTTCCAGTGGTATGTTTTTAATTGTGAAAAAATTGCACTGATCTTCTATACATATATTACGCGAAGCCGATCTTTGTAATGCCCATCAGATCTACAGTTATGGACCGAGTTTGATAAATGATATACCATAGGATTCGTCCCATGCTGCAGATGTGCAATAAGGTCTTTGTGATTTTGATTTTTATCCTGGAAAATTAATAAAATGATATTTACGAAAAATTTTGGATGCCCCCACAAATATAAGCCGCAAAATCGTGTTCGATGACGCCGCATACAAGCGAGGGGTCAGCTTACCTTGGTAGAATTGTACGAGGTGTCAAAATTTAGCTTGGTTAACACGTGACTTGGGAACTAGCTATGGTATGATTCCGGATGACATAAAATTAAATATGAATTAAAAGTTCCTGTAAGAAATATCTGGTACAGCATTACAAACTAAAACTTTTGAGTTGAGAAATACTCAATATAAACGAAAGTAAAATTAGTAATTTGTTTACAAGACAATACATAATATCAACGACCTGTTTAGCCTAGTTGGTAGTGACTCTGCCTCCGAAGCTAGAGGTCCCGGGTTCGAATGCCGGCCAGGGCATTTATTTGTGCATTTTTCACGGATATTTGTTCTTGGGTCTTGGATGTTTTCTATGTATTTAAGTATTTATTTATCTATATAAGTATGTATATCGTCGTCTAGTACCCATAGTACAAGCTTTGCTTAGTTTGGGACTAGGTCGATTTGTGTAAGATTGTCCCCCAATATTATTATTATTATATTATATTCGGTCTATGTATTTACAGTTTACATAAATGACAGACGTATTGTGTCAATTTTTTTTAACCGACTTTAAGATTTCAAAAGAGGAGGCTATAAATTCGGTTGTATATATATATTTTTTTTAATGTTTGTTACTCCATAACTCCGTCATTTCTTAACCGATTTGGAAAATTCTTTTTTTGATTGTAAGTATATATATCCAAGTTGGTCCCGTTTTTGTCAAAACGCAGTTCTGATGATGGAATCCATGAGGAATTGAGGGAACTCCTCAAATCTTTAAGGCAAACATATAGTGATTTTTGTGTTTTTATCAACAAGTCAAGCATTTGCATCCAAAAATGTGACATTGAATGAAGTGGAACTGCTGATGATGGTCAGAACTCTTCAACGACGAAAAGTTCACGTTTGGTGATTTGTCCTCCTAGTTGTGTTTGTTAAGCAAGTTCTATTTTCACGATTGATTTTTGTCATGCTCGAGATTTGATGATGGGATCCATTAGGAATCGAGGGAACTCCTCAAATGTGAAAGGCACACACATAGTGATTTTAGTATTTTCAAGAACTAATCAAGCATTTTCATTCATAAAAGTGACATTTGATGAAGTGGAACTGCTGATGATGATCAGAACGGAACTCTTCAACGACGCGTAGTTCACGTTTGGCGATTTTTTCTCTGCGATATAAACCTAGATGCATTTCTATTGATACTTAGTGCGCTTAAAAGGTTAAAAAAATTAACAAAATTAAGACGTCAGAAAAATAATTAAACCCTTTAATTGCCGAGAACATGGGTGTTATGACGTACGTTGTCAAAATCACCTTCGTTCTTTACAGTATGGTGCATATTCTATCTCATATAGAAAATCAGTTGGCGTGTAAGTATCACTGCCGTTCATAAAGTATGGCGTTTAAAGGGTTTTTTTGCTATTCATCAATGTTTGTCTGAGGATGTCAAACGCAAAGTTGGACCCTATAGAAATGCATGTAGGTTGATATCTCATTAAACGCCATGACGGATATATACGTCGTTGGCTTCGGACCGTTGGTGCGCAATATAGGTACGTTATTAGCGTCGAAAAGGTTAATAATACTCAAAAAGTTAGAGGACATGTATTTTTCTCTTCGTTACGTTTCAGTAAACATGTCCAAAATAAGGGGGATAATGGTCACGTTAAACTGCCACGTTCTAAAAGGGCGTAGGTACATTGAAAGGATGAATAAGATTACAACTATTGGTAACATGTTCAATTAAAAGTTAAAATTATACTGTATCTGTGTCACCTGCAACAGTCCTATACGTTGGCCCATAATGGCCCATAGTGTTTTTTTTCTAGATTAGATAGAATAGGTTATGAGGATACTTAGAGTATTTCTAAAGAGATTCTATACGAGTACGAGTTCCACCAAGAGGGACGGAAAAGACTTACCCACCTAAATTGAGAATTTGTCTTAAACGGCCGGCGCCTTATCATAAACAACCTCTTTAATTTGGGCGGGTATGACGTGGACATGATAATGAGGCAAATAAAAAAGTGAAACTATGACAAAGACTACAAATGATGTATCTCTCTCTGTCGCTCTTATTCTATTTAGTAGATGACCTCGGTAGTGGTATTATTATTTGTAATTTTCTCAGGGGTACTCTAAGGGAGGGTAGGATAGGAGTCGGTCATATCACAGAACATTCTTAATTGCGGAACTATGACAAAGACAACAAATGATATATCCCTCTCGCTCTTATTCAATTTAGTAAGTATATGACTGACCATCTCGCTCGGTAGCGGTATTATAATTAGACGTCTTCTCTGGGGTACTCTGAGGTTGCGTAACTTATTACAGACTTATTTAGACAAGAGACGCCATCACCGCACATTACCGAAAAAAATATTTTGAACTTTGGGGGAGGTAACACACACATAAAAAACCACACATACAAAATATTTTTCTATTACTACGCACCATTACACTGAAACAATCAACGCACACACATTCAAAACACTAAAATTATCTGATTATTATCAGATGGCCAAATTGACTGAAGTTGCTAAGGCGCATATTTTTCATAGAAATTGTCATAGATAGTAGTTAGATCTTATTTCTTGAAATAAGGCTGTCAGTTACTGTCAATTTGACGACTAGCCGTGATGATCAACCACGAATGTTTTTAAATCGACTTTGTAATCGACCTTCCGAATACGCATATTCTATCTCGTGGCTTCATAACTAGTATAATTTATAATTTATTAATCAGTAGTCTTAAACTTAATATTTAAATAAACACATTTTTGTTACTTATTTACGTATATATAAAATGCTCAATTTAATATACTTATATACGCAGGTGATTTTTGGTAGCAAAAGTGTTAGTAAATTATAGATGTAAACAACATCTGCTACAGTTTATTAACAAAAAGACACGAGTTTCCCATTAAGAGTGCGCAGTACGCTCGGTTCTCCATACAAACGTATTTATGCTCTCATTTTAAAACGCCATGCTAGAATAACATGAAACTTTGTATACACAATGGGATCCGGCATATCTAGGTCAGAAATTAGTTTATGTTGCTTGAAATAATAATGGAGAAAAAATACAGCGATTATTAAGGTTTTCATACAAGCCGTAAAAAACTCAAAAACCCGCTGTATTTTTTTTTCTTTTACAATTTCTAGGATCAAAAACTAATTTCCGACCTAGATATGCCGGATCCCATTGTGCATACAAAGTTTCACGTTATTCGAGCATGGCGTTTTATCATTTTAAAACGCCATGCTAGGGTAAATACGTTTGTACGGAGAACCGAGCGTACTGCGTCCACGTAAGACTATTAATTTAGAGAGTTGACAATATACCAGATCAAATGTGTGTAGCTTGATGATGATAACTTTGATAACGAATAGAAAATATTCGAAAATACGTTTATTTTAATCTTCCTTACCTTTCTTTAGTCGGTTTTTAAATTCAAAAGATTAATTTGACAATGGATGACTTAAGAATAACATTTATATAAAGTTAATATTTTGTATGAAAAAAAAGATAGGCTAAGTACCTTATTTTGAATATCCAATTCCAAGTTTAAATTCTCAACCTGACTAATACAAAGGGTTTTCAAATTTTATTTCACTATTCTTTAAATATATTTCTTATGAAAAATATTAGCCACAATCAGATATATATTATTATTAATTTAACTATTGATAAGAAATGGTTGGCTACATCTGAAATGTTCACATAACAATGACATAAGTAACATTGACATATTTGGCGGTGATAGATATGTCGTAGTTTTTTTTATCTTGAATTAGAGTTCGGAGTTTAATTGATTTCACAATTTTTTCAACACTTCAGCTATAATGGTTTGAAAGGGACGTAATTAACATTCATTGAATTGGTAGGAACCTAGTACAGTCGAACGCAAAAAATGTCTATCGAACTAGGCAATCTTCTCATAAATATACCGAGACCTTAATCCACCGACATAAGACACAAAATAGAAAACCAACTGTATCTAATATAAAAAAATCTAAACCGACTAAATAGCTCAAATCCTTTTTAAAATATAGTCCTACTACCTACTAGGTACATCTTAAAATGCGAAGTTCCTGCAACATCGGAGCTCTGTGTGAGCGCTTTATTAATAAAAACACACCTCGACAACTCATGCATGTCTGAAACCTGCGAGGGTGAGCACCGACTACTAAATTCTAGATGAGATACAATTCCTACATTAATCGTAGATACCTATAGACCCTACAGTCATGAATATACTTACTAACGTCAACTTCCAAATACACATTTGTTCACGCAAGGGAAAAAGTGTCGGCACCGCGCTTGTATTGTCCTGGAGTCGCATGGACCAATGGGCTACGGTGAGTACGGTTTCTACTCACCGCAGCCCGTTGATCCATATGCAGGCAGCCATATTCTTGTTAACCACCGTCGTGTTATAAAAACACAAAATTCATTGAAGATGCAGCACTTATCCCAGGAATTCGTGCAGGTATTGCTGAAGTGACTCATTTGATCAAAAATACTCTAGATCAAAAATAGACGAACTAGACTAGGGAATTGACTTTATTTGGGAGTAGCATAGCGTTACTTGACTCTTCTTCCATAGCACATAAGCCCCTCATATCTCCTCGTCTCTGATCGTCGTCACATCTATGAGAGGACGGATTTGCACGGCATGCAACCTAAATAGGTATGATGATGCTAGCACAAAAGCACTTTTAGAGAAAACTGCACTAAATAAGACCATATATCTGAATAATGTTGTGTTGCTGGTGGTGAGTAGGTACCGTAAAACGGCGGAAAAAGGACATCAGGGGCAGTAGAGATGCGAGTCCAGATGTTTTTTCAGTTGCTACTTTTTGTATTTTTCGGGTTCAGGTTGCTCTTAAGGTAATTTTATTATATTTTAGACTTATTTTTTCTTCTTCTGGCAACACTAAGTAGCCAAATTTTAATTCGTTTTATGTAAGATTTGACATCCGAAAGTTGTCCCCATCCAATTCACCTCATTGCTGACCCTATTAACCCCAACTACGGGATGAGGTGGAATTTTCTACTGTTCAGCGTTAAAATTATGAAATTAAGCGACAAATAATCAAAAGAACTAAAATTCATACGACCGGAATTTGGTCTACTTTTTCTCCAAGAACTGAAGAACAAGGTGGAAATGACCGATGGAAATCTAGTTCTATGGACGCCTATATGCGTGGACAATCTGTGGGTATTGTTACACCAAATTGACTTAGTCCCAAATTAAGCAAAGCTGGACCGACTTGGACAACATGGATTGTTTTGTCAAAAAAGTACAGGTCGTTTTTCAAATCATGCGACCCTTAATGATATAATCCGCCGGTCTCTTGCCACCGTCAATGTGCCTGCTCTTCTTGAGCCGACTGGCATGGTCAGGGACGATGGTAAGATACCTGATGGGGTGTCCTTAGTTCCTTGGAGCGTGGGACGGATGGATATTGGTGTGGGATGCTACCCGTATACGAGTAGACACACTAGCACCGTCTAACCTCTTACGGACTACAGTAAAAGCGGGTGCAGCGGCGGAAAACGCCGAAATTCTAAAGCGTAGGTATTAAATACAAAGGCCTCGGCAGAGAGTACTTTTTTTTACCCTTTCGAAACTCTAGGTCCATGGGGTCCCAGCGCGCATAAGTTATTCGCAGAAATTGCGAACCGTGTGGTTAACATAACTGGTGACCGAAGAGCTGGCGGCTTCCTCGCTCCACATATCAACATTGCGATACAGCGAGGAAGTGCCGCCTGCATCCTCGGTACAATGCCTCAAGGGCCTGTTTTAGATTTAAGTTAGTTTTAATTTTATTAATATTATTTTGGTTAAGAGTTCTTGTATTCCATAATACTTATTGTATAATTATAGCAATCAAAATCATATAAAAATCAGCATTGACTGCCGCGCTATTATCTCTGGGTGCCAAGAAACATTACTTGGAGGTCATAACTTTAGATCAAAATTTCTCCCAATTGAAAAAAAAATATTTTTTTGGACACAAGAGGTTACTGCAGATACTCTAAGGAAGCGTCCTTTAAATTTATTGTGCCTATTACAGGCAACAACCTGTTAAAAATACTTACACTTTTTTACATAGAAAACATCCAAGACACATAAATAATTATTCGTCCTCAACGCACAAATAAATGCCCTGACCGGGATTTGAACTTGGGACCACTATCTTCGTAGGCGGAGTCACCAACTAGGTCAAAGTGGTCGCCATCGTGCTATCTCAAAATATTGGGCTAAATGTTTGACACTTCTTTTAACTCTAGTTCTGCGTTTCAAGCGCACACAGCAATGTTTTCATTCGATCAGAGGATCCCGCCTCCGAGATGAAGTTCAGTATTAGAAACGCAGTATACGAGACTATTTTCAATTTTGTTTGTTAACTCTCTTTCTTCGATAAGTGTCTGAAGTGGTGTGATAGTTTATTGAGTTGAACCTTTGCGGGAAGGGAAGTCGAGAAATTATAAATGTGGTTATATCAAGATATGAGTATACATATAATACCGCAATTACAATAGCAATTAACTGCCATCTGACCTGCCAATTCAAAACTAGAGCTTGTTGGGATTAGACCGGTTTCATCATGATGATCTTCCGATAATGTTCATCATGTCTGCGTCAGTCCACTGCTGGACATAGGTCTCTCCCATAGCATGCCACTGAGCTCGGCTTCAGCTCTTCTCCTGCAATCCCAGCCTATCTATCTAGCTATCTATATAAGCCGTTTATCCTGAACATTGACATTTCAAGGTGTATTTTTCTTTCTGTGTCTTAGATATTTATGTTCTTTATTTATTTATGTTGCATTTTTTCCATCTTCATTATAGTATGGATCCAAGTTCAGTGTGGCAAAGGCCTCCTCTAACTCATTTCATTGCTGTCAATCATTTGTGATTCAATCTCGGTCTCTAGGATACCAGTGTGTCACAATATTGCTCCATTTTTCTTGTTTGTTCCTTAGCTAAGGAGCACCCCACCTAGTTACAGGGCGCCATACACTACGTTTGGCGACATGCGGTCTCCACTCAAGAACCAGTCTGCCCCAACAGCCATCGGTTCTGCGACGTCTGTGACCTACCCGTTCCGGATACGATCCCTAAGAAAATCTCCGAGCATAGCTCTCTCCATAGCTCGCTTAAACTGGTGGACAAGATGCACAGTCAAATAATTTTGCTATCCAAATAAATAAATAAACAATAGCTACAGTCACATAAACAGCTCCCCGTCCTCATGACGACACATGTGAAACGTAATACCATTTCTTTGCCCAGAATTTAGATTCCCTCAACTATCACACGTACGAAGGTATAGCATAACACAACCCTGCGACGAATTTTCTAATCGCGTCCGCAGGGTGGGAAACATCATATTTCACACCAAGGGGCGGAGATGAGTTTTTTACGCATTACTGCTACACGCGGAACCAAATTGAACGAATACGTCGCACTAATAAATTCTAATTTCGATTATTTGTAAGGGTTTTTGTTAGCGTTAGCGTTGTTGTTACTGGAAAAATGTTCCCGGTAATCATAAATGTAATTCTAGGTATAATAAGAATACTTTTCGTATGCGTGACATGAAAATAGATATACAGGTACCAATACAAGATGAAGGATGGATCAGATCATCTACATAAGATTAGTCCGTCTCGTTGGTTCACTATAGTTTTAGAATACGTTTTAATTACATTTTTTATTCACGTTGGGTAAGACCACACAACAATAAAAACAGTTTTTTCTGCTCCGTGGGTAAAACTGACAACGCTTAAATTAATAATCTTAAGTGATGTCACAGATATTTTTGTCACGTAAAGTGCCTTTGTGGCATGCATAGGTGCAATTCTCAGATCATAATGATCTGAGGTGCAAATAGTTACAAAATAAATATTTAATTTTGATTTTCATAATTAAACACAGAACATAAAATAATGATAGCCGATTTTACGGCGATTTAAAAATAATATATCGTATATCAGAGCCGGCATTTTACATAAGGGTATATGTCCTCACTTTGGTCTCTGTCAGCCTGATTTGGGAAAACAGAGACATCATAGACTTAGTTACGGCGTAGCCATAACCATGATACGTGATATCATGCATGTATAAAATAATTTTAAAACGAGCATCTCCTTCACATTTTTCAGGCAAATGTTCCCCTCATTTCTTTGCATTGCGATAATGTAGGCATAAATCACAGTGAGTCCGAAGGATCAAAGCCTCTATATATCAGGCTAATGCTGATATGATATGTTAAATAAATAGCGCCCCCACAGGATATTGGGTCTGCCCGGGAATCGAAAATGAATGTGACGCGTAAACAAAGTGGGTATCGGAAAAATGGTTTTTCCTCGTGTTAACTGTGGTTGTGAATGTGTGTTGTTTAGGTCATTCGTTTCAGCAAAGTATTGCAATGAGTATTTTGCTAACCGTGGTTAGCTGATAAGATGGTGGTACTTGATGCATTTATTACTTTAAGGGAGTAGGTACGTGAAAGGGGTGCATTTATAACGTTAGGAAAGTCGAGAATACAAAACAAGCAGATAAAGTAAGTAGTTTCAGTAATTTGTTCATTTTACTGACTTTTTAAACTTTGCTCTGCTCGTGTTCAAATATTTATGCCACTTCCGCATCGACATCACCATCAGTAAAGTAGAAAATACCGCATACGGAACCTACCCCACCAAGTCACGAACCTACGAGGTATAGGTCGATTCACAAGAGCTGGCGCGGAAAATGTATGAAACTGTCATTAATTTCATAGACATTCGGCGCCAGCTCTTGTGAATCGACCTATACACCTAAGTACCTCGCAGTTCTTAATAAAGGAAGGTCATTTAAGTATTTTATACCGTACTTCACTATAACGACTTTTGACACGACATCGTTCAATATACATAGTCCTCCCCCTCCTTGTCGTCCCCGGCGACACTTACAACATTCTCTGACAAACACCTATGTAGCTCGCAAACAGAACTTCGATTTCAGTGTTCACTCGTAGTGTGTCCAGTATAACTGACCCTGACTATTAAAAGTATAGGACGGTTTGGGGCTTCCGTATAATGGCTCTTATAGTCCAGGTTTGAATCACAATTTTATACCAACTGATGAACTGTCTAAATCAAATAATTCAACGAAAATAAATCCCAATCAAAACAACATTCAAACTCCTAAAAACCGGGAATACATAAGGCCGGAGAAAAATGGCGGACACACGACTTCAGCATCAGAATACGTTATGTTGCTACCTATTCATAATCTAGTTTGTATGTGAGGTATGCCGAAGACAGATGTGCTGGTTTTGCCCTGATAAATAGGTCTCCCCAATATTTTATTCTGAAATGCTAAATAAATCGAATTTCGTCTCGAGGAAACTTTGAGTTGGCTTGTATAGAGGGTAGGTAGTTGAGTTCAAGGGTCGAAGTAGTCCACCATTGAATGTTTACTATATGTACCTACAGTCAATATTATTTTTGATACGGACAATGTAATTTTTCATTGGGATAAAGTAACAATACATTAAAGTCCTCTATATGTACTTCTGTCAAGTATAGCGGATGAAATATAGGCCCAGCTAGTTAAGTAACTTTTCAAACTTAAGTCAGGTAGATCTAAGTGACATTTTTAGTATGGAATATTACATTTAGAACAACTTTATGTATACACGCTTAAAAACGTTACTTACCCATAATACCTATACCTATAGTACCTAATAACCCCGCTGTGAGGGTTTTTATTTTTTTATATTGGGGGACAATCTTACACTAATCGACCTAGTCCCAAACTAAGCAAAGCTTGTACTATGGGTACTAGACGACGATGTACATACATATATAGATAAATACATACTTAGATACATAGAAAACATCCAAAACCCAAGAACAAATATCCGTGAAAAATGCACAAATAAATGGCCGGGATTCGAACCCGGGACCTCTAGCTTCGGAGGCAGTCACTACCAACTAGGCTAAACAGGTCGTCATTAAAAAATAACTTCCAATTTAAACCTTACCAGTTACAGTTATTACTGATTTCTAAACGTACATACATATATAAACTCACACCCATATTCCTAAAAGCGGTAGGCAGAGTACATGAAAATTAATTTCAGTGCTACATTCATCAATTCTAGGTTCACAGATGGAGAATATGTGATATTGCAGTGACAGGTTGCTAGCCCATCGCCCACAACACTCTTCAACCTGATTCCCATAGTCGACTCACGATACCCAAGGGAAGACACGGGGTGGTGCTTTTCTAACCCGGCACCACATGGGTGTTTCTAAACGTGTACTATAATTAATTAAGTACTAGGTACTCTTAAAAGTGCTTGGTTTTTATTTGGTGAATTTTGATAAAAATATAAAATGAGTTCATAGACTATTATATTATGTTTGAGGTTATGAGCGAATACTTAAAATTGCTAAAAGCAAAGTGGAGCCGTTTGTATATTTTTAGATACACCACCAACAACCGTAACATCCATCAACAAACGTAAGTTAAAAATGTAAAACTTTTATATTCAACACGACCACGTCATCCCACAAGAATAAAACAATAGTTACCCAGCCCGCTTGCTCCACCTTTTAGTGTCAAAAGTGTGAGAAGAATATGGGTAAACAAATCCTCCAATTTCCATCACATTTATTCGAGGCGGTGACGTAACTCACCCCCTCCCCCTGATAGAGAGGAACGTGTAATTTCTTTGTAGATAGTGTGAACCGGCGCACCCCATTGGCCCCGGTATACTTATAGCGATAGCAAATATGTTGTCACCGGTAGATGGATCTGCGAGTCAATTTGTTGAGGTTACGTATATCTAGGTTACATATATTTGTTAAATGACATTGTCTCCCGAAGACTTGAAATATTTTTTAATGTGCCAATAAGTTACAAAAGATTTTTAGCCGTAAATTATTCCAAATTTTTGTAATTTACGCAAATAAATTAATCCACCATCCACCACCATATCAGCCGGAGGACGTCCACTGCTGGACCTAGGCTTCCCCCAAATTCATGGGGGGTAAATGCCATAATCGCCACGCTTGGCGATCGCAGTATCTCCACCGCAGTCCAGGGATGCTGCTATCCAACCCCCGGTGGTCTTGGTCGTAGTTTTAGGATAAATTGGTATGTGGTGCGTAAAATTGATCTAAATGTAATTTTCCATAATAAAAATGAAAGTTAGATCTGTCTATTGTATACATTCGAAAAATCACGTGACTTCCCTGCTTAACCAATAAGTTCAACGTATTTTAACTTATCTAGAATTAAAATTACAACTTTTAATTCTAGATAGGTACTTATCTAACCCATCTTGCTATTTAGGTAGAAGGTTCTTTGTTTGATCATAGTACATTAAGCCGAGGTCATACATGTAAATCAGAAGTATCAATTTACTAAAAGCTTATACATATTAAGATTCCATAATCCCGATTCATGGCACGCGTATTTCACGGCAAGCAAACAACAGCCTACAAAAAACAGCGTACAAAACGTTATATCTACTATAACATACGTAATAATATCCCGTAAATTTAGGAAAGGGAAAGGACTTAATAGAAAGGCCGGTCCAAGCTTATCTAAGAAAGCGTAAAATTTATGTTAATGACACCCCACGAAGGAAATAACGTAACGTTAAACCAAAGGAGAAGAAAGCATATTCCCTCGATAACGTGTCCCCGTTAAATGAGCATGAAAGAGGATATTCTGGGGGTTAGGCGACATTTGGTATAAATTAATCGAGTGCGCTAAATACTCGTATAGTTCATTTTTAGACCAGTATCTCTATAATGCCGCAGAAGTTATTATTGAAAAAAATTGAATAAATACGTTTGTATCCAATGTCAAAAAATATCTTATAGAAAACTATTAGCGTGGGTACACAAATTCGGTGAGAAGGGATACTAATGTATACAATACATAAATACAATTTTTACTGCCTTTTTGACCACAACAACGAAAGTCAGAAATGCATGCGTTAATTAATATGTAATAAATAAAACTGTACGAACACTAGATGTAAAGACACAAGTGTATCAAGATCAGTTTGGTTTGTTGACATTGAAACATTTGATGCGTCTTTATGAAAAAAAATAAAATATATATATATTTTTATCGAAACATAAACACAAACGAACGCGTTTGCGTTTAGTCTCAATGTATGGCAACAGATAGTTACAACCAAATGTCGCTAGAAGCGCTGTTCGCATTACCATACAAATTGAGACTATTTAAACGCGAACGCGTTCTTTTGTGTTTATGATTCGAAAAAAAAATCTAGAGGTACAGTTTTGTATTCGAGAAAAAAATCGATTGATGCTAGAATGTTACGGAGTGTGAGTTTCCAAAATTAATAACTTAATGTTTTCAGTTAATATAAACTCTTCACAGGTTACACTCTGTAAGCCGTGGTAGGTAAATCTTGTATGGAACCAGTACTCTTTTACATCCTACAACTTGCACACTAAAACTATTAATGACCTTCTTATAATATATCCATCACCAGATTGGTTGTACGCTTGTCTGCCACCGACGTGGTATAAAAATCATCATCTCCCTGCCCTTATCCCGCTTATGCAGGGTTGGCGCAACATGTTTTCTTCTTCCATTCCTCTCTATTATTCGTCACTTCAGCGCTTACTCCTTTCTTTCTCATATCCTCTCTCACACAATCCATCCATCGCTTTTTGGGCCTTCCAATCGCTCTTCGTCCTTCTACATCCAACCCTAATATTCTTTTATCAATATGACATTCATCCCTCCTCATTACATGCCCATACCATGCTAACCTACTGCTCCTCGTTTTCTCTGTCACGGGTGCCACTTTCAAACTTCCCCTTATATACTCATTTCTAATTCGATCTTTCCTCGTCACTCCACACATCCATCTCAGCATTCTTATCTCAGCTGCGTACAATCTTCTTTCATCCGTCACTATCGTTGCCCAACATTCTGATCCATACATTACGACAGGTCTTATGATCGTTTTATAAATTTTTCCCTTAAGTTTAAGGGGCATTCGTGGATCGCAAGCTGTTCCAGAGACCTGTCGCCATTTCATCCATCCCGCATTTATATTTTTCACGTCACGGTCTATATTGCCGTCATTTTGGATTAATGATCCAAGGTACCGGAAGTCGGAGCAGACTGGTAGGGATACACCATCCAAGCCAATTAGGGAAAAACTGGATAAACTGCCGAAGTCACAGAACAAGTGCTCCCTTTTGGTGCTGCTTATTTTTAATCCTACGTTCTCCAGCTTTTCCCTCCATTTTACCAGCCTGCACTAGACCTCAAGAGCATCATCCCCGACAAGAACAACGTCGTCGGCAAACAGCATACACCAGGGTGCTTTCTCCTGTATGTCCGATATTAGAGCATCCATAACCAGGAGGAACAAATACGGGCTTAAAGCCGACCCCTGGTGCAAACCTACAGCCACATTGAACTTGTCGGTTACCCCAGCTTCGGACCTGACGTGAGTACTAGCTCTGTCATACATCGCCTGACCAAGTTTGACATACTTCTCTGGCACACCTTTTCCTTTCATAGCCCACCACAGAACCTTACGAGGGACCATATCGTATGCTTTCTCCTAAGATTTTTTGTGCAAGCCGGTATTTCTCGCAAAGTTGGCGTAGTGCAAATATGGCGTCCATTGTCCCTCGGCCCGGCATAAACCCAAATTGGTTCTGTGTTACCTCGCTTTCTTCTCTCATTCGTCTCGCTATCACTTTCTTTCCCGAGCTTTATTCCCCGATAGTTGTTGCAATCGTGTATGTCGCCTTTATTCTTAAAGATGGGCACCAGCGAACTGTTGCACCATTCATCAGGGATTGCCTCTACTTGCAATATATCCATCCACTCTTATAATAAAACCATCACCAGATTGGTTGTACGCTTGTCTACCACCGACGTGGTATAAAAATAGTTTAAAGAATAATGGGTTGATACTTAAATTCCGCTGTAAATTTGTTCGTAGCCAGTGTCGCTGCACAGGTACAGGAACAACCCGATTATTAGGCGCGTAGCGCTACGAAAAAGTTGCCAATAGCAAGACTTTTTTAGTAAGAGTACGAACTTACCTAAATGTGTCTATTTCAATATCGACTACCATAAAGATAGCCCCCCTAAAACTAGAGGAGCACGCAAAAAACGTAGCTCGAAGCGACCAATTCATTCGTTCCCATATCCGGTTATCGCCGGTTTATCATACGCCCGGGGGCCCACTCTAACTCCTCGCGAGATTATTTTAAGCTTCAACCCTTAACGTTTTGATTAAACTGCCATTTCGGGGAAACCTTTTTACAGTAGCCATTGGCGGAATTAGGTATAAAAGAGAACGAGAGGCGGTATAGCTGGTTAGTGGCAAGTTTTCTGTTTTGTCAGATCATTCACAGTGTTAAGGAGGTTTGTCGTGCTTAAAATATAGTTTTGTGAGACTTAACTAATACATATTTTCTGAATCATAAAAAAAAATATTATTCTTAATAGCCTGAAGCCCGAAACGCAGAGAGCGGGCGCGGTGCGGTGCGGGGCGGAGACGGTTAGCATTTTTGATCTTTCCGAACCTGTCGACTGTCGATTAATGCTTCATATGTCCCACACGCCACCTCCGCTCTACCGCGCTACCGAATACCGCGTGGTTTTTTGGTGCGACGTGCCCCGGACCGCGTTCGCTTCACCGCAAAACCGCCTCCCCCCCCGCAACTCTGCGCGCTTCAATCTTAAATGGGCCAACCTGTAAGATGCGTCATGAAATTATCGTGTAAGTAGGAGATTTTTTAGACATTTTAGCTAACACAAAAGAGGGAAAAGCATACATCAACAATAATACTCGTTGCAGCAGGATAGTCACGCAACTGTTCGAACGTACGATAAATAAGTAAGGCTGGGTTGCACCGACTTACGATCACAGACTGATCAACGTTAAATATGGCGCCGGCAGCTGTCATCCCAAAGAAACTTGTCAAACTTTCCATACATTAAAATGTTAACGAACACAGCTTACGATTACAGACGGTTTGGTGCAACCCAGCCTAAGTGTAATTTTTACTATGAAAAAAAAAACCGGCCAAGTGCGTGTCGTGTCACGCACAGAGAAGGGTTCCGTACCCGACACGTAATCTACATTTAAAACCACTATACAATACACTAAATCAAAAAGGTCGTATCTTCATAGGGAAGTCACGGCACTTACGCCCTTTTGTTTGGGCAAAACAGTTTTTCAGCAATAACTCAAAAACCGTTAAACCTATCTTGTTCAAACCAAAAATCGTTGAAATTATTTATAATTGTACATCATCTTGATTTTTTTCAGGGTTTTAAACTTCATAGTTTGGAAATTAGAGGGGGGGACACACTTTTAAAAGACTTTGACAGCTAATATCTCACCAACGGTTGACTTAAATGGAAAGATATTTTAGAAACTTTTATGTCATTTTTAAAAGCCTATGAATTGATACCCAACACGCCCATGTGCATAATTTTTTTTTTGACCCCCTGTTACAAGTATGGGGTGCCCCCCCCCCAGATTAATATTTTTTCGTAATTTCACATCATATTTCTATAGCGGTTCATAGTATACACCTTGCTACCAAATTTCACTATTTTAGTGTTCATAGTCTCCGAGTAACTTGGCTGTGACATACGGACGGACGGACGGACAGACACGACGAATCTATAAGGGTTCCGTTTTAGCCATGTTAGCTACGGAACCCTAAAAATGACTTTTAAATTTCCCTTACGCATGCTCGGAAACTTTTCGTAACTACCCCGCAGCAATACAATTTCATAATGATAAGCAATAATCTCCAAGATACTACAACAAAATTAACGCAAACACGCAGTACACTTATTCTGCATATCGTACGAAAGTGTTATTATTTTCCCAGTCGTATTTTAAAAATACCTTTGGATACTTTATCTCCGTAAGCGAGCAAGCCATGGCAGTTACCTGAATTTAAAATTAATAGCTTCCCTTGTTCACGACGAGAGCAATCATGCGAGGACGCAAGAAAGAGAATTCCCCTTTCCTCTCTTTCCTTTATAATTTTCTCGCCCCACGTCGGGTCGCGAAAAAATGCAAAGAGCGTTAAGGTGCGTTGCAATTTTTACATATGGGAGACATATGGGATGGGCCCACTCCACTCGTTTTGTATTCGGTTTCGTGTTTAGAATTAAGTTTGAATATTTGACAGCGACGACCGTTAGAGAGGAAACAGTTATCAGGAATTTTGAACGGTAACTTTGTTCTTTACCTTGAAATTGGCTTTCAACTCTTTTTAACCGACAAATTATCTATTTAAGATTATTACGTTATCCTAAAAAATTCTAATCTTATTTTAGTAACGCTTCTTTCCCGACAGAAACCAGATAGCCAATGCGTTGGAAGCAGATTCAATTGCTTCATTGAGTACCAAGAAGGTAATATTCACGCAAGTGGAAGAGTCATTATGGGATAATTTAGCCACTTTTGAGCAATTTTTTACACTACTTACTATATGCCTGTGTGTTGTAGTTTAACTGGTGGCATCACAAAAATGATCGGCAAATGAATTATTCGGAAATGTCCACTATTAGGTACCACCTGGAATCCAGCAACGCGGTATCCACACGCCCGTAAAAGCAACATTGCACTTAATGATCCCAAACGGCCTATAGGAGAATACTTCCATTGATTTATAACATTCAGCCTGAATCCATTTGCAATCCTGTTCGGAACTATCCCAAATAAAAAAGAATTCCACGTACAAAAGGGAAACCTGGGGGAAAGAAATAAAAAATACAATAATTCATAATGCTGCCTGGCACTTAATACCTGGCTGACACCATTGGGAAATATAATTTAATTTTTCTTTCACTCCATCTTTTTTTATCTCACTGAAACTCATAATGCGGTCTCACTCATGCATTTATGCCCCCCTCACCCCTGGAAAGTTCCTTCGGTCCTTGGGTCCCCGTGTTCTGGACAGGGATGTTTGCGATTTTGTATTGTATAATTTATGTGTATGAGCGTAAGGTTGAATTTATTGCACATACGTAGACATGTGAAAGGATTATTGCAGTTAATCGTAAATAAATATAATAATGGTCTTTCAACTGCAAGATTTACGTCGTATATCAATATATGTTTTTCATTTTTTCCCTTTTAATTTGAAATTTTCGCTAGCAGCGTTACTGCTTTAGTACAAAATTAATTTACGTCATATATTTTGGATAAAATAAAGATTGCTTATTTATATGTGTTGAATACATACTTAACGCATTTTTCAGCTTTCTCGCACAAAGAATCGCTATTGCAATACAGGAATAATATTTTTATTACAAATAATAATAATATATGACAAATAAATGTAATAATAAATCACGTCTCTGCAATGCACAGTCTGGTGAAGTTTAGTTAGGTGGTGATTGGAATGGCTGCTCCGTCGTCAAACCCCAACAGTTTCGCTGCAGGTTTGAATTTGTGGCGTGTGCCTCGTATGCACATACTGGTGGCTCGACATATGGCAGTGCATATCCTTGTTCTAAGCCAACCCAGTATCGTACTCAGAGATTTATTCCAACGGTCTGAGAGGGCTTCGCCAATGTGTTTACAAAGGAGGTCATCTGTGGTGCGAATACGCCATCGACGGAGGTCACGAGAGGGGTGAAGGTAGCATGTTTCGCTTCGCAAGCAGCGGAGTATTTTCTTTGTTTTTCAGCCTCAGCAGATTTTAGGACAGAAGTGACGTGGCGTGCAATGTAAGAGGGAGCGTCAGTGTCTACAACACGGATATCGAAAAGAGCCTCTCTCTGAGCATTCCATACGCCACGGCAAGATAAGTCGTCGCGTAATCCAAGGTCACCTTCTGTGATTATGGGTTCTATTGTGACGTTGCTCCATGCTTGGTGACATAATTCAGCAAATAGATCACGAATTTCGTTGTGCCGTCTTGAAATTAGCCCCCCAGTCTTGCAACAGAGAGCATGGTCGATATTAAATTGACTATTGCCACAACCATCACATGAGGGTGGCATTGAGTTTGGGGTTCTATGATAGCGTATTGCCAGGGCGTCTCTGAATTCATGAGGAGACAAGTCCAGGTTATCTTTCTATTTCGCTATTGCAATTCAGCGCGGGAATGCTGCCTGCATGATGGGCACCATGCCTAAGGGGCCAAATTTAGATTTTTTATACATAGTTTATTTTTAATTATGTAATTTCTATTTTATTTCACTTATTGTACTATTTTATCCTGAATAAACCTAGAGTTAACGTGGAGTTAAGCAAAAGTTAATGTCAAGTATGACAATTCGGAATTCGAATGACACGCACGTCAACATTGTTTTATTGTTAGGCATCTTTACACTTTACATACTATACTAGGGATGTTAATTAACGAAAATGAATTAATGAATATCTTCGAAATGGTACGAATTGGGGTACTAGTGTCTTAGAGAAGATTACTTTATTTCATCTCAGGATTGTACCCTCGCAATTAACGGAATTTAATAAAAACACCCTGAATATAAAATAAAAGAGTCGATAAACGGTAAGTCACCTTTGCTGACTGTACTTATCACCAGATTTAATAGAACTAAAGTTTTCATATCCTCCTTTCCATATTCTTATTCCATAAAAGCGTCCACTAATAGTAAGGTATGACTAATTGAAATCATGCGATCTCACTTGCGTTAGCGCAAAGTCTACGATTATACAGGGTGTTTTTATTGAATTCCGTTGATTGCGAGGGCACATTCCTGAGATGAAATAAAGTAGTCTTCTCTAAAACACTAGCATCCTAATTCGTACCATTCCGAAGATAATCAAGAATTAATTTCGTTAAATAACACTTCTAGTGTAGTATGAAAGATTCTTAACAATTAAACAATGTTGATTTTTTAATCCTGTAATGGTATGTAAGTGGCCAGCTACATGAACAAAGGTTCAATGCAAGTTTTAATATCTCATTAATTATACATCTTTCTTACACGAAACTTTTCTAAAACATTCCCCATACCCACCGTTTTATTGACGTGCTACGTGTGTCCTTCCAATTTCCATATTCTCATAGGTACTTGACATAAACTTTTGCTTAACTCCACGTTAACTCTTAAGGCCCTTTTGCATTCAACCATGGTAATATTAATTAATTATTTTGTATCAAGATAAAAAAAACTTGATTTTTTAAAAACAAAATATGCTACATCATTTCTATGGGTGTACGCAGCTATATGCCTTAATAAACAGAAATCAATAAAACATCATGTATATACATAATGCTCGAGCGCGAAGAACTAAAAACAATAATAATATCTAATAAGCTGAGCTAAAAAAGTTATGAACAATTTATAAATAAAATGTTAGGTAAGTTGTCAAATCTTCTGCGCGAGCATCTCTTCATCAAGTTGCCAAATGAAATTTACGTTTCTATCTGCTATCAATATCACGAATTCATTTGAATAAAAATAATAATATAATACGGTGACATAACATACAAATATTCCATTGAAATACAAAATGAAAGCCGCCACTCTGAAATGAATAAGCGCCAATTCTAAACAAAAATCCACAGTTAGGCTGCGATATAGATATCCATAAAACTAGACAAAAACTACATATATTTACGGGGTCGCCTGGGACCAGGTGCGAGCGTAATATTCTAATGTCGGTAAGAGCGACCCGCCATCCATAATAATATAACCCCACCACCCCCTTTCCATAAAACTACATATCGGTAGAAATGTATATCTTCGTTAAGGAACGTTGAATGATTGCTACAGGAAATTGTTGGTACAACATATAGGTATCTACATATATTTAGGATGCAAATATTTGGTGATTGAATCTAAGTAAATGGCTGTTGGTTAGCGGTTTTTTCTCGCATGGTGACAATATGATAGAGTAGAGAGACCTAAATATTTGATTGAAATGATGATGTTAAAAATGACAATATTGTAGGCTAATAAGCAATTTTCCTAAGAACAATAGCTGTCCACTATAAACACATTTAATTTAGTTCAATAATCTTCAGTCAGCAGTCAGCAATAATTGGTTGATAAACCTGAAAAAACTAGGTTGTAGACGTACAAAAACATCCATTAATAATTTAATAATCTATGTTATTTTTTATTTATCGTAAGACAATAATTTCGAACCGTGAGATCTTCGAGGAGGCAATACGGTTGCCAGTTTGTTAAACCTTGTTAATCTGTTATTAACTTATTAATCCAATGTCCATGGAAAAAAATAATTTATTTCACTGAATTTAATGCCATCTAGCAGATGATTGCGGAACTAACAGAGCACTCTACATTTTAGACGGAACACAGTGCGGTTTATTCAAGCCCCTTCAAGCTGATTTCGCGTTGCAAATGGTTATAGTTTCATAATACAGATGGCGCTAACCTTAAAAATACTGATTAAAATAAGTTTTGGTACAAGATTTGCCATTGCCGACTATAGGTACCTTTTTTTATAAAAAGGAGTTTTTTTTTGACATACCTTAACTACATAGGTATTTCAGCTCAATCTATTGAGTATAAGTAAGTAACTGGTTCAAAATTCAGTTGAAAGATTTGACCCGAAAATACATAAGTTGAATAAAAGTTTGTAATATTTTGTACTGCACTAGCTTATTTAAGGCATACTGTCAGTCCTTTAACTCGTGCAGCCTGTGGGTGAACCCAGAGGAGTACAGTACTGTGCCCAGAATACTGTAGTGCCTCAGGCATATTTGCGGAATGCACCGATGGTTTCCACGCATTTGTTCAGAAACGGGTTGCATCCATCAAGTACCGCGTAGGGAACAGCACTGATAGCATTCTTCGTGTGATTGTGAGTAGATAAAATTGCCCCATAGTGAGGCACTGGGACACCCTTCATGTGTACTAGATGCATTGAGTCTGATAGATTATTGAATACTTGTTTGACATTTTTGATTTAATTTAGTTATGTCTTTTCCGCTCACGGCATTTGTCCTGTCCCGGACACCATTGGGTGTGATGTGACGGAACTCCCGGACCTTTGAGAGGCGTGCGCGAAACCGAAGTACCGAGGTACCGATGTACCAAACGAGTACTACATAGCCAACACGTAGATCCCCTTTTGACAATTTAATGAAATGCAAGGGGTACACCAAGCGGATGCTGTCCCTGGGACGCACACAAAGATAACACCCAACAAGGTGCACAGAGACTATTGGTGGTTGATGGAATGTATTACTTATTTAGTTATTATTATTAATATTATAAACGTATTCTGAATAATCTTGCCTCGTAAATCAGAAATCAGAAATATTTATTGTGTAAACTGTGTAGGTACAAGAAGTATAGTAGTAAATATATTTTAGATTCAAAATTTCTTAATTACTTACTGTAGGTACTTTAAATGTATGATGTATCCTGAATTTTATGAATATCTAAACAAATATCACGTATCGCTATATTATATTGTATGTGTTATTGTTTTGTTTTAAAATCAAGTGGTGGTAGTAGAACAAATGTAGCCAAGCAATGCTGCACTCATTTCTTCTACAATGTTCCGTCCCAATATGTTTTTACCTGGTACCGTTCCACTATCACCACACCATTGTCTCAAATAGACTATCCGAATTATCCGATACCCGATCACAATATCTGTGCACCCTGAAGAGCGACGCCCGTACAACCGTACACAGAACACCGTAATGACGTCACTCGGCGAGGAGTACAATATTATTACCAGTAGAAGATACAGTTACCTAATAAACAGATTATTGCACTTATATAAGTGGTCAGTGACTTATATGCTTGCTGTAGAGTGAATAACTTCGCGCACGATGTACGCAAACGAATCCTGATCTTCGTAACAATAGGGCTTAGTTTTTGCTTATGTATGAATAAGCATTTTATTCTGTGATGGTACTTCTGTTGTTGAACATAGGGTTCAAATTATTTTTATTGTCACCATTCTTTATTTAAAGTACTAAGATGTGTTATTTATGGTATAATATACTCGTACTACCGTTAATAAATAGTGCCAACAAGTCGCTGCGATAGTATTGTTTGTTTATGTTTTGTACATGAGTACAGTACCGATAGATATTGATTCTTTTTTTAATTTGATTGCCAATTTTGTAGATATCAGAAAAAACTTCTTTTGTGGTATAATTGGCGTTTTTTTTTTTTCAAGCTCTTTTAATTATAATAAGTATAATCTCTTGCTAAATAAGGGTAACTGCTATACCTAGTTTATTTTGGCACGCTAGTATAAACAACACACTGTAGTCTATTTGCTGTGAGATTGAAGAGAAATCCAGTTTTATCTGTTATATCTCTTTATTAGGTATTGTTAGATGTATAGCACTGATAACTATTTGAACCTGGACGTTTTACAAGAAACACGTTTGTTATTTAGCGACAGCAAAAATGAAAAACATCACTTTGGTGTCCCCTATTTATTTTAACGTAGCGGAATATTGTTTGTTTGGTATTATTTTGGTTGCTATATTAGGGATAATTATACATTTTAATGTTGTCGATAGAAAAAATAATACAGTCGCCGGGTTTTTGTTTGGTGGCAAAAATATGTCGATATTTTCAGTTTCGTTGGCTCTTATTGCAAGGTAAGTACAAGTATAAGTATTTTAACAGTTTAATATTTGGACAAAAACTGTATTATGTATTTAACCCAGGCTCAACTTAGGGACATTTTCGACTTATCAGTATTTTGAATTACGGTTACTTTTACATTATACATGATTTAAGGTAAAGTGCTTTAAGATACAGTTATGATCGCATTTTTACCCGACTGCGCAACGCAAAGGAGGGTAATGTGTTGTGTTGAGTCTACGTATACGTTTGTTCCTTTGTGGCACTCTAGAGACCAAACGCGTCGGCCGATTTTGATGATTCTTACGTCAATCGATTCGTCTTAATTGTTCAAATGTCACTAGATATTTTTTTACGCAGTCGGGTTTTTTAATTTTGCTTCTTTTAGGATTCGGTTACTTGTACATTATTCATTTTACTTACAGACAGTTAGTTTTTATTAGCCAATTCTTAACAGTCAAGACCACAGAAGAAATAAATACTAATATATATATCTACATATATAGAAATAAAATACTTATATATATGGTCAAGACAGCATTAGTACTATTAGGACCACGAAATCATGTCTCACCGAGAGTAATACTAACATGAGCACAAAATTAAAACGAAGTGAACATTTACAACACTTAGTCACCTTTTGTACACAAATTGTAGTCAAAGTCCATAGTAATCTATCATAATCAGTTGTTATTGAAAAATCGTATTATAACTGTCACTTTAGCAACGAAAAATTTGATCTAAACATTTCTGATAGAACAGTATTATTTCCAGTCATCTGACAAGCATCACATTGCTCGGCGTGCCAGTAGAGATATACTTGAGAGGCACACAATACTGGGCATCGGCGCTGTCCCTTATCTTAGTGACTATCCTAACAGCTGTCATATATTTGCCAGGTAAATATTCTGTTTGATTTGTGTCTGCCTCAGGGAGTGTTTTGTTTATAAAAAGTAATTGCTGAGTAAATGCGCCAATCTGGTTGCATGCCTCTAAAATGCAATCCAGCGTTCCTCTCTTCGCAAAAATGACTATTTATTTCTTTGAATTTCGATTTTTTTGCTTTTTTGCTTAGAATCATGAGCACTGTTAATTCTGATAAGGAACAATATTAAGTGAAATCACACGGTTAATTTATCGTTTACTTTTACATGAAGCTTAGTGCTTTTGTTTATCGAGGGCGAGTAAGACAATTTCTTCGAAATAAGGAAAAGTGCTGAATTTCCAAGTATGTATGTATATATCCGTAAGAAAAAGGCTAACAGATTCACTCATCGGCCTATCAGCCAATCACTCAGTCTCATTATTTTTGCAAAGATTGTGCATCGTAACTTTTCGGAAATATCAATGTACCCGAATAGCCTTACTTTGATTAGTAAGGCTATTTAGGAGTTAAACTGCCGGCTCTTTTATTTTATCTTTAATAAGCAGATTTACTCGTACTCTAAGGATTTTTTTAATTTTGCATGGGTTTTTATAGCCACAAGATAACTTATAACACCGATATGTACACTCGCAGACTTTAATTGATGAGCCATTTAGAGCTCACTTCATACTGAGCATCATAGTTAGCTATAAGGTGCCCAGTATAAAGTGAGCTCTAAATGATTCAACAATTAAAGTCCGTGACCGTACTACATTTACAGCAAATAAAAATATTTCTATTTCTGACCAATCAGCTAGTAGTGTATCATCATATTTACTACTATGCAAGTCGACCTGGAAGGCTCTTTCATATTTCTGATTCTACTTGCACTTGTAAATACGACAACTGTCGAGAAATCTGCAATTATATTCTTTACAGTTTTCCACAGATTGCAGCTATCATCGAGTTTCGAATATTTGGAAATAAGGTTTTCCACGCACACGCGTACGATCGCCGCAGTGTTGTTCGTCGTCAGTAAACTAATGCTTCTGCCAATAGTGCCATACGTGCCGATGTTGGCATTCAGATTAGGTAAGTTATTATTGAGATAAGATACTGGATGAATCTATTCTGCCTTGCCGTTAATTGTGGTAATAAGGAACTGCCTTAATGAGCTCACTTCAGTTCGAACAGAAGTACTTTTGTAAGAAGGTGAATAATTAAAGAGATCTTAAGATGGGCACTGAACCTTTGTTCTTATAGCTAGCTACGTATGAAATTAGAACTTTATGCAATTAGAGGATTGCAAAAACCTCTTCTTTCTTTAATTGCAAAGGATATTTTATACTAAACTGGGACAGTTAATTTACGAAAATAAATTCTTGAATATCTTCTAAATTTTACGAATTGAGATACTATAGTGTAGAAAATAACTTTTCAAACCACATGCTCGACAATGCCGAATTATAGGTCATGTAAACCCTACCGAAAGCAAGACATTAAATCCCTTGGTATTAGCCGGGTTATAATGTTGTACTGAATTTCATTATAACCCGCTGGTTAATAATATGATTTCACTTTTCATAATTCTTATTACTATATGCATAAAGTTTAATTTTGCTAAACACAATTTGTCCTAGGCCATGGCCTACTTGATTTGACAAAATTAATGAAGTTTGCCTCCGTGTGAACCCCGGTCCGGAGGAGCGCGGTGTTCGAAATTCGAATTTCGAATCTAGGACCACGGCTTGTGCTTTCGAATTTGGAACGTCGCGCGCCTTCATTTGTTCACGCGTGACGAACAAATCGAGTTCTTGTAGGTGCCTATAGAAGATTTAATTTCAAAAATAATATTGAAAATGTCGAGTGATGAAAGTGTTTTGACTCCTGAGTTTATCAAATTAGATGCCATAGGCATTGTCAACAATCTGCTGCCAGAGAAGTCAAAGGAAAAATACCTAAAAGCCTACAACGATTTTGACAAATGGAAAGCTGTAAAAGGCGTAAAGTCTGTGTCTGAATCAGTGCTTCTGGTCTATTTTGAATATTTGTCAGCTACAAAGAAGCCAAGTAGCCTGTGGTGTATATCTACTGAGCCTGTTTTTTTGTCTCGCATAAGGTGTGAAAAGTAGAGTATACACCTCGGGGATGAGACTGTTTTAGTCTTGGGCGGTTGAACCCCTCACTGCACTCAGGAATCAGTCTTAATTCCCTAGCTTCGCTCAGGAATTAACTTATAACTCCCTCGCTACGCTCAGGAGTTAAATTATGAGTCCTTCGTTACGTTCGGGATTCAATTCGCTCCCGTGACATAAAACAGTGCTTTATCCCCTTAGTGTATAATCTACTATTTCAAACCACATGCTCGACAATGCCGAATTATAGGTCATGTAAACCCTACCGAAAGCAAGACATTAAATCCCTTGGTATTAGCCGGGTTATAATGTTGTACTGAATTTCATTATAACCCGCTGGTTAATAATATGATTTCACTTTTCATAATTCTTATTACTATATGCATAAAGTTTAATTTTGCTAAACACAATGTGTCCTAGGCCATGGCCTACTTGATTTGACAAAATTAATGAAGTTTGCCTCCGTGTGAACCCCGGTCCGGAGGAGCGCGGTGTTCGAAATTCGAATTTCGAATCTAGGACCACGGCTTGTGCTTTCGAATTTGGAACGTCGCGCGCCTTCATTTGTTCACGCGTGACGAACAAATCGAGTTCTTGTAGGTGCCTATAGAAGATTTAATTTCAAAAATAATATTGAAAATGTCGAGTGATGAAAGTGTTTTGACTCCTGAGTTTATCAAATTAGATGCCATAGGCATTGTCAACAATCTGCTGCCAGAGAAGTCAAAGGAAAAATACCTAAAAGCCTACAACGATTTTGACAAATGGAAAGCTGTAAAAGGCGTAAAGTCTGTGTCTGAATCAGTGCTTCTGGTCTATTTTGAATATTTGTCAGCTACAAAGAAGCCAAGTAGCCTGTGGTGTATATCTACTGAGCCTGTTTTTTTGTCTCGCATAAGGTGTGAAAAGTAGAGTATACACCTCGGGGATAAGACTGTTTTAGTCTTGGGCGGTTGAACCCCTCACTGCACTCAGGAATCAGTCTTAATTCCCTAGCTTCGCTCAGGAATTAACTTATAACTCCCTCGCTACGCTCAGGAGTTAAATTATGAGTCCTTCGTTACGTTCGGGATTCAATTCGCTCCCGTGACATAAAACAGTGCTTTATCCCCTTAGTGTATAATCTACTATTATTTCATCTTAGGAATGTGCCCTCGCAATTTACGGAATTATAAAAAACACCCTGTGTACAAGGGAATATCATTCGAATGTATTTAATATACAACTGCCGGATTGTTCCTGTAGACACGGAAAACTTCGCTCGTTTCGCTCTCTCGTTCCACCATCATCATCATCATCATGTCAGCCGAAGAACGTCCACTGCTGGACACAGGCCTTCCGCTAAGAGTTCCACTTGACCGGTCCTGTGCCATCCGTATCCAGCGGACTCTTTCGTTCAATAGTTCATTATTCAGTTACAGACCCTCTCGCAGGCCGAGCAACAGCCGTTGTCTGTGTACTCTGCGCGACGTTCACGGCAGTAGGAGGCTTGCCAGCCATAGTCAGTATTGGAATGCTCACGTTCTTCCTGTCACTGGTTGGTACGGCGCTGCCGGCTGGGTTGGCATTGCTGCCGATGGGGATAAAGAGGATGTGGGAGATCGCTAGTCATGGAGATCGACTAGTTTTATACGAGTAAGGATCACTTTGATTTTTTTAGAGGTCAGTTTAATGTTATAATACCATTTGTTTCTATTTATTTGAAATCTAAAATTAATAGATAAACTTTTCATAGTACCTAACGTCAAAAATACGTCTTATAACTGATTGATGTTCAGTTTCCTCTCGTTTTATTTAATAGGTACTTAGTATTGCAATTGATTTAGGAATAGTGACGGAACTCAGAAGTCGGCTGTCTCTTGTATTGCGAAAAAGATCAAATTATCATGTAGAGAAAAAATATTGTTCGTTTGTTTCAGTCCAGACCCTGAACTTGCGCACCACACATCTTTTTTAACCGTGACCGTAGCCCTAAGCACGAATTGGCTTTGGAAGGTGGCCCTCAGTCAGTCGTCCCTGCAGAAGCTCCTGGCTGTACCAACTATTAACAAGGCCAGAATTTGCCTGGCGATGTCCTGCTTAGGAGTAATTTTGATGAAGCTACTGTCGTGCCTGCTTGGCCTGGCTTTGTATGCCTGGTTTGCGGGCTGTGACCCTTTGCTGTCGGGGCAGATAAAGAAACATGAACAAGTAAGTACTTTTGTCATGTTTTGGGATACTGAAGTATTCAAAATAAAAATTGAAAAGCTCTTTATTTCATGATATCAAAAAATAGGCAGTTGTAATAAAAAAAAACATTAATTTAATTACATATATGTTTCTTCGCTTGAACCCCTCAGGTAACAGCCTCCTTCAAAGATTTCCATTTCAACTTCTGAAGGATTTAAAGGATGACAAATTTATTTGCATCAGTTAATAACTTAGTTGCCCCCACTTACTCATTTAAAGTTAATCAAGCAATCAATTAGGCATTTACGTATTTTTAATTATATATAATTTTTATTCCAGTTGGTACCTCAATTTTTACACAGCTTGTCAGCAATGTTTCCTGGAATATGTGGCATTTTTATAATCGCCATTTTCAGTGCGACTACGGGGTGAGATATTGTTTTACTTGAAATTTAAATACTTACCTAATGTAATAATTGGCACAAAAACATTTTTCAGTTGTATTGCGTCTATAATAAACTCAGTGTCGGGCGTGTTATTCGAAGAATTTATTAGGCCGTGGATGCCACAAAGCACGAGTGAACAGGCGTGTTGTAAAATTATGAAGGTATGTTTATAAATTAGCTTTTATTTAAAAAGCCACAAATTAAATTAAATACTTAAAATGTATGTCAGTTTAGTCCGAGTAGGCAGTGATGACAAATAATGAAATAAGTTTCTGTCAAAAATTTCATTTATGGTTCAAACTTTTAATGCTGACTGCACTAGTCTTTAACCCTTTGAACGCCATCATAGTTGAAGTGATTACTCAGACGCCAAGGTATCAAAAATTGATGTAACGTTCAAACCAATAAAAACAATTCATAATGGATTTTTTTCATGATCAAAGTACACCTTCACTCAGACTTTTTATTGGTTGTTGTCGTGGTGGGCACGACGACACACGACCACTTTATAGGCTCTTGGCGTTCAAAGGGTTAACTACTCGTTAATAGGTTTTTTCTTGTGTACCTAATATAGTTTAGGAGATGCTACGAGTATGGCCATCAGATCAGATGGTGGTAGCCGTAGCCTAGTTTACATAAGTATGTCGATATCAGCTCAATAGGATGTGAAAGAGGATTGCATATGTTGAGGACAATTTACATACTTTTCAGTATACAAACTAAGTTAAATTGCACTAAGTTAAATAAAAGCTTGTAAAAATAGTGGCTGTATGTAAATACTACTCAGTTACTCGATAGGTTTTTTGTTTCATGACAGCTCTAAGAGTTTGAATTTGTATCCGATGGGTTTGTACTGCCACTATTGTTTGATGGTTAGCCATCTATGTAAGTAAAGACGGAAAGAAAAAAAATACATTTATGTAGCGTATAAGTACATACATCGCAACAAGTAAAATAAAGAAGGAACGCTAAAAAAGACTCCACTCAGGGTAATGCCACGGCAAGCCGCGGCGGCGGCGCTGAGTTTCAGTGGATTTGGTCAAGTATGGAGCAATCCTACTGAAATTTAAGGACTTACGGCTTTTTCAAGTATCATAAAATATTTTTTCAGCTTCTCTGCATTTTAGTGGGTGCGTACTGCGCAAGTGTGGTGTGGTCTGCAAAAGAGCTGGATCGGTTGCAGCATGTGGCGTTCGGCGTGACCGGCGTGACTGCAGGCACTCTATTGGGTCTCTTTACGTTGGGCATCGTGTTCTCTAGGGCTAATTGTTCTGTGAGTATGCTTATAGTTTCAATAGGTAAGTGCGTGCTGCGTAGGCTAAAAGTGAAGTGGGAGAGAAATATCTAGATCGGTTGCAGCACGTAGCGCGTAGCGTTTGTTTTAACTGGTGTTGACAGCATCATTGCATCCTTTTACTACGTATCTTTATGTTTGACACTGTGTTCTCTGAGAGAACGATTTAGTTCTGTAAGTTATGTAAAGTGTCGGTTTCATTGCTTGTTTTATTTAACTTCATAACTGGGCTTATTGACCGAGTGAAACGAAGGCAAAAATGTATTCATATGTCCAGATTACCGGATTTCCAGCCGTTCTCCTTTGCAGGTTGCATTTCTCAACCGATTTTCGTGAAATTTTGCGAGCAGGTTAAATAGTTATATAGATTTTTTTTCAAGGACTCAGTTTTAGGAAATTTAAAAGAAATCGTAGGTCAACAACGCAGTGAAAAGCCACTAGTCCTCATTTATTTTTATTATATGAGGATATCCAATTGAAGTGGAGTGGAAAAAGGGCGAGACTTACCTTTACACGTAACAAAATGAAACTGTTTGTAAGTCCTGGTTAAGCGCCATCTGATATTTGTGAACAGAATTACTTGTTAGTAACGCTAATGTTAAGTGTGTACTTACAATGTTTCTATCGTTGCTCACAGATGGCAGCTCAATTAAAAGACACGAAACATATGTCTATAATTTATGAGCGGAGTTGCTTTTTATCTAAAACGGAAATATACATTAAACGTTTAAATTGTATTTAAGTGTAACAAACTGACCTTTTTTGTTCTACAATGGAACCCTTTCCCCGTAACAAAATAAAACTTTACGTAAGTTCGGATTGAGCGCCATCTAGTATAGTCGCGAACAGCATTATTTGTTAGTGGCGCTCATAAAGTCTGTAAGTACGTTTCTCTCGTTGCTCACAGATGGCAGCTATAGTAACATAATAAACAAGAAATGTGTGTATATTTTTGGGCCGAGTTGTTTTTTTGGCTAAAACGAAACGTTTAAATTGTTTGTCTACTTGAGCACCGATTCAGTTGATCATCCAAGTAAACAAATATTCATAGAACGGGCGAATACAAATAAACGTGAAATATTAATTGCTACATTAGAAAAATCCTGATCAGCGATAAAAAGTAACCGTGTATATTCAATCATTCAACTCGATTGTTAAAACCAGGTTTCGTTCAGAAAGCATAATGCCTAGCATTAGGGCAGGATGAAATAGGGCAGGCTTCCATTAGGTGTGCATTAGCTCCAGCTAAACCTCATTAAGCGTAGAGATTAATCGTGCATGCGGTGCTAAAGCACTAAACATTGAATGTCTTTAGGGATACGAGTAGATCTATTCAAATTTGTTGGGGGATATATTTTTATCAGGGAGTAGATTGGAGAGCATCAGCCGGTCTGTATATTCAACCTAAGGTTATAGTTAAATGATAACCCGCGTATTCGGTAATTATTAAGCTATCTACATTTTGTATTGTCAATATTATAAGTAGGGCAAAACTTAAGTGTGTATGTAGATTGAATTTATTTATCGTTCCTTCGTTTAAGGAATACCAACAGCTACAGAAATAATGATAGTGACTTAGGTAATAATACAATGCCAATTAAAGGAACTGACAGAAAAAGACAGAGTAAGGTATCTAACACATTTCACTTTAGCGAAGACTGCGGGTTATCACGCAATGTTTTCGAGCATGCGTAAGATAGATCTAAATGTCATAATCCATAGTAAAAATGACAATTAGACTTATATACCTATCGTGCGTTCAATTAGTGACGTGATTACCCTGCTGGTGATGAGTATGGTCACTTGGGGGCTGAGCTTCCAAGGTCCAAAGATGCGCTATATTGAGAGTAAAATTGCATTTGTTTTATTGACAACGAGTACTGCTGTCAATACGAGATTGCTCAAATGTAAATTTTATTTTACTGGATTAAAATAAAATGAACATTTGAGCAACGTTTATTCAAACTTCCTTTATATTCCACTAGATCTTTTTACCATCAGGTAAAATGTAACCAGATATTTGTAAACATCATTAAAGTTCCACGAATATAATTGTATGTAATCAACAAACACGCGAAATCGGATACTTACTGTTTAACATCATTTTGACCTATTATGGTTTCCACGTACGTCGAGAGATTCGCTAGGAGGCAAAATATCCCGTGTTGCCACGTGCCAGCGATGATCAAGTTGAGCAATGTGCGGACTTCACTCAACATGTTGCACGCCACGGACATGCTAAACAAAGTCGCTCGATTTCATATTGCCTAAATGGCGACACAGGTAGTGTTGCAGTACATTTTCCCCCTCCTAGTGAATGCTTTGCCTTGCTTATATAGTGTATAATTTTATTCTGACACAATCAGTCAGGCCGGGCTGGCACTCACCAAACTCTAAATTAGATAAAAAGGTTATTTTTGAACTCGTACTATAATCTTACATATTATTAGTGGGACCACTGCTGGGCAAATACCTCCTCTCTATAAGACACCAGTTCGTCCCGCCAACGCCGGCGAGGTCTGCTGCGACTTCGTTTTGAGCTGTTGGCTACCAGTCAGTGGCAATCTTGGCCCACAGCTCGTTCGGCATGCGACAGACATGACCAACCCACTTCCATTTCAACTTTCTGAGCTACGTAGGTATATTTGCGTCATTAAGCACAGCGTGGTATTCCGGACGCGATCCATTAAATTTACACTTAATATGCTGCGATCTATGGCTCGCTGGAAAACCTCGAGTTTAAGACTTCCATATTTGCATAGGTGAGAATTAATATTAAATAGGCAGGTAACAATACGAGCCGCCTACTTGTGAGTGACAGTGGTAGTTCTCCTTTCATATGGTGTTTCATGGACCAATAGCTCCTCCAGGCGTATTAGGTCCATCTTTGGACCTCTTTTTGCTATCGCGCCTGGAAGGAAATTAACTCAACATCACCACCATGTCAGCCGAGACGTCCACTGCTGGACTTAGGCCTCCCCTAAAGAGTGCCACAATGACCGGTCCTGCGCCACCCGCAACCTTTACCAGGAAATAAACTGGTTCAAATAATTGCATTCACGAATATATGCAACGTTTTCTCCGTTTTTCTCTACCCTACTTGTGTGCTGTTAGTAGTTGTGACTATGAACTTGGTTTTTGACATGCTCATTCTCAGTCCAACGTCGAGGCTTGCTTAGATCTTCAAGCATTTTTTGTAGCTCGGATGCAGTTGAAGAGGGTACAATTATAATCATAATTAAAAAAAAAAAAATCATTATACCTACTCGTATCATTTATTTTGCCAAATGCACATTTAATGTTACTATTTGTTAGACGGGCTGGAGAATTACAATATCAGGTCCTTGCTGATTAGTCTTGTCAATTCCAGGGCGCACTAAGCGGTTGCCTGCTGAGCTTGTTGCTCTGCGGTTGGCTCCTCATCGGCGCTGAGAATGCCCTCGCCTCGGGGGCGTTGACCTTTCAGGGGAAGCATCTCGCCACAACGGGGTGCGGGAAAGCCAACTTTACGCACGTCTTAGTTAATCTTACAAGCAGCTTGCCGAGTGCCGCGTAAGTTGAGTTAGGCGTGTTAGCTGTAAGGAAAAGCTTGTAGGTACCTATACGGGAAAATTCGTGATAAAGACAATACTTGTAATTTGTCACGCCGTTTCTTAGGAGCCGTATTTGAGCAAAATTGTTGTTTCAATAACTTATGATGAAATATAAGTTTACACAAAAAATGTGCGCGAAATCGCAACTTAAAGTTACAATAGTATTTCGGTTATATACAGCTACTTGCTTTAGTTTTATTTCTCAGTAATTTAGCAAATTGCATCAACGATAAGACCATAGCATAGATTAAAGAGAATTAGGTACCAACCAACTCGTAGGCATTGGTATAGGTACGCAACGAAGCGGTTACGTCCATTAGACTGACTACTAAGTCTCACGCTAAAGTTAATCATTCCTTCATACGGCCATATAATTCCAAGTTTTAATCCTCCTCCAATGATATCGGCAACACTTTTATTTCCTCTCTTATTAAAACTTTACCCATATTACTATTACGCCAGTGTACGATACGCTCAGTTTTATAGCTTTTGTTCTTGGAATCTTTCTTGCAACCCCGAACGACTTTTGCATTGAAGATTTAGTGTCGAGATGTTTCCGATGGTTGAGATATAGTTTACTGCGTTCTGAGAATGTGTAACTCAGTTTTTAATACTTTTGATGCCATTCTGGGTTCACGTGGAGGAATGTTTACAGAAATACATAATATAATATCAATTTTTATACTCCTTTTTATCTGTCATTAATATAGTATCTAGCTCATATGTATAATGAGAATGACACCACAGAGAACATTTGTAATAACACCGATAAGACGTCGGTGAAAACTCTATCCTCTATGGTCCATAAACGCACTGTTAAATCAATAGTTCATTGCTTTTACCACAGTAAAACATCTATTTTCAAAGTAAAGCTTCGGTCCTAATTAAACAAAAAATAAAACCTTTCATTTACAAATAACAATTCGTATATTATATTATTTACTAATGTAAATAAATACATTCATCATCTACTTTGTGTGTTAACCGGCGTAACCGCTACATAGTTAACAAATTGTATCGATTAATGGTAATATTTATAAAATAAACAAATCCGATTCGGATTCAGTTTGGTTCGGATGCCTAGTGGAGTAAATTAAAAACTAAACAAACCGTAAACAAGAAGTGTCATTTTTGATATCACCAAAATTCCAATGGTAAACGAAAAATAATTACTTGAAAAATACCTACAAAGGATTTGTGTTCGTGATGAAAACGTGTTTGTAGATTATTTTAAAAATGTTTGTAGATTTTTTTTTTCTAGACAGGCTTCGGTCTCATTTATTTTATAACAGTTACAGTGGCATCAATAGCAAACCAATGACTAAAAATGAATTATTTAATTTTCATATCGAACATTTGTATGTATGTATGTATTGCTTTATTGTACATAAAACACGGCAAAATGAGAAAAAAAAACAAATAGTAGACGTACAAAGGCGAGCTTATCCCTTCAAGGGATCTCTTCCAGCTAACCTTTGAGCAAATGAGTTCATTAGAAACAAATGGAGGATGACGATAAACAACCTGTGAATTATGCACCGAACCAAATTTAAAACCAAACAAATTAATTTTGAATACACATAAACAGAAAATACGATTAAATACTCTACTTACAGCTCAAGATATAAATGATTGTACATTTTCTAATATAAATAAGAAAGCAACAAAGAAATAAATATATTTATTTGGTGTACGTACAATAACAATCACTGCACAATATTAAGTATGTACATAAATGGAATTCATTAAAATAAAATATCAATTATTAAGAGCAATACGACAAAAATTATCCTTTGCTGTGGTAAACTCAGCATATGCCGATAACAATATATCCTACGGCGTTGGCTTTCACAGCACCCAAAGAGTAATACGAAAATAATATTTAACTTAATATCAGCTGAACATTAGTTTAAATAGTTATTAGTTTAGTTTTATTTCAACTTCAATTTTAAATAATTGAGTGACAACATTGACATAGAGATGGAATGCAGGGTGCTGGCTGTGTGATTTAATATGCTGGCTCGGCGGTTTGCGCGTTGTACCGATTCAGTTAAAGTAACCCTTTATAGGGCGTACTGCCAATATTTTTACACGTGCAGTCTATGGGTTAGACATACGCAGCGTACATACAGCGCCCTGCGCGTCCTGTATAATGATGCGTGTAGGGTGCTGCTTGGGCTGCCAAGGCACTGTACTGTAGCGCCTCCGTAATGTTTGCGGAGCGGCAAATTGACGGCTTTCACGCTGGAATCAGAAACCGGGCCGCCTCAATGATGAGACGAGTGCGCGGCTCCACGAACGCTGGCCGAGAGGTGGGACTCCCCGATACTGCGTCGATGGATGCAGCTCCTCACCATGCCAGGCACACGATATTAATTGATCTATTAATAAATTTAATTAACTGTAATTTTTAAATTATGTGTTAAAATTCATTGATGATTTTGTTTAATCGTAATTCGATTTTTTTGGTAATTTTTACTTTTCTTCCTAACATTTCTTAAGAATTAGGTATTATTACTAATATTTTTATTAGAATGTAATTTCTTATCTGGATGGAACCATGTTCTGTAAATAAATTATGCGTATTAAATTAATACGTATTTGCTTTTTTTCAGAAGTCAAATCCCAACAAAACCTCTGCAGTCGCTCTTCAGAATCTCCTTCACTTACTGCCCGTTTGCTGGCGTGATGTCAGTTCTCCTCATTGGCGTGCCAATGAGTTATCTCACCGGAAAATCGAGAACCGAGTCCATTAACCCCGATGTGTTCTGTCCGCTCACTCAGAGTTTCCTCCATAAGTCACAAATGAGGAGTCGAACGGAGTCCTTGGAAGTTAGGCCTCCGGACACTCAAGAAGTGTATCAAGCTCTTGACGAAGCTCTGAAACAATTGAAAGACGTCATTGATCATGACCGATAAAAACATGAACGAGTTGAGATGAAGTGAATTTACTAACAAAACAAATAGACTACATCACAATAATGATAGTTCAAACGGAGGATGGCAATGAAAATAAATAGTCAACCTTAATCATTTATAAATATTGTAAAACTGTTATTTTTGTATATTTTTGCTTAAAAACAATGGAAACCATTGTTAATTATCAGTCTACAAAAAATAATTATTAGTGATTTCAGTTTGCGTCACCACCTACTCGTCCTTTGAAAACCTAATGCTAATGGAAAACACTCAACGCCTGACGATAGTACAAACTTTTATACAAATGAAAGTTACGAATTTTATTCAGCACCTTACAAACATGTTTATATTAATAACATTTATCACTCAAATTCAGATTCAAATTTCTCTTTGAAAACAATTTTTATTCAGTTGGAATTGAAGAATGAATACGATTTACCGATTCAATGCTTTTAGCAAATTCTCACCGTCATCATCCATTATTCATATTGGGTAACGATGATGACATATTATATATTCGGGTGTCATTAAGTCGTTCACCTGTAACCCCTACTTCTATCACCTTTATCGGCCAATTCAAAATCGATTCTCCGGTTTCACAAATTCTCAGGACGGAAATAAAGGAAGAGATGTAGGTATTACAGGCGCAATCTTTCCCTTGGGCGACATCGAATAGCACAGGTGACATGGAATTCGTCGTGACGCAAATATTTATATAAGTCATTTTTCGCGGGTATTCGATCTTTATTCGTGTTAAATTGCGGTTATTATCGGACTGCTAAAGGTTCTATTTATCTTACTTGTGAATTGCATGTCCTTTAGGTTAAATTGTTTTGATTTCCAGGAATTACCTAATGACCGGTTCGGTTACAACTAACAGAAAAATAAAAACTGCGGCTTGAATGTCTATGTGAATTGATTAAATATGCTACATCAGCATAGTTTCTTAACAAATCCAAATATGTCAATTTACGCCCTTATTAAGAGAATAATAGACTGACACTCGAACAAAACCATAGTAACCATTACTTTATTATTTTCTTTCTTTTATCATTCTAACGCAGAACTTTCAAACCAGCGGCGACTCGCTGTGAAAAAAAAAAAACAGTACGCTGATAGGTTTGTTCCGCCTGAAAAAACCCATGCCCAGTCTCTTCGCAGCCACATACATTTTGTTTTCCATAAAACAAAGGAAAAACAGCACAAGGGTGCGTGCTAGGTTTTAGACACGGCGCATTAATTCCTAGACCGCGAGTCTGAGTGCCTACAGTCTCGAGTACAACTCCGATTTCACAACAACACATATTTGACAACGACTCCATAATATTTTGAACTTTAAAGACAAAGTAGCAAGACCGAAAATTAGAATATTAATAGCAGAGGTGCAACTTTGTCAGTCTCATTTGTTACTTTTTAGGCTAGAAAATTGCGAGTGCCTTCGAGTAACTTGAAAAAGGAAATGTATGTAGTGTAGTGGTAATGAAGAGGAGAAATGGCTTTTCTCCCCATTTTCGGACTTGTTTTGTCTGTTTCGGTTTTGTTTTATTTGGTACTTAATGCACTGATATTAATTACGTACTATTTTATTATCACGCTTGTTTCGTTGTTAATAATCTCAAAAATAATTCGTGATATTAACTTTGATCCCAAGAACAGTTTTATTATGTTCTCCTCATATATTATGCTAATTGATATTTATGATACAATGTGTGTAATATAACTTCATAAAGTATAATATTTATCACAATTTTCCCAAAAAAACCGTTTCCATAGGGGCGTCGCAGCTCGTGTTTTCGTGCGCGAAAGGCAAAGGCAAGCGTGTCCCGTATACGGGAGGCGTGGCTTAGAGAATCAAGGGATCCAATATTAGACATACCACGGCGGTGCAAACAAGCGTACGGCCTGCCTATGTGTGTAATTGACTTACGAGTATATCAATGAATACATCCGATAATGTCTCAGTAATACGCATGCAGAGATTCACTTAAATATTGTTTAATCATTTAGTTTTCATGACAGGCCGGCCATGTCGGTAGAGAATCATCGCCAAAAATATTATTTCAATGCATTTCGTAATTTATTAAAGCGTGAGTGATTACTGGTGGCGGCCAAGGATTTTCGGATTTTATCGATAACAACGGCGAAACGATGAACTGAGCCTATTTGGTTTTTTTGTAAGTTATACCTTTACAGTAAACTGACAAAGAGTAACAGGACATAAATAGACGTGTGTTTACGTACCCAAAGGGTAAAAGCGGGACCCTATTACAAAGACTTCGCTGTCTGTACGTCCGTCTGTCTGTCACCAGGCTGTATCTCAAGAACCGCAATAGTTAGACAGTTGAAATTGTTCTGTTGCCGCTATAACAACAAATATTAAAAACAAAGCCATGTGCGAGTCGGACTCTTTGTCGTTTCTATAGATAATGGCACGGAACCCTTCCTGCGCGGGTCCACTCGCACTTGGCCAATTTTTTAATTCGCAGTAGGTTGATAGTTATGCAGTGAACTAACGAAAAGTGTGCTGCTAGTCGAAAATTCGTCTGTAATCGGTGTAATCGCATATAAACCTTGTTTGGACCACAATTAAAATAGAGTGAAGTCGTAGTGCGTAGGGCGTACATAGTTTATGCGCGATAAATATTCCAGTTCTCATTTTGCAAAATGTACTAAAAGTGCTGTATTTGTGAAGCTCTGCAAAAATTAAACTCGGTTCCGAGTTGTAGTATTGAAAATATAAGTCGGTATCTTTTTAATTATATGAAATAAATTATTTCATATAACTAAAATACGGTGTTACTACGTAATTCAATTGAACTCCGGCTTCATTTTACAAAGGTCGTTTGGTGGTCAATTGAAATGCCGTGAGCTTGTATTCAAAATTAAATTCACCTTACGTTCCTTTGTCACGGTGCCATCAAAAAAAGACACGTCATCTGAGACTAGCCGATACCTGCTACCGTAAATATTATTTGTTCGTGAGTTCGCGGACTAGACCCTTACTAGTCTGTCATTGCGTCACATACGAATAGTGCTCTCTTTGTTTTGTAGGTTCGTAATGTTTGATTAAATAATGATATGAGGAAAATTAGTACCTCTACGTATGTATAGCATCATCTGAGAACAAATCGCAATTATTTCTTGCTAGTGAAAAAGCTGCCTTGCAAATAAACTATATTTACTTTAATACAAAGTTGAGAGATCGATGTGGCTAGACGCATACGTCATATCTCGTTCAGAAATTAATGGGCCATTTCCCATCGGACATGGGCAGGAATGTAAATGGCTGAAACTGCACTAATCGTCAGACCATTAAAATCCCATGAAATGTGGGCGGGACAGATCGGGCGCAGCACTTTTAGGACAAAACGTGCTCGCTGACTTTCAGGTTGATATCCATTTTCAACGCGATATTTTCATGGTGTCGGCATTTTGGAGGACAAATGGTATTATTATTGGTAAACGGGGTGGGGGGAGGTGAGTCATACATTCGAAACGTGTAGCATTCGTCAGGTGAATAAATTTCAGTTGTACGCGATTAAGTTGTACGCGATTAAGTCAATCGCGATTGACAATCGTTGCTATTGTAAATGAAGTGGGTGAAAGCATTTGACGCACAACAGCGGTTTGAATATAAAACTTCACTTTAGTTCTTTCACTTCACCTTTTTCTTAAACTTCAACTATGAAAACAAGTGACCAATGTTCTGATAAAATCTAGGTACTTCAAAAAATTATGTGACGCCTGAATTTTGTTGGCATCGTTATACAATCGAGGGATCTACCTACTAGGAGACAGGTTCCTCACCATTCTGTTAAAATATTTATTTGTATATACTACAATCACACATCATGACTCCGTCAGGTAAATAGGATAAAACCCCGCCACAAGGCACTCCTTACGTTATAATTCAGCGGTAAAAGCAAAAAGATAATAAGAGTATAAAACCTTTTAAAACCTGAAAACGTGTTATGAAAAATGATAACTTTTCCGCACCGAGGTTAAAAATCTGTTTGCAAAATAAAAGAAAGAAGTAATGCTGGCGTCACACCAGCGTAACAGCATAAAAGCGTAACGGCTTTCAGTATTCTACATTAAAAGGGCCTAAGAGAGTAATTGAGCATATCAACCGTATAAATTTGCAACGTTATTTACATAATTTTTATGACGATAAAGCGATGTGTTTAGATTATCGTTTTGAGAAAACTCGACATTATCACAAACGTTTCGAGCACATTTTCGCATGGATACCTTGAAAACGAAATTAAAATGTATGAGGCATATGAGGTTAACATTTGTGAGGCTGCGATATCAATTTTAGTAATATTCGGGAGTCAGGTGTTGGTGAAAATATATTACATATCTTTATTTGCAAGAGCTCTAATACTTAAGGGACTCTTCATTAGTATTGGTAGGTATGATACGTTTACTCTCATTTGCACACGTGCAACACTTACATACACAAGTTTAACTAGGTACATTAAAGAAGAAAAGAAGAAGGTTTACTGAAATATCATCATCATCATATCAGCCGAAGGACGTCCACTGCTGGACATAGGCCTCCCCCAAAGAGTGATATAATGACTGGTCCTACGCCACCTGCATCCAGTGGACTCCCGCAACCTTTAACAGGTCATCAGTCCACATTGTGGGGGGTCTACCCACGCTGCGCCTTCCGGTACGTGGTACGTGGCCGCCACTCGAGAACTTTTCCGCCCTAACAGCCATCGGATCTATGTGCTCCGCCCACTGCCACTTTAGTATAGCGATTCGGAGGGCTATATTGATTCTTTGGTTCTAATGCGGATGGCCTTATTTCTCATGCGATCACGCAAGGATAAGCATAGCCCTTTCCATTGCTCTTTGGGTACTGTAATATACTGAGTTCAAACGATCATTGAAATCCCGCAATGTCTTTGAGCTTGCATACGATGTTTGCACGTTTGTAAATGGGGCTTTAGGCTCGGCACGTGTGGAAGCAAGCGCGTACAATGGATCACGTACGTCCTATCGTCTTGGAGAAACCATAGATCAACCAAGACCAAGAGTCCATCTTACTGAAGTTGTGCCCTGTAGTGGAACGTATCTAACTGATGATGCCAACGATGATGATAATGAGAGTTTTGAGCCTCTTGTTATTAGAGGCTTAAAAACAAATACTTAGTTTGGCACTATTAAATGTTTTAATCATCAGTAGCAACTGTGAAACAAAGCAGTTTGTAAATAAAATCAGAGAAAAGCCTTTCTGTTACTGAAGGGAGTAAGGAGGAACGCTTTCTCAAAGCTTTGAACTGTGCTCTGTCTGAATTAACCGTGTTAATTTGGTTTACCAATTATGTCTCGCCACTTACAAGCTGTTAAGGATTGTCAGCGCAGGGAAGATCAAATGTACAGTCGACTACAAATAGATATCCATCTAAGGTTACAAAAATATGTATCGACGACCATAACGTTAAGTCAATAAAAACACGGATACATATTTTTATAACTTTGGGTGGATCGGTGTCTTTGTAGTCAAATGTACTTCGCTTGCGTGACTCAGGTGTGACAGAAAAAGGATTATCCTAGAAGAAGAATAGTTTAACACAAGATTCAATCCAAAATTGACATCCCAATTTGAACATGCTTTGCCTACTCTAGTGTAAGTAGATCTCAAATGTTGTATTACCTATGCATGCATGTATCGATTCGTACACTATTTTTTAGAATTCTCCAATAGGTATATGGACGTCTCAAAAAAAAAAAATATCTACCAGCGGTCCGCATAGGCTTTGTACGGTTTTACTAAAGAAAATAAAATTTTCATGTTAAAGAACGAAAGAAAGAAAAATTAATTCATACTCACATAAAATAAATATATATCACAAAATAATAACAGAAGAGAAACACACACAGCGACAGTGAAACTGACACAGGCTCAGCATTATTCTGAATCAAACGTTATATAATCAAAGTTTTTTAACCCGAAACTCAGGTTCATGTAGTATTTCAAACGTTTTCATTTTTAAATGTAGGTATTGAAAGTTACTAACAACAAAAAAAATATTAAATAGCAAAATAGCTGTAGCTGTTCCAAATTTAAGTGATGCTCTTTCGTACATTCGGCAATTGATTTCATTTAGGCTAAAAAATACATCATCTGGTGGTACGCATGCACGGTGGCTCAATCAACTACATATTTAAAAAGTGTTAAATTGGGTGATCTAGATCATTTAGTTGTATTTAGTTCTTTTTTTCGTTGTTAAATTGATATATTGGGTATTTAGTTGTAAGTATCTTAAGTTAATATTGTGTGCCCTAACAGGGCGTCATGGACTGACTTTTAAAATGTAAGATCTTAATTAATATGTACATGATTTTGCAATTAAATAAATGAAATGAAATGAAATGAAACTTTTTCTCTGTCATTGCCAAGGTTATGTCTCATGGGACACTTTTCAAAATTGTGATTTTATGAATCACGGTTTCAGGGCCGGGCGCACTTAGTCCAGGCACAAATCTAGCTGCAAAAACGAGTCTTAATATTTCCGTCCCAACGTTGGAATCATATAAAAATGTTCTTAGAAACTTACGCTAGGTAAATCTAATTGTTGTTTTCGCAAACGTTACGTAAACCCTTGAGGTCTCAGGACTGCAAAGCCTAGATGCAATTCATCCGTTGCATACAAAAGTGACAGTGCTGAACAAAAAGACGCACGACAGTGTGTTTTCAGGTAATTTTGAATACAGAGACAGAGAGAAAATACAGATTTATAATTGAGATATAGTAAAGCGTAACAAATATATAAGTAGGGGCGTTGGCACAAAGTACAACTATGTACCTTTTGGCGTAGAAACTCTTGGTCCATGGGACCTAACGCGCACAAGTTTTTTGCAGAAATTGCCAAGCGTCTGGTTGACGTAACTGGTGGCCGAAGAGCTGGCGAATTTTTAATTAATTAGTATTACGATACAGCGAGGAATTCCGCCAGCATTTTCGGTACAAGCCTCAAGGGCCTGTTTTAGTTTTAAGTTATTTTTAATTTTATTTATATTATTTATGTTATTTTGGTCAAGTATAGGTATATTTTCTAGATACAGTTAAATAGAAGGACTTGTAAAGATGGAGACAATCAAATTGTCGGATCAAGACGTAGGTGAGTATTATGAACTACACGCACCCACGATCCTTCAGAATCCATTCCATTACGCCACGTACGATGTATTGTCTCGACAAGACGGAGTGGGATGACGGGTATGTTCACAAGGGCGGCTCCGTGCCTAGAATTCCGATTCATCTGCTTGCCTGATGTATTTCATTACGTTCATTCGTGACGAGCACCGCAAATGACACAGTATGCACATAAGCTATTTTTATTGAGATTGCATTACGTTTTGTATTGTTTTCAAGCTTGATTCAAGTTAAGTGCTGTCATCCAACAATAGTAGTACTTATCGCGAATATTGCAGCACAGCGTGGGCAGGCCCCTATAAGGTAGACTGATAACCTGGTAAATGTCGCGGGAGTCCGCTGTATGCGGGTGGCGCAAGACCGGCTATTGTGGAACTCTTTGGGGGAGGCCTTTGTCCAGCAGTGGACGTCTTTCGGCTGATATGATGATGACAATTAAATAAATTATTGTACACAAATCGAACTAGTCCCATAGTAAGCTCTTTAAGGCGTGTGTTATGGGTACGACGATATATTTAATAGATAACATGGAAAACATCCAAGTCTCAGGAACAAATGTTTTTTGCTCATCACAGAAACAAATGCCCTAACCGGGATTCTAACCTGGGAGCTCCAGCTTCGTAGGCAGTGCCAGTACCAAATAGGCTAAACAGGCCGGCCAAGTAGGTACTGAATCTCTTGCACTGGGACATTTATTTTACATTTTGATTTAGGATATAATAATATAGATCACCCTAAAGAGTCATATCATAATGAATATGCATAATATTATGATATTTAATATTTGCAAGTTAGGATCCAAATGTTTTAACCAGTTAAGTTTTAAATTCGTCATTTAAGTTTCCCATATAAATTGTATGAACAATCATTTGGACAACAAATTCGATTACATTTTGCAGTCTTCATCTACCTGAAAATGCCCCACCGCAAAATAACTATTGGTAATTTGGTACCTCTTTAAATGTAATTGTGAACGAAGGAATTAAATCGATGTTTAGTGTATGTAGCCTGTGAAGTTTGGGGTCAACCATAATCTAATGACTTACTGGGAAGTACCTAAAAGCAAATATTTGTGTGATATGGACGAATAGATAAGTTCGTTTCTGTTTTGGATGTTTTCCATATTTATTCCAATGAATATTACGTTTAAGAAAGACGTGCATTATTTTTTGTTTTATTCAAACACTCATTTTTTTTTCAAACTGATTTAATATTTTATTACAATACAATTATTATTACAGTTTAAAACATACACACAAACACGAATAGAAAAATGAGACTTAATACAATTTAAGCCTAGTCAAATAAGCCCCCGCGAGTTGTACCTGGCGCAAAGGTACCCATCACACTTGCCGCGTTATCACGTTGAATGGCGATAGACAACCTTTGCACCAGGTAAGAACCCGCGCGAGCATCGGTCCTTCTCTCCCTGATTCTTCGTCCCACTTCTTTTACAAAGGCGATAGCCTCAGACCTCCAGCACCCTGTCGTCTCAAACGCCAGTGGTACAAAATGGTAGTTAAGAAGTAGGGCTAAATATTTGTCCCGCTTCTTAACCGCCGCAAATTCCGCTGCAGTACCCGCTGTCTGCACCGTTCGGCTGAGGTGCGAGGCAGCGAAAGTCAGTCAGGCAGAAGGGGAAGTGCCTCCTCTGGGACGCACGTGGCGTCCCAGAGGAGGCACTTCCCCTTCTGCCATGGCACCAAGGTCAGCCCATCCGGCCTCTTGCCGTCGGTGCGACAAAGGCCTGGTGGTTCAAGTATACACGGGATGTTAGCGGAAACTAACGCCCTTCGCACGATGTCATTGAGGGCGTGGTGTCACGGGAATCTTCCTGAACAACGACAGCAACTCAGCGCGTGATGACCATTCGCTTCTACCATGGATCCGCAGATGCATTTATGCGGTATACAAACATCGCAGCCCAGGCGGAGAGCTACTGTCACACGCATTGAGTCACTGTCGAGGAGTGTTCCTAAGTGATGGGCTGATCACTCACGAAGGGAATGGTGACCTTGTCTCCATGAGAATTTAAAATTTTAGAGACTAGGCTACTGACCCCATGCGCCGATGCGAGAAAAGCTGGCAAACCCACGTCCCCCGCGCGCTTCAAACCCAGGCCTCCGTGACGCATGGGCAAAGACGCTTGGCTCCACTGGGTATTCGAGAGGGATACATTCAAAACGGCTTCTGCTGTCTCCCTTAAACCTTCGTCAAAAGACGACACCTCATCAGGGCACAACCACGTGGGGGTGGTTCTCAAGAGATAAGTTATTTTTGGAACCGCGAAGCACATTCTCAGCAGAACCAGAGCAACATGAGCACCAATATTTTTGAGACGTTCTCGGGCGAGCAATAGGAGCTGTCACCTGGTCTCTATAGCAGATGGAATGGCATCTGGGAATATGGGAGAACCCAGAAGGCAAAACGTACCGCGTGATAGTTCCTTAAAGATCAGGGAGCAAGACTTGAATGAATATAAAGACAATTTATATTTATACTTTTATAAAGATAAATTTTAAATTTTATTTTAAACAATTACATATATAAAACTAGATCATTTGACATCTCTTTGAAAAAATGTTAAGTACGGGCAGTGAATTAACAAAGCCCTCGTGACTTCCAAGCAAATTACAAGCGGAGTAGCACGTCAAAATGCCTGGCTATAAACTTAAGGCAAAATAAACATAAAAGAACCCTTTTAAAATAGCTCTTAAGATAGGTTAAAGAATGCCTTGAGTTAAAACGTGCGCACTTTATCGTAGCTCTTAGTATTTCAGAAATTGAATTCAGTTGGGATCGCACTGATTGCTTCGACCTGATTCAGCCATTTTCTACCTGAGTCGCAATATCACGCTATGATTGGCAGCTTTAATTGGCTTAGAGAGAAATGGGAGATTTAGTGTTTTAGTCGATGATACCGTGAAGTGTCTCGGTAATATTTTATTTAGGTACTTAATTGTGTTACGAATTGCCGTCTGTTTAGTGAACCAAGTGATCTATGTGCTTAGATATAAATCAATAGGTATAGGTAAAAAAAAAATTAGGAAAGGACCTGTTGTATGCAGTTATGACGTGTTTGAATAGACATTTGTTTTGTTTGTGTTATACATTTTAAATATGACATGTTATTCGAACACGCTACAACTACATACAACAGGTTCTTTTTACCTATACAGGTAGTCAAAAACATGAGATATTCGGCATTCAAAAGTAAGGTTCAATTTGTCACGCGTCATCTGTTTTTTCTTATGCAACCGTCACTTACTCGTAGCTCCTCTGTGAATAATGAACTAACAAAGTTACGTAAACGTCAAACTAGCGTTCAGGACATTGCAAATGTCAGATTTTGAAGGTGTAAATTACAGTTGATATTATATCCTAAAGCGTGTTCAAAATACCAGAGTTATATTTGTAAGTCAATCAATTAGAGTTAAAAGTAAATAATAAATTCATAAAGAAAATATAATCAAGTAAATTAGGTGGATTTTTGATAACTGCTACTAAAAGTTTTTTTTATCCTATGACCAAACCAAACTATTTATTTCGCTTAGCGTTTCATACCTAGGTGCTAATTAAAACGTTTTTATTACGACTTTTCTATGAGGTTAATAATATAATAACCACTTCCTCTTCTCCCTTGATGTATTTATGTCCTTTCCTTATCGAAATGTTTCATCTTTATGTTTTGTGGAACTGGCCGTTACCCTATTAAAGAGGTGCTTGAAGTGATTACTTCGAATTAGCCGCCAAAACAATTTCTTTCAGGCAACTAATGGTATAATTATACAGCGATTATGGCTGTAATAGAAGTGGTCGGGATTTATTATATGACATAAACTGCCATTTAGATAAAACAAATATCCCCGAGACTTAATACTGCGGGTGTTTTATGTTTACTAATAATAAGTTTATGATTGCCAAATAATTTGTTATTTAAGCCTCTTTATAAGTGGCGCAAATTATAACTTGCATTAATAAAGACCCATGTACATTTGAATTCCCAATATAACCACCCCCTTTTTTCCTTTGGGAGTCGTAAGAGTCGACTATGGGAACCAGGTTGAAGCGTGTTGTGGGTGGGCTACGGGCTAGCAACATGTCACTGCAATATCACATTTTCTCAATTTATAAATGTACTCGTACAATTGCTAAAAGTGGCACTGAAATTAATGGGAATATAGGCGTGAGTTTTTTTTTATGACATAGGAGATTCGTCTGATGGTAAGCGATTAGCGCCGCTCATGGACACTCGCAATACCAGAGGGGTTGTAAGTGCGTTGCCGGCCTTTAAGATGGGAGTACGCTCTTTTCTTGAAGGTTTGAAGGTCGAATCGGTCCGGAAATACCGCAGGCGACAGTTCATTCCACAGTTTAGCTGTGCGAGGCAAGAAATTTCTGGAGAAACGCACAGTTGAGGACTGCCAACCATCTAAGTGGTGAGGATGGAAATTTTGTCGCGTTGGGCGATGGCGGAAGGAAGCGGCAGGGATTAATCCGAACAATTCCTCGGAGCACTCCCCGTAATACATGCGGTAGAAAATGCAGAGCGAGGCTACATTTCTACGCAGTAATAGTTTAACAGTTTATTTATTGCATGTAATTTTCATTAAATTGCGCAGGTTTTGACGCTAAGAGTAGATTTAAAAATCTATTTATTGACCTAATTTTCAGCTTTATTGTTTTTAGGACCATTTTGACGCAATTTATTCTTAAGTCAGAGTGAATACGAGCTAATAGCTGAGAATTAGGTAATTAAACCTAATTCTCAGCTCTGTTGGTTTTTGGTCCATTTTGACGCATAGTCTTTTGCCGTAAAGAAGGTATATGGTGCAAGAACTTACAAGCGATTCTAATCACATTGCAGGGCTGAGGGACCAAGGTAAGACGAGTACGATCAAACTCTGCAATGTAATGAAGGTAGAACTTAACTACAAGTAAAAAACTTAAGCAAAGGACCTGTTGTATGTAGTTGTAGCGTGTTCGTATAGACATTACATGTTTAAAATGTGTAACACAAACAAAACAAATCTCTATTCGAATACGTCACAACTACATACAACAGGTCCTTTACTTAAGTTTTTTACCTATAGGCCTAACTAGGACCTAGGATTAGGTTTAGGACATATATCGAGCTTGAACAATGATAATACTTTTTTTATTTTTTTCACGTTGGGAAAATGCATTTACTTATCGGTAAAGACCTGGGTGGGTATGAGGGACTATCCGGTCAGACCGTACTACTTTCTAAACAACCCAACGATTACCACTCCTTCAGTGGGGCGCCGTAGGATCGCAAATAGCATTCCACTGCGACTGCGACAAACAGTGATAGTACCTGGATGGCCTAGCTTTGAGCTTTTTTGGAACCTTTCATATGTTCCCAAAGAATATAAGTTGTCCTAAAGACAAGCATTTAACCCTGAATTATAAATTTTATCGAATTCGTTAGAACACGGCTCCGATCCGAGATCCCCGAAATAAATAAATGAATATAAATGAATATACATAAATGATTATACTAGACTTGCATTATTTTCTTTTTTTATTATTATATAGTACCTGGGCGACCGAACTTTGCTCGGAATATTTCGTGTTTCCCGGAGAATACGAATTTTCCCGAAGATAAGACCTAGCTAGATCGATTTTTCGCTTCCGTCAACCACTGAGTTGTAAATTGCATCGATATCGTTAAATCCGTTTCCGAGATTCCCGGAATAAATAAATAAATATACATACAAGAATTGCTCATCTAAAGGTATTATAGATAAATAAAACAAAAATTGCTCGTCAGTAGGTTTTAGATAAATATACCTAAATACAAGAATTTTGGAGGAGGCCTATGTCCCGCAGTGGACGTCCTTCGGCTGATATGATGATGATAAATAACAAGAATGCTAATTTAAAGGTACTTATTTGGCAGATACCTCTGCCATGACATGTCTATCACGTAGTCTAGAGAATTAAGTAGTAAATGTATCCAGAAAATATACTCGTACTTACCGGCCAGGACAAAACGGATTTTTTTGTCGATTTTATCCTACGATGTGAACAAAATCGTAGGGCCAAACGGGCTACTTCAAGGTTGCAAGGTTGGTAACAAGGTCATAATTACTGTCAAACCTTACAAAGTGTTCCAGATCCATGCTTTGTAATAAATTGTGACAATGTGAATGTGCTGTATTTAATTTGTCCAACAACAAATATATAGGTACCAAAAAGCCCTCCCTACGTTACGCTCCTAGTACAATCACGCCATCTAGTGGCAGAACAATTTGTATTGTGCCGGTTCATTATACCCCGGCGTGGTCGGAATGGGAAGAAGCCTGCTTATTAAACGGCGCCAGTACGTGACGAGCTGCTCCCTACGCGGCTAGTTAATTAGAGCGGGAGATTTTTTTCCAAATAATATCTAAGGAAATTGTGGAACTTTTAGGTACAGTCAAGTGCAAAAATATGTGCGCATGGACATTTTCAGAAATGGGTACACCCATTTCATTTCTTTATTCCTGCCGCATATATTACAGATAAAAACCCTATGCGATATTAGCGTGAGTGGTTAAAAAAGTCAATCCACGTCAGTTATGTGACGATTACAAAGCATTCAATTTCAATGAAAACTTATTTAAATTATATTTTTATCAATTATATGCATCATCATCATATCAGCCGAAGGACGGCCACTGCTGGACATAGGCCTCCCCTAAAGAGCGGCACAATGACCGGTTCTGCGCCACCCGCATCCAGCGAACTCCCGCGACCTTTACCAGGTCATCAGTCAACCTACTCACGCCCCAACGACCATCAGTCCTAAGTGCAATTATATGCGTCGTCGCAGAACAAAAACGCAAAAATATCACCGGAACTTCATTTTTCTTAAATTTTCATGATTAATTATTGTCACAAAACTGACCTTGATTAACTTATTAACAACTCACGCTGATTTGGTACACTGATTTCTGAAAATGCCGCATACAACTTGCTCAAAAATACATATCATGGCTCTTATGTCAGTTTTCGGTACATATTTATGAGAGAATTATATTCATATTCAGTCCGAGGTATTTACTAGTAGTAGTAGTAGTAGATGTGCCCACGCCTTAATCGTCGCGATTTTATAGATAGATAGGGAAAAAAAATGTACCTAGCAACATTACTAGTTGTCAACCTCATTAGAAGTTTTCGCGCCGCCCGAAACGTTGCGTCTCTCACGAAAAAAGTTGTTTTCAGTGAAATTTCAGGTTTTCAGGAACATTACAGACACTCAGATGGATAAATAAAAGCAGAGAAGTCAAAGAGTAGTTAAAATTACGAACATCATACATGAAAATCGTAAATTTGAAAGTAGGTTTGGCTCACGTAAGTTCAATCCAAAAACTAAATATTTGATTTTATTCAGATGCAATGACACTATTACTGGCATGATATGTTATATTATGTCGCTTTTCCCGTTGGGAAAGCCATTCTATACGAGATAATCTGAATTTTGTTGGTCAAAAAGCAATGACACTATTACTGGCATAATATGTTATATTATGTTGCCTTTTCCGTTGGAAAAGCTGTTCTATACGAGATATTTTGTTAGTAATACACTCTCATGCTTTTACAAGCGGCTCAATCTCATTCCTGGTTTTCAAGTTTTGAAATCCATGAATTTTGTCATACTATGTTATATTGTCTCATTTTACGTTGGATAAAGGTCTTTTCGAGACAATGCAGGGCTTGAGAACACTGTGGAAATGACTGTCATAAATTAACTCCAATAGGTTCTTTACAGTACTTATTGAAAACCATGATTGGTAGAACAGAACAAAACAAGAGTGTATGAAAGAAAACTATTAATATTGTGTCATCTATTCCCTTGGAATAGAATATGCAGCTAATTTGGACCATTAATAATCTACTAGACAAGTTTATCATGAATCCTTTACATATAATTATTTTTCGATGACTGAAAAAACTCACTTCTCCCGTTGGGGGAAGATACTGTACATCATAGTAAATGCACAAAAAAGTAAGAGAGGTTTGTTTATCTTAACTTTTTTATCCTTTCCATTGGAAAGTGTTTCGGAACAGTTTGGTATCGTTACCGAGTCAGTATGACAAATGATATCTTACCTTTATGTCTCCAACAACATAGTGAGACTTTATTATGCACCATAAGGCCAAGTTAAGTAAACCTTCTGCTTAAGATCCAGGAGGAAATCCAGTTTTTGAGGAATATATACATGTACATATCACAAATCCTTCGTGATCCAAGTGAGGAGATATCATTATTCGGTCATGTATAGTAAGAGAATGTTCAGTGGAACATACAAAAAACACTCAAGAAGAAGCACAAATAAGCCATAGAAAAACAAAAAGATATTAGATTGGCTACAATATATCACAACTATTGAAAAAGTTGTTTCTAGCCAAGCCCTACTAAATTAAACAAATTTCAGAATTGCCTGTTGTTTAAAAATAATACTTACCCATTAAGTATCCAATAGTGGTATTGAGGGCCATAGTTATAATTATAACATGTTTGTGTTATAGGAGTGAATTTCAAATCTGTGTTGCAGCAGTTCATGGCTTTATGTTACTAATGTCACAAACTACATACAATTAATATTGTGTTACAATATTAAAAATCATAAATGGATTGATTGGTAAAAAATTGTTTGGTTCATAGTTTTATCAAGCAATTTGACTCAAGTCTAACAATTGACAAAATGGCCAAAATATGAAGAATATAGAGAACTCAATAGACATCCTCATCATCAGCCATATTACCAGATGGTACATTCAAGACAGAGATTCAAAATTTTCAGAGATCCTAGTCAACATGTAAAATAGTATGAATAGACTCGCTGCACCCAAGCTGCTGCTGCTATGTCTGACTGCAAGAATCCACTTTCTTGGGTAATAGAGACCAATAATATCACTATCACACTATCTCTTGATACAAGTTAAAACTCTTGTTAGAGCTTGCAACTCTAATATTTGTAAGGTTTGAATATTTTGTTTAACAATCTGATCATACTAAACATGCAGGTGAGTACACTGTATTCCTTCACTAGTTTTTATTATTGAAGGATAATTTCCTGCCTATGAATACAAATGGAATTGAAAGGCCAAGAAACTACAAGGCAGTATTTACACTTTTCAAAAAGTTCAATGAACGGAGATTTTTCTTACTATATGAAAGGGATATTTAATAATGTACCTTTCTTGTTTCCTACAACCACAGAATAAAGATTCCTTGCCTACAACATCTATAGTTGTGGCTTAAACAGACGCAATAAGTCTAAGTCAATGTCTATTAAAATACACAAGCGTAATATATGAATAATTTATAGAACTGTTTTTTTTAGTAAAACTTTATTTCTGATATGAACTGTCATATAAACTCTGGAGCAAGGGATGTCTAAACAAACTTAATATAGAACTGCACTTTGCCATCCAAAGGGTTCAGTTGGAGGTCTTAAGAATGTGGTCATAATCTACATATAGTCATATGTATTTTTTAAAAAGCTGAACATTGTATGAACTTACACACAAATAACTTTTTATTTATTTTTTATAAAAGCCTCATATATGGAGTACATATTGTTGTGTTGTGCACAATATGAGTAAGAGTATATTGAGTGATATACCTAAGAGTATATATTAATATATAGACTACGGACAGAATAACGATCATTCTTAAAACCTGTTGTGGACAATATGGTCCATCTGATGGCATACACCAATGAGAAAATATTTATTTATTTTAAACTTTATTGTTAAAAACCAAAATGTACAAATAGCGGGCTTAATGCAAAATTGCATTCTCTACCAGCCGACCATTGCCATTGCCAAATATATATTTTTGAAGTATGTTATTGATGGACTAATAAAATAGCAAGACCATGAACATTGTGTATTAAATATGTAATTCATATTAGGCAATATAAATATATATATTAGAAGACATAGCAAAAATGTTCCATATTTAGGTAGGTTTACATATAAACCTACTACTTTACACAAAGTATATTTGGAAGAAAGACAGGTACAAAATGGAATAAATGTGGTGAAGCATTAGAACATCTTAATAAAAGTAACCACTTCAAATTATGGACATAATAATTTACAAATATTTTTGGGAAAACACATACTGAAATGAAGTATTTTCCTAGTGAAGTGCTTGCATATTGTGAAAACCTAAAAGATTAATCTGGTCTGTGGAAGCGCAAACAAAAAATAGATTAATTTATGCCACACCATGTGGTGATCAAAAATCATACAAGAAATAAATACCTAATATGGGTTTTGGAGCGTGAAGAAAAATTTGTTGCCTCAGGCAGTTGACTCTACGCTTATGAATGAATAAATGAATGTATGTACTATGTATTAAGAAATTGGAATTATGTAGTCATGGAATGTTAAGTAACATTGGATATTTTGTATCATACAGTGAATCAGCAAAAATCCAAATACAAGTTTGCGTCTGTTTGCATTCTTAAGATGAATACTTATAAACATATAACCGTGCAGATTGAAATGGCTTTTTAAATATCAGGTATACATTTAATACAATTCCACCTTTCCATGTTATTGGACACATTAGATATGTCATACCATATCATTTTCATTAATATTATGAAAAAGACCATGGATATTTGCGTCGTGCTATTTATTATATCTCAACCTTGATAGGTTTGTCTGAAGTCCAAATATTTAATTAATACATGCTACAAAAGTCATCATAAAGCGATCAAAAGTATATCTGTTGCGCGGTGGCATCACAATTTCTCTTAAATCCAAGAACACTAAAGTCAATGTGTATTAAAAGTCTTCAGGATTTAGATACAGTCATTACCATATTAATCATACATAATTATAATTAATATTACATCATACTTGGCCTAAATGTTCTAAGTAAGATACTGTTAATCATTCAAATGTTTATTCTGGCAGTATTTCTAATAATGAATGTTATATATTGGAAGCACTATAAAGGTGTTCAATAACAGGTTAAAACACATAGGTACACATACTGTATGTCGCACACGACTTCAAAGATATATAATGGAATAGAATAATCAGCGATCATATAAAATTATTTTTCCGCTGGAAGAACTGAACACGGATTAGGTATCCTACTAGTTCATTATATTTTAGGTACAAGATGATGTTTTGACGATGATTACATCACGGTAGTACCTAATCGATAAAATGATTTCGTGATAACACGGATAACCACTTATATATAGTTATGGGGTGAATCAACTTTTGGTTTTATCCCCCAAAAGGGGTTATTTGGATATCATTTATGACCCCCCTTTTTATTCTATTTTCGTACTGGTCATTTTTAAAACATGTTAGAAGTATTATATTATCTCCGAGATAACAACTAGAAATACTTGGTTAGCCAAAATATACCTACTAGAAGTAAGAGAAGTGTTGTTATTGGTCTATGAGTTTTTACAGTAACTAATACAAATTAATAATGTCAGGGCTCAGAACATATTTTCCCAAAAAACTATGATGTCTTTAGGTTAACATCAATTTTCTAATAAGGCCAGGAATTTTTCGTTCACTGATTAAGGCATTTTCAATCAATGTATCCTTAATTTTTTTTTAAAGTAGCCGATACTAGGACGGCTTACAATTTTAGAAGGTATAGTGAGAATGAGATTTGATTTTTAGACATGATTCACTATCTTGATAGAGATCTCACAGTAGTTAGATGGACAACATAGACATTGAAAACTGTGAGGGGGTTAACAAGGTGTAATTAAACATTAAAGTTGCCTTCAATATCGTAATCTTCTTTGTCTTAAGATAATTCTTAATAGTGGCAATGATAAAATGCAATTCGCGCAACTCGCGCAAGTATACCTTACCTTTGGATAGCTCTCGCTTTTAATTATTACTTTTTATTTTATTTTTGCTATGAATAGTTACTATATTTATATGGTGTTCCTACTCATATTCATATTAATGAATTGCTAATAAATATTACATGTTAACTTATTATACGATTTCATTAGATTATTAAAGTCATTTATTACAAAACTTACAACCGATTGGCAATATAATAATGTTAAATTTAATTAAATTTTTATATCTGCAGCTTCAAGAATTCATCGTCATAAGTAAACTACCATAAAAGGCATACAGACTTCACCATCATCAGCCTATTTTATGACTGTTGAGCGCTTGCCTCCTCTGATGAGAGGAAAATGGAATTTAATTTAGTAGTTAATCTTGTATTTTTACAAAAGTTAGATACGAACAGCTGCATTATTATGCGACTGGTATAATAGTGATGTCAATTCCTCTAAACATCTACAAGTAAATACCTCGGACTGAATATGAATATAATTACAGGATTAAACGAACTTACCTGAAGTGAAGTTCTATCCTGATTATATGAAGTATTCAGTCCGAGGTACGGAGTTCCCTCCCTCCCAAATATTATCATGATACCTACATGTTAATTTTTCCCCTATTGAATTCTTTATTTAGCTCTAAACTTAATGAGGTTGACAACTAGTAATGTTGCTAGGTACATTTTTTTTCCCTATCTATCTATAAAATCGCGACGATTAAGGCGTGGGCACATCTACTACTACTACTACTAGTAAATACCTCGGACTGAATACTTCATATAATCAGGATAGAACTTCACTTCAGGTAAGTTCGTTTAATCCTGTAATTAATTCGGTACATACTTTTGTACTTACTTCACTGTACCTCCATAGAACGTCAAGTTTCAATAAGAAGTCAGTGTAAACCAGTTTGAGATCGAGTGTAGAGGATAAAAGGTAAGCAAATTACCGCGAATAAAGAAAATGTGTTACCAAATTGGTAAATCGTACACTAGTTTTATTTTTACTTTTACTACTTAGCTTACTGACACATTATCACATTCAGACATTGGTTCCTTACCGCTACCTACACTAACAAGTAAGGATCATTCACAGTAGACAGTTCCGTGTCCGTATGTATTTCTCTAGAAGAAAACGGTCCGGCCCGGCACGGAACGGCCTACTGTGAATCATCCTTAACCGATACCGTAATATTAATACATAATAATAGGAGCGCATTATCAGTGCCTACACTTTATATCATATTGGAGTTCATCAAGGAGTAATCTGGCTTATTAATACCGCATGAACATGTTTTTGCCCAATTGAGGCGAAGCCCAAAAAGAGGGTTAGGTATTATCAAAGCTCGTTCCAACAGCGGTCATTATTTATTTATGTTTTCTAATAATACGACGACAGGACTGATGTCATGTGCACCAACATTGAAAATATAACTAAAATTTTATACAAATCAAGTAGGTACTTGTTTCATAAAATACAAAGAAAATGCTTTGTATTTTATGTAACACCTATAAATAAAATAAAATAAATAAATAAATATCGGGGGACAACCTTACACAAATCGACCTAGTCCCAAACTAAGCAAAGCTTGTACTATGGGTACTAGACGACGATATACATACTTACGTAGATAAATACATAGAAAACATCCAAGACCCAGGAACAAATATCCGTGCTAAAATGCACAAATAATGCTCTGGCCAAGATTCGAACCCGGAACCTCTAACTTCGGAGGCAGTGTCACTACCAAATAGGCTAAACAGGTCATCAAAATATAATTAAAAATATATATAAATATTTATTATTTTTTTAATCTAAAATGTATCCAGTTCTTTTCGGGATCCTGTCACTTGATCCAGTAACATTTGCCCTAATGTTTCATAAGTCGTAATATTTTACTGGAGCTAAAGGACTTTTTTTCGAAACAGTGAACTTTTCAGGGTTTCTTTGAATATCATCAAATAGAGGTCATTAGGTTAGGTTAGGTTTGTTTTGCAATAATCCTATGAAGTTTATTACGTATTTAAGAAAAAAATGCATTAGGTCTAATGGAACATTAGACCAAGTGAAGCATTTAGGGCTAAAGTAGTTCGGTCCAACAAGGGAGAACCAATTACTTTTTAAAAAAATAGAAATTATTTTACACTATTCCATGAAAGTACTTTACTTTGCTATTGGTCTAGTAATTGTAAAAAAATAACAACTCCTAACACCTAGCTACTATAAATAAATGCACGTGTTACTATAAAAAAATACTGAAATTGCTGTAGGTCCTGTTATTGAGGAGTGACACCGATTTCTCCAGGAACATACCATCGCCAACGCAGTTAATTCTCATTGTAATAAAAGTCATGAATGGTCAGTTAACTGTGTCGACGTTTATAAATAAAAAATGCAATAACCTGACGATTCCCCCTTAATTTTTTTGAAGTCGGTTTAAAATAAAAACAAATCCACGAAACTCCGTTGAACTTAAACTAAGTTAAAAAGTTTTAATTTAAAGAGCTTAAGTTAAAGAAAAAAAAAAACAAATATTTATTCTGCAAATAGGCCACAAGGGCACTTTTACATGTCAAAGCGTGAATTTATACAATTTAAAAACTGCAATGTTACATAAAAATACTGATTAATAATTCCATTCAAAAGATAACATAAGGTGAGCACATGCTGTGCTGTATGCACCTTGAATGAATGAAAGGAAGTGTGGCTCCTTGAGCTGGAGACCTCGCAAAAAAAATATTTTTTAAATTTCAAAATTCCCAAAAATGACTCGTCAAAAAAAACGATATACTTATCGAACCCGCTCACAAAATTCACGAGAATCGGTTGACAAATGCGACAGACATACGAAAAATTTTTTGTCGAAAATGAAACGGAGACTCTTCGCTCGCTCGGTCAATCAAACAATAGTAAGAATGCCAATTAGAATAATGTCGGCTATTTCCGTAAACGATAACTTATAAACATTGCTACATTCACATAATTGTGTGCTCATGTACACATTCACACTGAAAGAATAGAAACTAGCGTAGCGATAACAACATGACAACAACTATACGATTCACAAACAGTCCTCACTCACTTCAAATGTCGTACATAACATCGCCACTTGATTTCTATTCAATATATATAATCAGACGTCAAACTTACACTGGTCCGCCAGAAACCAGTTGCCGTTGACCATTAATATCCTAAGAACCAGCTATCAAAGTGACAGTGACAGTTGAGAACGGCATTTGTGCTGCGCGGACGCCCGTAGCGAATCAGTTAAAAAATAGTGTTGTGATAATTCAAAATGGAATGGTATACTACTGAGTCAGGTAATTATTTATTTATTCATAGGTATTCGTTATACTTGTGAAAACATAATAGGTACGAATATAACACCTAGCAGTACCTAACAGTGTTTATTTTCCAGCTATTATACTTCTACTTAATTTAACGGTGTCTTTAAATACGATAGATAGGTAGATTGAAGCATTATTATTCCTAACGGACTTCAATAGAATGAAGGAGGTTCTCAGTTTGTCTTCATGACTGTTTATTTCTTTATTTTTATCATTTAGCGATAACTGTTTACCATGTAGTTCGATTTTGATAATTGTTTCTTAAATGTATGTACATACATGTATTATTTTATTGACATCCATTTTTCATCATCACAAATTTCAACATAAAGTAGAGTTAATAATATTAATTATAGATTTTACAAGGTAAACTAAAAAACAAATTAAACTAACTTAAAAATAAATAAATTTTGATAATTATTTTTTTGTTCGAAAGCCAGTTCGCTTATTTCGGTGAAGATCGGTTGATAAGATTCAGGAAGAATTTAGGAAAGTACTTAAAATTCATGGTCACGCGTAGGTCAATGTGGTATTTTCTTTGTATGTGTGTATGTTCGTAAAGTTTGAAGTGTTTAATAGCTTTATCTTTACCCCGAAATAAATAAATACTCGTTTAAAAATATCATAAATAGATTAGATAATAGAAATCAAATAGTTAGCTTATTTATTACTTATGCAGTGAATAATGCTGTCTCTTATCATATCCCGTATCATATTTATATTAATTTTGTATTAAGCAGACGCTGACGCTGCTAACAAAAATTCTAAATTTCAGATTAAAGGGAAAAATATTAATACGAGTATACGAGTACCATATATGTATACATACCTATGTATATAGGGGCATATGTTCATATTACCGTATGGTTAATGGCAAAATACTACTAGTTTTCATTGCGACATTTGACATTGACTAATAAAGTTTCACATTTACAGACACGAACTTGTCAATCATTTAGTACGATAATAGCCACTCCAGGTCTAATCGTATTCCAAGTTTAGTCAATGCATTGGGAAAGCATTATTATATATACCTGTACTTGCAATTTATGTGTTAAATAAGACGTCGAAATTTAACATTAAATCTCTATAAAACGTTATTTATTTATGTTTTTACGTAAGATAATTCTCTTGGGTTTCAGGAAAATACAGAGTGGAGTCCCTGTCAGCTGAAACTTTTCCCGGGGCATTGAGAGTGAGTATATGTAATCAAAATTATTCACCTTTAGACAGGAATATAAATTGTAATCACCCTCCTATTGGCTATCGATTCCCCGATTGTACATTCACCATCAAAAGTAGCTACGCATTTGAAAAGTTCAAAATTCTTCTTTTTTTATCTTAAACAAGCATGAAAACAGGATATTAATATAAAACAAAATAACTAAAACTAAAATTCTTCATATGCGTAGCAACATTTGATGCTGACTGTACCCTGAAGAAGCACAGGGTCCGCTTTGGCACCTCATCTCAAGATTTGAACTGCCGTTTGTCTTTATCTGTCGCTTTGACATTTGTATTTGCACGAAAGGCATATAACCCATTTTAGTTGTCAGAGTTTCTTTGTTTTATGAATAAGAGGGTGTCAGTCAGCGAATGCCACCTGACGTTCAGTACAGAATGAAAACTAGTTTATATTGGGATTAAAGTTGTCCTTACTGTTACTAGTAGTTACTAAATAGTAGTGTTCAGTTTTCCTTCACCGAAAACAAATAAATAATTTGCACGATGCGTTATAATAAATATCTCTCAAATGAAACATTTATGGTTGTCAACTTCCATTGATCTAAAATGATTCGGAAATAATACATTTTGACTGTAATTAAACACAATTAAGAAAAAATAAAGACATTTGCAGAGTTGATTTGTTTGTTTGAAATCTCTTCATAAGTCAGGGTTCACATAAAAGGTCACTTAAAATCGACATCGGTGCACAAATAGCAGAGTTGTATGGCAACAACCCTAGTAGAAAAAAAATATTATGGAAGATTATTTCGAAAAATGTAAAAAAAACGGTCCATCATAACCTATAGCTGCGTGAAACGGGCCAATGTAATCCATCACAAACTAACACTATACTATGGACGTTAAAACCAAATTGAATTCCAGGTAATACAAGAAGCATTTTGTCAAGACGAAGCCGTATCTATAGGAGCCGAGGTCAACAAGGATCCCCAGGCAATAGAGGAGTTATTAGAGCTGTGTGCGGATGCTGCACTGGACGGCGTGTCGTTGGTGGCAGTAGAAGTTGCTAGCGGGGAGGTCACGGCTGTTGCTTTTAATAAACTACAGGTACATTTTCAGGGTTATATACTCCAATTTCTGCAGTAAACAGCATTGATACCGAAGCAGTATCAATAGGAACCGAGGTCAACAAAGATCTTCAGGCAATAAAGGAGTTATTAGAGCTATGCGTGGATGCTTCACTGGATGGCGTGTCGCTGGTGACAGAGAAGTTGCTAGTAAGGAGGACACGGGTTTTGATTTTAACAAACTACAGGTACGTATTTGGGGGTACAGAGAAGGATTATATTCCCCCAAGTCTGCAGTAAGCAGAAAAGAGCCTAAGACAATAGAGGATGCGCGGGTGCTGATGCACTGAACGGCATGTCGCTGATTGCAGTACAATTTGCGATCAATTTCTACTGCCACCAGATCGTGGTTGTTGCTTTTAATGAAGTACAGGTACAAATTTAGAACAGAGAAGGATTACAAACTCCCACGTCAGCAGCATTGATTCCGAAGACTGCATTGCCTGCTGCTTCGGCTCCTGGAAAAAGGTACCGACCTATTTACTTATATATAGGAGCGATGGTCAACAAGGGCCGCAGGCAGTAGATGAGCTATATATAGTATATCTAACCTGATCTTATCTAATTAAAAGCAGTGGCAGTGAGCTGGTTACATTGCACGTAGAACCGATAGCCGTTAGGCCGGAAAGGTTCGCGACTGGCGACTACATGCTGGAAGGCGTTACAGGTCGCGGGAGTTTGCTGGAGGCGGGTGATTTAGATAGGACCGGTCATTGTGGCAAGCTTCGGGGGAGGTCAATGTCCAGAAGTCCTTTGGCTGATATGACGATGATGAATGAAATTTCGTAATAAAGATGCTCGAAGAACCGATGTCTACTTATGTTCAAACTAAGTTACAGGAATTAAAATCGATCCCTTGAAAGGTCACCAATCGTCCCGACCGTATAAAAGCCAATTTGAATATTAAAATCACAATATTTTATTTCCTTCAAAGTTTTTACACAATGACTTGTGAAAGTTGATACTTCGTATTAAGTTAATAATGCCCGTATCAGAAAGTCCCGCTCCTCCATAACAAACATTCTATATACAGATTTGAAAGTATAATAAACAACAAGGTAGGTATTTGAATTAAGTTAAATTCTTTAAAAGTTGAAACAAGTTCGAAAATCGTTCTTAGGTCATTATGTTTGGTCATTATCGTGGTAGGCAAGTAACATATATTCTAAATAAACGGAGTGACAGCCAAAACTAATAAGAGATAAAAAAGACAATACTTTTGTATGGTACTGACACTTAAGGTATTATTTTTCTTAATTAGTTCAAGTGCTTAAAGTGCTTTAAGAAATTATTCAATAACCTTCAAGGAAAATTAGTATTAATAAAGAGTTCTTTTTCCATTTTAAAACTATCGATAGCGGTTAATGGCTCGGTTGGAGTATAATGAGTTATTTTTCCTTCAGGTTGCATCTTCTGATTCTACAGAGAAAACGTTTTTCGAAGTTTTTGTGGAGGAACGGTGTAAGCGGCCTTCGTCTCGGTCACTTATACAATTCATGAGCAATGTTGACGCGAGATGCAATTTATTTGAAAAGTAAGTATAATTTTGCGTTAATATATTTTAATTTTAGATTTATTTTATACGTTACGTACCTAATTGAAAGGAAAAACAGACATCGAGATATAGTAAGAAATCAAAATATACAGGGTGAAATAATATTGACTGTTCAAATTTTCACAGTGGAATCTTTAGCGAAAAATAAAAAGTATGTGTTTTTTCTTTCAGTATCTTTCAGTACTAAAATATTGAGACAGAGAAGCTAAAAGATATCCTAAAAAACCATGCGTTTATGGATACCGCGGTTGTACGCGTTGTGCGAGAGGTGACAATAACGCTCGCCCCACCCCTGCGTTGAGACGCCGAGACAAACTTCGCGTCGAAAAACTGTTTTTTAAATGAAAGTTACAGTGATATTAAATAATCATAGGAAACTAGTAAAAAAAACATAAGTTGCAAATTTTTCATCATTCACGGCTTACTCCCGGGTCGTACACATTGTTTTGTAAGTCACGTTCGCTATCGCCCGTCTTTACGAGAGATACAACACGGAAGTACATAACCGGTCACTGTGGAGATGCGCGTGCGACTAATTTGCAATTTTGGTAGAGATCAGATAGGTGAGCGCGCCCCTACCGCTAACCCCGAGCGTCATTCAGCTCCCAATCATCCACACGTTACTAATTATTTATTCGGACAGCACATTTTATTGTGAACATTTTACCTATTTTTTTTTCAGAAATGTCATCTTCATATTGATACCTAATACCTGGGAATAATTTGAACAGTCAATAAATTTTCACCCTGTATTTAAGCTATTTCCAGTGGTCCGTCGAGCAATTATATATTAAAAATAAAAACATACTCATAGAATTGTAATTTAAAATTTCATTTTTCAGATACCAGACAGAATGCAGCTTAGAAATAATGTTTTTAGCAACTCTCCGTCAACACAGAGGACATAATCTTGGAACAATTCTTTGCAAATTATCAATAGACGTCGCAAAAAAACTGAAAGACGGCCGTGTGTCAGAAATTACTTTAAAAGATTTAGGAGTGGCATATACTCATATGAAACCCCGTGAAGTAACAAGTAAAGTGCCAAAGATTTGCCAAGCTATATGGACGGGGGGAGCAACGCAAAGAATTGGAGCGAAGCTTGGGTTCAAAGTCGAAGTGAAGGCCTTAATGAGCGAGTTTGTGTATAATGGAAAAACGTACGCCGACAGACTGGGTGATCAGGCAGCCTATTCAGAAGTTGTATCCTTAGTCTTAGATTAGAGTTTTTTTTTCGCTAGAGTCTTGCAGATAACTAACTTGTAATTGTTGTGAAAATCTGGAAAGTTTTTGTTATTTCTTTAGTATCTATACCTACGAGTATTTGTAATTATATGGTATATTAATTACAGAACTTTATAAGCAGTCGGACCTGGCTGGTACGCAGATACTTCCGACGGGTTGTATGAACTAAACAGGAATGTAATTAATTATTGTTCGTTCATCACCTGCACGTGAGAGTGTGTTGTTTGTATATTTTATGAATTAAATAATACGTACGACAGAAGTGTTAACTTATATCGTTTTTATTTTCACAGTCTTGTGATTTTGTAGTTTCGAGACCTGGCTTCTTTACTTTTTTTCTAGTACCAGATGCAGTTACCTACTTCCTTATCTCAAACTCCTAACCCCTGACTATTGTCCATATCTACAAAAGCTATTAGCGACATGCAAATGAATAGCAGTTCAGCAACAATCGGGTCTAACGCAATAATCGGTAGGTAGCCGAAGTCCCTGTCCAATGCGAATCAATTAACAAGAACCAATTTGGAAGTTGGGCGATGCAATTAGTGCTACGAAGCGCCCCAAGATCGCTTTACCTAATATTGACTAGGAACACCGTTCGGTAAAGGTATAAAACACTGGTGTATTGTTTCTAGACTTATTATTAATTTGATTAGATATGTTTCCTAAAATGTTTTTCAGGTATTATGAAAAAATAATAAAATTAGGCTACAAATATAAGTACTTTCCATGCGAAGTCATAATACGAGTATCAGGAAATATGTTTTTCTCAAACATGCAATGAAATATTGATGTTATGTTCCTTATAATAGGCTGCGAAGTATGACGTTTCAGGTGCGGCTAGGACAAGAGGTCGTTAATGGAATTTCATACAAATCTTGCAGGCCTAGGCCGGCAAAGTCCTCTTTTTTAATTTCCATTTTACATAAATTTGTGGCACAGGCATCATGACATTCTACCACTATGCGTATTAAAAATAAAACTTTGATTTTTATTGTTGTTTATTTCATTACATGTTTAAGAAAAGCACTATACATACTCGTACCTCGGCGGGAAATATGGGGTTGCCCGCCTTAGACCTATCCTTCGGCAAGCAACCCCTTTCGTCCCGGCTTCTGTAGTAATGTATTATTTCTCAAACATGCAATGAAATTTCGTCATTACGTGCGTTATAACAGGCTTCAAAGTATCACGTTGCAGGCGGAACAACTCAGGAGAGCTGTAAAGGAATTTCATACTAAATTGAAGGCCTAGGCCGGGAAGTAAGTTTTTGACGAGAAACGTTGAGCCGCGTATCCCCATCCTATATCTTTTTGGCCTGCAACCCTTCGTTTCCCGGCCTCTACAGTAATGTACTATTCTTAATGCATAATTCGAACCCGTTCTTTTTAACCCCCGACACAACTTAAAAGAGGGATTTAACATGTGTTTCTGTGTATCTGTGTATATGTAGCTCTGTATTGGACGGACCGATTAGAATGCAGTTTATTTTAAAGCAGGTGTTCTAGCTATGGTTTTTAGAGATGTTTTATCAAAACCGGTGTAGCCGATATTGAAATATTGCACTTTGAAATGAAAATTACATAATATGTTTTTACTTTTAGATTAGTGCGTGTCAAGTACCTAGTTAAATCATTGTGTGAAGTACCTATTCTTCTGATATATATTTTTATAGAAATATACATTAGGCGTCAAATATTAACATATTTTGCCGATTGCAGATACAATAAAGGTGTAAAGTTGACATATTTTATCTTAATTAACTTAATTAGTTTTGTTTTATGACGCATAAGTTCATGCTTAATATCATGTAAACACATTTTTAATTAAATAAAAACAACAGCACAACACACTGCACTGCAGTGTAAGTACATTACAATACAATACAGTATTTGACTGAGTTCCAAATCAACAAATGTTTTACATCGAAAATGCATTAAATTATCATGGCTTTTAAAAAAATCTTATAAGCTGGTGTAATTATTTGAACTTATTTGAACTACACGTACACTTTTAACATCTTTTAAATAACGAAAATAAATTATTTTTTCATGTAGGTATTTTCGTAGGTTGCTTTTATGGCCATATACATATAATTTATGTTTACCGTGTTTTAACATTAAATAAGAAATTACATTTACAATTGATTCACTGAAAAGCTATGACGACTAAGTTAGTAACGTAAACCAGTTGCACCTCTATATCAACTATTTCACCACGAACCGTAATGCGATTACGAAGACAAAAAATCTCTTATTTCATACTCCGACGACTCAGAAAATTAGGTACATATTGAAAATAAATACGATTCCTTTCATTTTGTCGGCAACGTAACCTTCATATTTTGACATAGTTACAGAACATCCAGATGTAAATGGTTTGATAGTAATTTATAATAATTTTTAGTGTCCGGCTGTATAATATAAATTGTAGACCATTTCTGTTAGATTTAGAACTAAAAATACTCATTAGAATAAAACATGTATAGGATGTTAATTTTATTTGGTATTTTCAAACCCTACTTGTCACCTTAGGATTTTTTAAAAGTTTATACTTAAACCTATATTTATCTACTGTGTTTAACACAACTAACAACGTTATCTAAGTAATCAATGGCAATGAATGGTTGGAATCCCGGTCAGGGTATTTATTTGTGTGATAAACACGAATATTTATTCCTGAGTCTTAGACTTTTTCTTTGTATTTAAGTATTTATTTTTCTATTTATAAGTATGTATATCGTTGCTATGTACCCCATAGTACTAAACACAGATGAAATAAAAGTTATGTCTTAAGTACAAACCTTGCTTTGTTTGGGACTAAGTCGATTTGTGTAAGATTGTCCTCAAACATTACAACATTTACAATAAATATTAGATATATATACGGATCCCTCTCCATCTAAGTTTAACTCGCACTGGCTTGGTTTTTGTACAATATCTCACTCAGAAAGCTACAACGTGTCAATGATCATCATCATCATCATCAGAATCTGGAACTCAGGTACTAATGATTACGAATCCAATACTTAAAATACGTTGTCACGTAAAATTATACAGTATATATGTACAAGGCATGTATAATATAGTAATAAATTAACAGTTCAATGTAAACACGGTGCCTTTTACTCACGCGTGTGTAATTACATTACAAGGGTCTATCTAGTAAATAATTCTAAATATTCTCCACAAAGTCTTATTGCAAATCGACGGTCAAAGGACCGCCTCAGATCCCGATTCCTAACAAAGGCAATAGTAATTCAAAGTTAAACTAAACTGTTCGAAACCCAATGTACCTAAACAATTCAAAAGCCAATGGAATTCAATCACTTATTATCAATTGAATACATCAAACGCCAAGCAAACCCTAGAAAATGGTGTCGAAGCATGTTAAATTAGATCTTACGATGTCAGCATTAGATTGTAAAATAGCTTGACTTTAATACCTTACATTATCCTTCTGACAAAGTGGACGAAACAATCAAAATGGTGGGTAGTAGTAGGTATCTAATTATACCGTTGCGGTGCTCGTAGTCTCGTTATGAGACTAATGAGTTATAGTAAAAATTGGGATTATTAGGAAGGATTCTCTTTAAATTTTTTTCATAATCTGTGTTTACACATAACTAATACTTGTAATTTATAATTTGTAGGTATAAGAAGGGTTTGATTCTTATTTTTAAAAGTTGTCATTTACCTTAGTTTTACTTTACTCTTTTTATAATCTAAATTTATATACCTACTTTAATTGCGTTTATTAAATAGTAATGATTTCGTTGGTATTATGTATGTCAAAAATCCTGTTTAGTAAAATTACCTTCTTTCTCTTTAGTAACTAATGAATAGAACATATACAATGCACCTATTTCCTCTTCCACTAACACATTAATATAATCTCTTATATAGATAGTAGCATAGGTCTCCCAATTCCCATTCCTCATAAACACGGAAGGGTTACGCATAATCTACGCGATGATCTGTTTGGCAAAGGACATTTAGGGAGCAATTGATCTGAGAACAGATTCGCTTTGCATAGCACTTGAATTTCAAATGCAGTTTCATATTGAGCCTCCCTTGCCTGTCTAAGTGCCTACGGTAGCCATGGCAACCGTCACAGAGAATGGATGCAGGCGGTAGGGTAATGCAGGAAACGTCGTTTTATTCTTGTTTGGCAAAAGCTAAAAATTATCTATACATATAATAAAGCTGAAGAGGGTCGAAAGTCTGTACATGGAAGATATTCGGAAAAAAGTTGGCTGGGGATACTTAGAATCAATAACAGAACACGTTCCAACAGTTTTTAAAAATTTTGTCTGTTTATCTGTTTGTCTGTTTATATGAACGCGCATCACGTGAAAACAGCTGAACGGATTTTGATGAAAACTTTACTAATCTGTCGAGTAAATACCCGGTCAGGTTTTAGGCTATAAAAATTGCGCAGATTTGGGTTAAAAGGGGGTAAAAAGAGGGGTTGAATTTTGTATGGGAACTCCTATAATCCATGAGTTACAGGTTTGAAAATTGGTAAGCATATACTTGAGGACAAAGGAAAAACATCCTCATTCAAAATTTGTGAAATCTTAAGATAGAAACTGAAAAAAAAAGTAAACGCAAGCGCTGCGCCGCGGCGCTGCCCTGTGTACGCGCCAGCCACCACAGTCTCTTCAAATTTTGAACACTATTATGATTTATTCCATTAAGTAACTGTGACTCTAAACCCAACTTTCAGTCCCGTTTTCTAGATTCATAAAATACATATATAACTTTGTAATCCTATATAAAAACACTCACTTTATACCATAATCCCACTACTTAATATTATAAATGCGAAAGTTTAGATGTTTGGATGTTTGTCACTGAATCACGCAAAAACGGCTGAACAGATTAAGATGCTTTGTATATTCATCATTTATTTAAGAGCTAGGCTCTTGTCGGTGGAGCAATCTCCATGTTTCTTTCCTCAGCCTTCCTTTAAACAGCCTGATACGACACGAAGTTTACTTTTTCCTTAATTTGGTCAATATATGTTTTTTGTCCCGATGATCTTCCATCAAAGGGATATTAAATCGGGGATGCAAGTAAGGTCTATGAAACGGGAAGGTTTAATCCTCATACGCCATTCTACGATTTAAGTTTCAGCCAATTGGGAGTATAACAGCGTGTCAAGAAATTTAACTTAAAGCATAGCAGAATTGTAAACAAGTTGACGATTCATCATGTCAAAACCGAAGTATCACAATTCCTTCTGATTGTTGACGCTATTTTTGAGCACAACCTTTTCGCAATTAAATAGTTCTATAGGTACTTTGCGTGTACATCAAAATGCATTTGCGATACTTTGGCATTGTTTTTATTCATATGCTTAAATACAAAAACAGCTGTTTCAATGCACACTTTGTGTCGTCGGTGTACCATTTAATTTTGTCGTGCGTTATTTTTTACGTAATTGTTGACCCTTCACACCATAAAAACTGTTTGATATAAGAGATCACTTGAGCTGGGCAGCCCAATCGTCAGCATAGACAGTTGGAGCATCTTAGATGTACACTTAGAAGAGGGTCGAAAGTCTGTACATGGAAGATATTCGAAAAAAAGTTGGCTGGGGATATACTTAGAATCGATAACAGAAATGGTTTCAACAGTTTTAAGAATTTGTGTCTGTTTGTCTGTCTGTTTATATGTCTAGGCATCACGTAAAAACGAACGAATGGAGTATAATTTACCCTCATTAATATGGGAACTGGATCTTCGGCGACGACATAGCTCGGCCTTCGGCCTCGCATGCCTTGCCACTCTCCTTCGCCTTTTCAGTCATCAACCTTGCATGAAGAATCTACTCTGTTGGGAGGCTCAGCCTTCAGCCTCGCATGTCTCGCCTCTCTGCTTCAGGCCTTCGGCCCTCAGCCTTACATGAGAAGCCCGCTCTGTGTGATTATTCTCGCATGCCTTGCCGCTCTGCTTCCGGCCTTCGGTCATCATACTTACATGAAGAACTTGCTCTGTTGGGATAAAGTTTACGGCAGAACGGCGTAGCGAGACTTTTACCATTGTACAATATACATACACCTAGAATCGGTACATTTGATATTCTGAAATAAGCACTTAATCATTCGTTTTGGCAATAGGATTTCTAGGGAATGTCATATTGACTGTAATAATTTCTTAAGGGGGTGTAAAGAAGGGTGAAAGATTGTATCATCATCATCATCTGAGGCGTTATAGCCGCGGGTGGGCCCTAGGCTAGCGTGCTAGCTCGTGGCTTTCCTTCTCCAACATGTCACCCCTAATTTCCTGGTGTCCACCTGAGCTTGAGAAAGATTGTATGGGAAAACAAATCATTCTAAGGCGAGAACGAATTACACGCGGACGAAGTCGCGGGCAAAAGCTAGTCAATAATAAATAAAATAAAAACATCTCACGCCACGGCCGAGACCCATAAGGTTGTTAGGTATATTTAAACTTTAATCTATGTTAGTCTCACTTTAAATTAACTACGGTGCAATACACCATACATATGATATGACATTTAATCTAATCGATATTAAAATTAGACTGATATTAAATTTCAAAATTAATAAGTATTACATTTTTATTTTATTAACATAGCATTAAATTAAATTCTATTAATTGTCATAGTCACTCACTATTCGTGGCCAAGCATTATTTGCCTCCACTTGTTATATTTTATATGTGGGTTGTTCCGAAAGTTTTTAGCTGCTCTCACTCTATTCATGCGATATATTTTTCATTTACACCATTATGTGGGTAATTTCAATAGTTATGAGCTGAGATAAAATCGTTAGTAAGTAGCAAGTATTTTTTTCACAACATTTCTTTTACCAAAAGGCCTTTTGTATGGGCTTTTAAAAAATTGCGAAAATAGTACTATTTTTAGTAAGTAGTTTTGGCAACGAAATCCCTAACAGCTGTAGTGGAAACTGCCCGGGATGACTTTATAACTTAGTTTTGCTGATTTTAATGTAAAATCAGTAAATGATTTTATTTAATTTAAGGGTTTTGGAGATGATGACCAGTCCCTAGTCTCGCGTCCTAGACTAATATTCGACACACCTGCTCATTGTCGCTAATTTTCATGCAATCGAAACAAATTACGTGGGTAGAGACAGCGAAGATTCATAGTTTGCGGTGTATAAAATTTCGTTTAGTTGTGGTGACGTATTAATCAAAATTGGCCCGCTACACAAAATTGGTATTGTGACCCGTTCATCGCATATTAGATAGGGCTGTTGACACGTCGTACTTCAAAATACAATAAAAAAAAACCCAAGCGACTTTCATCAACAGTTTCACCCCCAACACATTTGTATTGAAATTTCCCGCATAATGGTATCATTAAAACATATATGGCATGAATAGAGTGCGAGCAGCTAAAAACTTTCGGAACAGCCCACGTATGGGGCAGTCAAATTTACGTGACAACACCATCAGGAGGCTGTTACTGCTAATCCAAGCGCGGTAGAGCAGGGAGGCCACTTTTTTGTGGATGATTGCCTGAAAGCCATCCGTACGCTCTTTCGCAAACATTCCTGACTATATACGACAGAAACGGGGCAGCCGCATCAGCTTCCTAAAGATGTTGTTATATGCACGTGCAGTGCACTAACAGTCTTTGAGGTATGTCAATACTTTATCTTTATTAGGAAACTTTGAACGATATACTTACAATGTTTGTTTAGTGAAAATAATTGAGTTGCATTTACGATTTTAAAAAGTTGAATATGTGTGAGGTAGCGTCCGCGTTCCAGATTTAGAGTATAATGTAAATGAATGAAACTAAGGGAAGTTTTCTACTTAAAATTGAAATAAAGGTAGTTAAGGATCATAGGACCTTAAGGATTTCACACACTTACAGCGGTCAGAGATCTTGAGCGGGAGTTATAAAAATCCATAACTCCCGTGGGAGGTAAATCGGCTATAATTGCTCTACTATATATCGGCGGCTAGCGGCTATAACTGCGCTAATAAGACTCTTTACGAGCAAGTGTGATGAAAACATAATTGATCTGTTGTCTCAATTATTGGATTGAAGATACGGATATAGTAAACATGAAACAATGCTATTCCGTTGTCACTGCCTCATTAGGTACTTTAACTAAGCGCTATCCTTATTATACCAACATTATAAACGCGAAAGTAACTCTGTCAGTCTGTTACCTCTTCACAATAAAACCGCTGAACCGATTCGAATGGGTATGGAAATTGGTGTGAGCGTCGGAGAAGGACATAGGATAGTTTTTATCCCAGGTTTAAGGGATGATCTTAAGGCGCAGGGTAGGGCAAGCCATTCTCCATACAAAGGTTGTGCAATTTTTTTGGGTTAGTTTTGGCATTACGGCATTTAATTTTATTTTTTGTTGGTACATATTGGATATACGCAGAACTAGATGTTAAATTTTTGAATTATTTCATGAAAATAAAAAAATACAAAAAATAATTAAAATTAAAAAAGAAAAACATCAAGACAACGCTAACAAAAAAATAAGCATATAATAATAATAATAATAATACAGAGAGCGTCTGGACCGATACCAGCAGAATCGCCTTTTCCAAAGCGATCAAAGGAAGGTATACCGCAAGTGGGATGGAACCGATCATCGTGTGTCTGATGGACAGCGACCGGATGCTACTGCCATGGTTAACTTTTGGCGTAGTATTTGGTCGGTGCCTGTCGAACACAATGAGGGCGCCTGGATGGGTGTTGTCGAGCGTGAGTGTGAGTCCATCGAACCCATGGGGTCTGTAACCATCAGCCCCGCAGACGTAAGTTGTGCCATCCGTACGGCTCCGAACTGGAAAAGTCCGGGTCCGGATGGATTGCACAACTTCTGGTTAAAGTGGTTTCGGTGCTCGCACGCGCGTTTGGCAGCACAGTTCCAGCAAGCACTCGAGCTCGGTTCCCTACCGCCTCCCTTAACAACTGGTGTCACCTCCTTGCTCTACAAGTCCGGTAGTACCACGGAAGCGAAGAACTACAGACCCATCACGTGCTTGCCGACGCTATACAAGCTCCTTACATCCATTTTGAGAGCAAAAATTAACACGCACATTGTTGCGAACAACATTTTGGCCCCCGCTCAAAATGGATGTAGGGTTGGGTCACGTGGTACTAAAGAGCTCCTCGTCATAGACATGACCATTTGCCAACGAGTCCGGCGAAACAGAGGGACCCTCTCGACCGCCTGGATTGACTATAAGAAGGCCTATGATTCGGTGCCTCATTCATGGCTGAGGAGGATCTTAGAACTGTATAAAGTTGATGCAGTTCTGAGATCCTTCTTAGTGGCTTGCATGGGGCAGTGGACCACAGTCCTTCGTCAACCCGGGGGAGGAGAGGGCCCCTCTGGCCCGCAGGATTCCATCAGGATTGAGCGAGGTATTTTTCAGGGTGATAGTCTGAGTCCCTTGTGGTTTTGCCTAGCGCTGAATCCGCTCAGTACCCTGCTGAAGGATTCAGGACTAGGTTGCCAGCTGCGGAGAGAGGGTGAGGTCATTTCTCATCTGCTCTACATGGACGACCTCAAACTATTTGCACCAAATAAACATGACCTGTTGGAGCTACTGAAAACCACAGAGGCCTTCAGTAGTGCCATCAAAATGGAATTTGGTGTCGATAAGTGTGCGGCCATGCATGTACAGCGGGGGAAAGTAGTAAATTCCACAAATTTACAAATTTCTGAGACAATGGATCTCAGATCACTCTCCGAAGCAGAAACCTATAAATATCTTGGTATGTCACAGTCTTTGGGTATCGAGGGTGGAGGCATCAAGCGGGCGGTGAAGGAGCGCTTCTTCTGTCGCCTGACAAAAGTACTCAACAGTTTTTTGTCGGGCGGCAATAGGGTGCGTGCCTTCAACGCCTGGGTGATGCCCTTGCTCACATACTCCTTTGGCATATTAAGGTGGACTCAGACTGAGCTCGATTTCCTGGATCGAAGAGTGCGTGTACTGCTCACTGCGCACCGTATGTTACACACACGATCTTCTGTTATGAGACTGTACATCCCGCGGAAGTTTGGAGGTCGCGGCTTCTTAAATGCCAAAGACCTCCACAACCGCGAAGTGTGCAGTCTCAGGGATTACTTCCTAAACAGTGAGTGTGGGATGCATCGTGACGTAGTGGCAGTAGACGCATCTTTCACCCCGCTCTCCATGGCAAACGAGAACTGGCGCAGACTTAAAGTACTAAGCACCGAGGACCGCAGGGCGGTATGGAAGAGTAAGGAGCTACATGGGCGGTTCTACAAGGCTCTTACGGGGCCCGACGTAGACCTGCTCGCGTCGGTGAACTGGTTACGTTTCGGGGATCTCTTTGCGGAAACCGAAGGTTTTGTCTGTGCAATTGCGGACGAAGTTATCATGACGAACAACTACCGGAAATATATTCTGAAGGACGGTACGGTTGACATTTGTCGGGCATGCCGCCGTCCCGGAGAGTCGCTCAGGCATATCATTTCCGGTTGTGGTCATCTTGCTAACGGCGAGTACTTGCACAGACATAACTTGGTAGCCAAGATTATTCACCAGCAGCTTGCTCTTCTGTACGGTCTTGTGGACTTCGAAGTGCCGTACTATAAGTACACACCTGCGCCAGTTCTCGAATATGGTCGTGCCACGCTCTATTGGGATCGATCTGTCATCACGGACAGGACTATTATAGCCAACAAACCTGATATCGTGCTGACAGATCGATTGAAGCGCCAGGCAGTGCTCGTCGACATCACCATCCCCCATGATGAGAACCTCGTGAAGGCCGAGAAGGACAAGGTTAGTAAGTACCTAGACCTGGCACACGAGGTAACCGCTATGTGGGATGTTGATTCGACGATCATTGTCCCGATAGTCGTCTCTGCGAACGGTCTAATTGCGAAGAGTCTCGACCAACATCTTAAGAGACTCTCGCTAGATGGCTGGGTCAAGGGTCAGATGCAGAAGGCGGTACTCTTGGACACGGCGCGGATAGTCAGGAGGGTCCTCTCTCTGTCGCCCTAACCACCGGTAGCTTAGGCCCCGCCTCGCTGCCGGCGGCACTCTGGGTTAGGTTTTTTATAATGCTTTTATATTTTGTATGTATATTTTTATATTTTACATTTGATAAATTTATTGTAAAAAACCTAACATGTGAATAAATAAGGAGAATAATAATAAATATTCGTCGCTACAGAGAGCGTGTGGACCGATACCAGCTGAGTCGCCTTTTCCAATGCGACCAAAGGAAGGTATACCGGAAATGGGAGGGAACCGACCATCGTGTGTCTGACGGACAGCGGCCGGATGCTACTGCCATGGTTAACTTTTGGCGTAGTATTTGTTCGGTGCCTGTCGAGCACACCGAGGGCGCCTGGATGGATGTTGTCAAGCGTGAGTGTGAGTCCATTGAACCCATGGGGCCTGTTACCGTCAGCCCCGAAGACGTAAGTTGTGCCATCCGTACGGCTCCGAACTGGAAAAGTCCGGGCCCGGATGGATTGCACAACTTCTGGCTAAAATGGTTTCGATGCTCGCACGCGCGTTTGGCAGCACAGTTCCAGCAAGCCCTCGAGATCGGTTCCCTGCGGCCTCCCTTAACAACTGGTGTTACCTCCTTGCTCTACAAGTCCAGTAGTACCACGGAAGCGAAGAACTACAGACCCATCACGTGCTTGCCGACGCTATACAAGCGCCTTACATCCATTTTGAGAGCAAAAATTAACACGCACATTGTTGCGAACAACATTCTGGCCCCCGCTCAAAATGGATGTAGGGTTGGGTCACGTGGTACTAAAGAGCTCCTCCTCATAGACATGACCATTTGCCAACGAGTCCGGCGAAACAGAGGGACCCTCTCGGCCGCCTGGATTGACTGTAAGAAGGCCTATGATTCGGTGCCTCATTCATGGCTGAGGAGGATCTTAGAACTGTATAAAGTGGATGCAGTTTTGAGATCCTTCTTAGTTGCTTGCATGGGGCAGTGGACCACAGTCCTTCGTCAACCCGGGGGAGGAGAGGGCCCCTCTGGCCCGCAGGATTCCATCAGGATTGAGCGAGGTATTTTTCAGGGTGATAGTCTGAGTCCCTTGTGGTTTTGCCTAGCGCTGAATCCGCTCAGTACCCTGCTGAAGGATTCAGGACTAGGTTGCCAGCTGCGGAGAGAGGGTGAGGTCATTTCTCATCTGCTCTACATGGACGACCTTAAACTATTTGCACCAAATAAACATGACCTGTTGGAGCTACTGAAAACCACAGAGGTCTTCAGTAGTGCCATCAAAATGGAATTTAGTGTCGATAAGTGTCGGTCATGCATGTACAGCGGGGAAAGTTGTAAATTCCACAAATTTACATATTTCTGAGACAATCGCTCTCAGATCTCTCTCTGAAGCAGAAACCTATAATCTTGGTATGTCACAGTCTTTGGGTATCGAGGGTGGAGACATCAAACGGGCGGTGAGGGAGCGCTTCTTCTGTCGCCTGACAAAAGTACTCAATAGTTTTTTGTCGGGCGGCAATAAGGTTCGCGCCTTCAACGCCTGGGTGATGCCGTTGCTCACATACTCCTTTGGCATATTAAGGTGGACTCAGACTGAGCTCGATTTCCTGGATCGAATGGTACGTGTACTGCTCACTGCGCACCGTATTGTACACCCACGACCTTCTGTTATGAGACTGTACATCCCGCGGAAGCTTGGAGGTCGCGGCTTCTTAAATGCCAAAGACCTTCACAACCGCGAGGTGTGCAGTCTCAGGGATTACTTTCTAAACAGTGAGTGTGGGATGCATCGTGACGTAGTGGCAGCAGACGCATCTTTCACCCCGCTCTCCTTGGCAAACGAGAACTGGCGCAGACTTAAAGTACTAAGCACCGAGGACCGCAGGGCGGTATGGAAGAGTAAGGAGCTACACGGGCGGTTCTACAAGGCTCTTACGGGGCCCGACGTAGACCTGCTCGCGTCGGTGAACTGGTTACGTTTCGGGGATCTCTTTGCGGAAACCGAAGGTTTTGTCTGTGCAATTGCGGACGAAGTTATCATGACGAACAACTACCGGAAATATATTCTGAAGGACGGTACGGTTGACATTTGTCGGGCATGCCGCCGTCCCGGAGAGTCGCTCAGGCATATCATTTCCGGTTGTGGTCATCTTGCTAACGGCGAGTACTTGCACAGACATAACTTGGTGGCCAGGATTATTCACCAGCAGCTTGCTCTTTTATACGGTCTTGTAGACTTCGAAGTGCCGTATTATAAGTACACACCTGCGCCAGTTCTCGAAAATGGTCGTGCAACGCTCTATTGGGATCGATCTGTCATCACGGACAGGACTATTGTAGCCAACAAGCCTGATATCGTGCTGACAGATCGATTGAAGCGCCAGGCAGTGCTCGTTGACATCACCATCCCCCATGACGAGAACCTCGTGAAAGCTGAGAAGGACAAAGTCAGCAAGTACCTAGACTTGGCACATGAGGTAATCGCCATGTGGTATGTTGATTCAACGATTATTGTCCCGATAGTCGTCTCTGTGAACGGTCTAATAGCGAAGAGTCTCGACCAACATCTCAAGAGACTCTCGTTAGATGGCTGGGTCAAGGGTCAAATACAGAAGGCGGTACTCCTGGACATGGCGCGGATAGTCCGGAGGTTCCTCTCTCTGTCGCCCTAACCACCGGTAGCTTAGGCTAGCCTCGCTGCCGGCGGCACCCTAGGTTAGGTTTTTTATAATGCTTTTATATTTTGTATGTATATTTTTATATTGTACTTGTATAAATTTATTGTAAAAAATCTAACTTAAGACGAAAAAATAAATAAGGTGAATAATAATAATAATAATAGGTTTTTTTAGAGCGCTCGTGGCCCAGTGGCACCCGCGTACTGCGTGCGGTATGCGAGGTTAAGCAATGTCGGGCGAGGTCTTGAGGTTTGAGTGGTTACTAACTGAGCGCTCCCGTGCTTTGGAAGGCACGTTAAGCCGTTGATCCCGGTTGCTGTTTTTGATAGCAGTCGTTAAGCCAAGTTAGAGGCCTCCGGGCGGCTTGAGAACTTCTAACAGTCAAGTTGCCCACTCACTTGACAAGGCTAATCCCAATAAGGTCAGTTTCCTCCTCGGGTTGGAAGGTCAGATGGCAGTCGCTTCCGTAAAAACTAGTGCCTACGCCAATTCTTGGGATTAGGTAGCGGACCCCAGGCATTCTTCAGGATGCAACTGTACTGGGAATAACGCTAGGAGGATGATGAATAATAGGTTTTTATAATGATTTTTTGTTTTGTAAATATATTGTTTTATATTTTACTTTTTATTATTGTAAAAACCTAATCTAAAAAAAATGAATAAAGAGATAATAATAATAATAATTGGGGAAACTGAAGGTTTTGTCTGTGCAATTGCGGACGAGGTTATCATGACGAACAACTACCGGAAATATATCCTGAAGGATGGTACGGTCGACATCTGTCGGGCATGCCACCGTCCCGGAGAGTCACTCAGGCATTCACTAGCAGCTTGCTCTTCTATACGGTCTTGTGGACTTCGAAGTTCCGTACTATAAGTACACACCTGCGCCAGTTCTTGAGAATGGTCGTGCAACGCTCTATTGGGATCGATTTGTCGGCCTGTTTAGCCTATTTGGTAGTGTCATTGCCTCCGAAGCTAGAGGTCCCGGGTTCGATTCCCGGTAAGAGCATTTGTTTCTATTACAATGAAACCATGGGACTCTGGCAGAACTATAGTTTATTTCTGGAGATACACAACTTTGTATTTATAAATTATATTATCTAAAACATCCTTTCAGTAAGAAAAAGTCAACCGGAGTGAGTAAACAAACCTGACACATGACATGTGCAATATCGATTGTAAAATTCAAATGTAGAATAAGGCCAGTCCGTCACAGTAAAACCTTATTCCAACACACCCCCTCAATCGACTATTGCGCATGACAATCTACAAATTAAAATTTAAAAATTCAAAACAATTTCAAACACCCCTTAACTATATACCAAAAAATAATCACCCCTTAAATATTCACCAAAAAAACAATCACCCCTTAAATATTCACCAAGCGATACAATATCAACCCACATTTACATTAATTAACAGCTTACTGAAAAATTACATTTTACAATTATTATTATATTGTTTTACTCAACTTCATTATTCAGCTTTATAATATTTTTCAGTTAAAAAAACCTCCCACTCGACTTTATGCATAATTTCATTATACCCCATATAACTTCATATTAACTATATACTATTCTCCATTAAATTAAAAACCTCCCACTCGACTCTATGCATAATTTCATTATACCCCTTATAACTTCATATTAACTACATACTATTCTCCATTAAAAATCCTCCTGCTCGACTTCATTAAAATATTCTACTATACTCCAGATACATACTTTATCTCAACTATATTATAATTATAATCACCATATAAATCTCCTGCTCGACTTCACTAATATATACTATATTATACTCCATACGTTCACATCAATTATATAAATTCTCCTGCTCACATTTGTTATTTTTAAAAACATTATTAAAATCCATAAAACATCAAACATAATTATGGTAACTAAACAAAACAAATTGAACAAAATAAAATGTGCTTTGAAAACTTAAAGGTCAATAAAACATAATAAAACCGTGTAAAGCCATACCAAGTTATGTCCGGTTGGTGTTGAGATAGTTAGATGATATTTTATATAGACTCATGATTCATTTACGAATGATTCCCCAAATACACCCCCTTAAATGAATCATAGTCAGGCACTCCCTTAAATGAAACATATTTTCATTAAGTAAAATCGAAACGTACGTTATTGTTTTATTACTGACTCCTTAAGTTTACAACACAACTCTACATAACTTCTTTATCATAGAGAATGACACACCCTATAAAAAGCTTACATACTACTTATAACCCACGTTTCAACCAAAAATACCATAATAGTTCACTTTAGCCCGCACTTATACACTATCACTAATACACTAGTTTCCGTTGACATCTTTCAAACTTTACAGGTGGCAAGCTTTTCGTTAGAATATCTGCTATCTGTGATCCCGTTGGACAGTATTTAACAGATATCTGATTCGAATCAATTTTCTCTTTCAAATAGTAATATTTTACATCTATGTGTTTGCTTCTTTTGTTCATAATTCCCTTTTTCATTAGCCAAATTGCTGATTGATTGTCTACTTTCATCTCAATCTCTTGTTTTTCATTTGTCATCTCATCGATCAGGTCTCTTACAAAAAGAAGTTCTTTGCAGCATTCTGCTGCAGCTATAAATTCCGCTTCTGTACTTGATAGGGCTACAACTGACTGCTTTCTTGAGCTCCATGCCACTGGTCCACCGTTTAATCAAATCACGAAACCCGAGGTGCTACGTCTAGTGTCTGGATCCCCCGCGAAATCTGAATCACAGTATCCTCGAAGTACTTTATCACCTTCACCAAAGTGAATCCCTTGATCTTTTGAACCTTTTAAAAATCTTAAAATAGTTTTTGCGTTGTTTAAATCATTTAAATTTGGACTATTTTGATGTCTCGAACAATAACCCACATGAAATCCAATATCTGGTCTAGTTTTATTAGAAAGATACAACAATGACCCTATCATCTCTCGATACAATTCATGAGTTTTAATATCAGTTTTTATTGATGGATGTTGCTCTACTAAAATAGTTGGACATCTGCATTCTTTAGCTTCATTCATGTTGAATTTCTTCACAATCTTCTCAGCATACGTCTTTTGAAAAATTTTAATCCCATTTCCTTCTTGTTATATGTCCAAACCGATATAATTTGACACTTCTTCACATATTCTTAATTCACATATTCTTATTTATTAGAAAAATACAACAATGACCCTATCATCTCTCGATACAATTCATGAGTTTTAATATCAGTTTTTATTGATGGATGTTGCTCTACTAAAATAGTTGGACATCTGCATTCTTTAGCTTCATTCATGTTGAATTTCTTCACAATCTTCTCAGCATACGTCTTTTGAAAAATTTTAATCCCATTTCCTTCTTGTTATATGTCCAAACCGATATAATTTGACCTTTCTTAAAGTTTCTATCACATGCAATAAATCTTCTTCTCTTTTTCCAACAACCAACCCATCGTCGACATAAATTGCAAGAATAATTCTTCTTTCACCTTCCATCACAAAGATGCATTGATCAAGTTTTAATTGTTTGAACCCCATTTTTACTAAATAATCTGTAAACTTGATATTCCACATTAGCGGAGCTTGTTTTAAACCGTATAAGCTCTTATTAAATTTACAAACTTTGTCATTTTTATTATTATATCCCTCAGGCACTTTCATAAATATACATTCCTTTAAGTCTCCATGTAAAAAGGCGGTCTTCACATCAAATTGTTTCATTTTAAGTCCTTTACTTGCAACAATTGACAACAAAACTCTTAAAGAAGTGGTATTGACCACTGGACTGTATGTTTCATCATAATCAATTTTATATTTTTGTTGAAAACCCCTCGCTACTAATCTAGCTTTATATCTTCCATCTGATTTAATTGTAAAAATCCACTTGATCGTTACTAATTTTCTACCGTCTGCTTCATTCTTGTCTACCAAAGACCACGTATTATTCTCTTCCAAAGATTTGATTTCCTCTTCTATAGCTTTCTTCCATTTATCTTTTTCTCTAGATTCGGTTGCTTCTTTATAAGTTAACATAGATATTTCCGTATCATAATCCATCAAATAATCTTTATAGCGTTCAGGTGGTTTTCTCTCTCTTGCAGGTTGACGCCTTCTATTTTCATTATTCTCTATTTCTCGACTTTCATTTGAACTTCTTTCTCTCCTAGATTCAATAGAAATTTCACTATCTTCCACAGCTCGACTTTCATTTAAACTAATTTCTCTCCTAGATTCATTAGAAATTTCACTATCTTCCACCGCTCGACTTTCATTTAAACTAATTTCTCTCCTAGATTCATTAAGGTATAGATAAAATGTAATACATACAGTCCGTTTGCAAATACAAACAATGTTTCGTCCGTTGTCAAGCGCTTATAAAATCAACAAACTGGTTTAACTGGTTGAATACTGGTTGAACTGGTTGTCAAGCATATAAAAAAATCTTCTCTTCTGGATAATAATTAAAATGATCTGAAAAACACTCAAAAACCTATTCTTTAATGCTCTTTTATATTTTTATAGCCAGGCCCATGACCTATTACAATGAAACCATGGGACTCTGGCAGAACTATAGTTTATTTCTGGAGATACACAACTTTGTATTTATAAATTATATTATCAAAAACATCCTTTCAGTAAGAAAAAGTCAACCGGAGTGAGTAAACAAACCTGACACATGACATGTGCAATATCGATTGTAAAATTCAAATATAGAATAAGGCCAGTCCGTCACAGTAAAACCTTATTCCAACAGTTTCTGTGGTGAGCAGAGACATTTGTTCCTGAGACTTGGATGTTTTCTATGTATTTAAGTATATATCTATTAAATATATCGTCGTCTAGTACCCATAACACAAGCCTTATTGAGCTTACTGTGGGACTAGTTCGATTTGTGTAAAAAATGTCCCCTAATATTTATTTATTTATTTATCTGTCATCACGGACAGGACTATTGTAGCCAACAAGCCTGATATCGTGCTGACGGATCGATTGAAGCGCCAGGCAATACTCGTTGACATCACCATCCCCCATGACGAGAACCTCGTGAAGGCTGAGAAGGACAAATCCAGCAAGTACCTAGACCTGGCACACGAGGATTCAACGATGTTGATTCAACGATCATTGTCCCGATAGTCGTCTCTGCGAACGGTCTAATAGCGAAGAGTCTCGACCAACATCTCAAGAGACTCTCGTTAGATGGCTGGGTCAAGGGTCAGATACAGAAGGCGGTACTCCTGGACACGGCGCGGATAGTCCGGAGGTTTCTCTCTCTGTCGCCCTAACCACCGGTAGCTTAGGCCCTACCTCGCTGCCGGTGGCACCCTAGGTAAATAATGCTTTTATATTTTGTATGTAATTATTGTATGTAATGCTTTTATATTTTGTATACAAGTTATTGTAAAAAACCTAGCTTAAGAGAAAGAAATAAATAAGGAGAATAATAATAATATTGGGGGAAAATCTTACACAAATCGACCTAGTCCCAAACTAAGCAAAGCTTGTACTATGGGTACTAGACGACGATATACATACTTATATAGATAAATACATACTTAAATACATAGAAAACATCCAAGACCCAAGAACAAATAACAGTGAAAAATGCACAAATAAATGCCATGGCCGGGATTCGAACCCGGGACCTCTAGCTTCGGAGGCAGAGTCACTACCAACTAGGCTAAACAGGTCGTATATGGACCAAAAATAGTAAATGGAGTGCAAACACTAACGAAGAAAAACTTGCACAAAGTTTGTATGGAAAGAGCTTGCCCACCCCTTCGCCTTAAGGGGGCGAGATGGAGGGCAGAGGTTTGTATGGAGGTACGATACAAATGAATCCCACACGGACGAAGTCACAGGCAAAGGATAATAAGTTCGGTTTACTCTACTGTTACCACCGTATTGCGATCTTGATGATATCTCAGCCTTTCATTTAATGGGAGGAACTATTCGCTTCCACGAAGATAAATTCATTTAGCTAATAGACGGTTTTAATTCCCTTCACAAGAGCTAGAATGAATACTGAAGAAATCACAGAAATGAAACAAATGAGGAATAAGTGCAATTCTATTCCTTAGTCAGTAGACTGATAGATTGTTTTGTAACTGACGTGAAAGAAAACTTACTACGATCTCACAACGTACCTATATCTTATGAAAGTTCTTGGGAATTCAGATGAATTCAAATAAAAATACAAATAGGCTTCTGTATTTTAAAAGTTCGACATGCATAAGACGGCGGCTAATTTTTTTTAGAATTATTATTATGAACCACTTGCTCTTAGCGTTGCCAGTAGTACAGTACAGGGTAAGGCAATTAATTTATAATAATAATCTTATAGGTGTATTTACTATGAATTTGACACAACTAACAATGTTTTTTAAGTAATCATTGGAAATTATACCAAATTGGGCTTTTCTAGGTACATGTTTTAAGTTCAGCTATTACTTGTTCACTAGTACCTAAAAAAAAACTACTTAGCTAACGTAGTTTCCCTTTAAATTTATTGTCAGTCATCGTAACTTTTGTAGCATTTTCGGTGCAGCGTAGTGGTGTTAACGGAATTAGTATGGACAAATACCTCGGCCATATATACGTTCAAACAGATTGTTGGGTACTACAAGTCGAGGAAGACATCAGTTTACGCCTGCTTCTTGGATCTGAGCAAAGCTTTCGATAGAGTCGACCACCGATTGCTATGGGATAAGATGCAGGCGCGAAACACGCCCACTCCAATTATAAGGATGCTCAAAAACTGGTACTCGCAACAGAATAACGTGGTACGATGGAAGGAGTCGCTATCTACTGCTACCAGCTTAAATTGTGGTGTGAGACAAGGAGGGAGCATGTCACCAGCGCTTTTTAACATTTATATGGACGGACTGTCGGAGGCGCTGACGCAGACCGGAGTGGGCTGTTCCATCAATGGTACCATGGCTAATCATCTAGCGTATGCCGACGATATGGTCCTACTTGCACCGTCGGTGGCTGCCATGCGAGAATTGATTGCGGTATGTGAGAGGTACGCGAGCACACATAACATGCTATACAACGCAGATAAGTCGGAGTTCATGCTCATGGAGGCCGCCAATACACCGACTCATGTACCACAGTTATTTTTAAATGGTGTACCGCTGCGACAAGTGCACGAGGTCAAATATCTTGGCCACATTCTGCGGTTCAACATGAAGGACAACGAGGATATACAGAGACAAAGGAGAGCTATCGCAGTGCGCGCGAATATGCTGGCCAGGAGATTCGCTAAATGCAGCAATGGCGTCAAGAGGCAGCTATTCCTGAGTTTCTGTACCAGCGTGTACACCGTAGAATTGTGGTCAAACTATTCCTGCTCTGCTGCCAGAGACATGCGCGTGCAGTACAACGACGCGTGGCGCGCCATGTTCCGACTGCCGCGCTGGTGCAGCGCGAGCGCCATGTTCGCGGAGGGCCGCGCGCCGGGCTGGGACGCGCTGCTGCGAGCCAGGAGCGCCAATGCCAGGAAGGCAATAAATACATCTAGGAATAAGCTCCTGTCAGCGGTGAGAGAGTGGGACGCCAGCCCGCTACACGAACGATGGAGGAGCTACCACAAGCCGGTTAAACGGGGTCGGGGTAACCCATGATCTGGCTTAATTTTAATTTTAATTAAATTTTAGTGTTAGTGTAGTATTATTATTATTGTTTTTATTTTATCTTATTGTATAACATATGGACATGTTATGGAATAAATTGATTTCATTTCATTTCATTTCAAATACAATTTAAACGGTTAGTTAGGTTAATATTATCGTTATTAACGCTAATGAATCATGAGACGCTAATGAAGTACAAACAATCATAGAAACATTTAAAGTACATATGTAACATTCTTAATATCTAAATAGATTAAGTAAACTATACATCTCTTGCTTCTTTTGTTCATAATTCCCTTTTTCATTAGCCAAATTGCTGATTGATTGTCTACTTTCATCTCAATCTCTAGTTTTTCATTTGTCATCTCATCGATCAGGTCTCTTACAAAAAGAAGTTCTTTGCAGCATTCTGCTGCAGCTATAAATTCCGCTTCTGTACTTGATAGGGCTACAACTGACTGCTTTCTTGAGCTCCATGCCACTGGTCCACCGTTTAATCAAATCACGAAACCCGAGGTGCTACGTCTAGTGTCTGGATCCCCCGCGAAATCTGAATCACAGTATCCTCGAAGTACTTTATCACCTTCACCAAAGTGAATCCCTTGATCTTTTGAACCTTTTAAAAATCTTAAAATAGTTTTTGCGTTGTTTAAATCATTTAAATTTGGACTATTTTGATGTCTCGAACAATAACCCACATGAAATCCAATATCTGGTCTAGTTTTATTAGAAAGATACAACAATGACCCTATCATCTCTCGATACAATTCATGAGTTTTAATATCAGTTTTTATTGATGGATGTTGCTCTACTAAAATAGTTGGACATCTGCATTCTTTAGCTTCATTCATGTTGAATTTCTTCACAATCTTCTCAGCATACGTCTTTTGAAAAATTTTAATCCCATTTCCTTCTTGTTATATGTCCAAACCGATATAATTTGACACTTCTTCACATATTCTTAATTCACATATTCTTATTTATTAGAAAAATACAACAATGACCCTATCATCTCTCGATACAATTCATGAGTTTTAATATCAGTTTTTATTGATGGATGTTGCTCTACTAAAATAGTTGGACATCTGCATTCTTTAGCTTCATTCATGTTGAATTTCTTCACAATCTTCTCAGCATACGTCTTTTGAAAAATTTTAATCCCATTTCCTTCTTGTTATATGTCCAAACCGATATAATTTGACCTTTCTTAAAGTTTCTATCACATGCAATAAATCTTCTTCTCTTTTTCCAACAACCAACCCATCGTCGACATAAATTGCAAGAATAATTCTTCTTTCACCTTCCATCACAAAGATGCATTGATCAAGTTTTAATTGTTTGAACCCCATTTTTACTAAATAATCTGTAAACTTGATATTCCACATTAGCGGAGCTTGTTTTAAACCGTATAAGCTCTTATTAAATTTACAAACTTTGTCATTTTTATTATTATATCCCTCAGGCACTTTCATAAATATACATTCCTTTAAGTCTCCATGTAAAAAGGCGGTCTTCACATCAAATTGTTTCATTTTAAGTCCTTTACTTGCAACAATTGACAACAAAACTCTTAAAGAAGTGGTATTGACCACTGGACTGTATGTTTCATCATAATCAATTTTATATTTTTGTTGAAAACCCCTCGCTACTAATCTAGCTTTATATCTTCCATCTGATTTAATTGTAAAAATCCACTTGATCGTTACTAATTTTCTACCGTCTGCTTCATTCTTGTCTACCAAAGACCACGTATTATTCTCTTCCAAAGATTTGATTTCCTCTTCTATAGCTTTCTTCCATTTATCTTTTTCTCTAGATTCGGTTGCTTCTTTATAAGTTAACATAGATATTTCCGTATCATAATCCATCAAATAATCTTTATAGCGTTCAGGTGGTTTTCTCTCTCTTGCAGGTTGACGCCTTCTATTTTCATTATTCTCTATTTCTCGACTTTCATTTGAACTTCTTTCTCTCCTAGATTCAATAGAAATTTCACTATCTTCCACAGCTCGACTTTCATTTAAACTAATTTCTCTCCTAGATTCATTAGAAATTTCACTATCTTCCACCGCTCGACTTTCATTTAAACTAATTTCTCTCCTAGATTCATTAAGGTATAGATAAAATGTAATACATACAGTCCGTTTGCAAATACAAACAATGTTTCGTCCGTTGTCAAGCGCTTATAAAATCAACAAACTGGTTTAACTGGTTGAATACTGGTTGAACTGGTTGTCAAGCATATAAAAAAATCTTCTCTTCTGGATAATAATTAAAATGATCTGAAAAACACTCAAAAACCTATTCTTTAATGCTCTTTTATATTTTTATAGCCAGGCCCATGACCTATTACAATGAAACCATGGGACTCTGGCAGAACTATAGTTTATTTCTGGAGATACACAACTTTGTATTTATAAATTATATTATCAAAAACATCCTTTCAGTAAGAAAAAGTCAACCGGAGTGAGTAAACAAACCTGACACATGACATGTGCAATATCGATTGTAAAATTCAAATATAGAATAAGGCCAGTCCGTCACAGTAAAACCTTATTCCAACAGTTTCTGTGGTGAGCAGAGACATTTGTTCCTGAGACTTGGATGTTTTCTATGTATTTAAGTATATATCTATTAAATATATCGTCGTCTAGTACCCATAACACAAGCCTTATTGAGCTTACTGTGGGACTAGTTCGATTTGTGTAAAAAATGTCCCCTAATATTTATTTATTTATTTATCTGTCATCACGGACAGGACTATTGTAGCCAACAAGCCTGATATCGTGCTGACGGATCGATTGAAGCGCCAGGCAATACTCGTTGACATCACCATCCCCCATGACGAGAACCTCGTGAAGGCTGAGAAGGACAAATCCAGCAAGTACCTAGACCTGGCACACGAGGATTCAACGATGTTGATTCAACGATCATTGTCCCGATAGTCGTCTCTGCGAACGGTCTAATAGCGAAGAGTCTCGACCAACATCTCAAGAGACTCTCGTTAGATGGCTGGGTCAAGGGTCAGATACAGAAGGCGGTACTCCTGGACACGGCGCGGATAGTCCGGAGGTTTCTCTCTCTGTCGCCCTAACCACCGGTAGCTTAGGCCCTACCTCGCTGCCGGTGGCACCCTAGGTAAATAATGCTTTTATATTTTGTATGTAATTATTGTATGTAATGCTTTTATATTTTGTATACAAGTTATTGTAAAAAACCTAGCTTAAGAGAAAGAAATAAATAAGGAGAATAATAATAATATTGGGGGAAAATCTTACACAAATCGACCTAGTCCCAAACTAAGCAAAGCTTGTACTATGGGTACTAGACGACGATATACATACTTATATAGATAAATACATACTTAAATACATAGAAAACATCCAAGACCCAAGAACAAATAACAGTGAAAAATGCACAAATAAATGCCATGGCCGGGATTCGAACCCGGGACCTCTAGCTTCGGAGGCAGAGTCACTACCAACTAGGCTAAACAGGTCGTATATGGACCAAAAATAGTAAATGGAGTGCAAACACTAACGAAGAAAAACTTGCACAAAGTTTGTATGGAAAGAGCTTGCCCACCCCTTCGCCTTAAGGGGGCGAGATGGAGGGCAGAGGTTTGTATGGAGGTACGATACAAATGAATCCCACACGGACGAAGTCACAGGCAAAGGATAATAAGTTCGGTTTACTCTACTGTTACCACCGTATTGCGATCTTGATGATATCTCAGCCTTTCATTTAATGGGAGGAACTATTCGCTTCCACGAAGATAAATTCATTTAGCTAATAGACGGTTTTAATTCCCTTCACAAGAGCTAGAATGAATACTGAAGAAATCACAGAAATGAAACAAATGAGGAATAAGTGCAATTCTATTCCTTAGTCAGTAGACTGATAGATTGTTTTGTAACTGACGTGAAAGAAAACTTACTACGATCTCACAACGTACCTATATCTTATGAAAGTTCTTGGGAATTCAGATGAATTCAAATAAAAATACAAATAGGCTTCTGTATTTTAAAAGTTCGACATGCATAAGACGGCGGCTAATTTTTTTTAGAATTATTATTATGAACCACTTGCTCTTAGCGTTGCCAGTAGTACAGTACAGGGTAAGGCAATTAATTTATAATAATAATCTTATAGGTGTATTTACTATGAATTTGACACAACTAACAATGTTTTTTAAGTAATCATTGGAAATTATACCAAATTGGGCTTTTCTAGGTACATGTTTTAAGTTCAGCTATTACTTGTTCACTAGTACCTAAAAAAAAACTACTTAGCTAACGTAGTTTCCCTTTAAATTTATTGTCAGTCATCGTAACTTTTGTAGCATTTTCGGTGCAGCGTAGTGGTGTTAACGGAATTAGTATGGACAAATACCTCGGCCATATATACGTTCAAACAGATTGTTGGGTACTACAAGTCGAGGAAGACATCAGTTTACGCCTGCTTCTTGGATCTGAGCAAAGCTTTCGATAGAGTCGACCACCGATTGCTATGGGATAAGATGCAGGCGCGAAACACGCCCACTCCAATTATAAGGATGCTCAAAAACTGGTACTCGCAACAGAATAACGTGGTACGATGGAAGGAGTCGCTATCTACTGCTACCAGCTTAAATTGTGGTGTGAGACAAGGAGGGAGCATGTCACCAGCGCTTTTTAACATTTATATGGACGGACTGTCGGAGGCGCTGACGCAGACCGGAGTGGGCTGTTCCATCAATGGTACCATGGCTAATCATCTAGCGTATGCCGACGATATGGTCCTACTTGCACCGTCGGTGGCTGCCATGCGAGAATTGATTGCGGTATGTGAGAGGTACGCGAGCACACATAACATGCTATACAACGCAGATAAGTCGGAGTTCATGCTCATGGAGGCCGCCAATACACCGACTCATGTACCACAGTTATTTTTAAATGGTGTACCGCTGCGACAAGTGCACGAGGTCAAATATCTTGGCCACATTCTGCGGTTCAACATGAAGGACAACGAGGATATACAGAGACAAAGGAGAGCTATCGCAGTGCGCGCGAATATGCTGGCCAGGAGATTCGCTAAATGCAGCAATGGCGTCAAGAGGCAGCTATTCCTGAGTTTCTGTACCAGCGTGTACACCGTAGAATTGTGGTCAAACTATTCCTGCTCTGCTGCCAGAGACATGCGCGTGCAGTACAACGACGCGTGGCGCGCCATGTTCCGACTGCCGCGCTGGTGCAGCGCGAGCGCCATGTTCGCGGAGGGCCGCGCGCCGGGCTGGGACGCGCTGCTGCGAGCCAGGAGCGCCAATGCCAGGAAGGCAATAAATACATCTAGGAATAAGCTCCTGTCAGCGGTGAGAGAGTGGGACGCCAGCCCGCTACACGAACGATGGAGGAGCTACCACAAGCCGGTTAAACGGGGTCGGGGTAACCCATGATCTGGCTTAATTTTAATTTTAATTAAATTTTAGTGTTAGTGTAGTATTATTATTATTGTTTTTATTTTATCTTATTGTATAACATATGGACATGTTCTGGAATAAATTGATTTCATTTCATTTCATTTCAAATACAATTTAAACGGTTAGTTAGGTTAATATTATCGTTATTAACGCTAATGAATCATGAGACGCTAATGAAGTACAAACAATCATAGAAACATTTAAAGTACATATGTAACATTCTTAATATCTAAATAGATTAAGTAAACTATACATCTCACTGAGGACTGTTGAGGACCTAAATGCATGTTTACTATGTGTTTTATTAATCTTAAGTATTCTGTACATTTAACTCTGTTTGTTCTCCTAATAAATAAAATAAAATAAAGAATTTAAATCATGTATCCCAATTCCGTTAACACCGCTATACGCTGCACCGAAAATGCATCAAAAGTTACGATCACTGTTTATTATATATACTATTGCCAGGACTTTTTCCTTAGTTTTGTTATTTATACCATAATTAAAATCGTATTTGAAACAATAAAACCAAATCAAGATCACCGGAAATACTTTTAATACGTTCGGTGCGAATGGAGATGGGGGTGTTTGCGTAAAAAGAGGTATCAGCCATTTGAGCCCTTCAGTTATATACTATTATAGTCCCTATTCGTCCCGGTACCGCCGCATACTGGGTAGAGTCAATCCGACCCAGGTCGGTCTAGCAGTTTCTTGCTGGACTCATCTCAGCTAGGCTAGGTTTAGTGAACCAGCGATAAAATTCCCAGTAGCTCGATTCCACTTACACCCAAGATTTGGTTGAAAACAGTTCAACCGGTCTCACTGGAGCGCAAACTCAGTTTTTTTTTGCGTAGGGGAGGAAATCCTCATTGGATACCACCAGGCCCGACTTTTGCCCGACTCGACTGAGGATGGCATTCCGCCCTAGGATGGGATGCCATCGCCAGTCGCCTACGGACTAAAACCTCCCCCTTTGGGTAAAGGGTGTTTTGTTATTGGACACGCAGCGCTAAAGGTATACGCTTTGTGTTCAACATATGGATGAGCAAGGAGTTAAGATATGTTTGCAAGGAGGAATTAATATGATTGAATTGGGTGCTGTGATTGAGGAGGTGAGACTTTATTGTTAGGGCGATTTTATTTTACCGGCTTGGTACAGGGAAAGTTTAGTTAGAGATATGATCAGTAACCATAGTCCACTCGCCGGGACACCGGAACCTTACGACCGTTCCGGTGTCCCGGCAAACGGACGAAGGCGAGCAGATGAAATGGATGATAGAAATAAATAACTAGTACACGATATTAAATACAGTTACAATAAAATTGCAATAATAATAATCGATATTAATACCATTATAAACATACTTAAGCTATCAGAAAATTATTAATTAATATACATTTATTCGTGACGGCATCAGACGATCAGACCTATTTGCAGACAACTGTACTTATATATATATGTGGTTTGTGTGGAACGGTTTGGATGTTATTAATATTAGACATATTTAATCTTTTGTCTTAGGTTAATCTTCGCTGCCATAATCAACGAGCAGGTGGGGTTGATTGCTGTGTGGTTAAAATCATATTTAGTTGAGTATTTGTGGTTGTGTCCAATACAGTTGTAGCACTGTGGCGTCCATTTTTTTGTCCGTCCAAAAATGGAACTCAGTGTATTCAGAGTATTCCAGTGTTAAACCGCTCGCGTGGTCGTGTTGGAGGTTTTCCCAGGCTATTCTCCCACCTCGCACTCCTATAGCTTTAATGGGACCAGCCTATAAAGCAATACTCAGGACCAAAAAAACGGAGGGCATAAAAATAAATAATGTTTCTCATAATTCTTACTTTTCTAAATAATAAGCTTATTTTCTTATGAACATCGTAAATCTCAGTAATGTTTTAGAGTCTTAAGATTAGTGCATGCTACATCAAATCACATTCTGGCACTGCTTTGTCAAGGCAATATTTGGAAGCAGGTAAGTACAGTATAGGAGCACATAAACATATGTATATTCTAGTACGTTCTTGTTCTACCGTAGTGCCGTAGCTCACAAATGAGTGGCTTGAATTTGTGCTTTGGGCACTACTTTGGGGAGTCTAGTAGACATAAATTACGCAATCCAATTTAATATAATAGTTTTACTTTTTTTTAGTTTCTTTATCATTTTATTATTATTTTTTTGACGACCTGTTTAGCCTATGACTCTGCCTCCGAAGCTAGAGGTCCCGGGTCCGAATCCCGGCCAGGGCATTTATTTGTGCATTTTTCACGGATATTTGTTCTTGGGTCTTGGATGTTTTCTATGTATTTAAGTATGTATTTATCTATATAAGTATGTATATCGTCGTCTAGTACCCATAGTACAAGCTTTGCTTAGTTTGGGACTAGGTCGATTTGTGTAAGATTGTCCCCCAATATTATTATTATTATTATTTTATTATTTCAATAAAAAAAATATTTATAAGTTTAGTTATATTTCGTTTTAATTTAATTTATGAACATGTCTTTTTACTTATACCTGTACTATGTAAAATAAATAATAGTGTTTTGCGAATTAGTTTTGGCGCATTAGCTCGGCGTGAGTTTGAACGAGCATGCAAAACACCCCAAGAGTGTATTGGGATCCTTGGTGTCGATATTTCCAGCGATGTCAAGTTTCGGAGCCATTTAGAAGGCAAAGCCAAGCTGGCATGTAAAAAGCTAGGTGTGCTCAATAGAGCGAAGCGATACTTCACCCCGGGACAGAGACTTCCATTATATAAGTCACAAGTCCGTCCCCACATGGAGTATTGCTGTCACCTCTGGGCGGGAGCGCCTGGATACTAGCTTGGCCCTTTGACTCGCTTCAGAGACGTGCTGTGCGAATCGTGGAAGATCTCAAGCTCACAAGCGATATTGAAGCGTTGAGTTTCAAGGAGAAACTTTGCCTGCTTGTGCGTATTCTATCCCTTATATAATGGGTTGTGCTCCGAAGAACTGTTCGACATGATGCCTACGGCCGCTTTCTACCATCGCACCGCTCGCCGTCAGCAGCGCATTCATCCTCGCACCTTAGAAACTGAATGTTGTCCGATTGTGGAATGAGCTTCCTGTTGAGGTTTTCCCGACGGGCTACAGTATGGGGTTCTTTAAGAAAGGAGTATATAAATTCTTAAAGGGTCGTCAAGGTGCATGTGACAACCCTAGGAGTTGCAGGCGTCTATATGCTGCGGTGACCGCTTACATACCGCAAGCTTATTTGCCACCGACGTGGTATATAAAAAAAACAATGAAACTAATTTTGAATGCAAAATGTTCTTTCGGATTGACTCGTAGCGTTCCTGCATAACACAGGCATAACTGGGAATACTATGAACATTCCGCCGCACTGAATCATACCCAGCTTACCAAAGCATGTTATCGACTACAAAGCAACATTTCCGCGACACATGGTGATAAATCTCGCCATTATGGTTTCACAACGTTATTTTCTAGAAGAAAAACGTAGTAAAATACTAGAGCTTTAGCCATGTTTAGCTACGTTGTATTGAGTGTCAAGTAAGTACAAACTGTAGTGGCTATTGTTTCAACCATTATCACCAAGGGGTACAATTCCAAAACCTCTTGAAGTATCGGAAACGAATGAACGAGAGGAAATCATCGAAAAATACTCGAAGTTTAATGAGTGGGTAGGAGGTCTCATGTGTTAACATTTCGAACTGCTTGTTAAAAGGAATGTTCGCAATTGTGGTGGGGCTTTAATACGTGTCTGGGGTTGCTTGCACTAAAAATGCATTTGAGGGCAATCAAAGAGAAGTTAAGTTAAACTTGCCCGAATCCGACAACTCTTATTAGATAACCCTAAAACAATTCCTCAGTTTTATTTTTATTCATACGTTCGACTGAGTGTCGAAAATATGTTCATTGCAAATATATCAACGTGTGTTTTATGTTGGAGGGGTTGCTCCGGAATTACAAAGATTGTATGTGTAGATACCGATTTTATGTTTACCACCACCACCACCACCATATCAGCCAAAAGACGTCCACTGCTGGACATAGGCCTCCCCCACTTTCATGGGGGGTAAATGCCATAATCGCCACGCTTGGCATGCGGGTTGGCGATCGCAGTATCTCCACCGCACTACATCCTCCATCCTCATCTTTATGTTTACATAGGGACACAACTTCTCAATACTGACACTACCTATGTTCGTAACTGACAACAATCGCCTTTTGCATTGCATGATTCATAATTGACTTTGATATCGTATCATTATTTTGTATGGCAGTTTGATTTCGAATCCTCGGTCGCGATTATATGTACATATGTGAGTAAGTTGTGTCGCTTAATTTGCATATAAGACATTAAACATTACACAACATACAAACATATGTATATTGACTATAGCATTGATAAAAGCTACAAGTAAAATTAATAGTATTCTAAATATTATTTTCCGAAAAAAAACGATTCTATCAGGCACATTTTTTAATACCAACTCCTATTAAAAACGCATAACGTAACTAACTACTTATTTGAAAATCAAACATGAAAGTAAGCTGCCTGCATTTCCCGTAACTGGTTACATATAAGATACTGCCTCAAAGAAAATAACCAGATACATTTTCATACGCTGCAGGCTTAAATAAAAAAGTTTCCAATAGGATGTAAATAACCCTCCCATCTGACATCCTCAAGGGTTTGAAAGCAATCTACGGCCCTCTTACTATTTTTCTTTTGAAAGCAACACAAAGCAATTGTCGGCGGTTGTAGCCATCATCGGGAATAGGTGTACCTATTCTTCGATATTGAACGGCCATTTCTTTTTCTATTCAGCGTTCTGAAAATGGTGCGAAGTTGTTATGTGCAGCAGTGTTTTTGGTACGAAATTGAAAATATTCAAAGAATAGTGCCGAACGATTTTGAGGCAATTCCTATGCGATTGCAGGTATAGAGGGGTTAAACATAAAACGACTACGAAACTTTAGAGGAACTTTCTTTACCTTTCGGTAACTATAATAATGCTTCTAGAAATGCGGCCTTTGAAAGATAACAGCTCCCAAACAATACTTCTTTCAATAGAAAGGCACATTTAGATACTGTTATAGTTATGTCGTTTAAAATCGTAACGTTTTCTCTTTACGTTAGGTAACATAGGTAAATCTAATTAATTAATTGCTTTAAAAGTTCATGGTATAAGGACAACCCGTCGGAAATATCTGCGAACCTGGCGGGGAACAAATTGTTCCCATAGTTGTTCCATTGTTCCAGATATTTCTGACGGCTTGTATAGATAATAAAATAAAAAGGAAAACTATGACAGCTAAGTAGACATTATATTAATTAAAGCTTATTAGTAATAGCCCAACTTATAAAATGTACTTGGAAACGCAAGCTGTAAGATTAATTATCAATTTCATATGATTACTAATAAAAAAATATAAATACCCGTATGTCAACTTTTAGGTCCGCTTAATGTACAACCACGGAATCTTACATTGTGCGAGGCCCATTTATAACAGCGATGCCTATAATTATTTCGATAAAAGATACAAGTAGAATCTATAACTTGATAAAAAAGTTAGCAATTTTGATACGTACGAGTAAACATATGTTAGCAGTGAGAATAAAATATTAGTGTGGCACTAAGACAAAGGCTTGGCGTATCTTCTGTAAAACATGTTATGTAAATCCAAGTAAAAATCTTTATTACGGTGTTCTTGGAAAGCATGCTACTGCAAAAAATGTTAAACACAATATATCATAAAACCTAAAAATCTGATCTTCTTCAAGTCAGGTGAAGGTTTTACAATCTAATACAACAGTGGAGCAAGTTCTTATATAAGGGCGCATAAGTTAATTTGATACGTACTCGTACATACATACATACGAGTGTACAACTACACGTATATTTTTAAGTGCACCATGATTATTTGTTTTTAGACAATTCGTAAAATATCCATTTCATTAAGTATTTGTGTTAATATCCCGAGAAAAAAACAGGTACCAAACCCTCATCAATTAAAAGAAGCGCTGATTCATTTTGTTCCGGACTACGAGATAGCGGGTAAATCTCGCTCTATTCCCAGCGTTAAACTCCCATAACACGTCAACGCACTCTAATAGGGAAAAATAAAAATAAAGTTATCTCAAACCCTAAATGCTGCGAGGCTAAGCGTTTTAACCCTCCGCCTGCCCCTTAATGCATGGCCGTCCATTTTTTAGAGACGCGGTCGATGCCCGAACATCCGTAAATCCCTATAATGGTGGTTACCCCTTATAGGGGAACGTGGCTTTACTTACTGCGCAGTGCCACTACATAAAAATAATTCATGGCCTTTTTACTGCCCAATGTTCAAGGTTTTTCAAATCACATTGGAGGGTGCATATTGAGCCTTCTATAGTTTAATAGTACTTACAGTTTTTCCATTGTTGGCATCTCAGCGATCAACAACTTTGGACAAACATTTATATTCCATCTCCCAAAACAATTGCAGTCATAAATTGTATAAGTTGTTGTTAGTTATCTGGTAGCTCAGGCAAGTAAAGTCATTGGCCGTACTTTATATGACGCGTTAGATTAAATCCCATCAAAAACATTAATGTGAAAATGGGAGCCAAGTTCAATATTAAGAATATGCGATGCGTGGATGCCGTCATCATCGACAAAAGAATTGTCTGGCGGCCTGTTTAACCTAGTTGGTAGTGACACTGCCTCCGAAGCTAGAGGTCCCGGGTTCGAATCCTGGCCGGGGCATTATTTGTGCATTTAGCACAGATATTTGTTCTTGGATCTTGGATGTTTTCTATGTATTTAAGTATGTATTTATCTATATAAGTATGTATATCGTCGTCTAGTACCCATAGTACAAGCTTAGCTTAGTTTGGGACTAGGTCAATTTGTGTAAGATTGTCCCCCAATATTTATTATTATTATTATTTTAGATCTAAATGGGTGCCAAGTTCCGTAGATTATTGTATTATGTTATGGAGTTTTTAGCATTAGTATATTAAGTTGAATAAATTAGTTTTACTGTAAACAATCTAGTGCCAGACTTGGCACCTTTTCAGATAATCTAACCTGCAATTAGTAAATAGGTAAAGCAGGTAGTAGATACCTAAGTATTTCTACTATGTTCATGTAATAGCCATTTATTGTAAAAATAATAACAATATGAAAAGAAAGGGAGTATTTAGGCATGCGTCCGTCTAGCTTGACGAGGGTTCCTTATTTACATTCCAATCGAGAATTTTGTTTATTTTTACTTCAGCGAATAAAATATGTGTATGTACGGCTACATCTAATGATGTACGCAATTATGACTTTTGTACCTCGGACATAAGATCGAGGACGTACATATACGAGTATAAATTATACAAGCGTATGAACGATGTGTGGATCCAATTCGTTTTATTTTATTCTCTTTATTTCTCTCTTTTTAAAATAAATGCAGGTAGGTACAGTAGAATTTTACAAATACAAGATGGTTGGTAAAATGATGCAGAGACTTTCAGGGATGATAGAGGAGGTCATTTTAGATATTTTAGATACAACTTGCTTTACTACAAAGTCTATTAGTTTCCAAGATATGCACCATTTTAATTTGAAAATCGTATGTTTTCCATTCTACCATACGTTTGGAAAATGTTTAGATTTTATTTAATGTTCCTTTTTTTCTGGCTTATCGTAAGATGAATCTGAATACCATGTAATTACAGGCAGTAAAAAGTCGCTAGTCCCAATTTAATTAATTTCAATAACTTTCTTAGTTCCTAGAGCTACTGAAAGATTACGATAAACCAGAAAAAAGGGAACATAAAAAAATCTAAGCATTTTCCAAATGTATGCTAATATGGAAAACATACAATTTTCAATATAAAATGGTGCATGTCTTGGAAACTAAGAGACTTTGTACTAAAGCAAGTTGTGTCTAAAATATCTAAAATGACCTCCTCTATCATCCCTGGAAGTATTTGTATCCTTGTTACCAAACACAGAAAAAAGAAATAAAGATAGAATGCTACTGAAAAACTAACTAGTGCATACGTGCGAATAATAGCCAGATTCAATCTTAAAATATTCTATTCAATAAGCATACGATAAAGAGGAAAACATGAAAATCTTGTAAAAACTAATGGTATGGCTCTGTTTGTAGGCCACTGAAGAGTACTTTCATTTCAGTTAGCCTTTTGTATGCAAACTTAATGGTGTTAATTTCATATAACTTACAGATAGTTTTAATCAATCATATAACACGTCACATAACGTTGCCATTTATACAACTAATCAAATATCGCCTACAAATTTCTGTGATGGAAAAATTATTCAAAACAGTATTGGGGATTTGTTATACCGTAAAATTGGGTCACTAGGGTCAAAACTGAAATTCAAACCTCGATAACATTTTATTATTACATAGTTCTCATATATATGGTGTATGTAATAAGTGTTCCGGACGTTTGTATTTAAGTTTTTATTTTATTTTGGGTAGTTCCATTTCATAACTTTGATGATAAAGAAGAAAACCCACCTCACCCCGTAGTACCTCGTATTTGGGGTGAGAGGGGTTTTCATACAAAGGTGATTTTGGAAGATTGTTGGATCGTTTTTTTTTGTTATGCGTATTACTATAGCTCCATTTTAAATTGGAATACATTATTTTTGTAGCAGTAGCCTTAAAATCCCTTCTCACCCCCCTCTCAAACCTTCTCTCCCCATTCATAACCCACCTCTCCCCGCGAAACCTACTCACCCCGTTTTACGGTACAGGAAAATTATTAAGACAATCTTCATTCAAGAAATGATGGTGTCATAATTTCACATTACATACCTGCTAGTAGCATTTTGACTTAATCGCTAGACTAGAATATTCTATTCTGAACTTGCTAATCTGACGTGGTCGCAGGCGATAACTGCAAGCGTCATCCACCATTGTATCTATTATAAAAGATAAATTATACATGAAAAAAAAACCCTTTTTTTTCATTTTAAATTTCAATACCATCCCGATGCAATAAGTGATATGAGGACAATATTGCTGGCTATAACGTGGTCAACGATTTACCGTAACGTTACAGGCGAAAACAAAAGTAAGTGAACTACCTATTTGATACGAATGAAGAATAAATAATTGACCGGCTGTTGTTACCTAAACCTAGTCTTAATGTTATGTTATTTTCAGTACTTTATTGGTTAGCCAAGCACTGCAAGAGGACTACCACTGAATATAATAATGGACCAGAGTCAAAAAGTGGTAGACTGATTTCTCAGCTTAATGAACAAGAACCTGTACTCGTAGTAAAATTTAAAATTTAGGAATTCACGCATACGTAATCTGCGCGCGTTCACTGAATCAAGTAGGACAATGGGCCACACCCACCCTACCCATAACAGTAAGGCTCACTAAAGGTAAATTTAATAAGAACTTTTATCTCACCCATAAATCCTTTTAAATGAACAATAGCTCCAATCACGATGGAAAGGCAATCTCGCTGAAATATCAAAGCAAGCGGTACGGTTTCCTTAATGGGTGCAATTTTGCAATTTCAATCAAATGTAACATTATCTGACAAGGTTTCCCTTTGCCAGTATTAAAGACGAGGTACCTGGCACGTGTTAGCTAATGTGATAAGATATTGACTAACAGTATTTAACTATGTTCAATTGTTCATCTGTATTAGCTTTCCTTTAACTTATTAAATGTACTGATACGAGTATATTTTCAAGTACCTTTGAAAACATGAAGTTATTTTGAAATAGTGTCTTAAATATTGAATTTCTGCAGTTACACAACTTATTTAAATATAACTAACAACTTCAAAAAAATTAAATAACCGTCGACATTTTCATTTCAAAGTTCAATTTCCTAAAAACGTCTAAACCGATTTTGATATAACGTCTAAGAACCATCGCTGGAAAACCAAGCAGGTTTAAACCGTATTTAAATCGGTTCACCCCAATAAAAAAACCTTATTTAAATCGGTTCACCCGTTTAATAGCTACGATGCCACAGACAGACAAACACATGTTAAACTTATATCACTCCTCTTTTGTGTTCCTCTTCGGGGGTTAAAAATGTTTTATACCGCGTATAGTTCCATTCCATCTACTTTATTGCTTTTATAAGATAAAAAAACATTTACGAGTATTCTATATATCCTACTTATTGTTTTTTCATTGAGATAAAACTTACTAATAAGTTTTACTAATAAGATTTATTTTATTTATATTATTAACTTACTAATAAGATTGTTCCTAAGAACAATCGTCTTGATCTATCTTTCATGGGTAATATTTATGAAGCGTATTCTATGGTTTTATTACCTGATTTAATTTTTGTTCGTGGGATAAGTTAAAATGGAGATACTTCAATTAGGTACACAACAAAAGATACTTCATTGATCAACTTTAATAACTAATTCAAATTAAGTCTCGTTATTTTTACTATACAAGTTAAAGTCTCGTTATTTTTACTATACAAGTTAAAGTTTCGTTACTTTTACTATACAAGGTAAAATCTCGCGATATTTACTATATACAAGTTGATTGCTTAAGAAATGTTACAAATTTGAAAACTAAGGTTAAACAATTATAATACTTTTCTAAGCACATATTATAGGCAGCTTGCCAGCCATAGTGCACATTTGTCTGCTAAATGAATTCCCGTAATACGCAGTGTAAATGGCAGCTACCAGTTTTTCCTTTTGCGCAACACACGGCTTGAGGCACTTCCTGAGCCACTCGGGGGATGATCAACCCCTTCGCTTAGGGTATGCCACTTGAATAATTTACCCGACATTTCGGAGGCTCGAATATCTGTTTGGAGATCCCATAGTTACTGGTTAAGATTCAACTGCCGCCCAACTTGTTTATTTCGTGATAAATATGTAAATGTAAAGGGGGATGCAGTGTTTGGCGCTTAGCACGATATTTTATTGAAAAAATTGAAGTTTTTATCTAGTTTTAGATTAGAGCCTAGTTTTATCTATAACCGTATCCCAATCGCATTTAGTTTTTTTTTGTTATAATTTAAAACTTTCAATAACAAACACATTTTTGTTCATACTACTAAATGTATAATGTTCATTTCACTAAGTTATTGGAATACATGATCATATCAGACGAAGGATTGCTGGACAAAGGCCTCTCCCAAATGACCGGCCCTGCGCCACCCGCATAAACCCTACTCCATTAGAATACAAAGTAAATAATATCTAACTATACTTCCCCACAAAAACTTAGTTTTCTTTCAACCTATTTTAACACAATTCATGACAAATAGATATCTCTTTTAGTAGCCGACACTAAAAAAGTACTTCATGTTTTAAGGAAACGAATAATTACTTAGGTAGGTACTTTGTGAATAATGAAGTAGGCTGTGAGAGTACAAGTTATGTACAGTGTCACATAATTTTGATGTAGCTGGAAAAGGTTTTTAATTACTTACAATTTCTAATAAGTGTATACTAAAAAAATCTAATCATCAATGGTGATTGAATGACATTGGTAATTCGTTTGAATATATTTCCAAGAATTCTGAAGCTTGTGCAAATAGGCTTCCTTTGATTTCTGGCTTTCATTTCACTCTATTGACTTCCTCTCCAAAATAAAGGGTAGGAATTTTAATCTCAGATTCCTTCCTTCGTAGGAAATAAGAATCCTCTTATTTCTCTGAAAACTCTCTTGTTTTCGACGACTTGAAGATAATGCCGAATTTATTGAATGATTTAATTGTTCCAATACATTGGAGTTTATCTATTCCAATATTATTTTGATTCTATTGGAAATCCCAAAGCTTAATTTATATTCCCCTTTATTCAATTTGAACTTATATAAGGCTTTTTACAGTCAGTTTAGCAAAGTTAAGTAAAAAAAATCGGCCAACAGCAGGCGAGCTATGCTCAGTGTAAGGTACCACAGTTGCCCAATGAACTCATTGAAAAAAAATCAATAACAAGCAAAAGGGAAGTCCTTCGCAGCGTTTTATCTTTTACTAAGAATAAGAGATTACGATAACTCAAAAACAGCTTAACTGATCATGTCCGCTGTAGTTTTCGTTAAAATTCTTTATAAAGCTTTACTTTCACGATATTTTTTGGACACAGTTCAAAAGTTAGAGCCCCCCTCTACAATACATTAAATATAATGAAAAAGCGACCAAAATAACGAAAATCCGTTGTAAATCATGAAGATTATGCACCGTAAACGACAGGCCTAACCTCATTACTGTCGTATATGTACAGATTCACCAACAACGCCCTAGAGGCTGCAGCCTACCAAAGTGTATATTTACACGTACTAAAATTTCGTAAAATACTATCACGAAGCGTCGAAATATGGACTTTAACTCTCTTGCATCAGAGTTATAAATGAAATGGCATGATTGTTTGAGATACACGTTTGACAAAGTAAGTGACCGATATTTGCATACACCAGGAAGTTAATCAAGGGACTTGTTAGCTTTTCGCTTTGTAGCACTCCATATTCGTGCGTCAAAAATATTTCGACTCAATTTAAGATTTAGGTAATATTGCGCTTGCATGTTTAATTTTGGTTTTGATGTCATGCTAATTTGCTTGTGGCCCGTAATAAGCTCCTAAACAAGTGTAATTACTGTCTGCGAACCAATGGGTAAAATTAGTTGGTTCTGTTTGACGTTTGAACATAAATAGCGGTGGTTCATTTAATTGCAGAGTTAATGTTCCGTGCAAGTAATCAGCATTTAATATCTAATGAATATTAAAAATCGAATGAAAAAGTTCAATAATTAACATTAAAAATACATAATAACTCATTATTCTAATGAGAAACTATTTTTGTTGCTTTTGCTTTGTTAAGGATTGGTATAAAAAATCATGTTGTTATAATTATAACATTTATAACATCACCGCGCATACAGAAGAAAATGGTCCATTTTTAAAAACAAAACCTTAACTGGCTGTACAACAAAAAGGCATTTGTTCACTAGAGCAATAAAGTCCAATCAAAGGCTGATGGCGCTAGCGCAAAAATGCGCGCACGTATTTTGTGCAACGTGCGTCGCACCCGAACGACAGCCATTATGGCACCGCGGCGATAACTTCTGTAGTTCTGCTCGTGCTTGTATTGTAGCTACTATTGATTGTTCTGTAATATATTATTGTAATATATTATTGTAACATTTAATAACACTTATCCATGTGTCCTATTACCGAAATGTACTTAAATGGTTTCCTATTCGTCGTAAGCGGGATCTACACGTCCTCAGTCTTCTTTTTAATGTTCTTTTTGTCCCTTCTTCTCCTCAGTATTTGGCAGAGAAATTTAAATTTATGGCTGACGGTAGTGGTCATCGTCTACGCTCTAGCGCGAATCTGTCGCTTTCTATACCTCCGCACAGGCGCACAAATCTCGCGCATACGTTAAATCTTTTGCAGTGCGCTCGGTAAAGTTATGGAATGAGTTGCCTCCTTCTAGGGCATGCAAATTTCCCGGGAATTCCCGGGATTTTCCGGGAAATTTCATACAAATCGGAACCGGGACTGCAAACCCTACCTCCTTCCTTGAGACAGTCTCAGTCGGTTGCGTCGCTCAAGACGAAATTGAAAGGGTTGTGGCTATCTGATTAGGAAGTAATACTTTGTCCTTTATAATTTATGTACTTTTAATTTTCTTTCCTTTTCCTGTAGTCACGACTTCTCTTCTCCTTTCACGTATAAAAGTTATATTCTCCTGTTATATATGTATGTTTGTATGTTTATTATTTCTCCTGTGCCTTTTGTACATGTTGCTGCATTGTCTACCTTTATTCATTTTTATTCTCATTTCCTCAAAGGTTAACTGGAAGAGATCCCTTAAAGGGATAAGTTTGCCTTTGTACTTTACTTTTCCTTTTGTATCTTTGTATCTGTTGTGTTTTTGTACAATAAAGAATTTTTACTACTACTACTACTACTACTACTATTTATTGATTACTTTTCTAATGGAATAAAAATACTAGCATGACCGGCACGGTCGTCAATGTGTCCTCTTTTTCTCCTTTTCCTCCATATATTTAACATAACTTATTAATTATTATACTATTCTATGTATAGGTATGTATTTATTATCGAGTTTTTAAAGTAGCAGAACTTTCGAGCAACTTAAAGGATAGTTTTTTAAGTCTACCCCGTTTTCCTGGGTATTAAAACGGTTTTTTTCTCCAGTTTTACCTAATAATGTCAATACACTTATGTTAGAAATACTGATTTTTAAAATACCTAGAATCGTTTCACCTAAAATAAACGCCGAAGTTTTTTTTTTTTTATTAAATATGGGATTGCTCTTGGCCAGCATCTAGCCAGGGGGCAAAGATGAGGCCGACGATGAAGCGAGCTCACCCAGAAGATGCCTATTCACTCGTGCCTTAAAAAGGTCCAGGTTATATGAACTCGGAAATACAGACGCCGGCAGAGAATTCCAAACCTTAGAAGTGCGCATTATAAAAGAAGAAACAAAGCGCTTGGTTCGAGCTAGAGGAATTTCGACCAGGTAAGGATGGTAGCCAGCCGTACGTCTGGATGTCCGATGGAAGAAGGGGGAAGGCGGTATGAGCTCATGGAGCTCCTGAGCACACTCACCGAAGTACAGTTTGTAGAAGACGCACAGACACGCTACTTTGCGTCGATGTGCTAAGCTCTGCAGCTTATTTCCCACTACCGAACTGCCGCCAATGAGCCTCCTGGCTCTGCGGTCCACCGAGTCGAGTGTTAGGTATTCTGATGTGTAACCATTTCAAACTGATATAGGATATTCTTTATCATTAAAATCACTCCCTGAAAAGGTGATTTTACAACTACAAGATAAAGTTGCGAATTAAGTGCGTACCTTCAGAATAAAACGTAGCGTTTTGTACCCAACGTATTTTATAATCATGGAAATTCGGCACAAAAGAAGAATATATCCTGCAATACACAGCAATCAACCTAAAACATAACTTTCAAATTAATTTCAAAGGAGCTAGAACCCTATCTATATACATGAACATTAAACACGCGAAAGCATCTTCAAAGTACCCATTTATACCCTCGCCTGACCCTACAATTACAACAATTGCTTGCGTAGTTAACAGAGAACATTTCTGCCGGAGTTAAACAAGAACTTATATTAATAAGGATTGGTTGCGACTATTAAGTCTATTTTACATGGAGTATGTTCAGAGTTCTGTTAACAATATGACCGTTAATAATTCGCTTTTATGTATAACGGATCAGGTTCACGCCAGCTTTAGTTTGCCACGTTTCATTAATTATTAACCGGTTAAGGAAAGGCAAGTTAATTAGAAATAACCCTCTAATGATAACGCACATGGAGCTTCGTTTGACAGTAACGAAACATGAACTAGTCGCGTGGTTCATTGTGTGATGTCAATGAGATGGTCGAAAATCACATGTGGAATTAAAATAAAAATACACGAAAGAGAAATCAGTGTGACAAATGAATCATATTTATATTAATATTCACTTCAATATCGATTATTTCTGGGTAGGAATTAAAATCAAACATATTTTTCACTAAAGCCTTGCAATAAAGTGGACTAACGGCAATCCAGCGTATGTCATTACTGCCCTTAGCTGACCTGTCAACACAACGAATACTCAAGTCAATAAGGGGTCGGTGGGGTGATTTCTCTATTAGATACCAAAGTATAGTGACGCTTGCAACCGTCATAGACTGCGGTATCTGCTTACTATACTTGGGAGCAATTAAAAGGGTCATTTTTTTCGGAAATGGGATACAAAGTGTACCCATATTAGACAGGTTATAAGCTTCTGCCACCGTCGTCTATAAAAAAAAAACCACATAACAAAAATAACTCACAATATATTTCATTTGTCTACAAAAATGGAATATATTTACTCTGGAAATATCCACCAACAAGCAAACTGGATTTACAGCCACCGGGAGCCACTAATATAATTTTACAGCAATCGAAGCACCAGATTGGTCCCGTGGGGAGTCTACATACTAGACAATACTACTTAGAAGAAAAATGACTTAACTGTGGCCACATCACATGGACATATGACTTTTCTCGATTGGTCGTTCGAATGTTATGTAGTTAAAATGTTCCCTTAAGAATTCTCTTTGGCGGTTTCAACGTAATGCAGGTGCATTAGGCGCTTCCCATGAGGCATGAAAGTGAATTCTTGTTTGAATTTAAATACTATGATAGTAAATATGACCCCTGGGTGATGCTAAAAGTGCAACAAAAACTGGCAACCGTACTTGTCTTCTCGAAGATCTCACGGTTCGTAAATAAATGCCATACGATTAAATAAATTAAATAAATAGTAAATATGCCTAACTATTACGTGGGGGACGTACAATTTAATTAGATTAGATAAAAAATTCTAATAATTACAAACTTTTCATGCGAATACCGCGATGTTGAGAGTTCGGATTTAATCTCCAATATTATTCATACAAATCGAGAATTTTCAATTATATTACCGGGAATAGCTCGTTACTTGCAATATGTCAAATTTTCCCGGTGCACGGTGAAAGGACTTTTGAATATGTGACTCCTGGATCTAGCTCCACAGTGGGTTCAATGGCGTACTCGAAGTTAATTCTGGCCTTATTGCGTTTAGCCTCAATTTGTAATGTAACGCGAACAGCGCCTCTGGCGGCCATTGGTGGTAACTATTTATTACCATACAAATTGAAACTAAACGCAAACTCGTTCGTTTGCGTTTATGTTTCGAAAAAAATATACTACAAGTAGGTACTAAAAAAAATAATGACTTAGCCTTTTCCCCGATTAATTCCAAAGATTTTCCGTAGGTATTTGTTTTACAAAAGTGACAGCTATTCCTTCCAGACTATAGGAAAACTCTAGATCGTATTACCTTAATAATAAAATTGGTTTCTTCACGATGTTTTCTTTCACCGAAAAGCCTGTTAAATATCAAACGTAATAACGACCCAACACATCTACAATCAATATAACACGAAAGTTAGATATAAAAACGGTTCTAAAATATATAATGTTTATAACTACATTATTCTTACGAAACAAAAGAAAAATAAAGTGTTTTAGCTCACTATACGGATATTGTTTGATATAACAAAATATGAATATCCATCGTCGTATAACAAAGTTACACAGCTTCGGGGCAACTTTCAATGTCATCGTCGTGGTTTGCTTGTGCGTTTGACTAGGTAATTTTGTAGTGAGATAGAATGTGTCTTTTTACTTGTAGCTACTCTGCGTAATAAATATTTTTTAGATTAATAATACTGCAAAAACCCATGTTTTCATTGTATATTATGCGTGTTCCACAAGCGGTCACTTAAACATACATGTTCTTTATTGCCACAGTAATCATCTAGACATTGTGTCACAAAAAAATTGTGGAGCCTTGGTACAAATACCTACTTAGGCTGGGTTGCACCAACTTACGATTACAGATCGATCAACGTTAAATATGGCGCCGGTAGCTGTCATCCCATAGAAACTTCTCACACTTTCCATACATTTAAATTTTAACGAACACAGCTTACGATTACAGGCGGTTTGGTGCAACCCAGCCATAATATCACGTAATTGAGTACATGTACGTACGTAGGTAATTACTACGAGCACATAATTAAAATAAACACCCTCACACACATCATACCATATATTTCAGCAAATCTTCAGACAAAAAATGTGTCATTCTCTGAAAAAGATTCCTCATAGTCAATTAGGATGATTTACCACTTTGGCCTAGTTGGTATTGACTCTATAAAACAAATATTCTTGCTCTGCTCATCATAATGATAAAATGGCCTAACTGGGATTCGAACCCAAGCCCAACGGCTTTGTAGAATGGGACACCAACTATTTATACTCGTATCGTCTAATCAAGCTTTCCTTATTTTGGGACTAGATACATTTGTGTAAGATTGTCTCCAAATATATATTTGTTTTCCTGATTTTGCTTGATCATGTCACAAATGTAGAATTTAATGTGTGTCCCTTCTGATTATTAACTAGAGATTATACAAGCGTACGAGGAGCTCGAGATTATAAAATCTGTAAATATAATAACGATAACGATTATAAAGTTCATTCTATTAATGTTTGAGAACTTAGAAGTTACGACTAATATATGGGGACGAGGAACTCTTCTAAAAGGAATATACAAAAAAAATCCGATGCGCAAGTCAGGTTCGCTCTTGACCAGTTTTTCCGTGAACCTCGCCTTAATCTTAATTAGCTGGGCTTAAGCCAGGATTAACGGACCGCTTTAATGCTTTGAACCTTTTTGCCCTACAGAACCGCGCAATCATCTGCCTATTTAATATTTATATGAGATATCACATTATAATGAAAAGGGTTAAATTTAATAGCTGTATCGCATTTATCTGATTTACTTAATCCTTTAGATCTTTGTATTATTACAGTCTCCGATTCAGTTCTATTGAAATAAAAAAACCTCCACTGGAGTTAAAGCTTTGCGTAATAGTAGATTATACACTAAGGGGATAAAGCACTGTTTTATGTCACGGGAGCGAATTGAATCCCGAACGTAACGAAGGACTCATAATTTAACTCCTGAGCGTAGCGAGGGAGTTATAAGTTAATTCCTGAGCGAAGCGAGGGAATTAAGACTGAGTCCTGAGTGCAGTGAGGGTTTCAACCGCCCAAGACTAAAACAGTCTTATCCCCGAGGTGTATACTCTACTTTTCACACCTTATGCGAGACAAAAAAAAACAGGCTCAGTAGATATACACCACAGGCTACTTGGCTTCTTTGTAGCTGACAAATATTCAAAATAGACCAGAAGCACTGATTCAGACACAGACTTTACGCCTTTTACAGCTTTCCATTTGTCAAAATCGTTGTAGGCTTTTAGGTATTTTTCCTTTGACTTCTCTGGCAGCAGATTGTTGACAATGCCTATGGCATCTAATTTGATAAACTCAGGAGTCAAAACACTTTCATCACTCGACATTTTCAATATTATTTTTGAAATTAAATCTTCTATAGGCACCTACAAGAACTCGATTTGTTCGTCACGCGTGAACAAATGAAGGCGCGCGACGTTCCAAATTCGAAAGCACAAGCCGTGGTCCTAGATTCGAAATTCGAATTTCGAACACCGCGCTCCTCCGGACCGGGGTTCACACGGAGGCAAACTTCATTTATTTTGTCAAATCAAGTAGGCCATGGCCTAGGACAAATTGTGTTTAGCAAAATTAAACTTTATGCATATAGTAATAAGAATTATGAAAAGCGAAATCATATTATTAACCAGCGGGTTATAATGAAATTCAGTACAACATTATAACCCGGCTAATACCAAGGCATTTAATGTCTTGCTTTCGGTAGGGTTTACATGACCTATAATTCGGCATTGTCGAGCATGTGGTTTGAAAAGTAATTTATGTTTCATTGAATATTATCCGTCTAACATTAATGTATAAAATGATCGTATCTTCAATTTTAATTGTAATAACAATAATGTATTAAACTCTAGTTATATTACTCTTTCAAGTGAATCAGATGCATATCAACTTTCCTTTGATTTAATCTGACCTCTTACTTAATATTAATAATTATATTAGACTAGGATAAGGACTTCAGATTGCATGCTCATTAATGTCTCATTAATAATGAGATCATTAGGTAAACGAAGGCTCGACAATGGTCTAATTTGATTGAAACTATCAACCTCATTTATCTGAATAATAGTTGTTAACTAATAGAAGTTAAGATGCCAAATATCGATACAATTATATTCTGTTCCATATGGGATTAAACAGAACGTAAAAAGTTTAAACATTCAACTTTTTTATTATTGTAAATGAAATAAATAGATCTCTATCATCTCAATTATATAATTTATAAAAAAGTTAGAGGGTATCTGACCCCCGCTTCTTTGAAGCGTCATATTTTTGATAGGAAATTTTTCGTATGTCTTCTAACAACAGTTACTCACTAGCACGCTATCATAATCTTTTTTTCGCTCATCATAACATAACAACCTACCCTATCTAAGTGTTTGTTATTATCTTATACAAAATTTCCTAATTCCACCACACGGTTACGCCCCATTTAAAATGTATCCACCACCACCACCATATCACTCAAAGGACGTCCAATGCTGGACATATGTAGGCCTCCACCAAAATTCACGGAGGGTATATGCCATTATCACCACGCTTGGCATGCGGGTTGGCGATCGCAGCATCTGACATTGTAGTCTAATGTCTGGAATGAACCTTAAACCAACAACACAGAGCATGATAAATAACAGCCTTTGTCCGTAAATGCAATAAATAACCGACATACGTTAAAAGCGATGTTTGACGATTGCATTGTATTTCAGGCCAAACTAAAACAATAGTCTCCATCGCCACTCTCGTTTCGTGCACACACTCGGTGTCATTATTTGGGTATGCGGCTGCAATTCAGTAGAGTGTTACGGTCGATGAATCCCGATGGCCGGCCTTAACGGTCGTCTCATAAAGTAAATAGCGCATGGACATGGACAAGTCCATTGGACATTGTCATGGCGCCTGAAGCTGGATACTGTTTGTAATCTTTTGGGTTTGTTGGTATAGCAAGATTGTATACATGGGGGCGTCATAGTTGAAAACACAAAGGAATAGGGACCTACTCGGAATTTGAAAGTTAACTATTTTTAAAATTCAGTTGAACTAAACGAGTATCGTTAAGCCTTAATACTACACTGGAGAGCAGCCCACCCAAAAATTATTAATTTATTTCATGGTACGTATTTGCAACTTGCAGCTAGCCGCCAAAAATTAATAGGTACCCATTATATCCTTTCCGTTTTACCAAAACTGCTTTTATATATAGCAAATGACCACCCCATTTGCTATATATCTACATAAAATGGATGAGTCGTTATATATGAACCGTTGATATTTAAGGATTGCCGTTGATTTCTCAAAGATTTCATAACTTCGGTACCTTATCATCAGTTCAACTTTAAAATACGTATTTTGTTGAGCATTACTTGCTATATGTACAAAAGCAATGATATCGTTTTTAAAAAAAACTCAAACAAAACATGGCGATAAAAAATCACATTTTAATATTCAAACAAGTTCTGTCGGTACTCAGTAAAATTACAGTATACATTTAAGACTTTTTTTAACTTTCCTGCAAACAGACAAACTGTAGTTCGAACTTAGTTCGAAATTCTAGCCTTCGAAGCGGCTGTTATTTATTATCTGCTAATATACAAAAGTACTTGCAGCATTCTGTAGCAGCTGCGCTGAAGGAAACAAAACTAAATGGGAGCATTTGATCTGTTTGCTTCCCCAATGTCCTAACAAGGTCACCTTTCTAGTTGCAAAAACAACCTTACTGTGCTTAAAACAAAGTTCAAATAGCAAAACGCAGTTGGAGTTATATGAAAGGTTGGAAAAAACACAGTCCGTTTGACGTTTTTCCCCTGAGTTATTTTGGAATCGTCGCCGTTTCATGCTGGCTGCGATTTTAATTAAAGTTGTCGGCACTGCAAAACGCTCGATTTAAAAATTCATTAAACATTTTACTAGGGAGTGTTGTGATTAAGCAATTTAACTACGTAGACAATCAATATCGCTTTACAAGAGGGTTAGTAAATTAATTATATAACATTGCACTTTCATATATATAATAAGTAAATTGATTAAATATTGACTTTCGCATTATTTATTTACCTACGTTATCTGAGACCATTAAATGTAATGAAGTGCACTTTTGAATCAATTGGTGCTTAGTGTTAGGTATTTTTAATTTAAATTTTACTGGTACTTATTTCCAAAAAGATATTAGTCATTTGTACCTGAAAAACAAATCTCGCTGTATTGTTTGTATAGGTACCTACAGTGGACTTGTGACATGAAGTGAAAGCGGGCACCTACTGATTCATTAAGACTGCGCAGTACGTTCGGTTCTCCATACAAACGTATGCTCTCATTTTAAAACGCCAGGCTAGAATAACATGAAACTTTGTATACACAATGGGATCCGGCATATCTAGGTCGGACCATAGTTTCTGTTGCTTGAAATTATAATGGAGAAAAAATACAGCGATTATTAAGGTTTCATACAAGCCGTAAAAAACTCAAAAAGCCGCTGTATTTTTTTTCTTTTAGAATTTCTAGCAACAGAAACGATGGTCCGACCTAGATATGCCGGATCCCATTGTGTATACAAATTTTCATGTTATTCTAGCATGTCGTTTTAAAATGAGAGGGTAAATACGTTTGTATGGAGAACCGAGCCAGACCGAGCGTACTGTGCCCTCTTACCCCCTTATTCATAAACGTCTATCAAGCCTCTATTAGTTAACAAGCTGCTAAAGTTGGTTTGTCCTTATCTGTCACTTTGACATTTATGTTTGTGAGAAAGGGACAAAACAATTTTTAATTAACAGAGGTTTGTTAAGTTTTATGAATAAGGGCGTTAATCTATCTTAAATATATAAAAGAAGAAACTGACTGACTGACTGACTGACTGACTGACTGACTGACTGACTGACATATCAACGCACAGCCCAAACCGCTGGTCCTAGAGATTCCAAATTTGGCACGTAGGTTCCTTATAATGTGTAGGGGTGCACTAAGAAAGGATTTTTCAAAATTCAACCCCTAAGGGGGTGAAATGGGGGTCCGAAGTTTGTATGGAGAAACAAGATTAGTTGGACTATTTTATTCGAAACTTCACAGGAGTATTTCTAACGATAAATGAGTAAACACGTGTTTCAGGTTTTTTGAGAAATCAACCCCTAAAAGGGGGAAATGTGGTGACAAATTCTGAAAATCGACATGGGTGTTGTTTTTCAGGTTTATCGGGTCGCTGATAACGAAAACAACAATGAATCTAAAATCCTACGTGGAGGACGTGAAATACCATCTGTTGGGGTGCGAGGGGGATGAAATGTCTAAATATTAATATGGGTGTCGTTTTTATGGTTTTTTGGGACGTTAATTACGAAAATGGCATCAATTTTGAAGTTTCATATTGTGAACATGATAACTTTTGAAAGTTTGTGCCAAATTGCAAGAAATAACTAACTGACTGAGTGAGTGACATATCAACGCACAGCCCAAACTGCTGGTTCTAGAGATTCCAAATTGAGTATGTAGGTTCCATATAAGGTCTAGAGGTGCATTAAGAAAGGATTTTTCAAAAATCAACCCCTGGGGGCGGGGGTGAAATGGGGGTCCGAAGTTTGTATGGGGAATCAAGATAAGTTGGACTATTTTATTCGAAACTTCACAGGAGTATTTCTAACGATAAATGAGTAAATATGTGTTTCAGGTTTTTTGAGAAATCAACCCCTAACAGGGTGAAAAGTGGTGACAATTCTGAAAATCGATATGGGTATTATTTCTATGGTTTATCGGGTCGCTGATTACGAAAACAAAAATGATTTTAAAATCCCACGTAGAGGACGTAAAATACCATCCCCTCTGTTGGGGTGCGAGGGGGTTGGAATGTCTAAATATTAATATGGGTGTCGTTTTTATGGTTTTTTGGGTCGTTAATTTCGAAAATGGCATTGATTTTGAAAGTTAATACTGCAGACATGAAAACTTTTAAGAGTTTGTGCGAAATTGCAAGAAGAAACTGACTGACTGAGTGAGTGAGTGACATCAACGCACAGCCCAAACTGCTGATTCGAGAGATATCAAATTTGGCATGTAGGTTCCTTATAAGGTCTAAAGGCGCATGAAGTGCCGTGAATTCCCTATGAATATACGACCTTTCTTGAATCAATGTATTGTAAGTGGTTTTATTAATCAGTGCCGTCCGATACGATTTCAACAAAAATCGATATTTAGGCGTCCGAGAGGACTCTTAATACGACTCCTAGGTAAATATTGGAAAAACTGGCGGCCATATTGCTTTTCTTCACTTTCGTCCCGATTTCGTTCAAAATAGAAATCTGAGCGTCCGAGATGTCTCTTAATACGAATCCGAGGTAAAATATGGAACAAAGTCGCAGCCATATTGATTTTCTTCATTTTCTTCCCAATTTTGTTCAAAATCGATATCTGAGCGTCCGAGAGGTCCCCGAATACGAATCCGAGGTAAAATTTGGAAAAAGTGGCGGCCATATTGATTTTCTTCAATTCCGTCTGGATTTCGTTCAAAATCGATATCTGAGCGTCCGAGAGAATTCTTAATACGAATCCGAGGTAAAATTTGGAAAAACAGGCGGCCATATTGCTTTTCGTCATTTTCGTCCCGATTTCGTTCAAAATCGATATCTAAGCGTCCGAGATGTCTCTTAATACGAATCCGAGGTAAAATATGGAAAAATTCGCAGCCATTTTGATTTTCATCATTTTCTTCCCGATTTCGTTCAAAATCGATATCTGAGCGTCCGAGAGGTCTCTTAATACGAATCCGAGGTAACATTTGGAAAAAGTCGCAGCCATATTGATTTTCTTCCCGATTTCATTCAAAATCGATATCTGAGCGTCCGAGAGGTCTCTTAATATGAATCCGAGGTAAAATTTGGAAAAGTCGCAGCCATATTGATTTACTTCATTTTCTTCCTCATTTCGTTCAAAATCGATATCTGAGCGTCCGAGAGGTCCCCGAATACGAATCCGAGGTAAAAAATTTGGAAAAACTGGCGGCCATATTGCTTTTCGTCATTTTCGTCCCGATTTCGTTCAAAATTGATATCTGAGCGTCCGAGAGGTCCCCCTAATACGACACCGAGGTAAAATTTGAAAAAAGTGGCGGCCATGTTGATTTTCTTCAATTCCGTCTCGATTTTGTTCAAAATCGATATCTGAGCGTCCGAGAGAATTCTTAATACGAATTCGAGGTAAAATTTGGATAAACTGGCGGCCCTATTGATTTTCTTCATTTCCGTCCCGATTTCGTATAAAATAGACATCTGAGCGTCCGAGAGGTCTCTTAATACGAATCCGAGGTAAAAATTGGAAAAACTAGCAGCCATATTGATTTTCTTCATCTTCATCCCATTTTCGTTCAAAATCGATATCTGAGCGTCCGAGAGGTCCCCGAATAAGAATCCAAGGTAAAATTGGGAAAAAGTGGCGGCCATATTGATTTTCTTCAATTCCGTCTCGATTTCGTTCAAAATCGATGTCTGAGCGTCCGAGAGGGCCCCAAATACGAATCCGAGGCAAAGTTTGGAAAAAGTGGCGGCCATATTGATTTTCTTAATTTCCGTCCCGATTGCGTTCTAAATCGATATCTGAGTGTCCGAGAGGTCCCCGAATAAGAATCCGAGGTAAAAGTGGGAAAAAGTGGCGGCCATATTGATTTTCTTCAATTCCGTCTCGATTTCGTTCAAAATCGACGTCTGAGCGTCCGAGAAAATTCTTAATACGAATCCGAGGTAAAATTTGGAAAAAGTGGCAGCCATATTGATTTTCTTCCCTTCCAATCCGATTTCATTTAAAATCGATATCTGAGCGTCCGAGAGGGCCCCAAATACGAATCCGAGGTAAAGTTTGGAAAAAGTGGCGGCCATATTGATTTTCTTAATTTCCGTCCCGATTGCGTTCAAAATCGATATCTGAGTATCCGAGAGGTCTCTTAATACGAATCCGAGGTAAAATTTGTGAAAGTGGCGGCCACATAGATTTTCTTTTTTCCGCCCCGATTTCGTTCAAAATCGATATCTGAGCTTCCGAGAGGTCTCTTAATACGAATCCGAGGTAAAATTAGGCACTCCATACATGCCAGGGATTGTAAAAAAAGGATTGACTTTTAAAAACGACATAGAGGTTTCTATATTTTTAACCGACTTCAAGATTTCAAAAGAGGAGGTTATCAATTCGGTTGTATGTTTTTTTTTTAATGTTTGTTACTCCATAACACCGTCATTTCTTAAGCGATTTCAAAAATTCGTTGATTGTAAGTATATATATCCAAGTTGGTCCCGTTTTTGTCAAAACGCAGTTCTGATGATGGGATCCATGAGGAATTGAGGGAACTCCTGAAATCTTTAAGGCAAACATATAGTGATTTTTGTGTTTTTATCAACAAGTCAAGCATTTGCATCCAAAAATGTGACATTGGATGAAGTGGAACTGCTGATGATGATCAGAACAGAACTCTTCAACGACGAAAAGTTCACGTTTGGCGATTTGTCCTCCTAGCTGTGTTTGTTAAGCAAGTTCTATTTTCACGATAAATTTTTGTCATGCTTGATTTCTGATGATGGGATCCATGAGGAATTGAGGGAACTCCTCAAATCTTATAAGCAAACATATAGTGATTTTTGTGGTTTTATCAACAAATCGAGCATTATCATACAAAAATGTGACATTTGATGAAGTGGAACTGCTGATGATGATCAGAACAGAACTCTTCAACGACGAAAAGTTCACGTTTGGCGATTTGTCCTTCTAGCTGTGTTTGTTAAGCAAGTTCTATTTTCACGATTGATTTTTGACATGCTCGAGTTCTGATGATGGGATCCATTAGGAATCGAGGGAACTCCCCAAATGTGAAAGGCACACAAATAGTGATTTTAGTATTTTCATGAACTAATCAAGCATTTTCATTCATAAAAGTGACATTTGATGAAGTGGAACTGCTGATGATGATCAGAACGGAACTCTTCAACGACGCGTAGTTCACGTTTGGCGATTTGTTCTCTTCGTTTTGTTTGTCAAGCAAGCAAGGTTTTTCCATGATTCCATGAGGAATCATGGAAAGTCTAAGTCTTCTACCATTATAAACATACTTATAGCCATTTTTATTTTATTGTATGGAATCTAAGAGTGCACCATCTAAGTTGAATAATCTTTCACCGGACTCCCCCATTGAAGTCGGTTTTTTTTTCTTAAAAATTATTTTCCATTTAAATCAACCTTTAGATTAGTATTACATACTTGCAGCCCGGCCCATACCAATAATTAAAAAATATTTATTCTAAAATTAGGCACTCCATACATGCCAGGGATTGTAAAAAAAGGATTGGCTTTTAAAAACGACATAGAGGTTTCTATATTTTTTCCATTTAAATAAACCTTTAGATTAGTTATACATACTAGCACCCCGGCCCATACAAATAATTAACAAATATTTATTCTATCATCAATAGTTTTCTTAGCGCACTCGATGTAAAGAATATTTGAGTTACTTTTTTTTACAACATTACATTATTGGAGTTTTAGTAAGAATCCTTATTTTTTGAAAACATAATATAGCTCATATCAATGTCACCCAAGAATAGTGTAGCTATTCAATGCAAACTAACAATCAAATCTTTCCTTTTTATAATATTAGTATAGATTAGCTGTCTAAGTCGTAAAAATTGTGTCCCCTGACTGTATATAATTTCCAAACTTTGAAGTTTAAGATTCTGAAAAACATTGAGATTGTGCATATTAAGTAAATACTTTCAGCGACTTATGGTTTCAACAAGAGATGTTTACCATTTTTTGAGATATCGTTGAAAAACAGTCTTGCCCAAACAAAAGGACTTAAGTGCCGTGAGTTTCCTAGAGTGGTTTAAATGTGAACTAGCAGGTGTTGGCACGGAACCCTTCTGTGTGCGTGTTCCGACACTTGGCCGGTTTTAATTTAATATTATGGACATGACATTTTTTGATAGTTTGTGCCAAATTGCAATTCTATCGGTCCAGTAGTTTTAAAGCAAATCGGTTGTAACAGACGGACTTCAGATGAACAAAAGTCAGTATAAGTACGAGCAAATAGTAAGGAGTGCGAAAGGAAGTGAGGCCAAATCGTTCTTTTTGGATGCTCAAACGGAAACTGGCATAATCTACCAATTATTTTAAATTTAGGAAAAATAAGGGTTACGCTAGATATTGAATTAGCCGTATTTCTGTACTTCAGAGGACCAGAGTTTATGACTGCTGCTTGGTCGTTACCAGACCTTCAATTGGTGTTACTGTTGTACACAGATCTTCTTTCTCTCCCGACCTTTTCCCCCTCGGCCTCTCGAAACTGTATGATAATAGTTTTTCGATCCTTATTATTGCCAAAATCAAATGAAATTCTACAGTTTGCCGGTTCTCAGAATGTATACTGACTTTTCATCGGTTCATCTGTTTATGAATCACAATCACCAAACTTCGTATACCAAAACCCCCAAAATGTAACAACTACTTTTCTGGAAACTGCATCTAAATCGGTTCAGCCAAACACGAGATAATCGTGGACAAACATACATACGTACATACATCTGTTTATGAATCACAATCACCAAACTTCGTATACCGAAACCCCCAAAATGTAACAACTACTTTTCTGGAAACTGCATCTAAATCGGTTCAGCCAAACGCGAGATAATCGTGGACAAACATACATACATACATAAGTACATACATACATACGGGTCAAACAGAGAACCTCTTTTTTGAAGACGGTTAAAAATTATGCTTAGAGTACGCGGGCGAAGCCGCGGGCAAACGCTAGTACATATAATAAAGCTGAAGAGGGTCGAAAGTCTGTACATGGAAGATATTCGAAAAAAAGTTGGCTGGGGATAATTAAATTCGATAACAGAACACGTTCCAACAGTTTTTAGAATTTTTGTCTGTTTATCTGTTTGTCTGTTTATTTGAACGCACATCACGTGAAAACCGCTGAACGGATTTTGATGACAACTTTACTTATCTGTCGAGTAAATACCCAGTCAGGTTTTAGGTTATAAAAATTGTGCAGATTTGGGTTGAAAGGGGTTAAAAAGAGGGGTTGAATTTTGTATGGGAACTCCTATAATCCATGAGTTACAGGCATAATAATTGGTAAGCATATACATGACGACAAAGGAAAAACATCCTCATTCATGTGAAAACTTAAGATAGAAACTGAAAAAAAAGTAAACGCAAGCGCTGCGCCGCGGCGCTGCCCAGAGTGCGCGCCAGTCACCACGGTCTCTTCAAATTTTGAACACTATTATGATTTATTCCATTAAGTAACTGTGACTCAAAACCCAAATTTCAGTCCCCTTTTCTAGATTCAAAAACTACATATATAACTTTGTAATCCAATATAAAAACATGCAATTACTATGTTACTTTTGCAGTTCACTTCATGTGCACTCACTTTATACCATAATCCCACTAATTAATATTATAAATGCGAAAGTTTAGATGTTTGGATGTTTGTCACTGAATCACTCAAAAACGGCTGAACAGATTAAGATGATTTGTATGCTAATAGTATATAATCTGGATTCTCTTATATATATTATAAGTGTACTTTTTGTCCGGATGATCTTCCATCAAAGGGATATTAAATCGGGGATGCAAGTAAGGTCCAGGGAACGGGGTGGTTTAATCCGTATAGGCCATTCTACGATTTAAGTTTCAGCCAATTTGGAGTATAACAGCGTGTCAAGAAATTTAACTTAAAGCATAGCAGAATTGTAAACAAGTTGACGATTCATTATGTCAAAACCGAATTATCATAATTCCTTCTGATTGTTGACGCTATTTTTGAGCACAACCTATTCGCAATAAGTTTTACTTTGCGTGTACATCAAAATGCATTTGCGATACTTTGGCATTGTATTTATTCATATGCTTAAATACAAAAACAGCTGTTTCAGTGCATACTTTGTATCGTTGGTGTACCATTTAATTTTGTCGTGCGTTATTTTTTACGTAATTGTTGACCCTTCACACCATAAAAACTGTTTGATATAAGAGATCACTTAAGCTGGGCAGCCCAATCGTCAGCAATCAGCATAGACAGTTGGAGCATCTTAGATGTACACTTAGAAGAGGGTCGAAAGTCTGTACATGGAAAATATTCGAAAAAAAGTTGGCTGGCGATACTTAAAATCGATAACAGAAATCATTTCAACAGTTTTAAGAATTTATGACTGTTTGTCTGTCTGTTTATATGTCTAGGCATCACGCGAAAACGAACGAATGGAGTATAATTTACCCTCATTAATATGGCAACGAATCTTCGGCGACGACATAGCTCGGCCTTCGGCCTCGCATGCCTTGCCACTCTCCTTCGGCTTTTCAGTCATCAACTTTACATGAAGAATCTACTCTGTGGGAGGTTCGGCCTTCAGCCTCGCGTGTCTCACCTCTCTGTTTCAGGCCTTCGGCCCTCAGCCTTACTTGAGAAGCCCGCTCTGTGTGATTATTCTCGCATGCCTTGCCGCTCTGCTTCCGGCCTTCGGTCATCATACTTACACGAAGAACTCGCTCTGTTGGGATAACGTTTTACTGCAGAACTGCGTAGCGAGATTTTTACTATTGTACAATGTACATGTAATGTTTTTGACGAGATTCATTCGTCTAGAATTGGTACATTTGATATTCCGAAATAAGCACTTAATCATTCGTTTCGACAATAGGACTTTTTAAAAGTGTTTTCGTATTTTTTTTATACTTTTCGTTTTTTTTTTGTTTTTCCATGTTTTTTGGTATTTTTTTAGTTTTTACGTGTTTTTTGGTATTTTTTAGTTCTTTCGTGTTTTTTTTTAAATGGTGCTTGTATTTTGTAGCATTTTTCGTGTTTTTATTTAATTTCCGTTATTTGTCGTGATGCTTTGCTATTTTTGGACGTTTTGTATTTTTTAGTTTTTTTTTCATTGTAGTTTTTTATTGTTTTTTTTTTCTAACATGGTTGTGAAAAGTACTATACAATCCTCGACCGGAACAGGGATTACAGGACTCGTTTTATCCCAAACTAGTCCAGCAATCCCTTACTTCACGGCCTCTGCAGTAATGTACTATTGATAGTTGTTTCCTTTCGTTGTCTTTCATATGTATATTGAGTCCATTTATTAAATAATATTTAAATTTCTTAACATTAATGATTATTCTATAGCATATTCAAGTATTCAGGCTGACGTATCTTTCAATTGCCAAAACATCGTATTAAGAGGATAACTTGGCGTTACGGCGAAGTAAACACAATCTTCATCGGCAGAGTATACGCCTTACCTATTTAGCATCCACCCTAATGGGTCGAATATTAAGCAGCTGCACTTCACTTTGCAACTACAGTTTACTTCAGGTGAAGCAATATAAGTTTGACCTCCGTTTAGGCAATGTTATTACGAAAGTCGGTACCATGTTATACTAGAGATTAATGGCGAGGTGAGGTAAATAAGTTCTGAATCGCTTACCAGGGTCAGATTAAAGGCAAAGGCGAGGTGCAAATTGAAATCATGATAATGTGAGCTATAAAATGAAATGTGGGACTTATATTTAGCCAGGTATTCTGTTTTTATTCAACTTCATGAATATAATACGAAGTGCCTGTCTACAGAAATCCGGCCAAGGGTGAGTTGAACCATACATGATGAAAGATTCCTTTACAAAAGGGTTGTTTTAGTTCGGTATTTTTCAGCGATAACTGCGCTTAGCCTTATGTTCTTAAAAAAATGTTATTTTTTTAATTTTTAGCAATTTTTCAACACTTTATCGAAAACCTTTATAAAAAACATTAAATTACCTGGCAAATTATGTGCCAGACGTAAAAATGAAGATAATCCGAATCAAGAATGAAGCTTACTATTAGCAAACCCATTTTTTTTGTAAATAGGTATGTGTATCACGCCCTAGTTTTGATAATAGCTAAACGAGAAAAAGAGTGCGCGAAACACATAACCATCGAACTAGATTACAAAATTGATGAAATCTCCTTGATATGATCAAATGCCAGTTTACTCAGTTATTGTAAAAAAATATATGTCTGATCTTTGAATTTTCCTGTATCAACAAAGATCATTAATCATAAAGCTTTGTTTGTACGTACACTTATTAATCCACTTTACTAATTTATTGCTTTTCTCTTTTGGATACCGACGAAACAAAAACCTATACATGTTACATACACTGCTAATAACTTGATGGCGAAAAAGAAGAATCACGGCAACATTTTTTTAATTTTACAAGTCAGAAATCAAGTTAAATCTTGACTTTTTGTAAGGCCTCACTGGGCGATGATTTTTGAATATTTTTTTATAGTTAAAAGAGTTAATCCGTTTGTATATGATTAAGAGATTATAATTTTGATGTTATTATCATTAATAAGTTAAAAAATATTATCACGTATATAATAATATTTTACAAAGACCGAAATAACCTACACAAAATCAATAAAAATAAAAATAAAAAGTAGGTTGTGAATCTTAAAGTCAAAATACGCCTAGCAACAAGCACTTTCGAACCGCCAGTTAAAACATTATCTTAAATTATCTCATATTGGGAATAAAATGCTTCTACAAACAGTATAAAGAATTTCGCCAGAAATAAAATTAGTTGTTCAGAATACATAACATGTATCAGGGACCTTATTTAAACCTTACATTCTACGAAAATCGGTTTTCCTAGTAGCCATCATTGCAAATGCATTTTCTTTTAAATAGCATCCTAGCCGCAGTGCTTTGACGGGAAATGCAACTGAGATTGCAATATCGTGCTCGTGTCATATGTAATCTACCAGACTCGCACCTATTACGTGCACATTGCGACAAAGGAGCGCAATTTCACTACAATATGGATAGAAAGATTTTTGACACTTTGGGACTTGTCATGTGACGTTTTTGTCCGATGAATCTTTGTTATTATTAGAGATCTATCAAGACTTTAAAAACATTGATGTATTTAGTTTATTTCATGATGGTTTGTCATTTCTGCGATTCCCTGTTTTCTTGTTGTTTACCTTTGGAAAGTAGTCGTGGTCATGGGAGTCGTAGCACGGCCTTTTTCATTGTCTCTCACCACCTCTTCCTCACCGTGGCATTTTGCACGCACAGATTTAGGGGTGATTCTGTGATTATTTGATCGCAAAGTGAAGCGTCCTCTAGATTTTGAGCTATTCACTTGACCCTGAACAATGAGTCTCTTCATTCGAAATTTGTAGAAAGAGCCATTTCTAAATAGTGTTGAATTGCATTTCGTTTTCACATGCACGAAAGACAAGCGTGTCTTTTACACAGGGCGTCATTTATAGAACTGGGACAATCCTTTCAGGCTCGTCCTTCGTAAATTATTGTAAAAATTACTAGTTTTGTAACCATTACGTGCATTAACTATTACAATTTTAAAACCAAAATACCATAATCTTCAGGACATTAAGACAAATGTGGTTTTCCTCTAAACACATATAAATATTTACAAAAATTTACTCAATTACTCAGCAAATGCTTACAAGAAGTATTTCAAAATAATTTCCAATAGCATGGTTTTCTTACTTTATTAATGTATATATATGTACACATATACGTATGCGCGGAGAGTCTAGAGTTATTTACTTTTCGCTTAATTAAAGCCGTAATTAATAATACAAATGTAACTTTCACCTTATATTATTTACCTATTTACTTACCGCAGTTGTACTACTTGATACATGTTAATGGAAGAGCGGTCCCTCTTAGCACAGGTATTACATTTACTTAAAAAGAGGACACCAGCACATTGTAAAATTAGTACTTAGAGAACAAATAAATCATTTTTAATTTTTTCATTAGTGATGATCCGTTTTAACAAATTTTTGTTTTTTATTGTGACTGTCGCAAGTTTCCGAGAGTGGGCGACGAGAACAGTATATAGAGGTACTCGTAACACTAGCGATCGAGCTAGACAACATTTTGGCGATCCTCAACACTCTAACTAGCAACCGTTAAGTCAAAACTTATATTACACAATAGTAACTGCAGCGCAGCCCGTCAAATTCGCTATAATTGGAATGCGTTTGAATCTTTATCCCCTTCTATTATTTGGCTTAGTTTGGATTTCGCCGGTCATATTTGGTATGCAAAACCGGCTCGCGTCCACAGGCGTTCATAAATGAGATCTGGATATCTATTTAACAATGAATAATCTGATAGTACCTCACTGCAGGAATCAATTACTTATACTCGTATTATATCGAGCACTATGAGGGCAGAGAGGTTATTGTTAAGGGTCACGGGAGTCCGCTGGATGCGGGTGGCGCAGGACCGGTAATTGTGGAACTCTTTGGGGGAGGCCTATGTCCAGCAGTAGACGTCCTTTGGCTGACATGATGATGATGATGAAGACAGATTATAGTTTTATTTTCAAAAACATTATAAGGATGATTCACAGTAGACCGTTCCGTGTCCGGGCCGGCCCGTTTTCTATGACAGCAAACGCAACGGCCGGCGTAATTCTCTAGCTGTAGTGTGAACTGTGAATGCTTCATAAGTCCATCCCTCTTAACCGTTCTCTAGTACCCACAACACTTTAAATAAGTTGAACACACTCACTAACACTCTCATGCCCACTTACGATGAGTACCTTCCTACCATATGATTAAAGGCAATATTTAAGGTTATTTATATTCAAGGTCCGGAATTAGTTTCTACTCGTATTATGTACGTAATACTTAGTTTTTAATATTTTCATCTTTAACGCCAGATTAAGTATTAATTAAATGTAAATCGAATCGATAGTGTCAGCCTTCGAGACAGGCTTAGCCTAGTGTGTGGTCACTGAAAACCTTTAATTTATTTTTCTTTGTGCCACGCACAGTGACTGTAACATTTTTTACAGTACATATGGTGCTACTTTACCACACGAGTGCGGTATTCATCAGATTACGTGCATATGTGGAAACTTTAAAGAGCCATATGTACTGTTGTAACACTTTCAAGTCTAGTTTTAAGCTGCATTTGTGAACTGTTCATCTAGTAAGGTTGGCAGGTTTGCATTTGTCAGTTTGTCACATAAAGCGGTGTTTATCCGAGATATATCTACTAGCTACTGATGCTAGTAACCTCTTAGTAAGTCTAAAAGTTAGTTCAAGTTCTAGCAATGTTCCACAATACCTTAAAATGAGTTGCGAGACTCGTGTCAGTTTCACCATGCAAATTCATTCTGAAGGCAGATTTTCCTTTTGGTAGTATTCCATTCGGTTTTCATTTCCACTAAACTCAATCTGGACGTCCATATTCACTATTCACAGGCAAATAATACAATCTAAAAACTATTAATTTAAGATAAAAACAAATCTCACATATTTGTTTACAAGTTTTTCACCTTTTGGCAGCTAATGAACGTTTAGTTCACTGACAAGTGAGTCAATCTCCTGTCGTGCTGTAGTTGTTAATCTCAAAACCTTCGTGTCATTTAAAATTTATTTCTTAACTGAACGGATATCCAGTAGAATCTCACACAAATAGCCTTTAAACGTAATTTCGGCATTCCCAATAATAATTATCTTTAATCTGTAGGTTTCCACGTATAACTAAACGCACTCACTCATTCGAGCCATGGTTTTTTCTGCTGGGTTATTGATATTAATTTCGTTGGTTGTATGTCTAAAAATCTATTTTGTTGTATTTTCTTTTAGAAATTATGAAATAAGTAATGCTACTCAAGTCTTCATCGCCGTAAGGGTTTCCTTATATTTAATCTCTGCATATTACTTTGCATTCCCAAATATCATGGTGTTGCCAGTGGAAAATATTGTAGGAGGTTTCTAGAAACGCTGTTTCGTGGCATTTCGCCGGGAGTCAGTTATCACGCAAGATGTGAGCTTTCCATCTACAGTTTAACTGGTTCTCCAATCGCTTTGGGTGAGATATTTAGTCTGATTTTGGTCTATATTCATCTGTTCTATAGCCAATATTTAACACCCGTGTTTTTATTTTAGCCTGGGGCCAAATTTGCTTAACTTAGATGCCTTCCAACATCCCATGATGTAATTTTAGAGTTATGGTAAGATATCTGGAGCTCTCTTCTTATCCAACGCTATTATGGAATGATTCTTTGATTTGTGTTGCTAATCTGGGTCGTATTGATTTTCAGCATGACCGCCATGATCGCTCACTTTTAAAAACCTAACCTCAATTTCGCGACCCCATGTGGGCTACCTAATTAAAAACCCAGCTAAAACTGGTAAGTGTACAGCTTTATCACACCTTTAATACTCTTATGAAAATAACGATAAAATAATGTTTTCAAGAATTAAACTCCAAGCCGCTAATTTGATGAAACTTTGTTTCAGGGTTTTTTTTTTTATTATGTAACTTTATGCTAATACGGATGTATTCTCTCCATGCCTACTTAAATTGAAAGCCAAGAAATGGCCGACTTCCACGTGAGGAGAGGAGCATACTACCCTGAATCTACTAATTTCAAGTACTCGTTGAGGTGTACCTCCGGGTTACTCTGCCTTATTCCATGCAGCTAAGTGTGTTACCACAGTGGGACGTATGTACTTTTTTTTACTTTACTCTCGTGAAATAGTGTCTGTGAAAAGTGTCGGTATACTCAAAATTAATAAATACTTTTTATTAAAATAGTGACAAGAACCCTCCGGTTAACGTGACTCATAAATGTGTGGGTATTATACAAACATTCAACTAGGAAGTACTATCAAATAGCCTTAAGCTGTCTCAGCCACTGTCGGAAAGGATTGTTCCTAATTTTAAGTCATTCATAGTAATATAAGGACTTAACCCTCTGAATGGTCACTGCTTTTCACTTGTATAACTGTACTTATCAAATGGAAAGCAAGCCATATTAATTTAGTATATAATCATTCAAGTTGCGGTATACTGTGATAATGAGCGTCAGCGACTGATGTGTATACCCATATAATTTTTCATAAAAGAAAATAAACTTTAGTATATTATCATACAGTGTTTCATTTAATTACATCATTCGTTTGACGGAGGTTTATCTGGCGCCCTTTGGTAAATAAATCTCGATAAGCCTCTGCTCCAAGTTGGCCAGTACCTACCCCTGAGGTCCGTGCTCATTTTTCTGTGTGACTCCCCCGTCTCATCGTGGTGGAGAATCATTACACTGTAAAACGCTGTACGATACACGTGCGAACAGGTAATTCGCAACTCGTGTCGATTTAAAACACTCCCTTCGGTCGTGTTTCAATTATCACCACTCGTTGCGAATTTCCTGTTCTCTGCACTTGTATCGAAATGTACTATAAGTTACGTTTATTTGGCAATCATGTAATAGCAGTGTGTATAAATAAACCATTTTTTGATTTTGATTTACTTGAACAAACCTACAATGAACACGGTCATGAGTCGTTAGTGATATTATATTGTAATAATATGTTTGCAGTGCGTGTGGGCAGAATTTATGTTTATGCCTATATCCCCTAAAATATGAATGTGCAGAGTATTGTTATTATTATATAATACTAATCTAACGACACCTTTGAAGCTAAAATCCATCGAGCCGTTAGGCTGCAGAGCGTGCCAAACATTTGAATTTGGCGCCAAAAATCCGCCATTTCGTTTTTAACCGACTTGAAACAAAGGAGGAGGTTCTCACTTCGTTGGAATATTTTTTTAAATGTTTGTTTACCGATTACACGGAGACTAGTGGACCGATTTCAAAAATTCTTTTTTTGTTTGAAAGAGTATTTTTTCTAGTTGCTCCATCCAAGTCTGGATATGACGAAGGGATCTTGGAAAAATCGAGGGAACTCCTCAAATTATATACCAAGAGGATGGGGTAAGTAAGGCAAAATTCAAGGAACTCCTTAAATTATATAGCAGGAGGATGGGGTCTGGCAAAGTTTGGAGTCGGTGTTTTTTTGTTTTATTTTGATATACCCAGTGTCACTCTCAGAGTAAATACGAATCTAACAACAGCTCTCAAGCTAAAATCCATCGAGGCGTTCAGGCCGCAGAGCATACCAAACAATTATACGTGCACTCTCGAAAAACATAACCCTCCTTCTGGCGCAGTCGCGTAAATACATTTTTTTTATCTGTATGAACATTGCTGAAACTAGTATAACCAAGCATATTGTTGAAATCTTAATTCAAATAAATTCTTATTCTGTTATCTTTAATGATTCATTAATTATAGAAATAGGGCTCGTCGTTGAGTTATCATAAGTAAATGTTAAGTACAATTATTGTATGCTCTTCTCACAGATTCCACAACGTATCCATTATTTGTCCCTGCTTCGCCCCACGCCATTTGTCACTCCGCGTAAATTTTCTCAGTTAATATTTCAGTAGAATCAAATTACGAAACTCGTAACACTACGCCGGAGAACATATTGGGAGACGAATGCGAGGGCCCGATATTACGCGAAATACGCACGGAAACGTCTTATGGGCTGTTTGGTGAACATTCCCAAAGAGTTATTTCTTTCCTAATGCTGGGGCTCTGTCGTAGCTTTAGCAATAATTTTGCGGCAGTTTAAAGGGTGTGACGGGCTTTTTATGATACTCTTAGATATTTTATTTAACACAGTAGAGAACGCGCAATCTGTTGAGCCGACACAAATTTAACTAGTTAAGTCGGATCGTTTTCATAAAACAATGGCCCACAAAGCGTTCCCCTCTCTCTCTATAATTTACTTTTCCTTATCTTTAGATTCAGATTCATTTGAAGTAGTAACTTGGTCATTAAAGTTAAATAGGTATCCTCGTCGAGTTGCCAGATGAAGCAGTGACTTGGATTTAGGTCATTTTTTTGTAACTTCCGGAGAAGCGCCATAAGGCGTGGCGATAAATCTCCAGGCAGTTTCATAACTCTTATTTTTTGCATGACGACATGAACATATTTTTAGTTCCGAAATAAACTTGTGGATTTTATAATAAAGTACGACACTTTAAAATTTAAATTAGGGTTAATTCCTAACCAAGTTATAGCAAATTGCTTCGAAAATAGAACGGGAATAATAGTTTAATGATCGTTAATTCAAAGCCAAACCTATACACTTCAACAAGTTTAATCAATAGCGATGGCGAATAAAGACTGCATTCCTAAACTGCTCGCTCTATTATTAAGTACTTGTACAACATGTGCGTGTTTCAAACGCAGAATGAAAATTATAAGGCGGGGTCTATCAGAATTGCTATTTCTAGGAAAATTCATTTCAAATAATGTCTCTTGCACTAGTATCTTTTCTGCCTTTAAAATTGTAGATGAAACAATAATTATATAAGTTAATTCAACAAAGTTTAGGTATACCTATAACGACAAATTACATTTTAGCGGACTATTTCAACTATTCTTTTTTGAGAGATCAGTAATTCAACTATTGTCTAGCAAAGAGCATCACAAAAACCCAAAATAATCCATAAATTTCATTTAAATTCGAAACATAAAGGAAAATAAAACTGAGTACACCTTCATAAATAACAATACATATATAATATCTAAAAAGGTAACAATAATTAATTTCGATTATTACCATAATATTAAATATAATGAAACGGGTCACTCACGTCTTTAAGGTCGAATATCGCTCGACATGTTTCAGACCGATTCACGGTCCTTAATCATGAGTAGTTAAGGTTTTTTTAGCACTCATTATATGTAATATGTCTTTAACTCACGGGAGTTTTCTATATATTATTACCATTCTTATTAATATTTTAGTTCAATTCGTTTCTTCTATATATTTTTGAATTATCAATTTGCGAAAGTTGTTCCAAAAGTGGTCCAAATTACTTTGGTTTGAAAGCACCAACTATCTCCAAGTGGCACTTTTACTTCTAATTCATTGGTCTCTCCGTCGTCCACAAAAGCTACTGGTATCCCTTGTGTTTCAAAAGCATTAAATATTTCTTCCTCGTTTTTAGGTTTGGATGCAATAATAACGCCACTCCCATTTATGAGTGCTCTAATAATGTTATCAAAGCCTGGTGATGGTACTGCTACAGTTCCAAAGGTATTATATAATACTATTTTATCGGGTACATTAAATCCTAATACAATCGTACTATCGTCGACACTGATAAAGTTATTTATTTTCCAATTTGATAGCTCAGGTTCGATCTTATCTCCCAAATTGAGATCCTTACTTTTTATTGCATCCAATACAGCATCACAACGCTCTATGAAAGTCTTTTTTAACCATTGCTCTTGTTTTTTCATCATTTTGTCTATAGAGCTATTCTTTGTGACGGTCATATTCACTGAATCAATTCTTTTATAAATTGGTGTAGTGATTCCAGTTGAGCCTGTAAAGTTACAATAATCATTCACCCATATAATCGGAACGTCAACATTTAGTGCAATTTCATTGGCTTCTGGAACATTACTTGCCCAAATCGATAAGCACAATTGCTTGTATTTAGGAATGAAGGACAGCAATTCTTTGACGGTTCGAAAAGCTTCCACTAATACGACTTGCTGTAAACTAGTACTGATATGATCTCCAGCATAATAATTGAATAAAAACAATTTATCTTTATACCTAAATACGTCGGAACACTTCGCACCGAGGTCATGTTTATCTTCTTCCAAATTATTATTATATAATTTGCATTTCCACTCTAAAAGGTTTTTAACATCTTCAAAAACACTTTCTTGAACAATAAGATGCGTTAGTGGCATGGGATGAAAACCAGCATTTAGAAAGGTATCGACAGCAGAATCTAAGTCCGATCGTTCAGTTATAATTCCTGTAACTTCCGGTAGTAAACCATTGAATAAATTAGGATACACTTTGTGACTTTTCTCAATGTCTCCTAAATTATCTAGTTTATCTGTTAGTATTAACTGCACATTCCACCCGACATCTCGGCACAATTCAGTAAAGAGGTGGCATACAACAGCAGTTTGTGGTGTAGACAAAATTATTGGATTATCACACGTTTTGAATATTTGAGCAACGAAACCTAGTATCAGCATCGGCGTATTATCAGCCAACATTATCAGTCCTTCTTCAATGTACGCCGCTTTCCAGTCTGCACTTGAATGTAACAAGTTTTTCACAATTAAATCTATACTGTGTTGTGTATTTTTAAGTGGGATACGCCGTATTAACCACTCGAGTTGGCAGAACAAGTCAGATTTGCGTTTTATTTCACAAGCCAGCCTTTTTAATCTTCCTGAGATAACTGACCATGTTTCTGCAGCTGTTAACATAGAGGAATCCGGTAGCACTAATTCAGACGAATCTACACATAATATGTTATTGTTATAGTTGTCACCCATAAGAGTTCGTGCAATTTCCGGCTCAAAGTTCACGCAACAGAATTCGCTTCCATTTGTTTTGATGTAATCTTCGGCTAGCTTTGTGTTAAAGTGCATTTCATCCACTTTAAGATTGTTCAAAACCGACTTTAAATCTACTTTACCCATTGTAATTTACTTATTACACTATTCTTAGTTGGGTAAAACAACAACACACTTAAGCTATATGAACTTAACTGACAATGCTCGTTAAAATGATAACATTAGGTGTCAATTTCTTATCAAACATTTTATCTCATGGCTGATAAAAAACTCGTAAATAATGATAAGTAAAACTTGAAGCAATGTAAATTTTGTTGATGTAAACAGGTAGGTAAATTATTGCTTTGTTGTAAAATTGTGTTTTATAATATTTCATTGAAATGCGACTAATAATTTAATTGGTGGACTATTGTGTTTGTCAATATTACATTACCTTTAATCACAAATTTCCTCCAGTGCCTTTAATGTATAGCGGGAAGACACAAATAAAGTATAAAAATGTATAAAAGAATGTCCTATCCTGACATTAACTAAATTACGAGATTTAGTTTTACCTTTTAAAGAAGCAAACCAATTATTCAAGTGCTTAGTGGAACAAGTGAATATTTAAATTTTCTTATTGCAAACGTACTAGCAGTAACGACTCCCCTCTAATGCCGTCTGGACATTTTCTGGACCCATTTTAAGCCTCTTTCATTATCGTGAAAGCAATCTCTATTTTGTTCAATTCCAATCGATTCCAGTGTTAAGATTGGAATTGGGTTTTGGACTATAAACCTTTCGTAATGGTCATTTTAAGCTTTAAATGCCATCAGAGATTTTTGTCGTCCGTTGAAGTTGGGTAATGTATTTTAAAATACTTACGTAGAAAAGTATTTTTATCATTGGCATTCAAATTGTTGTTTGATTTCAATCTAAGTAATTATAGGATCTGAATTTATTAATTAAACCTTAGTGCACTTAAGTGCTTTTTTGGTTTAATGTCTAATTTTTTGTGTAATTATAAATTAAATGTTTGAACACCACTACTTAAATGAAGTTAACTAAAAGCTAGAATCTATTTGACATCCGATTTTCATTGTTTTAATATAGTTATAAAGATACAAGTTATAAACAATACAGGGTTTGGCTTGTAATAGGAGCAAAAACTTAAAAGATACACCATTACGCTCTCCAGCAATTATTTCCAAGTGGTTTCAAATTAAAATAGCTTACGTATATTTTTTACTTTACTGGAGTGATATTAATTACTCTTTATTAAAAGAAAACAACATTTATAAATTTACTTAATTTAAAAAATCCCAAAAGAGTGCTTTAAAACCAAAAAATGCAACAACTATTAACCATAACTTAATATTACCTCAAAATCAAACTAAAATAAATACCCTTTAAAACCAAAAATGCAACCACTATCATGAGTCATAACTTGATGCTACCTCAAAATCACCATTGACTGCCGCGCTATTATCTCGTGGTGCCACGATCCATTACTTGGAGGTCATAATTTTAGATCAAAATTTCTCCGAATTGAAAACTGAAATATTTTTTTGTGCGCACGAGGTTACTCTAAGAAGGAAGCGAACTTTTAATTTTTTTCTCCTATTATAAGCCACATCTTGTATAAGATATTACGCGATTAGGTATTATAGAGTGGATTATTTTAATAGTATAAAACATCGGACCGTCTCTAAAGTGAAAAGAATCCTCCAAGAGTAAATTATAGGTATTTTTCAGTCGAATAGGTTCCAAACACCACTTTTACTGCGCTTCTATAAAATAAATAACCAACTTTATCTGGTGGCTGTACCTTGGAGCGCAGTTTAAAGTCTTTTATATATTGGCCTTTGCAATAATGTTTCTTGCATTGAAAGTTTTCCGTTGCAGCAGATCAATTAAATATATCATATTAAATATATTGAATTTAAATTAGACCTATAGCGTGCGTAGCAGCAAACGCACGACATAAATGTAATACGAGTAAAATCGGCCAAGAGCATGTCGGGCCATGCTCAGTGTAGGGTTCCGTAGTTACCCAATGCACTTACTTTAAAAAAAACAATAACAAGCAAAAGGGAATACTTTCGTAGCATTTCATACGTCTTTTACTAAAAAGGGAAAACTTTTTAACTTAACTCAAAACCGGCTTATCTGATGATGTCCGCTGTAGTTTTCATAGAAAGTCTTGATTAAACTTGCCTTTCATGATTTACTTTGGATTTTCCCAATCAATCTTTTTTTTTTTACTTTTTACCCTGAACCCCATCTGTAAATATCCAACCGCATTTTATGTTCAGTTCGGTTACTGTTTTCTCCATTTTCCAAGTTAATAACGCCTTTAGAATCAAACATTTATTTCAAACATACACTTGTTTACCAAAAAATACAACGAATGCAAATACATTAGAGCTCACTAGCAGAGCATCATTGACCGAGCGAGCGAAGCGTCTCCATTACAGCTTTCGACGAAAATTCTTTCGTATGTCTGTCCGTATGTTCTCCTCTACAGGTCGCATTTCTCAACCGAATCAGCTTTTGGAAATTTTGAAATATGAAAAAAAAAATGTGAGGTTTACCTACAGCTCACAGAGCCACCACTTTTATTAATATTTACATGTGTGGGACTGGTTTTTGATTTTGTTGTACGATGAGTGGCTGCTAATATGAATAGGGTAAGGAATCACATGAGTAAAGAAATGAAAAAAGGTTCCGTACTGACACCTACTAGTCCACGTTTGGTAATTTGGGGACTGGGAAGGGGGGGTTGGACACACTTCTTACGACTTTGACAGCTAATATCTCGCCAACGGTAGAATTAATTTTTTTCATAATTTCACATAATTTTTTTTGCGGTTTATAGAGTACACCTATTTACCAAATTTCATATTTGTACTGCTTATAGTCTCCGAGTAAATCGACTGTAACATACGGACAGACGGACAGACATGACAAAACTGTAAGGGTTCTGTTTTTGCCATTTTGGCTACGGAACTCTAAAAACGTACACATTTTAATACGACCTATTCTCGTCCGAGTAGGGCCGTCACAGGGAGCTTGAGATAATAATTAAATAAAATTCTATCCGGTTTACTTATTTATATTATATATATACAATTTTGAACCTTTCTTTTTTACTTTTTTATTATTTCTTACCGCTAGTTTAGCTGCGTACCATTTATTAAAATCTTTGGTACTCGTGCATTTATTTAAATTACTTTAGTTTTATATTTTTTATTTTATGTTTTAGGTTTTACTGTTTGTTCCAATCTGAATCTGATGTAAACCGTTTATCGATTTTAGATGACATCGGGACCAGTAAATAAAAAGTTCAAAATTATGGTCATATTCTCATCTTCACCTCTGATTCATATTTGAAGTCAATCGCAAACAGAATTTCAATGCACTTGAACCATTAATAAGGTGTTCAAAATGGTGGCCACTGTTTCTAATTATGACCTTAGATTCTCGTGATGAATGTCACACAATTGATAGATTATATTATGCAACTTAAAATAATCGAATGTTAAATTTTAATCATATTCTCGATCAGTTAGATTAATCCTTATTAAAAACTAACCAATAATAATATTGCGTACAAAGTAACATTATTTATTCTTTACGCCATGTACTCGTACTTTTATGGTTAGTAGTAAAGCGCTTCAGCGCGTTGTTGACAATCGTTTCTCTGTTCCATTTCTTTACTCATGTCACAGTAGATATATAGCCTATAGCAGTAAAACAAATCCATACAAACGTCCGATTTGACGCACCCACACAGACACATGTCATTACAGTAAACTTAAGCAGGTCTCGGGGGGTATCGATCATGTGTGTCGCGCACGTATCGCGTAAAATAGTTGAAGAAGTATTTAATAAACTAGCGCGTGGTGGCCACTATTTTCATTTGACGTGATATGACGTGACAAATGATTTGATGAAAATGCGATTAAATATTTGAAATTAAAACGAAGTAGTTTTTTTCCGCGACTTCGCCTTCGTGGAACTCGTTTAATCGCCATATAGAGGATAATAGCTATTTAATTATTTCAGGAGGTTGCTTGATTATCGCTATCCCGTACAAACTTCCACCCTTAGTTTCACCTCCTTAAATGATCATTTCTGGGATCGCCTCAAACGCACGAACGACAGTATCTTTATGCCAAATTTCATCTCAATCTGTTCGGCGGTTTAAGCGTAAGCTGTAGCCTAAAAAGGAATTTACGTCTGATAATACAAAATGTATAAAATGTTAATATAAATAAGAATACTTAATTTAATGTGTCTGTTGCACTGGTCCGCCCGTATATGACAAAGAACGTATATAAGCCGCGGGATATAATCAACTTAGAAAAGTTGAAATATATATTTAAAAACCGGTTTCGTTTTTGGTTTAACCGTAAGGGAGCTACGATGCAACATACAAACACACAGATACACCGTTAAACTTCTAACACCCCTCTTTTTCGATAGCATTATTTTAAGAAGTTTTGGAGATCACATCCCCTACACACAAACACTATGAGTACCTAGATTACCCGCTAAAAGACATTTGAGGATCTACGGAGTACAATAAAAATCAATGTTTTAATAAATATAATAATCTTATTCAAATTTACATAAACTGAGAGGTACAACCCTATCGCTCTAACAAAGCGCAGATCCAAAAAGGTCTTAAGCGACTCTATTTGAGTTCCTGCCTTAAGCTATATATACATATACCGTGCTCATGTGAAGGAACATTACAATGTTGTTTGAATTGTATTGGGATGACAAATGCGTTGACATATTCCGTAGTATGGAAGTGTAATTGAACGAGTACTAGTAAAGATGAACGTAGGACAAACGAGTAAATTATAACAAAATAAGTACTTAGTAATACAGGGTCTACATTATACTTACGCTATCATACGGTTTAATCGCTGTCAAAAAACATTCTTCGCTTTCCAGAGAACTCTTAGGTAGAGGAGACAGCGCAAAATATTAAACTTACTAAATGAACTAAATACAGGGAATAAAAATAAATACATAAACTAAACATCGGGCATACATTTTTTTTTTGTTTAACTGGAGACAAATGTTTATTGCATCGTGGGCGTAGTCCATCACGGAAGGTTCATGTCCAGGGGTCCTCGGGCATTTATATAAGACGAAACTCATTTTACAAATTTTACTTTTTACTCCCACTTCAATATTCTTACAAGCAAAATACAACGAACTAGTGATAAAGCAATATCTACTTAAATCAACTCTAAAAACTTTTACCACTAAACGGATTAAATGCTGCTGCGTCCTGTCACACAATTTCAAACAAATACAATAATATTTTAAGACTGTTTGATAAGGTTTTTCAATGCACAAGACGACTAAATTACTTAAGCTTTTGCTCAGGATACCAGAGTATATTAAATTTATATAAGAGGTCCTTTGTTATTAAAGATGAATAGAAACGTCTGGGCAGGACACAAAGAATGTCAGTCTAGACTGAGGTACCTACCCCCGTATTTGCCTAAGTAACTACCTACGTGTAATTCCTTTATAGAACACGACTATTGAATGTCATTGATGTTAATAGATAGTTGTTTAAATAGTGATTTAAATCTATTCAATCATTTTTGAATTATCCCTGAAAGGTAACTGCGTAACATATTCGGATGAGCGTTAGACCTTAAAAAGTGAGCTGATTATGTCGTACCTAATACTCGTTGGAAAAGTTACGCTATTATACCCTCTCTGTGTGATGTCCCGCTTTATACGTACCTGCGCTCGAGCCTGCCTCTTCGCCTGTGATTATTACGTCGCAAATTTATTTTAAAAACACGTTAATATTTTACTAGTTAACAGTCAGCACCTACATTCAGACCGTTAATAGTGTTAATACTGCACAGTTTTGAGCAAAGCGAACTAACCGGATTCGCGCAATAATTAGATTGAAAGTTGTTAATTTGACCAGAGCGCCGTTGGACTATTCTGTCCCTTGTTGCCAAAATTTTGGACGTAATTGAAAGCTGAATGTGTTGGCTACATCCGAACTTTTAGTGAAAACTCAAACTGAAAATTAATAAGCATCATTTGCTATTTTGTAGTCGTACCGTAAGGATAAAGTTGGTCATGAAGGGATATTTATATTTCTCTAGTGTTTCGATTTCTACTTGTACGTACAATGTAGATTTATGCTTACTAGACAATCAATTTTATGTATTACCTACTTTAAGTTACATAATATAAATAAAACTATGCATATATATTTTTAATTATTTATATTTTACAAATCTCATAAAGTATCGAAAATTTGTGGGCATTAACGACTAAATACTTATACATAGGTACATATCTACAAACCACAATTACAAACATATATCATAATAGTACCTATTAATTATCATCAGCAAGCCAGATGTCTGAAGTACAGTCTCCACCGGGGTACCTATAATAAAAATAAATAGAATCATTGAACTGCGATAGGAATTTTGTTGGACCGAGTAAATTATGTTACGTATTTAAATGATGAATTTTTATCTATTAATTTTTAGAAAAAAAGCACTGTTAATGTAAAAAATATAACTAAAAATAAGAAGACTAAGTGAGAGTGAGCGATATAAGAGGACCAAAAAAAATATGAGTAAATTTTCTCACCTCATTTCATGAGGTAATACTGGTCCATTAGGTTCGCGTCCAAAGTCGATCAGGAAATCCGGATCCAGTGCCATGCCCCCGTTCTCCGTGTCAATATCAAGTTTCACGATCCAGCCCCCCTGAATGAAATAAGTTATGCATTCATACTTTTGTAGTTCTGTTTTAATGTGTTCCAGGTGATGAGTAAAATCGCTCAAACTCCCTAAGGTGTGCAGTCAGTCGGTTATGTACTATTACGTAGGCATTAAAACGTAACGTAACGTAACGTAGGCATTTGTCTGTATTTTTACCTGTGTTTTGTGTACAATAAAGTATTTACATACATACATACAAGCATGGAAGAAACTTATCATTTGAGTTACACAGCTTGTTATTTCGGAGGAGGAAATAGTCGAGAGCTGGACCTCGATATTGCTGCATTTGTAAAAAAAGTAAAGTAAAAACATTAATTCATTACATAAAACAAACATAAAAGAAAAATAAAACAACAACAAAAATATGTCACGAAATGGTCCCAACTCAGCATGAAGCTGGCATTGCAACCAGCGATCTGTATAGACGAACCATTCTGTTTACTGTCCTCTTAAATTTAATATAGTTGACAACGGATACATTTTTAGTATTGAAACTGGGTACTTATAAAAAGTAAACGAATAAGTTTAAAAAAAAAAATGTCTAAGACGTACGTATACGTTTCAATATTCATAACATTTTCTGTTAATACGAAACTACGTAGGCGTGTCTTGAAAATACCAAGCGCCCCTCACATACTCCACGTAATGCGAAATTTAATAAAGTCTGCAGTATTTTTTGAGATAAATTCGGGGCATTCTCGTAAAATAGTATGAACGGGACGGATAATATAGTAATAGGCATTAGTAAGATATTGATGAATGAATTAAGTGATACGTGTTTATAAGTTTGAGTAATACCTAAGGTAAAATACGAGTATGAGTCCATGCTTCATTTTAGAGTGTATTTTAATATCAATACTATACAATGCATTACAAATACACTTTATTGCACACCACGAAAAAAAACACAACACAGAACATAAAAATGAAGGCAGAGGTAAACAACAGGCGGTCTTATAGCTAAAGAACGATCTTTTCCAGACAACCTTTGGGTAGCGGAGATAATGCAACATATTCAACAATTTGAGTAGATGGCACCTACCTAACGTAACCCAAAATGGATTCAAGTCAATAACATGCACTTAATTATAGTATACATAATTAAGAATAAAAAAATGAAAAAGTAATATGTACTTATAAGTAAAGCATATTCACTGTTACGCCCCTTACGTAATTTCAATTAACAATTTAAACCACAAAGATTGCAAACAAGTACTTATATACGAGTATGCAAAGTATATACTTAACACTTTTAGCTCTCGTGCTTTATACTCATATTTAAAAGATTTGTTACGTGTCTAACGTTTTTTACCTTTATTACCGACGATTCGACACTGGTTGCACCGGTCATGTTCGCGGCAGAAACTGACATCTCAGCAACTTGACAACGGAAATGTGTACACAATATTTAACTATCCGACAAAAGTTTATCAAAGGGTAGACCCGAAAAAAAGTTTTATACACGACCATGCTACTAATTGTCTATCTAGGGCATGACACAATACTCACAGTTCTGAAGATTTATCCCGAGATTTTAGATCCCAAATTACTTGTAATATAGTATCGTGTTTGACACGCAATCAAATCTTTTAAGAGTAAGCTATGATTGCTTGTCACTCCAGAGCAGTCATACCTTATAATAGTTATAATATTAATAAGGTATAATTATTAGGGTAACGTGGAGTAAGAACAACGGTGGTTTTAGGTAGGCGTAAAACGAAAAGTATCTCTTAAGTCGTGGGCGTTCCGTAAGTTTTCGTCTTTCTCCTGTGTTCAGCTATCCCAACTCACCTTTTACTTATTATGCACAGTCAACCAATTTGGTTTCTGGGCCACTTCGTACCTTGTCACAGTGACAATTATACGAGATCTCTAGCAGCCTTCATATTAATTTTTATTGTGACAAGGTACGAAGTGGCCTAGAAATCAAATTAATTGACTACATTTATATAGTATGATCATAATCACCAAAAATCTTGGTGATAATGATAACTAACATAACTAACCAATGCCGCCACCACCACCAGTGGTAAAAAACATGAAAAATATCTTTTAATTTATGTGTTGTTGTTATTATCTAAGTACCTCTTCACTAGTTTTCGGGTAGAACTGCTTGTCCCAAGGCGAAAAGAGCGAGCAAGACACATACAGTCTCTTGCCATCAAGAGAGAGCTGGATCATTTGAGGACTTCCTTGCAGAGTCTTGCCTTTTACCGTCACTTGTTTGTATGGACCCTTGAAGAAATAGTGAATTTCAAATTATAGGGAATTTTTAATACAAATGTGCTCCGAGCAGGATTCGAACCTGCGACATCCAGGCACACGCGGCAAATCTTATCAAAATAAAACAGTATTGAATGAATGAAATAATAATAATAATAATAAATAAATATTGGGGGACAGTCTTACACAAATCGACCTAGTCCAAAACTAAGCAAAGCTTGTACTATGGGTAATGAATGAAATAAATGGATAAAAAAATGAAGCACTTTTTTAATTTCATATTTTGGAGCTTTTGTCATTATGCATTTTATAGGTATATACATAGGTAACGTATTCTGTGGTGGCATATCTGTTAATGAGCCATAGGTTTTTATTGAACAAACAACAGAAAAAGTAATTTACGAAACAATACGCGATCAGTGAAGTCGAATACGGAGTCTATCTGACCAATGTACTGGTATGATATCAGATTGCTATGTGTTGCGAGCACTCAATTTGACATGTAAACTTTTTTGACTTGCAGCGCGTAAAAGCAATGTAAACTTGAATTCAAACCGATATGTACAGTAGGAGGGACCCGTGGAACGAATGACGTGGCACTATGCAATGTGTAAAGTCATGTGACTGGCTTAACGATTATTCTGCTTATTGGTACGAGTCATTGTACAGTGCCATAACCATAACGTAGCTGCCGCTTAAATCATGTGACTCGCAGACAGCTACACTATCACTTACATTTTGTATTATAACTAAATATACATTTTGCTATTACCTACCTAAAATAACCATGTAAGTATCTTTTTTTAACCGACTTCAAGATTTCAAAAGAGGAGGTTATCAATTCGGTTTTTTTTTTAATGTTTGTTACTCCATAACTCCGTCATTTCTTAACCGATTTGGAAAATTCTTTTTTTTGTCATGCTTGATTTCTGATGATGGGATCCATGAGGAATTGAGGGAATTCCTCAAATCTTAAAGGCAAACATATAGTGATTTTTGTGTTTTTATCAACCAATCGAGCATTATCATACAAAAATGTGACATTTGATGAAGTGGAACTGCTGATGATGATCAGAACAGAACTCTTCAACGACGAAAAGTTCACGTTTGGCGATTTGTCCTTCTAGCTGTGTTTGTTAAGCAAATTCTATTTTCACGATTGATTTTTGTCATGCTCGAGTTCTGATGATGGGATCCATTAGGAATCGAGGGAACTCCTCAAATGTTAAAGGCACGCAAATAGTGATTTTAGTATTTTCATGAACTAATCAAGCATTTTCATTCATAAAAGTGTCATTTGATGAAGTGGAACTGCTGATGATGATCAGAACGGAACTCTTCAACGACGCGTAGTTCACGTTTGGCGATTTGTTCTCTTCGTTTTGTTTGTCAAGCAAGCAAGGTTTTTCCATGATTCCATGAGGAATTGAGGGTAGGTACTCAGTCTTCTACCATTATAAACATACTTATAGCCATTTTTATTTTTATTTTATTTTGTGGAATCTAAGAGTGCACCATCTAAGTATAATAATCTTTCACCGGCCTCCCCCATTTAAATCGTTTTTTTTCTTAAAAATTATTTTATTAAAAATGGGATTGCTCTTGGCCAGCATCTAACCAGCACCTTTCTTTATATTCATGCTTTTTATCAGATTTTGAAAGCCAAGGTAGGCCTATTTGTATTCATATCCTCGTGACTTTTTTATTCCTTACCTTATTGTCCTTATCCTCAACAACTGTTAAGTTTTTACTAGCTATTTGTCCCCCTAAAAAGACTTGTCCAGTTAGTTTCGGATTTTCCGGATCAGAGATGTCATACTGGCGCACATCACCGTGCAACCAGCACGTGAAATATAAATACTTGTCGTCCAAAGACAAAAGGATGTCGGTCATCAATCCTGCCGGAAAAAGTTAATAAAAGTGTCACACCAGTTTATCTATGAAACTTTTGCTGAATCGAGGAAAATGAAATATTTAGGTAGGCTTTATTCCTTTCCTGGTTTTGCCAGTAAGTCCTATTTTACTCTGAATGTGGCAAATAAATGAAGGTACCAATAAGTGCGACGGGAAGGAGAATCGTTACCATTAAGCTCGGTTTCCACGCCATCTTGCAATACTTTTTTTGCTGGCACATCAATGATTTTATCAGCTCTCCACTTTCCATCTAAAGTAGGTTTAAATCTGAAAAGAATTTAATTTTAGGGGTTGTAAGGGCTGTTTTGGTTTGCCGCGTTTGTTCCTAATTGAGAAAGTTATGCTGGTTCTACTTTGGTTACTACATAACTGATTGCTTGAAAACGGTGCTACCAAATGTTCTCATTTGGCAGTTGAGACATAGTTAAATATTACTAAGCAATGAATACAAAAGTAGAGTATATGCAAAATACGAAAGTATATTAACCAAATATATTTACTATCACCCGTAATGTGTCCATTTTTTTGGTAAACTATAGTTGTTTTATAATGTTAAACTAAAGAAATAAAATCAGGCAAAGGCAGGTATCCGATACTTACTCCTAAATCCTTACAAATCTCATACCTGTAAACGTTTGCTTCGACTCCACATCCCACAAATCCCAATGCGGATTTAGGATCATGGAGAAATCTGACCTCTAGGGGAGCTGTACCCTCCTTTCCAAGCTCTATGACTTGTTGCAACTCACGAGTCGACCACTTGTATACATTTAGGGATGATCCGTATCTCTTCGGGTTGTTTACGTCATCAGGATGAAAACCTCTTTAATAATGAAATATTCCTTTTAAGATTAGATTCATATTAAGAACATATAATGCACATATACATAGTACATTACTACAGAGGCCGGGACGAAAGGGGTTGCCGGCCGAAAACATATAGACGGCCGAGCGAAGCTCGGCCCGATAGGTCTAAGGCGGGCAACCCCATATTTCCCGCCGAGGTATGTATAGTGCTTTTCTCAAACATGCAATGAAACAAACAACAAAAAAATCAAAGTTTTATTTTTAATACACATAGTGGCAGAATGTCATGATGCCTGTTCCACAAATTTATCTGGAATGGAAATTAAAAAAGAGGACTTTGTCGGCCTAGGCCTGCAAGATTTGTATGAAATTCCATTAACGACCTCTTGTCCTAGCCGCACCTGAAACGTCATGCTTCGCAGCCTATTATAAGGAACATAATATCAATATTTCATTGCATGTTTGAGAAAAAATATATAATTATCTTTTGTCTTACGTTTTAAAATATTTAGGCGTTCCCCATTCCGAAGACACCATTGCATCGTGGTAAGGCTGATACCAAAAGTCATAACCGAACTGCGCAGTTTTTCCCTTAGTCCACGTCCCTACAAATAACGCAAAATGTCAAGAGGTAGGTAGATTTAGGGAGGAACGAGCGTGTGGCGTAATCTATTGAATAATCTCTCCCCTCCGTCAAAACGGGCCAAAGGCACGTCCACAAGCATTCACCTGTCACTTTCAAAGTCTGCGAGTCGATGAGGACAAAATCCCCTTTTGCGTTTTCGTCTTTATCGCCCATCGTTGATATCATGATTTCGCCCGATGCCAGGCAGTGCGTCGTGTGAGGGAAACTGCAGTTGAATGACCTCATCTCCGAGCCGTCGATTACCTGGTAACGAGATAAAAGCTATGAACAGTCGATAAAGGAACGGAGGTGTGAATATTAAGCAGTTTGGACCAACATTGTTTTGCCTAATGGAAAATAAAATGAGTCGCCGGTTGCTCGTGAAGTCATAAAAGTATACTGCTGTAGCAAACTTTATCTTTTGGAGTGAGTGCATGTCGTTGTTTTTAACAAATACATTTTATTTTAAAACCCTTTGGAATGCTTTAGTACACATTTAGTTTGCTTACTTTATACTCTTCCTACATACAAGTACTTACATAATAGGTACACAGCCAAAAAGTTAATTAGAATATAAGCTTCCACCATTCCTATCACAGATAATACCTACTTAAAACTTTACACGGAAGTCCATATTAAAAATATCCCTTCTCCTCTTGAATATGTAAACCGTAAAATTCAAAGTTCAAACTGGCGTAAAAGTGTGTGAAAAGGATAACGCAAGGTTTAACAGCCAATATAACGAGTTCGCGAACTGTCTGGCATGAGTTGGAATGTTTGAAGTTTGGCGACAGATTCGGGATGGGTTTCGGAGCTAGTTGCGCGAAATTTCACTTCAGAACTATGTGACGCCCTCGGCAATTATGGAGTTGGTGATGATCGATAAAGTAATACGGGAAATGTTTCTCTGTATGGTCGGCGCGGCGAGGTGTTAGTAATTACGAGGCAATGACTTGAACGGACTTTTTCATTTCCTAATGTACGCATGTGGTTATGTTCGGAATCACGAATGCACGGTATTCCTACCTGCTTAATATTGTATGTAAACTAAAACAAAGTTGTACGAAATGTTATCTCCGATGATTACTACTGGAGTTATGAGTGTAACAAATACTATACCTGTTACGAAGGTAATAAGTAATAGGTATCTGCAGATGAAGTAGCACTTAAATTTAAATTCCTCTTATACCTTCAGGATGGCCCCATTTAGATCGGTCAGTATGGGCAAGTCTAAAACTATAAGACAAACACAATCTGTTCTTAGGAACCATGTCATTAAAGTGAAAAGAAAAACTGCATTCATAGGTAAAAAAAATATATATATTCAGTTCTTGAATCTAACCCGGTCGTATTGAAGCAAAAACTTACATTTCTTTTTCTATTGCGATATTGATCATGTAGGTCATAAGCCGTAAATTTTACTTTGGAATATGATATCTCAAATGCTTCCATATCGTTTATTTTAATTTAGTAGTTATTCGACATAACGGCCGATAAGTTTTTCTTGCCACTAAAATCAATGACATGGTTCCTAAGAACACATCTTCATATGTCTTATAGTTTCAGACTTGCCCACTGACCGATCTAAATGGACCCTGTATACTTTAATATACTTAATTGACAAATCAAAATCTCATTTGGAAGAATGATGTACATTTCAAATTTTTATCAAAGTTTATGGCGCCAAGAAAGAAAAATTAACGTTAAATGTTTGTCAAAAATTAATTACCCTTATCTTAAGATTTTAGAAAACCTAGTTTAAATTTGGTCTAAAATGTCTTTCATTTTACTAACGTCAACTCGTAAAGAACTCGTAAACGTGGTTACGTAACGTTGAAGAGGAAACAATTTGCACAAGTGCTTAAAAATGCAGTTTGTGGTTGAAAGTTTAAAACTTGATGCCCCAGCCAGTCACGGACAAACGCTCAATCTTGTTTGTGCTTCATCGTAAAAGTGATTTTTTATGCGTCACCAGATCGAGAAAACTTTTTTAATTTGGTATATTGTATAACTACGCAGCGAGTATTGTTTTCTCTTTTGAGGGGTGCTTCATTTCATAATGGGTTTCATGTAATCTTTATGGTTACCTATCTATCTTGTTTGGGTTGCCTTCTCTTTAGAACGATTAACCTTTTTATACCTAGCCAAAGTTTTTTTTTATACTAAAACGGTGGCAAACAAGCATACGTCTTGCCCGATGGTAAGCGGACACCGCACCGTAGCCGATGAACGCTTGTAATTTCAAAGTAATTACAAGCACGCTACCGACCCGTTTTTGAAATGAGGATTCCTTGTATTGACAGCTAGAGACAAATTCAAGTCCACCACATTCAACATCGCACATCTTCTGGAGCTCTGGTAAACTAATTCACCATCAGGAACACAACACCCTATAACACCCTATAGCTACGAAGTAAGTGTTACGAAGTAGTGGTGTTATTATGGCTGCGGTTTTCTGTAAAGTGGATGTAAGGGTGGTTTCTGGTTTTTGATACCTAGTCAAGGCCTTAGCCACATATACAAAATCCTATATATATCTTTTTTAATACAAAAACGGTGGCAATTAATGTTACAGCCTGCCTGATGGCTATTAGACACAGTAGCTTATTGATATTTGCGACTCGAGAGAATTACAAGCCCATTGCGATCCTTTATTGACTAGCGGATTTGTTGTGGTGAAGTTCAAGTACCTTGTGCATCTTCGGTTTACGCGGATCAGTCCCCACGTCGACTGCGTATACGTTGCATGAGACCAATGCAGGCAATATCAGCAAGTCTCTCTTCAGGTTGGGGTTGTCGTGGCAACTCGAGCACACGTTCCATCCACTGTGGTGTAGCTCATCACCAACATGGCCAGTGTATGTGCGATGGATCACCTAAAAAAAGAACATACTTCCTGATTCATAAACGTCCATTAAACCTATTATAGTTAACATGCCGCTAAAATGTGTATGTCTTTAGTTGTCACTATGACATCTATGTGATAGAGGGATAAAATAAAATTTAGTTCTCAGACGTTTGTTAAGTTTTATGAATAAGGGGGATAGTCTTTAATGAACTACTTAGATTTGGCAATGGATCGGAGGAAACAATATGTATTGTATTTATCAATGTCAATCAAAGTAAAGAAAACTTTCTTCTATTGCCGGCAGGTAGCTCCTTCGTCGGCGATATTAAATGTTATATTGTCTTGCTCTACGTCACTAGGCATATGGTACTGAGCGCATATATAGTACGTGAACTTGAAACGTCGAACTGAATAAAGCAAAATTATCTCCTATTGTGCATATATACATATTTTGTGAAAATAAGGGTAACATTTTCGGATGTGAAGTGCAAACATCACATTCTATGACATTATGCCCCTTTCAAAATACCGCCCCGACGTGTCGGTACTGAAAATGTTTTCCACTACTCTTTACACAACCTGAGGGTGGAATATTGATTGATAAATAATTTATGGCAATAATGAATTCAGCCCACGTCCGGTGCTAGCAAACTTCTTATCAGATTTTAAAATAAATTGAGCACTTTGAAAGGAATTTCCTAAACGCGGTCAAGATTATACAAAGTGTGTAGAAGCACAAACTCATTTTTTATATAACCATATAACACAACACAAGCCTTATTTATTGAGATTACTATGAGACTAATTCGATTTGTGTACAAAAAATGTCCCCTAATATTTATTTATTTAAAACTTTTAAAAGGTATCCGTATTCACAATTTGAAAATGTTGTTACTAATATTTCTTATGTCTTTATTATGCGGGCTTTACGTAGCATCATCCTTACGTAGTTAGTGAATGACGCCTTATTATGTATATACGTACGTAAAATGCAAGCAAATGTTGAAATCACGATTGGCTTTGTGAAATTGCTGTAGATAAAAAGCCGCCCCTGCCCTCCGTAGCCAATACATGTTTGAGGATGAAGGATGTGACTGAAAACCGCCGCCGCGATATGTGCTCATGATTAAGGACCGCAAACCGGTCTGAAACATGTCGAGCGATATTCGACCTCAAAGACGTGAGTGACCCGTTTCATTATATTTAATATGTCTCAAACTCACGGGAGTTTTCTATATAAAAATGAAGGATGTGAGTTTGTAGTAGGTAAAAGTCAAGAATATTAAATAAAAAGAAACAAGATTTCATTATTGATTTGATGAGTCATAAAAAATATTTAATAATAAAATTAAATTTAAAGACTTTTAATATTACGTCCCAGTGTAATAAATGACTCGTTTTTAAGAACTATTTCTTCATCTATTTGCGAATAAAATTAACCTTTATTTCATAGTTATCGGTAAAACTGCCCCCACGGAGCCCACAAAAACATTCATAAAACTACAAAATTACCGCAACGTATCTCTTAATCCCCACAACAAATCTCGTCCGGATATATTACATTCCGTTTGTTAATTTACTTCCCGGCCCGTGCAGCAAAGTATACAATAATACCTACCGGCTGAAGCCTGGAATCCTGCAGGATTACCTCGACGTTATTGCCTTCGTACGACATCGCTCTGAACTAAATGTCCCTTTACGTTTACCAAACTGCTAACTAGATAGTTGGTCGAAACCCGTATTTAGGGTGAGACTTATTTATTTTATTTGTATTGCACAACAAAATATTACACTTATTTATTAGTGCAAATTTCGTAAGTTACTCTTTACTAATCATCACCACCAGCACCCACGACCAAGAAGAGATAAGGGACCCAAAAAAATTAGCTATTTAATGCAATACACTACGGCACATGTTTACATGTACTCGTAGCCACTTACATAGATAAAAATAAGATTGTATTTGACACTCGACTGGGTGTTCGTACCGTGTCCGGTATGCCAGGTTAACTCTTGGATGGATGACCGCTTTGAGTGGTTACTAACTAAGCGCTCACATGATTTGGAAGGCACGTAAGCCATTAATCCCTAAAATCTATAGACTTGAGGGGAGAAGGGGTCAAAAGCCAATCTTGCGTAATGTATTATAAATCGGAATGTGCTTTTTGCAGTCAACAACTTCTTCCGTTTTACAAAAACTAGATAATAATCTTACTTAAGAAGAGTGAGCCCCCCCCCCCCTATAAATCTTACGAGTCCTTATTACATGAGAGTAGGAGGAGCCAAAATTTGCCAAAATCGTCCTTACGTAGTTGATGAATGACGCCTTATTATATCATAATGGCTTAATACTTCATCATCTTAGTAAATTCAAAAGTGTATTTATCGCATTATGATATTTAAAACAAAATTCTTCTTTCAAATAATAGACAAATAATTTCCCGGTTAGAAAGGAAAATAATACAGAAACGTGATGCTTATTCAACCGATCAAGGGATGCAACAATACAAGGAATATTCCGGACAATGAGCGATCTCAAGGACTTACTCGAGCGTACACGTAGATTATGCTACAATAATTATTTACCTTATTTCTTTTAGAGAAAAATAAGGATGCATACGATAAGACGGCATGTGAATGATGGAAAAGTGACGGAAGTAGTGTGAATGTGGAAGTGAAAACATGGCAATAGATCTATAGCCAAATCTAGCATACACAATTATTTACGTGTTACGAATTATTATATAGTAAAATGGAAAAGATCACTTACATTGAACTGGGTAGGATATATTTGTAGGATGGAACAGAGAAGGTGGACGAAGAGAATAAACGAGTGGATACCGAGAGGCAAAAAGAGTAGACGTAGGCGCCAAAAGAAAAGATGGCGCAATATCTTTCAAGCAACGGAACGGCTCAGACTGAATGCGAAAAGGCATAATAAGGCATATTTGTAAGGAAACGGGGGAAGCCTACACCGCAGAGGCGACTTCTACCTAGTATTTAATGTAATTGTATGTAGTTTATAGTAATAGTGTAACTTTATTTGTTGATAGTAGAAATAAAGGCTTTTTTTATTAATAATCCGTCCCAGAACGTCAAAAAGCAATAATAAGCTACATAATTATGTCAGACTCTACAAACAGTTATACGATATTTATTATTGAAGGTGACATGTTTTCTCGAAGTTTGAAAATATCAACATCTCTCAATTGTCAACATGCGTACGATCGGCCTCACAAGGGACTGAACACCTTTGTACCTTCTCGCTTTTACGTGATGTTTAAACTGTCATACTAATAAATGTCTAACGGGTGAAAGCGACAAAGTCCCAAACTGTCCAGCTACTTATGAGGCCAACTGTACATGACAACTTTTCAATGATACCTAATAACCATTGACAATTAAGTCAGCCACACACAATACTAAAGAAAAAAATTATAGTATTATACAGGTGTGAGCTCTTCAGCAATTATTTCCAAATGGTTTGAATAAAAAAAAAGTTTTTATTTTTAGTTTTTTCATGCAAATTATATAGCTTACTGTTTACTCTATCGTATTAATATTAATAACTATTTATTTTGAAAACACTAAAAAAAAACTAAAATATTCCAAAAATATCCTTTTTAACCAAAAATGCAACAATGATTATGAGTCATAACTAGATGCTACTTCAAAATCAGGAGTGACTGCTGTTAAATATGTGCAATGCTCATACAAATGGTTGGCAATACTTGTATTGTCTCTGCTAAAAGTTGGTATTATAGTATTTTTTTGTCTATGCCCACTTCCGTTAATACTTTTGCTTTTTGTGAAAACTATGTATGTGACGTGTGAGAACATAAAACAGCTTGATAATTATAAAAACTCTGCATTTCATTAGAAATAACATCAGGTTATGGGCCCAGACACTTAATCCAGTATCCTGAGTTTGTTAGAGTGAAGTGAAGAAAAGTACGGCGTTATCAGTTACTCATCAGCGAAAAAAAAGAAAGTGAGGTTAATTTTCTGTATTCTCACGGCGTGGCGTTGTGTATCGTCACCAAGGAAAACTTGTTTTGCACTGTGAACAAGGTCGGAAAATGGAGAGTAACAATAATGTTAACGTGATCAAGTTGGAGGGTTCCAGAAATTGGAGTATATGGAAATTCCAAACAATGGTAATGTTGAGAGGCCATGGTTGGCTAGACATTGTGGAGGGAAAAAAGGTTAAGCCCGAAACTGCTGCTGAAATACCGACATGGGAAGCTAAAGATGCCAAGGCGCAAACGTTATTAGTCACACGAATGACTGAAGAAGCAATGTTACACATAATCACATGCACGAGTTCGGCTGAAATGTGGCGGAAAATTCAAAGCGTGTATGAGCAGAAGACGGAAACAAGTATACACGTTATACAACAGAGATTCTTTCAGTATAAGTATGAAAAAGGCATTGATATGTCAGTTTTCTTATCCAAGATCCAAGAGATGCAAAACTCATTAAAACAGATGGGCGAGGAAATCTCTGATAAATTTATTATTACTAAAGTATTGATGTCATTGCCTGACGAATACAAGCATTTTGTGTCTGCATGGGAGTCTGCACCTGATGACAAGCAGACCATTGACAACTTGGTGGCCAGATTATTAATAGAAGAAGAGAGGCTGAAAGTAAAAAGTGAGGAGTCTCAGCAACCTTCATCCTCAGTGTTCATTGTGAAAAATAAAAAACAAACAAAGTGTTATAAGTGTGGCAAAATTGGACACTATCAGAGTGAGTGCAGATACATTAAAACACAGCAGTGAAGAAAATGTAAACAATAATAACTGTTTCTATTGTGGAAAGTTTGGACACTATAAGGCGCAGTGTAGGTTTAGGAAACAGAAAGCTAGTAAGAATGAGAACAAAACGAAGAGTAATGCATTTGTAGTGTCTAGATCGTCAAATGAACTGCATAAATCTAAGTGGTTAGTGGACACTGGTGCGAGTGAGCACATGTGTCGAGATCGCGCGTTGTTTACATCATTCACAAGTATTTCGGAACAATCAGTGATTGTCGGTAATGGTGCGATCATTAGTGCCCTCGGTTGTGGACAGGTGGCGGTACAAGTGTCAAACGGGACCGAATGGATTGATACGGTCATAGACAATGTTCTGTATGTTCCGGAATTAGAGAACAACCTGTTTTCAGTCAATCGTGCTACAGATAAAGGGTATGTCATGATAACTAATGACAGCTCATGCAAATTTTACAAATGTAACGAAGTGTGTGCAGTGGCGGAAAGAATTGGAGATTCGTATTATCTGGAATTACGGTATAAATATGAGTACGAGACTGCGAGCGCTGCAACACTTGTGCAGAATGACTTGAGTGAGTGGCACAACAAACTTGCGCATCAGAACTTTACTTACGTGAAAGATGTCCTGCAAAAACATAATGTTAATGTGAAGCAAACTACTAAACCTGAGTGTGAAAGTTGTTTACTTGGAAAGATACATCGGCTACCATTCAGCAAGAGTGAATATATGAGTACAAGAACCTGTTAGTTAATCCATGCTGATACTTGTGGACCAATGGAAGAAGCATCTGTTGGCGGGTCGAGATATTTTGTCATACTGAAGGATGACTATTCTAATTACAGGAATGTGTACTTTGTCAAAACAAAGGACGAGATTAAACATTGCATTGAGAATTTCATTAATAAGGCTGAAAACATAACTGGAAACCGAGTGAAGTGGTTTAAAAGTGATAACGGTCTAGAATTCGTGAACAAGGAAGTGAAGGAAATGTTCTCAAAACGTGGAATAACACACCAAACAACAGTTTCTTATACACCCGAGCAGAACGGGAAAGTTGAGACAGAAATGCGTACTTTGGTGGAGGCAGCACGTACAATGTTACATGCAGTAAACTTTCCAAAGAAACTGTGGGCGGAAGCGATTAATACAGCAGTATTCGTCTTGAACAGAACTGGGAAAAGTCATAAAAATGGAAGGTCTCCATTTGAAGTATGGACAAATAAAACATTTGACATTCACTATTTGAAAGTCTTTGGCACTGAAGTATATGTTCACATTCCAAAAGAAAAAATGAAGAAATGGGACAAGAAAGCCGAAAAAGAATTTATGGTGGGCTATGAAGAAAATGTGAAAGGGTACAGAATTTATTTTCAACAAACAAACACAGTGGATACAAAGAGAGATGTTGTATTCTTAAACCGAGAGGGTAAGCAGGAGAAACTTCAAGTGAAGGAAGGTACAGAAAATGAATCTACGGCATCAATAAATCTGGAAGATATTGTGGAAAATAGTAACCCTGACACAGATGTGAATGAGCTTACTAATAACTCAGATGAAACAATGGAGGTGACTCATACTAGTAGTGTTGAAGAAAATGGGTCAGGAGATGACTGTGACAGTGAGTATTTACCATGCAGTGATGAGGAATGCCTATTGGAAGAAAGTGGTTCACCTATAGAAGAAAGAGGCAGACGGGTAAGGAAACAAACATCTTTCTATAAATGTAATAATGTGCAGTTGGATGAGAGTGAGTGTGAACCTGTTACATACACTGAGGCTATGAGCAGAAGTGATGCGAGTAAGTGGAGTCAAGCTATTGCAAGGGAATTACAGACTTTGAAGGACAATAACACTTGGGATTTTTGTGACTTACCTGCTAATGTGAAAATAGTTAGCAGTAAATGGATGTTTAAGATTAAAAGTGTAAATAATGTTTTACAATATAAAGCAAGGTTAGTTGCTAGAGGGTTTGAGCAACAGGATTTATTTGATTTGAGTGATATTTATGCTCCGGTCGCAAAGTTGTCCACATTTAGATTATTTGTAGCAGTGGCAACAAAATTAAATGTGCCTATTTACCAAATGGACGTTACGGGGGCCTTCTTGTATGGGGAGATAAAAGAAGAAGTGTATGTAAGTTTACCCGAAGGGGCTTATTCAGGAAATAGCAATATAGTAAAATTAAACAAGTCATTATATGGACTGAAAAACTCTCCTAAGTGTTGGAACCAAAAATTTAATACTGTAATAACAAAAGAAGGTTTTGTTAGGTCAAAGTGTGACGCCTGTTTGTATACAAAGCGTAATGGCACAGAGAAAATTTTTGTATTAATTTATGTAGACGATTTGTTAATATTTGGTACAGATGAAAATGAGATTGCTAAACTAAAAACTGTATTAAAAAGGGAATTTAAGATGAAAGATCTCGGATTAATTTCAGATTTCTTAGGAATTAATGTAAAATAGAATCTGCAAAGTGGGACACCTGTACTATCACAGAAAAAATATTTAGAAAATGTAATTCATAGATTTAATATGGATAGCTGCAAACCAATGATGACCCCTATGGATCAAAATTTTAACAGTAAGATATTTGACTCCGATGTGAAGTGTGATAAAAACATTGAAGGAATCTGTAGGCGAATAATTGGCTGTCTTATGTATGCTGTTTCAGGCAGTAGGCCTGTAAAGTATACCATTAATTATAATTTGGTATATAAATGTAATGATACAATGTTGCAAGGGCTTTTGTGATGCTGATTGGGGGGGCGACCAGAGAGATAGGAAGTCTACTTCTGGGTACTTGTTTACTTTTGCAAGTTGCTTAATAGTATGGTTGTGCAAGATAGCACATCCTTTTTATAATTAATGTTTTTTGTCTATGATTTTTATACCTTTTTATGGTGTTTTTTTTCCTTTCGCTCTGACATTGATTATTATATTTTTGTTGTTCATCAGAAACCAGTGCCTTTTACTTTTAGTGCGTAATATAGTGGTCATTTTACCGTGAAGTAAGATGGAAACACGTGGTAAACGCGCAAAAGCGCTTTGTGCGGGAGACGGTGCGACGGTTGAAGCGGGGAAGACCGCCCCGTCCGCGCAACAGATCGAGGGCTCGCCCCCTCACGCTACGCCCTCGGTCGCGGACGCACCGCCGGCACCTTCCCGCCCGTCCAGCGCCGCCACCTCACGATCCTCCGCCACCATCGTGGCGCGCCAGCTAGCGGCACAGGCGCTACATGCGCGCCGTCTGGCTGATATGGAAAAGCAGAGCGAGCGTCAGGCTGCAGAGCTTGAGCGCCAAGTCGCAGAGCGCGAGCTTAACCGAGAGCGACACGTCGCAAAGCTTCAACTGCAAGCTGAGCTTGCCGCCATAGAAGTGGGCGCTAGCCAGCGCGGTAGCCATGGCACGCGTAGTTGTGCCAGTGTACAGGAATGGGTTGATAACGTAGTTAATGTTGACCCTAATGAGCGAGAGTTACTAAGTACTAACCCACCTTTCAGATACGTCGATACTACGGCCCGGTGCGAACCACTGGGCATGAGAGCACCGCTCGCGCCTGGCGTCGTTGCGGATAAGACCTCTCACGTACATAATCGCCCTGAAGACGGAGGAGTGACGCGCTTAGTCAACACACTCGAGGCATTATTAACAAAGGTTCAACCCCAACCCCATGTAACAAAGGCAGATGTTCTGCCAATTTTTGACGGCAAGTCCTATTTGGATTGGTTAGGTTTCAAAAGAGTATATGAAAATTCAGCTCAAAGTTTTTCAGCGGTCGATAATTTAGCTCGAATATCGTGCGCCCTACGTGGGGCGGCGCGCGACGCCGTAGCAGGGTTGCTGGCGGCGGCTCGCGCGCCCGATGCGGTGATGGTGGCGCTTGACGCGCGCTTCGGCCGCCCCGAGCTCGTGGTGATGCATGAAGTGGCGGCGGTACGTGCGCTGCCTAAGGTAAGCTACGAAAGCAAAGACTTAGTTATTTTTGCCGGCCGTATACGCAACTGCGTCGAAGTGATCCGTCTGTTAAACCAGCCGGACCACTTACGATCGCCCGAGCTCTTTCAAGCATTGTGGAGCAAGTTGCCTCCACTGTTACGACCACGATGGCTAGATTATGCTCATTCGTGCAATGGTTCGCTATCGAAAATAGAAATGTTTGCGGATTTCCTCTCCCACGAAGTAGACTTGCAGTGTAGGTTTGGTGGAGCGTTTGATTGTTTGCCTTCCAATCCTACACGGCCGAATGGGGGTTACAGGGATAAAGTAAACATTATCGCCGAAAATAACCATCACAATAATCATAACATTCCTTCGCCAACAGAAACGCCTTCAATTTCTAACAATAATTGTTCGCTATGTAAACAAACTCATGAATTGAGCGATTGTCATAAATTCGTCAATATGACACTGAATGATAGGTGGCAATTTATTAAGAAAAATAAAATATGTCATAGGTGTTTAAAGAAGGGTTGGCATAAAAATAAAACTTCTTGTTTGAAAAAAGTTTGTAGTGTAGAAGGTTGCGACATGCGTCATCATGTTTTGTTGCATGGGTCAAAGTTTGAGCGCGCTGTCGCCACACACGTCGACGTGGAAGAGGACGACGACGAGCCCGCGCCATCGACGTGTAGCGAATCCTCGGCCGGATGCTGCGGCGCGCCCGCGGCAGCGCCGTCTGTCGACCATGAAGTCCTGACGCACGCGACTTCCTTGTCATCTGCGGAACTTTCTCTTCGACCGTTATTAAAAATAGTTGCCGTAACCGTATCGGGACCATCCGGATCTGTTAATACGTATGCTTTGCTTGATGATGGCTCCACGGCCACGTTTATAGACTCTGAGATTTCAACTCAAATTGGCTGCAAGGGGCCAGAAAAACAAATCCATTTAGACTGTGTAGGTGGTCTAGGAAAAGACGTCAATATTCAATATGTTGATTTCACTATACAGGGTCGTCACTCATCTGAAATTCACACTGTTAAGAGAGCTAGGTCTATCAGCGGTCTAGGTGCTGCGCGACAGTCTGCGCACCACGACAGCGTGCGTAAATACCCGTACCTGGCGGATATTGCTAGTGAATTTTGTTACGAGGACGTTAAACCTACAATTATTATAGGTATTGATAACTGGCATCTGTCTTGCGCAAAAACCACGCGCAAGGGAACCAAGACACAACCTGTAGCCATTTTAACTCCTTTGGGATGGGTTTTGTTTGGTTTCGGTTGCAGCAAAACTAAACGGATTGATTTTGTCAACCATACCACGCTTATCGAGCCTGACGTAGAGAATGATACCTTTTTATTAGAGAACCTGGTTAGGGAGCAGTTTAAAATTGATTCAATCGGTATCTCAAAAAAGGAAGCCCGTAGTACCGACGACAAACGCGCTGTGCAAGTTGTCGAGCGCACGGCGCGCCGGCTGTCAGGTGGTCGTTTTGAAGTAGGCTTGCTGTGGAAAGCTGACAACCTGAATATGCCTGATAGCTACAAGTTAGCTTTATCTAGATTTCTAAGTTTAGAGAAAAAAATGATAAAAGATCAACGCTACGCCGAACGCTATCGACGAAATATACATGACATGTTGGCAAAAGGTTATGCCGAGCCATGTATAGCTCGTCCCAGCTTAGATTCTCCTCTGTGGTATCTGCCTCATTTTGGCGTGACAAATCCCAATAAACCCAATAAACTACGAACGGTACATGACGCGGCTGCAAGGTCACATGGTGTGTCATTAAACTCGATGTTATTAACAGGTCCAGATCTTTTGCAACCATTATTAGGAGTTTTAATGCGGTTTCGGGAAGGTAAGGTCGCACTGACGGCTGATATTCGTGAAATGTTCCCTCAAATCAAAATTATACAAAAGGACAGGGACGCGCAAAGATTTTTGTGGCGTGACACACCAAATGAGCAAATTAAGACATACCGTATGTCGTCCATGATCTTCGGCGCTGCCTCCAGCCCTTTTACTGCCATATATATAAAAAATAAAAACGCAATGGAATGGCAGGACTCTTATCCGGACGCAGCCAGAGTAATTATTTATGATCATTACATGGATGACTGCATAACGAGCTTAAATAATGTTAACGAAGCTGCCAAACTCGCCGCTGATGTTTATGCCGTTCATTCCAACGCTGGCTTTGAGATGCGGGGTTGGACATCGAATAATCCCTTGGCGCTCTCCTTGTTGCCAAAAGAATCCCTGCTAAACGTTCCAATAGCAAAAGATGTTAAAATGTCGATTTAGGTCGCATTACCACACCTGTTCGTACACTCGGCCTTATCTGGCAACCCTCTTGCGATATGATTGGTTTCAATACAGGAGTCAATAAACAAGGTGTGTTGCCAGAGAATCTGACTAAACGTGAGGTGCTTGTCCATGTAATGCGAATCTATGACCCGCTCGGGATTCTTGCGCCAATTGTTGTAAGAGGTCGCATCATGTTCCAAGAGGCGTGGCGTAAGGGTCTTGAATGGGACGACGAGCTCTCTCGAGATGACAGTGCTGCGTGGAAGCTGTGGTTTCAGGATTTAGTCTCGGTTTCCAGTCTACGCATACCACGGTGCTATAACTTGAGTGAGCTCGAGGTAGTAGGATGCGAACTTCATTTGTTTTCGGACGCGAGTGAGTCTGCGTTTGCCGCTGTGGCATATTGGCGCTTTCTGTATGAAAATGGTGAAGTGAGACTCTCTCTCATCTGCAGCAAGGTTCGCGTTTCACCACTTAGGCCTGTCTCAATTCCCCGTTTAGAACTCCAGGGCGCTTTGATGGCTGCGCGTCTTGCGACGTCGATATGCGAGGCCCACCGTCTGAAGCCTACGAAACGCGTCTTCTGGTGTGACTCAATGACGGCTTTGGGTTGGCTACGTAGCGACGCTCGCACTTTTAAGCCATTTGTGTCTCATAGAGTCGGTGAGATACTAGAGCTCACGGGTGTCAGTGAGTGGCGCTGGGTTCCCAGTGACCTAAATGTAGCCGATGACGCAACTCGGGTCAAACGCTGCGTGCTGTCTCTAGAATCTCGCTGGATCTCAGGTCCTGCTTTCCTTCTTTCTTCAGACTGGCCCGCTGAGCCTCAGGTTGATGTCAGCGGACTAGGACGCGAAGAATATAAGCACAACATTCATCTCATCACCGATATTCATTTGCCTGCACCAGTCTCTGCAAACCCGACCCGCTTTAGTACGTGGTTGAGAATGGTGCGAGCAACTGCAACTGCACATCGATTCATTACATCACTGCGTATACGCATACGCAGTGATGTAATGAATCGATGTGCAGTCTACGTAGACGAGTTCCCGATTGTAACTTAACTCGTCTCGAAGGTAGTTTGTGTACCTTCAATCCAACTTGCACATCCTCTCCTGCTATTCCCAATAGAACAATGAAACTAACTGCGACTGATATACGCCTTGCCGAAACCCACATCCTACGCCAGAGCCAGCTAGATTGCTTTAAAGAAGACATACTATGCATCAAGAACCAAAAACAATTGCCTCGTAGTAGTCGCCTGCTCAAACTGTCACCCTTTATTGATAATGATAACCAACTACGGATGTCCACTCGTATAGTCGCCACACCGGGTGTTGCTGAGGAAACTAAGCGTCCATTGATTTTAGATGGAAAGCATCCAGCAGTACGCCTTTTGATCACCAAATACGCCGAAGGCTGCCCATAGAAACTCGGGATTAGTAATGAACGAGCTGCAGCAAAAATACTGGATAATAGGCCTTAGAAATACTGTGCGATCTGTGGCCCATAACTGTCAGCTTTGTAAGCTTAATCGAGCCAGAACCTTTCAACCGCCCATGGGAGATCTGCCCGAGGCCCGCTTGGAGCACCACCGAAGACCATTTTCATTCGTTGGGCTTGACTATTTTGGACCCCTACACGTGTCAATTGGCCGAAGACGAGAGAAACGCTACGTGGCCTTATTTACCTGCCTGGTCGTTCGTGCCGTACACCTTGAGGTGGTGCACAGTTTATCGACGGATGCGGCCATTATGGGCTTACGGCGCTTCATCGCACGTCGGGGGACGCCTGTTGAAATCTGGTCGGATAATGGGACTGCTTTCGTTGGAGCCAGCAGAGAATTGAAAGCCCTCTACGGTGATGCTGTGGAGAATTGCGCTGCCAACGAATCTATTAACTGGCGTTTCATACCCCCTTCAGCACCGTTCATGGGAGGCGCTTGGGAAAGACTTGTGCGAAGCATCAAAGAAGCGTTGAAAGTGACTCTCCATGAACGAGCTCCCTCGGATGAGGTTTTGAGCACTTTGCTAGCGGAGGCCGAGGCTTTAGTGAATTCGCGCCCCCTCACACATGTTTCACTAGATTCAGACACTGACCAGGCCTTGACACCATGCCACTTTCTTTTCGGGGCATCGTCCGGACGTCCTATTCCTGCTTCTCTTAATGATTCCGACCTTCTGAGCAGAAGCAAGTGGCGACGAGCAGTGAGACTGGCGGACCATTTCTGGCAACGTTGGATTACAGAATACCTACCTATTTTAGCACCCAGAAGGGGAGAAGGCTCTGTACCAATCATTGCCAAAGGAGACGTGGTCTTCGTCTGTGACTCAAATTTACTACGAGGCACATGGCCCAGAGGCCGTATCACTGCGCTGTATCCCGGCAGAGATGGAATTGTCCGAGTAGCTGATGTTGAAACTGCTGCTGGCACCTTGCGACGACCACTCAAAAAGCTGGCTAAGATTGCCGTTCAATAAAAAAGGGGAGAATGTGCAAGATAGCACATCCTTTTTATAATTTATGTTTTTTGTCTATGATTTTTATACCTTTTTATGGTGTTTTTTTTCCTTTCGCTCTGACATTGATTATTATATTTTTGTTGTTCATCAGAAACCAGTGCCTTTTACTTTTAGTGCGTAATAATGGTGTTCAAAGAAACAATCATCTGTAAGTCTGTCTTCAACAGAAGCTGAATATGTTTCGATGAGTATGGCTGCCAGTGAAGCAATGTGGCTGGTTAATTTGTTACATGACTTTGATTTTCAAAATGTCTGTCCAGTCAATTTATTTTGTGACAATCAGTCAGCAATATTGAATGCAAACACCGAGTCTGTGAAACGCTTGAAACATGTGGATATCAGATACCACTTTGTTAAAGATTTAATCAACAATAATAAGATTTGCCTAAAGTACATATCCACTTCGAAGCAACCAGCAGATATGTTAACAAAATCTCTAAGCAAAGAATCAATTGTAAAGTTCTTGAAACAATGTGGTGTAGGAGATGTAATAATTTAGTCTGTGTTATATATATATATATATATATATATTTTTTTTTTTTTTTTTAAAGCATAAATATTGTTTTGTTGCTAATTGTATGGCATTGAGAGGGGGTGTTAAATATGTGCAATACTCATACAAATGGTTGGCAATACTTGTATTGTCTCTGCTAAAAGTTGGTATTATAGTATTTTTTTGTCTATGCTCACTTCCGTTAATACTTTTGCTTTTTGTGAAAACTATGTATGTGACGTGTGAGAAAATAAAACAGCTTGATAATTATAAAAACTCTGCATTTCATTAGAAATAACATCAACTGCCGCTCTATAATCTGGTAGTGCCAAGATCCATTACTTGGAGGTCATAACTTTAGATCAATATTTCTCCCAACCGAAAAAAGATATATTTTTGGACACAAGAGGTTACTGCAGATGCTCAATACTTATAAGTACCTAATGCAGCAGTTCAACGATATCGTAACTGCTGTCAATATGTATTTGTTTTATAAAATGCATGCCTGTAAAATTAAAGAAAATATGGCCAACTACTCGTTTAAGTAGACTTAATTTTTAAACCTTAATTTGGTCTAAGCTTTATAAAAACAGACCTTAGTTATCCAATTTGACTTCAAGGTGTCTCTCAGCTTGATGCGCGTGGAACAGAGTGAGAGAAACACGTTGAAGCCAATTTGGAGTGTAAAATTAGTTATCCAATTTGACTTCAAGGTGTCTCTCAGCTTGATGCGCGTGGAACAGAGTGAGAGAAACACGTTGAAGCCAATTTGGAATGTAAAATGTATGTGTCAGGTTGAGCCCAGGTCAAGATAACAATGAGCTGGCTAAAGTATTTCACGGTAAATAGGAGACATTTTTTGAGTCAGAAGATTTCTTCTCATAATACCGCTTACAATTTTTATGTTTGGTTCGGATGAAATAACTACGTTAAAATAATAACGAGAAGCCTTGGTCTAATTAACGATGCTTGTAATAAAAGAGAATTACAGCTCTCTTATTCGTTTTTTAGACTATTTATTTTATTTTATTACAGTCGACGATGTGCTTAATTAACGTACAATAATATCAACGTACACTCTCTTTAATTAGTGATTTTCCTTAAGATCTTATGTTTTCCTAGATATTTATATTATAAAGATATTTCATCACTAATTTTAAACTCAATATTATCACTAATTTTAAATCAACAATATTAACATACATGGTAAATACCCCGTGTTGAACAGTAATTCTTGTGTTAGTGACGAGGTTAGCTTGAAACCGTATATCACTAATTTTAATTTCATAACTTTCATAAGACATCCTTAGTACATCGATTATAACTTTCAAATGGCCTTAACTTTGTAAAATAATCAAAAGGTACTCGTAGTATTTATTCTCGAGACTCGTTATGTTATCAGTCCGGCGTGCGTAGCCGATGAAGACGGGCGCGCCCATTGTGCAAATAATTTATTATAAGTGCGAATAAGTGTCTCGTACGACTGGTAGTAGTGATACTGAATGTGTCTGCGCAAATAATCTGACTATCCTTGTCATACCTACCGGTCAGGACCGTAAGGTGCTCCCCTAGCGGGTTTCGAGAGTGAGACAAACACCGCCTACGAGTGCTACGCCGCTGCTACGGAAAGCGTAGCAGATCTAAGTACTCAATTGCATCTGGGAACCGGCTTTGCCGCTCGGTTATTATCAGTGGATCCCAAACTGTACGTCGCAACGCTTAATCAATTCGCAAAATGGCTATATGTGGAAGGTGTGGTGAAGAGGTATCTGACCCTATCAAATGCACAGCTTGTCTTCTGAGCTTTGACTACGCTTGCTCTGGGATAACGGAAACAGGCTTTCGTAAATTGGGTGACCGCCAAGCCACATGGCGTTGTGCCGGCTGCAAAAATACTCAAAAACCAAGCCTTAGTCTGCTGCCTGCTCCCGTGGCTACTGCTGTTGGGTCCGAATCCACACCCCTGACGCTGCATGACGTGATGTCTGAAATCCACAAAATTTCGGCCCAATTGGCTCCCTTATCGACAGTTGTTGCTGATATCCAAGCTATTAAATCTGATGTTGCCGAACTTAAAAGGTCGAACTCTAATACCTCCAGGAAATTATCCCAGTTCGAAGAGCGCCTCAAAAACGTTGAGGCTTCTCATGACGACGGCGCACTCAAGACTCGGATAACTAGCCTCGAGGTTGAGCTCAACGAGAAAGATCAATGGCTCCGCTCAAACAATGTAGAATTAAAAGGTGTACCCCAGAAGAACAACGAAAATCTCTTTGAGATTTTGCAAAAGATTGGTACTAAGGTGTCTTATACAGTGCCCAAAACCAGCGTGAATTATATAACTCGAATACCTTCACGTGGTGAAAATTCATCTAGGCAAAAATCTATTATAGTATCGTTCACAAATAGATATACAAAAGAGGATTTTATCGCCGCGTCTCGAATCTGCAAGACCATCACCCTTGAAGATATCGGCTTTCAGGGCGCTGGCAGGGTCTATGTAAACGATCATCTGACGGTCAAGAATAAGATGCTCCTGAACAAGACTAAGGCCGTGGCAAAGGAGAAAAATTTTCAGTATGTGTGGGTGAAGCACGGGAAGATTCACATTCGGAAAACCGACTCTTCACCAGTATTGCAAGTGAGAACGGAAGAAGAACTCTTGAAACTACATTGAATTCGTGCACCCTGTCAGCTTACAAGTACGGTCATAACCAACTCCCCGCCTTACGACGTGACCCTGTTGCCTACAGTTTGAGCGTCACTGGTCTAGCTCGTTTCATTGTGGCCGACCGTCCGTGTCCGTGGAATGTTGCGTTTGCCAGCTATCTACTACGAATATTATCTATTACTATGGACGTGTTTTTGCCTATGCTTAATTCTATAACGATCGGATGTAATTGTAAACTTATTATTTGCTTTCAGCTACAGATTGATGAGATTACCTACTTATTTCAGTGTTACTTTTTGCGAAGTGCCTACTTATTAATACTAATTAAATCTACGATCTATAATTATTTAACTACTATGCTATTGCATTGCCGCGACGTTCGCTACTTGTCTTAGTGTTTACCACCAAAATGTGAGGGGACTCAGGACTAAAACTGACATATTCCGCAGAAATTTGCGTATGAGTGATTATGATGTTATCACACTAACCGAATCATGGCTATGTGAGGGCATCCGGGATGACGAACTTTTTGACGAACGTTATTGTGTGTGGCGTCGTGACCGTGATTATAATTCGACACAGCAATCTCGCGGGGGCGGCGTGATTATTGCAGTTAAACGTGGTATCTTGGCCGCGAATGTACCAGACTGGCAATCGTCAGCCGAGGATATGTGGGTATCTTTAACATTACGTTGCCCTCGTAGTAAGTTAACGTTCAAACTAAATATTTGCACTATTTATTTATGCACCGAAAAAATGGGCAACTCTTTTGTTGATCAATTAGGTAATTTCTGCGATCAGGTTGAGTCGATAGTAAACAACAATCAGGATGACAAATTTCTCATACTTGGAGATTTTAACATGAGTTGCATAGAGTGGTCGGAGTCCGAATCTGGTTTGCAACCATCGAATGCCTCCGGTGATCATATAAGTAATTTTCTGGATACCTTTAGTTTTTGTAATCTGCAGCAATATTGTTCAATTAAAAATGTTCATGGGGGTATTCTTGATTTAGTATTCTCAAATGATTATGTTTCGGTATCACCCTGTATCGACCCTTTTGTTCCTGAAGACCCGTTCCATAAAGCCTTATGCATAACTGTGCCTTTTGTTGAACTCGAACAACTTACTACTGCTAAACGCACCATATTCGCTTTTTACCGCGCTGATTATTCCTCGATTAACAGAGATTTACTTGCTTGTGACTGGTCCGTGGTCCTTGGCTCAGGCGACGTTGAAGAGGCGGTCAATTATTTCTACAAAATTATATATGAGTTGCGAGATAAGTACGTGCCTACAAAAAAAGGCAGTAATGCTAATTATCCACATTGGTTCAGTCGCGGGCTAATAAGGGCGATAAAGGAGAAGTATAAGTATTTTAAAAAGTTTAAGACCTACAAAAACCTTTCTGACAAATATACCTTTGAATTACTTAGAGATAGGGTTAAGTTACTCGAGCAAGAGTGCTTTTCGAATTACATTAATCATGTAGAAGACTCGCTAAAAACTAATCCGCGTTATTTTTGGTCTTTTCTGAAAAACAACAGTAAAGGTGCTTCTTTTCCTGCTTCAATGACTTACTCTGGCTTAACATCGAACACTGGTGAAGGCATTAGCAAATTATTTAGTGACTATTTCCATTCTACTTTCCTAACTAATAATGTTCCTGCTGGATCTCATCCCCTGGACGAGCCAGCAACTTCTGTTATTGCCGACATCGCGTCCATCGAAGTCCAGCCTGATCAAATTGCGAAACTTCTCAAAAATCTCGACCTTAGCAAATCTGCTGGGCCTGATTATCTTCCTGCTGTGTTCCTTGTAAATTGCTCTGAAAGTATGTCGAAACCGCTGGCTATACTTTTTAATAGGTCACTTTCTGAGGGAGTCATGCCGCGCTTGTGGAAATCCGCCTTCGTTTGTCCTATCCATAAGAAAGGCAATAGAAGCAATGTTGTGAATTATCGCCCGATATCTAAGTTGTGTCTTATAGCCAAGGTACTTGAGCGCGTCGTTTACAACCAGGTCTATGCTTCTCTCAGGCAAGTATTCTGTCCCTATCAACACGGTTTTCTTAAACAAAGATCTACTGATTCTAATCTTATTCTATTTAACGATTACCTGTCACGTAACCTGGATAGTGGTCATCAAGTCGATGCTATATACACAGATTACAGCAAGGCGTTTGACCGCATCGACCACATTCTGTTATTACAAAAACTTTTATCGGTAGGTATAAGAGGTGACCTCTTTTGATGGTTCTCCTCCTATGTTTTGAACAGGTCTCAAGCGGTTGTTCTGAACGGATTTACATCACCTTGGGTGGAAATCCCTTCAGGAGTTCCCCAAGGATCTTTACTAGGACCATTACTATTCGTCATATTTATACACGATATTTCCGTGTGCTTCAAACACTCGAACATTCTCTTATTTGCCGACGATATGAAAGTCTACCGGACAGTTAATGACACTCTAGACTCTACTTACCTCCAAGAAGACCTTTTTAGACTTGATCGATATTGCGCTGACAATAAACTAGATGTAAATGTGTCCAAATGTTCTACCATTTCCTTTACTCGCAAGCGTAATGTCATTAACTCAAACTATTTATTAAAAAATGTGGTTATTTCTAAGTGTAGTGAAATAAGGGACTTAGGTGTCATAATGGACAATAAGCTGATCTTCGATCGGCATGTTGATTCAATAGTCAACAAAGCCTTTAAGGCACTCGGTTTTGTTATACGATCATGTAAGAATCTTAAAAGATTAAAATCAATTAAAATTGTTTACTGCGCATTTGTAAGAAGTCATCTGGAATACGCGTCACAGGTTTGGAACCCGTGTTATGACATCTATAATTCTAAAATCGAAAGAATTCAGAAAAAGTTTATTCGTTTTCTGAGTTACAAATTCAAAATTCCTAAACAAAGTTATACTAAGCAATGTGTCAAACTCCACTTGCTACCTCTCCACATCCGGCGTAATATCTCTGACGTTATTTATATTATGAAAATTGCTCAGAGTCATGTAGACTGTCCTGATCTGCTAGCGAACTTGAGGTTCTCAGTCCCCTCACGCCTATCCTCTCGCAATAAATTAACGCTACATGTTCCCTTCGCTCACAGTAATTATAGAAAAAATTCCTTTTTTCTAAGAGCTGCTCGGTCTTTTAATCAGCTGTGTAAACGTCACGGTCTCATCGATCTGTTTTGTGATAGCCTTAGTTCAACACGCAAACTAATGAGTCAAGATTTCTTTCTTTGTTAATACTTTGTTATGATTATATCTTGTTCCTAATCATTGATCTTCTCGTTCACTGTTACACTGTTCGAATTCATTCTTGCTGTTAGCAACACAATCATTTTTTTTTGTTAATAATTACTTTTAGTGCTTCCGCATGCTACGTATTTTATGCATTTTCTACATGTGAAAACTTGTAATTGGCTCACTGTTTTTGTATCATCACCAATTTTGTTATTTTAGCTGTAAGTTTTCCTTTGAAATAAAATAAAATAAAATAAAAAATTATTATTCGCTACGTGGCAGAAGTCTTACTAATAGTGATAATTTTCCCAACTTTTTCCCTACTTCGTAATTAGTAGATAAGCGTATTGGTATCATCTTTAGTAACGTATTCAAAACCGTTGCAACTTACTTTAGTAGACACACATGTTTATAATTTATTTAGAGAGCAAACTCACATATGTAAGAAGGAAAATTTACAGTTTCATTATTCCTAAAACATGCATCTAAGTCCTAAACACCAATAATGTAACGAAATGCCTCGCTACCAGTGTTGTTGCAAATGTTGCAGCTTAGTATTCTCGTATACAAATGGATGGATTGCAATGCGAGGATGTTTTATGCATGTGCCGTGGATCATGCGTGATGACACAATTGCGACTCATGCTCATTACGAAGCTATTTATGTGTACGCGGTTAACAATCCAGGCTCTCAATTCCATCCACCTCTTTTACATTCCAATCGCATATGAATATTTTTCATTCAAATCTTATAAATAAGATCAACACGCGTGAGGTCACAATAATTACTATGTTAATTAATTTGTAGGAGCTTCATCGAAAACTGCTAGCGACGAGCTACCTTTGTCCCATTATTTTTCTTTCTGTGTTTCTGTGCTCTAATAATAAATTGTAGTTGGTATTATTATAGACTTTTTATCATCTCTAAAACTGGGTCGAGTGGCACCATCAATTGACAAGTATCCAATTGTAGATACCTTATTTAGCAATTAAAATAACAAAATAAGCAGTAGGTAAATAGTTACAAGTGGGAAAGGATAAATTATCCGTCATTTCCTATCAAGGGACGTAAGAAAGAGCATAGTGCCACAACTTGTCACTTGCAAGTTACCTCCACTTATAGGATAGTCAGAACTATTGAAAATATGTACAATACCTGACTATAAGTAGGCGACTTAGGATCAACGTCGACCGTGGCCAAATAGTCCTCTTTAGTCTTGTCGGGTTGGACACAGACGACGTACAGGATTTCCTCGCGTGGTCCATTTCTGAACGCCTCCAGCGGTGACGCGTAACCAGGACCTTTACCTATAAATAATTTTATAATGCATCTGCTCAGAAAGTACATCTTTTTGGTGGTCAACATGGGTATAGAAAGTATTGCTTTGACACACGCGTGGGGGAAAGTATTTTTTTTTCATAAAAAATATTTTACAGTACATATGGTGCTACTTTACCGGGCGAGTGCGGTAATCAGCAGATTACGTGCATATGTCGAAAGTTTAAAGAGCCATATGTACTGTAAAACGTTGTACGATACACGAGCGAATAGGTAATTCACAACTCGTGTCGATTTAAAACACTCCCTTCGGCTGTGTTTTAATTTATCACCACGCGTTGCGAATTTCCTATTCTCTGCACTTGTATCGTAATGTACTATTTTCACACGCGTGCAGGAATGAATTCTAAAATCGCTTTGTGCAAAATAAAATGTTACGGAAAATAAAAAAAGCAAATTGCTTTTCTTTAACTTCAATTGTGTAGAAATATTGAAATAACTCACGTAACAAAGTTTTAGTATTAATTAGCACAAAAATAATATTAAAAGATAATTCATACTCTTTTTACACCGAATTTTGATTACACCTAAATTCATCACGTCTATTTTGGACCGATTATTTTTCTGCATACTGGCCTGCAGCAGCCAGCAGCGGCACTTTGTGTAAACCGCCTTTTCACAAAGAGGTTCGATACGTTGAATGATATTATAATGAATGTAATATCACTTTATTTTTATAGAAAAACCCCTTTATAGAAAAACCCCTGAGTTTCAGACATATTAAAATATAATGAAACGGTCACACTCACGTCTTTAACATATCGAGCGACATTCGACCTTAAAGACGTGAGTGACCCGTTTCATTATATTTTATATCACTTTAAATTACTTTATTTTTTCTTCAGATAACAAGTTGGCAATAAATTTTGATATATTTACATTTTTAATTACATAGACCGTGTTAGTATTTTTGTAAATTTTTGGCTGTTTGAGCAAAACCTTTACCTTTAAAAAGTGCTTATATGCGGCCCGGTTCTCACCGCCCCGCTATTGACCGAGTGAAACGAAGGTCTCCGTTCCTTTGGTAAAAATGCTTTCGTATGCCCGGGCGGCGGATGGCGGGTTTCCAGATTTCCTGCTGTTTTCCACAGGTCGCATTTCTCAAGCGATCCTCGCGAAATTTTGTGAGCAGTTTGGATTCTTATATAGATTTTGACGTGATAACGTCTTTAAAATCGTTTTAGTCGGGTGACATGTTCAGAAACTTGTGTCACACCAAAACCTCACGAGCGCGATCGCAGGTATAAGTGAAGTGCCAGTGAAGTAAGACGTTATCACGTAAACATCTCGATCGTAAACCTACTTTTTTTTCTGTCAAAACAATTCATGGAAATTTTGAAATTTGACAATAAAACATTAGCGAGGTTTACAGTTCACAGTGGCTCTGTTCTAATTGACCGGGTGAAACGAAGGCCTCCGTTTCAGCTTCGGTAAAATGCATTCGTATATCCGGATTAATGGATTTCCGGCTGCTTTCCTCTACAGGTCGCATTTCTCAACCGAGTTTCGTGAAATTTTGTGAGCAGGTTTGATATTTTATAGACCTTTTTTGTTAGTTCAGTCTTTCGAAATTTAAAAAAAGTTCATGAGGCCTTTTTCATCATCACTATTCACTATTAGGTGAAATCAAAATATTCTTGCAGCGTGTACCCAGTGACATTTGATCATTAAAATTTCCATAAGAGCTTTATAATTTTTTGTCAAATTTCTCTTTTTAATATCTTATCTGTACCTTTGTAGTTCTAATTTGGAGTTTGTGTTTGTGCGAGATAATTTGTTATACCTTTTTGCGAAGCGCCGCGGTTGGTCGGTTAACTTTGTAAAAAATATGGGTATTTCACCACAAGTTTGCATACTTCAAATATGTATATCGAATTTAGCGTGTTAAGATTTAAATAGATATTTTACGTAGGTAACAAAGCAGATTTAAGGATCGCATAGAAGCTTCGAACCTACAGGGTTTACTTCTGATCAGATGTCAATGCCAAATGTACATCCTTCATCGACATCATTTCTAACGTAGAAATTATCCAATAGGTATTTTTAACTTATATGTAGGGAAACCTGTATTTACTTAACTACTAACATGAGGAGAAATAAAATATATTGATGGACATATGTAAAGCGAGAGAAGTAAACAGTTGCAGCATTTTAAAGAAGTTAGGATTGACCATTGACCTACCGTTTGTATTCTGAAATAATGATCAATCATACAAATGTACAATTCCACTGTCGCACAATCCGCATAAAATAAAATGGCGTTGTTAACACCCCAAATTAAATCATCAATCATTTTATTATGTCGCAAAATACCTTTTCAGCTAATTAAGGGGAACGTGGGGATATTTGGCAAACAAACAATGTGCCATTGACGGAATTACAGGACAAAGGAGTAATTTATATGCAGGATACCTGACGCGATTAGTAAACTGTGGGGCCCGCCCTCGCTGCGCACCCTTGTTTATGCAATGGCAGAATAAACGTTTAGATGATATCAACTATTTATTGTGACTGACAGTTCTTTTTATGATAAAATAATGCGTTTATTGCCACAAATTGTGTTAAACTAACCTAACGTAAGACCAAGGAAACGAGATTTATCACGTCTATAATTTGTTATGGCATGAGAGAGAAAAGGAGCGAGATAGCAATAACGACGTGTACAGTACAATCAAACAAAAAGTCTTTTCTTGATGGTTTTGCCTTAGTCGAGGATTGGGAGACGAAAACATGGAGTGGTTTGATTCGTGGAAGAATAGGATGTGCTTGTGTTTACGAGTATTGAGAAAGTGTTTAAGGAATTCAACCTATGTTTAACTTGTTGCCAAATTTAGTTCATTGCTTAATTAAACACTCGAAATGTACATTCTTATCTACTCGTTTTCAATTACGAAATAAACTGTTTATCCAAAGTACAAATATCATATTTTAGCAGGTAATTGTGTATCTTTCGAGTGCTTTAATGAAATTAATTTTCTGGCAACAAATATTATTTAAATTATTTAAGTACTGTATTCCCTAAAAGCCCTCTGGTTGATGTTGGATCAAATATAATTCGAAATATTATTAAGGAAAATCGTGAATGAAAACTGTTAAAGCCAACAAATTACTCAGATTTTCACGCAAATACCAACTAAAAATACTTTTCATTTCTGCCCTCAAAGCCTGCCTTCAGTATTCATTTCCCTCGGGCTGTATTACAAAACCTCCACTTTCAAAGGTTCACTACAAAAATTTCTACATGGAAAATATTGTTAACTTCGTCTTTGAGCAGTCGGTCATAACTAAAAAGAAGTTTTTTTTTATCAAAACGTTGAGATTAAAGACGGTTTACAGCTTTGAAGTCATCTGAGGTCGCAAATAATAAATTACTACTGGTGAAATGTGGCTGACAGTTATCCTTATCCTCACTATAACCTTTGCCCGTTCGTTTATTACGCTTGCCGAGTCCACTGGGTTGCCATGATAAATAAGAATGGAATATGACTTGCTAATGATTCCGAAGTCGCTTTCCGTATATTTAATGTCCTATATTTGAAAATTAAATTTATTATTTTACATAGTAATGTCGCCCGTGGCTTGGGTATTTTTATTTTATTCAAGCTTCGTTTTCAGGTTTATTATTAGGTAGGTATACTTGTAGGAAGAAGGTGTAAATTATTTCAACTTTTTGCTGTATTATCAACATTGCCTGTACTGTTATTATGTTGTTATTAAAAATTCATAAAATGGATAACCAATGTTCGCATAACTTTTAAAACACCGGCCAAGTGCGCGTCGGACCACGCACAAAGAAGGGTTCCGTACCCACACCTTTATTATAGTAACATCATCTTGATTTTTTTCAGAATTTTTAACTTCATAGTTTGGAAACTAGCGTGGGGGGGACACACTTTTTACGACTTGGACGGCTAATATCTCACTAACAGTTGATTTAAATGGAAAAGGCTTTTTATAAACCTCTCATGCATTAAAAAAAAATGACGCCCCTGTTACATGTATGAGGTGCCCCCCCCCCCCAATTTCATATATTTTTCGTAATTTCGCATCATATTTCTATAGCGGTTCATAACATACACCTTCACACCAAATTTCATAATTGTAGTGGTGAAAGTCTCCGAGTCGGCTGTGACATACGGACGGACAGATGGACAGACATGACGAATCCATAAGGGTTCCGTTTTTTGCCGTTTGGCTACGGAACCCTAAAAATGTTTAAGTAATAACAATAGATATCATCCAAAAGTGGTCAGTTAGTGATGTGTGTTTTCATTTCCCTCTTCCTTGTCATGACGGGGTCTCTGGTAGTTTAGATATTCGTTGTAGGTAAATAGCTACTTACTGTCTATAGTAACGCCATAAGAAATGGTAACAAAATTGTCCCAAAGCTCAGAGACCTCAAATCTCTTCTTTTAATTTGCTTACCATGTATATATTTCAGTCATAATTAGGTTGCAAAGATACAGAGGTAATATTCATCTTATCAGGCCAATCATTCTCGTAGTCTATATTATTTATCTGAAAGAAAATTGTATCGAGCCCCAAGTGAACGAAGTTTTAAGTGCTCTTATTTTTTATTAAACAATGGATAGAACGATTCTGATCCATCTGAATACATTAAAATAAATTATTCAAACGTTTATGTCCCATCAATATTCTAATCACTATCGTCTGGAATTTCTACTAGGTACGTTTCAATCTATTACTCCCACCATTTCGAATAGGAGTAAAGTTGATTAGAAACTAAAATATTATATAAATAAATATATAGTATAGGGGTACTTAAGCTCCGTACATTCCTTTCATGGTTTGACATTAATGATACCCAGTTCTTAATTAATCTACGCTACGTATGCCTAATCTAACCTCAAATCATCCAATAAAGTCTACATTTTAGAAATTTAAGTGTTGAACTAAAACTGTACTTACAGCACGACATCGTTACTTATCACTTTATTCACGAATGGCACTGATATTTTATGTGGTAGTATTTATTTTGAAAAAGATAACGCGAACTATCGAACACCGACAACGAAGATAAACAACTCGTCTTTGAGTGCGCAAGTAAACAGAATGACAGAATGAGCATGCGCTTTATCGGTCCCGCTCCCACTCGTGCGCATAATATAACTGGTACTGTTAGCGATAATACTGGTCAAACAACTTTTGTTGCTATTTCATTTACGAGTATTCGAGAATAGGTGAAAAAGTGATAGCCGTGAGTTGTATTTAATCTTTGAAATTTTGGAGAAGAAGAACTAGTTTCTAAGATTAATTGGCCAAAACAGCAATACCCAAATAAGCCCCTTTCCAAAATCCAAAAAATAGGTTACTAGTGTACTAGTTAGTATACTACAGAAAATATCCAATACGCCGTATATAGGTCGATGAGATTTGAGAAGTTACATGGATTTATAACTTTAACTTTTGGATCCGTGTTTGATCCGTTAATTTTTTTTTGATCCTCGTATGATTCATGTACATGTGTTGAATGATTACATTTGTAACATTTATCATATGGCTTAAGTATATCCATTCATTTGTAGTATTTTGTTACACTGGACATTATTAAGCTAAGAAGAAAACGGGCCCAGCATGTTGTATAGGATAACAAAACAAGATGGGAACTAAAACTAATATTTTTCAAATAGGTATAATTTAATTATATATTATTTATGTCAATGTTACATGAAATTACTAGAAACTGTTATTTTGACACAATTATGTATACAAAAATATTAACTTGTACAGTTTTCTGATTAAACGTTACATTTTTTTTTTCCGGGCAAGTTTAATCCGGAGAAGCATTTTCAAGCGCGGCTGATATCTGAAACAAAAAATTAGATATTTTTTTATATGAAACGGTACTAACTGTCCCCAAAAATGGTCAGGAAATCTTTAATAATGGGTTTGTTAATTAAAAAAATATATATATCTAAATATTGTTCAGACAGGACCTATGAATCTGTGTGTCGTTGTTAGTGCTTGAAAGCTGCATTTTGGTCTGGATATATTAATAAATAAAACTGACTGTCGTAAGATAAAATCTAAAAAAAAAATCTTTTAAGAGTAGGTAGTTTTGTTTTGCTCCAACCCTGTTGTGTGGGGAGTTGTTGGATAGGTCTTTCGAAATGAATAGCGGTCTTCATCAAACACTTTTTGATAAAGTGAATATTTTCGGAAATATTCACTGCAAAAGAAAAAAAATGGCCGCCTCCTTCCCCTCTAACTTTTGAACTATGTGGCCAAAAGATATGAAAAAAATCATGAAAGTTAAAACTATAGCGGACATGATCAGTTGAGCTGTTTTTGAGTTACCGTAATAACCGTCTTCTCTTCTTAGTAAAAGACGTACGAATGAAACGCTACGAAAGTAATCCCTTTTGCTTGTTATTAATTTTTCTAAATTAATTACGTTTATTGGTAAGCTACGGAACCCTACACTGAGCATGGCCCGACATGTTCTTGGCCGATTTTTTTAAAATTGTATAAGCATCAGTAAGTAATTGTAAATCAGTTGGGCTATTATTACCTACTCTAATTTACGATACAGAGTTTGAGGCTTCAGAGTCGTTATTTTGTTGATATTTCAGTATAATATAAATAAGTAAATACATATAAGACTACTCCTGCATTTAAATATAAATAAATGAATATTGGGGGACAATATTACACAAATCGGCCTAGTCCCAAACTAAGCAAAGCTTGCACTATGCGTACTAGACGACGATATACATACTTATATAGATAAATACATACTTAAATACACAGAAAATATCCAAGACCCAGGAACAAATATCCGTGCTAAATGCACAAATAATGCCCTAGCCGGGAATCGAACCCGGGACCTCTAGCTTCGGAGGCAGTGTCACTACAAACTAGGCTAAACAGGCCGACAATTTGTCGGTGCGGTTTACAGTAAGCCTACCTAAACCTACATTTAGGCGTCTTCCCGATTTATCGATGCAGAGGCGGTTCAATATGAGAAAACTATCAGCTGTCAGTGTCAACCTATACGAATGCAGTACTGCCCCGCTTCTGCGCATGGTATTACTACTGCGCTACAATATTTCGTCAAGTGAGGAAATGTCACATCAGTAAACTCACTTGCAAGAGCAAAATATATATCACATATCGCACCCGCCCCGCCAAGTCAGGCGGTTGCCTTAAATTTGAGTTGTTTGAGTGCTACCTGTTAGGCGCGGGATGCGTAAAATCGGGGTGTTAGGAATGAAGTACGGTATCCATGCCGCCCGCCTTCACGCAGTATAGTTAATTACTACTAATAATACTCGGTAAACTGACAAGTGAGGAAATCTGGGCGACACTAGTAAGACCATGGTTAAGTCAAAAATGTCGTATACAAGGGTCCACCGCGCCGGACCATATTAAATGGACCTAGTTACAATGGTTACACAACACAGCCGGTGTCTCTTAAAACGTGTAGGGTATAAAATAAATGTACTTAATACATTTTATTGATCTGACCCAATCCAGGGCCGTCTCCTTGCCTTACTTGTTATACTTACCAGGGAGCGAAACTTTGGTGCCGGTGACGTCATTCTGACGCAAATTTTATATTAACGACATTGCGACACTCCAATGATTATTAATAGTGCAATAATGGTAATGTACATTTTATAGTTTATTAATAAACCCCTTTATCTATTCATTTAAACTGAAAATAATATAAATATTGAAATAAATGATAAACATATTTTACTTGATAAGTAATTGTAAACTATATAGGTATTAAATCCGTCATACATGAAAACAACACATTACATTTCGTCAGATGTCGAAAAATATGCAGAATGCTTAAAATTCAAACGTAATTTCGCATCTTCATATTTCTTCTTATTTAAATATAGATCTACATACATTACACTTTACTGTACATTAAAATGTACATTCTGAACAATGTAACTCTTGCATCTCCCGCCGGTTATAGAACCAATATTGTTGTAAGTTAACCTTTCATCATCAAAATCGATTTCTTCAATAATCTAGATAAAAACACTCTGTACCAATGTAGCTTGACGTCATACATACAGACGACACGATGCAGCAGCAGTACGTACGGTGACAGCATCTGCACCGAAGTTTTGCTCCCTGATTATACTACACTATACTAAACTAAATACGAGTAATTATAAAAAATGCTATACCAATTTAAAAAAATCACATAACTACTATTATTAATAGCAAGATTCAAGATCAATGTGTCAAAACACTAAGAAGGTACAAATTTAATAGCTATAAATACTTACATCAGCATATCGCATCGCGATGATCGCGACTCCTGCCTATTCCAGAATAAGTTCAAGAAAAATCGAGGTCAAATCGCACGTCCTCCTTCAGTCCCGCCTCCCTGGAAGGACACAGGTAGGTTAAACCAATATTAGGTAATCTATCTTGTGAAATAGATGTAGGTACATTAGAATAGAATACATTTATTTACGTACCATGAAAACATATACAAAAACACTTAACCAAAATAACCTAAATCAAATTACAACTAACTTCAATATAAAACAGGCCCTTTAGGCATTGTACCGAGGATACTGGCGGCATTTCCTCGATGCATCGCAATGTTGATACGTTGTGCGAGGAAGTCGCCTGCTCTTCGGTCACCAGTTACGTCAACTAGACGCTTCGCAATTACTATTATTTTTATTTATTTATTTATTCAAAGCCACATTACAACTATCATTACAGGTAACCAATGCGATAGTGTAGCACAATATAATATACATGTTAGGTTATACAAGTTTATGATAGTAAGTACCTAGTTATGTACTGTATGTTAAACCATGTCATCGTGCGTATGGTGCGGTAAAGACGGCCATTCAGCCGTAGAATGTTATAAAGCAGCTAAAATGACAATTCAAGAGCGTGTAGAATTTATAAAAACTAAGAAAGCATGCTCGATTTGCTTGAAAAGCAATCATATTGCAAAGAAATGCAAATGCTTTCCCAAATGTCTGTTCTGCAAAAAGAGGCATTTTACTATAATGTGCGCAGATATAGCGGCAAACAGCGACAATAAACAAGAAGACACATCGAGTAACTTGTCGTGTCAACTAAAGACGTCAAGCACTACATTACTACAAACGTTAGTAGTAAAAATTGTACACGGCAAGAAAGAGGTCTGTATCAGAGCATTAGTTGACAGCGGCGCTCAAAAATCTTATCTAAAAAAAGATATCGTACAGAAACTCGGCTTGAAACCTTCTAGAAAAGAAGTAATGACACACTGTTTGTTCGGCGGGTTCGAGACGAAAAAAGAAGAATGTCAAGTGTTTGACATACGCGTCAAGAACATTGAAAACAACTTTTCTATGAATTTATCTGTTGTAGAACAAACAAATATTTGTGGTTTTTTACCTAAAATTAAGTCATCTGTATTAATTGAGCAACTACGTCAACATAGTATAACTCTAAATGACTCGATGACTGACTCTCCCGACGAGGTAAGTTTATTGATAGGAGCCGACTTCTCTGGCTTACTGTTGACTAGTAACGTGATACAGTTAGAGAATAACTTGACCGCAATAAAGACTAAATTGGGATGGACTGTACAGGGTACTATTAGAGGGGTCTACAATTCCATGACAAACTCGACAACGACACTTCACTGCTTAACACAGATTGATCTTACAGATTTACGGACTTTGGAGGCGATATATATAAGAGATCCCGCGGTACAAGCAACCAAGGCTGCCTGTGACGCGGAAATTTTCAAATCTTTCGAAGCCAGCATCATGGTCAATGAGGAAGGTCGTTACGAGGTGAGTTTGCCATGGCGTGATGTTCCGCGTCCACAAACTAATTATGAGCTCACCAAGAAGAGACTGTTGAGCACCACAGCTCATCTCAAACAACTTGGTAAGTTCTTGGTAATGGTGGCAATGATTTTAAGAAAGTATTTCGTGAGTGGTTAGAGTTAAATAATATCAAGGAAGCGCCCGACCAATCCGTTCAAGGTCCTTATGCGGTCCAACATGCGGTTATTAAAGAGTCAAGTTTGACAACCAAGATCCGCCCAGGTTTTATTGTTCGGCCAAAGATAAGAACGGAATATCTCTAACTTCGTGCCTAGAAAAAGGTATGACACTTCTCGAAAAAAAATGCTAATATACTGAAAATTTTAGGAAAATCAAAATAGGATTGAAAGCTGACATAAAACGTGTTTCTGATTTACTAGGATTAAATGGATTTTTTTTGCCTCCAGCTGCTCTTTGTTGGGGAGGTTTCTACGAGAGGATGATTGGATTTTGAAACAAATCCTACGCCGAGTTTGAGGAACAGCCTCTGTAACGCTTATAGAGCTACAGACGGTGCTATGTGACTGCAAGGCAGTTATTAACAGCAGACTCCATATGTGGGTGGTCAAAAGGAGCTGGAACCAAGGGACTGATTTTGACGAGGTCGATAGGAGAGCCTTAAACGTTAGGCATCGTTACTGCCTAAAATTGCGTGAAGATTAACGTCGCTAGAGTGGTGCGCGTACGAACTTCAGCGGGATCAAAGGTAAGACCTGTTCAACGTATTTTTCCCCTGGAACTTCATGACATACGAGTATCTATACTAGACTCGACTCCGCAACAACGTGAGACTGAATTAACTGAGCATGCTGACACTACTGATAACGCACGGTCAAAGCGAACCAGGAAGCTGCCGCAGCATCTGTTCGATTATGTTTTAGAGTGACAAGGTAGCCTCCCGGTTTTTCCCTCTTGGGAGTGTGACGTATGTTGCTTGGTTACAGTTGAAAAGTAGAATATAACAACTCGGCTGTCAATTTTTTTTCTCTTCGATTAAAATATTGCTGTTCGTTGCACAAACGCCTTTTCTAATCCATAAAATGTACTTTAGAATCGTCACATTAGGTTAGTACAGCATTGGATGCGTCAAAATAAAATCAATATCTCTAACATTTTATCGCAATTTTATGACTGACACTATATCCACCCACTGGTAATATCGTATGGATCGGCAAATAAAAACGAATCATAATAGGTACATTCAGCGTCAAAAGTGGCTACGCGTTTGAAAAGTTCACAAGTCTTTATTATACGGGAATAACAGCTTTTGACCCCTTCATATACGTAGCTATATTTTTTATGTTTACCCTATCTTGAGCAAATAAATAAATGAATGAATGATGCTGACTGTACCTACCTCGCGTTCGCGATAGTATTTTTTATACAATGGCAGTGGCAAACAGGCTTACGACCTGCTTGATGGTAAGCAGACGCTGGGCATGTAGACCTTTTTTTACGTGGAGAAATGCTTTAACGCATCCCGCCTGGCTGGGGTAGCCAGGATGGGTATGACGTACTTCCGGGAACCGCCCGGACTACCGTCTAAAACCCCACGGTGTTCCAACTCGTCACCATATTACCGGATTACGGGCACGCCGAAGCGCTGTTCCGCGATCGAGGGCCCCGAGCCCGCCTATAGACCTGCCGAACCTTTATTTAATAGGTTAGGATATATGTTTAAGAGAAATAACTACTGTATGGTAATCCAAATTTACAATAGTTTACCACAAAATATCAGGGAATGTAACCCAAGCCTATTCAAAAGTGCTCGCAGTAAATGGCTCTCAAATCTCAAGCAACTGGTTTTATTCTGTTACAGAACTAATAAATAGAAAAAAATTGGCTAATAAATATTAATTATTGTGTGTTTTAATGAATATTTATTTTGAATTTTAAGTTGTTAATTAAATACCGATGACATTGTTGCATGCCTGTTTGAACACAAGAACTTTATCTTTGTCGTAATAAAACCTTTGTATGTTCTATGTTCTTGCAATAGATCTTTACATCTTTAGGGTATTCGTTGTGTTGAAAGCATGTGTTGCCTCGGGTGTTCTGACAACCTTACTTACTCCCAGGAACATATAACCACTTACATAATGTTGTACGTCTTTTCGGATCTATTTAAAAAGAGAATTTAAAAAAATACCAATTATACTTTGACCAACTAAATAAATATCTAATAGTAACAAATTCTTTATTTCAAACGTTACATCCATAGTTTGTTAGTAAGGGCTTATATACTATCTAAGTTAGTAACATTTTGGGCCACACTTTTTATTTGCCCCACTCAAAACTTTTTAATGACGCCACCAGTGTTGGACACTTTAAGCTAACAAGCACCAGTAACGGACACATCATTCCTAATTCAACAATCATACCGTTTTAAATTGATTGTTGTGTTACGCGTTAATTTCATTCCTAGATATCTCGTTTGAGACTCACAGCGCCATCTACCGGCGAAGGATGGCGAGCAGTGACATAACGTCAATTTCTGGTTTGCCCTAAAGCTGCGTTCTGTTGTAATGTTGGTACGGTGAATAATCAATGTGTTTTCTAGTACATTATAGGTATTTTAAGCCTACACAGTTTATTAGTTTGTTAAAAGTTATCGTGGTAAAATTGGAGAATAATTTTTTGTCTTCATGCGGTGAGCGCATTTTGGTAAATGGCCCATACTCTCTATGGTCTTCAAATGGAACGCGTCGGAACGCATCCGTTCGGATTTTGACATCTGGAGAAAGAGCGGTGAGGCCTGTCACTCTCTGTCAGGATGCCGTGAGCAGTGCACACATATCTCTGAGGGCACTCGCTAAGGCTTCGGCCATTTTTTTTATAATTTAGAGATGGGTGCTTAGACCCAAACGCATCTCGTTGAAAATAACTGCAACGACACAGTGAACAAAAGGTGAGTGCGTCGAAGTTTGTCGTGAATCAAGTGATCGTGTTATTTTTGCGGTTACAAGGCCGATCTTAACGAAATCTGTTGTTTTCTTGTCGCAGCCTAACTTTGACATTTTAACGAAATGAAGTGAGGACATCGTGGTCGCGTGTGGACCGTCACCAAGCCTAGGCTTGTATTCTTGCCAGGTGAGATGAGCAGGATTTCGTTTACGTAGTGTTCAAAGAGTTTGCGTTGAAAAGTCGTACGCGAGGTTGTAGTTCGAGGATTAAATGTTTTGTGGTTTTCAGTGATTGTTGTGCTGGCCGCTACCGGCGGGCCAACATAGGCAATTGAGCGGTCGAAGGGCGTGGCGCGAGACTTTGCTGACGTCTCTGCATGCCCCCCCAAAGTCACCGCGACGCGGAGTCAATTCTTGAGGCTTCGTGGACCGAGGAGAGACAGGCAGAGGGTCTGCATGCTGGCGCCGCAATCTTTTAAGGTGATATCCATCCGTAACTTTTGTTCCGTTCTCTTGAACATGCCACGTGTCAACGTAGTGTTACGAAATATCTTGCTAGTGTTATTAGTCATAACAAGCTTCACACAAACACAATTCACATTAGATTAAGGCGCTAAGCCGGCCTCATCTGATATTTTATTTTTAAACTAAAAGTTAGTCCTTATCCGTCCTCGGTCAGAGACATAGTGTAAATCTCCAGGTAGAAAGCCCTGCCTAAAACATTGTGACTTGCATGCTAGCATTAAGCCTACATTAAGGTACTTTATTTCTTTGTATAAGCCGAGAATGTGTGTACTGATTATACATACCATTCGGTTTGAACACTAAACTTGTTTACATTTCTCTCACCTGTAAGTAATTCCTATATAAACTCTTTCATAGTTTTGAGTGATAAACTATGTGGCGCCCTCTTCTAGTAGCACTATATGGTGACAGCTGAAAACCTGAAAGTACCTACCTCCTGAGATTCTCTACCTAATCTAGCTAGTGCGGTGCATGACATCAAGTGTGGACGACTCTTACGAGCCCGTCAAGTCGCTCTCACACCCAAGTGACTGACAACCGTCACAGCTTGCTATCATATACGGTTGCACGTTACATTCTAGCGGCCCAACGTGGAGCTTCCAGGTTAAAATTTGAACGGTTTTCACTGTATAGTGTTTTTTTTTGGTACTATTTTTATATCTATATCAGATGAAATTGGATTTGGTTTGTGTGAGGCTTATCTTTTGTTACTGAAACAAAACTCTTACTATATAATCTGTATCATATATTGATATCTACTGTTCATTGTGTCAAAAATATTTACCGTACTGTGTGAAATATTTAGCATTAGTGTCAACGAGTTGTGTCATTTCTTTTACCTTTACTTTGTAGAGTAAAGCATGTGTTAGTGCTCCAACTGGACACAATATATGTACTGTATGTTAGTACAATAACTGTCAAACTTGACACTTTAATTTTCTGGACCCGACTTAAAATATATTTTTATCGGACTTGTATATGAAACTCACTTAACATAATTAAGTAGGTATCAGACCTATTGTATATTTCTAAATAGAAAAGATAAGTGTGAATATTGTAATCAGCTGTTTTTACTTATCTGTTTTATTTTCTTACTGAGTGTTGAACACTACTATATCTTGTCAAACATGGCTTTACAAATTGAAGTGGATAATCTGACTAAGGACGAATTATTATTTGAATTACAAGCGAGAGGCCTAGAAGTAAATTCTAATAATACAGTAGATGAACTAAAACAACAATTTAAATCTGCCAAAGGCACTTCTCTGGATAACACAAAAGCGAACACTTTCATCTCAGGCTTGTCCATCGATGACGAATTTCAGGTCTGCGAGGGAAAACTGGATGCAGTGTTAATGGCTGATCACTCATCGTCGTCGTGTCGAAGGAGGTGTGTGTCGAAGCTGTCTCATGTCATTCTGAGGTTAGAGAAATTGGTTTTAATAAATTCTGAACAGCGGCTTAGGAAGATAGCGCTTGTGTCTAAGGCGTTCAATGCCATTGAAACTTTAAAGTGTAATCAAACACCTGGCTCATCTTCTCAAGGCACTGGCACGAATGTTGTTGAGTCTATTCCGTCTGTAGTGTGTCAAAGGCACACTTCTCAGGTGCTCAAATGGGGACTTGTGTATGATGGTAGGGTACCGCCTCATGACTTTATTTTCCGTTTGCAAGAGCTTAAGTGCTCATCTGAGGTTTCAGACTCTGAACTGTTGAGGAATGCGGTTCACCTTTTTTCTGGGGAAGCTTTGATGTGGTTTCGCACGAATAAGTCACATTTTAACACTTTTCAAGATTTTGTAGAGTCGCTCAAAGATGAATTCCAACCGGTAGAATATGAACGGTGTCTATTGAACCAGATTAGGGCTAGGTTGCAGGACAAGAGTGAGTCGATTAGGTCTTATATCAACATCATGGAAAGTTTGTTTTTGCGTTTGTCAGTACCTATCACAGATGCGGAGCAACTAGATATTATAATGACCAACATGAACCCTTATTTCATTTCGCGTCTAGCTTTAACTGAAGTACGTACCGTGCGGGAACTTAAGAATATTTGTGCGCGTTTAGAAGTGTCAAAGTTTAAATGTGAAAACCGCGGATTTTTGAACACTGGTAGAGAGCTAGTCATTCCTAATTTTTGTAGTGGGATCTCAAGCCACATTCCCTCAACTTCTAATGCTAGACCTCGTATCGTTAGCCAGGGACAAGATAGGGCTACTGTGTCTTGTGGAAAATGCGGTGGCAATCATCATCACTCTCATTGTGACGCATATCCTACAACTATCTGTTTTAGGTGTAAGAGGCCCGGAGTCCTCACTAGAAATTGTCCTTGTTCAAAAAACTAGGTAGTAGGTCAGAGACTTCTAACAATAATAATAATAATAATTTTAGAGTCACTCGTATCTCTGACCAATCTACACAAACACAAGTATGTATGTCTGACTCGTTAAAACAGAGTTCTTACCGTCCTCTATTTAAGGAAAATGCAGGTGATCCTAGGCCATTTCTGTCTGTAGGTATTTGGCATGTCAAAGATATAATAAAATCTCAGCCGGACTAAACAGTCGTGTTAAGATAAATCCTTTTTGCACAGCTGATGAATAGCTGTTAGGTATTTGCAGAAATATTTTTTTGCAATTAAAACTTTAACAATAACATTTCTAGCTAACTCAATGTGGCAATATGAACTTTTATTTCATATTATGATTGACGGATGACTGATGTTTATCTGTTGCACTTTGATAAAGCATAATTTGACAACTGCTGATTAACAAATAATCCAAGTAGGTATTTTGGTAATAAACGAACCGTTATGTACACATTGCGTTTGTCAATGTGAAGCCTAACATGGATTTCATATAAATAAAGAAACGTTCTTAAATGAGTCGTATATAGGAACGTAGCCTTTCCTAGGTAATTGCTTTCAAGTAATTATTATGCACTCAAACGCAGATTCCCGGACTGTACAGTCGACCTCAATATTAGGATACATCTTCGAAATGGCCAATCGAAAATGTTAGTTAAAATTGCATAGGGTTAAATTTTAAACGGATAAGTATATGCGCTAACTGTAGTTCGTTAGGTAAATATATAGGTAGGAATATAACTGGACTCGTAGTCAAGATCATGGACGTGGGGACGCTCACGGACATGTCAATAAGAAATAGATTAGGAAAACGCGTTAGTTTAAGTAGGTAACTGTCGACCTTAAGTTAAGCTGCTTGGAACTTAGAGATCCATCTATATCTCATTCTGCTACTAAATAAAATAGTCGTTTTATCTAAAGACAATAAGTCTTCTTATCTCTGCTCTTGTCATGTAGACACATCTGTCTTTGTTTATTTTGATAGTCGTTATTTAAGGATACCTGGGAGGAAAAGGTGTCTTTGTCGATTCTGTCGGATTTATGCTTTGTGCATTGAAGTGAATAGGTATTCTATCACAAGTATGTGTTTTCTTAACATATACAAGCGCTGGTTTTAATCATAGACAGAATCTCTTTTAAAGTTCTATTTCCATGACTCATGTTGTTTTATCGTGCTAATTGAAGTTGTGATATTTCAGGACATTGTGTCAACGTGTATAACCTCATGTACAGTCGGCGGAAAATTTATTTCGTTATGGAACTCTTTTCCGAAACTTGTGAAAGTCTAGCGTAAGATTATTGTTGTGTTGCGATGACACCTGTCCCAATACCTCATTCATCGTAAGTTTTTTTTTGAGTATGAACTCATATGTAAGTTCAAGGGTCGATGACCTCACATGGGGTCATGTTAGGTCAAATGTCAAATGGGTTAACTAGGGGCAATGTGCTTCAGTGGTGGCTTTATTTGGAGTTTGATTACTTCACTGTCTCTGATTGTTTTTAGGACTTTGTTTTTTTTTAAAGAAAAAAAAAAAAAAAAATTTTTTTAAAAAAAAAAAAAAAATTTTTTTTGTCTAACTGAAGCGGTAATGTTACGCGTTAATTTCATTCCTAGATATCTCGTTTGAGACTCACAGCGCCATCTACCGGCGAAGGATGGCGAGCAGTGACATAACGTCAATTTCTGGTTTGCCCTAAAGCTGCGTTCTGTTGTAATGTTGGTACGGTGAATAATCAATGTGTTTTCTAGTACATTATAGGTATTTTAAGCCTACACAGTTTATTAGTTTGTTAAAAGTTATCGTGGTAAAATTGGAGAATAATTTTTTGTCTTCATGCGGTGAGCGCATTTTGGTAAATGGCCCATACTCTCTATGGTCTTCAAATGGAACGCGTCGGAACGCATCCGTTCGGATTTTGACATCTGGAGAAAGAGCGGTGAGGCCTGTCACTCTCTGTCAGGATGCCGTGAGCAGTGCACACATATCTCTGAGGGCACTCGCTAAGGCTTCGGCCATTTTTTTTATAATTTAGAGATGGGTGCTTAGACCCAAACGCATCTCGTTGAAAATAACTGCAACGACACAGTGAACAAAAGGTGAGTGCGTCGAAGTTTGTCGTGAATCAAGTGATCGTGTTATTTTTGCGGTTACAAGGCCGATCTTAACGAAATCTGTTGTTTTCTTGTCGCAGCCTAACTTTGACATTTTAACGAAATGAAGTGAGGACATCGTGGTCGCGTGTGGACCGTCACCAAGCCTAGGCTTGTATTCTTGCCAGGTGAGATGAGCAGGATTTCGTTTACGTAGTGTTCAAAGAGTTTGCGTTGAAAAGTCGTACGCGAGGTTGTAGTTCGAGGATTAAATGTTTTGTGGTTTTCAGTGATTGTTGTGCTGGCCGCTACCGGCGGGCCAACATAGGCAATTGAGCGGTCGAAGGGCGTGGCGCGAGACTTTGCTGACGTCTCTGCATGCCCCCCCAAAGTCACCGCGACGCGGAGTCAATTCTTGAGGCTTCGTGGACCGAGGAGAGACAGGCAGAGGGTCTGCATGCTGGCGCCGCAATCTTTTAAGGTGATATCCATCCGTAACTTTTGTTCCGTTCTCTTGAACATGCCACGTGTCAACGTAGTGTTACGAAATATCTTGCTAGTGTTATTAGTCATAACAAGCTTCACACAAACACAATTCACATTAGATTAAGGCGCTAAGCCGGCCTCATCTGATATTTTATTTTTAAACTAAAAGTTAGTCCTTATCCGTCCTCGGTCAGAGACATAGTGTAAATCTCCAGGTAGAAAGCCCTGCCTAAAACATTGTGACTTGCATGCTAGCATTAAGCCTACATTAAGGTACTTTATTTCTTTGTATAAGCCGAGAATGTGTGTACTGATTATACATACCATTCGGTTTGAACACTAAACTTGTTTACATTTCTCTCACCTGTAAGTAATTCCTATATAAACTCTTTCATAGTTTTGAGTGATAAACTATGTGGCGCCCTCTTCTAGTAGCACTATATGGTGACAGCTGAAAACCTGAAAGTACCTACCTCCTGAGATTCTCTACCTAATCTAGCTAGTGCGGTGCATGACATCAAGTGTGGACGACTCTTACGAGCCCGTCAAGTCGCTCTCACACCCAAGTGACTGACAACCGTCACAGCTTGCTATCATATACGGTTGCACGTTACAGTTGTATAAAAAATGAATAACTCTTTTTTTATTAAGAGTCAATGTACATCATTGGTCCTTGTCCATTACTGGTGCCCCACCCTACACAGCTGATTGCTATCGCTATCTATAATAATTTAGGTATTTGCTCAAGATACTTTTGCAACTCGTGTCGGAACATTAGAAAGTAAGGTAAATATAAATTACCGCAATTAGATCCTTATGAACTAATCTTTTAAATTAAGGTACAAACTATGCTGTTAAAATAAATTTGTTTGATTTTATTCGATACCTACAAACAAGGTACAATATTATTTACACAGGTTGTGTACATGGGTACAATATAAATACAATACAATACAATAGTATAAAACGGATCGTTAGTATTTATTATTATTATACACCTTTTTTTTCCACAAGTTAGGTTTTTTACAATAAGGTTATCAAATGTAAAATATACAAATACACGCACAAAATATAAAAGCATTATAAAAAAAATATATATAATAATAATTAATATTACTAAAACTTTAGGTTTTAAAACATCTAGACGTTTCGGGAACGTGTCTTTTCGTAATGGAACTTTGTTGCTTACTAATAGTTTAGCAAATTATAAAAAAATGTTTCGGGTCATAATGGGTCAACCTACTACTACTGTACGTGAATTTTAACTAAAATATATCTGTTTCTCTTCTATCTTTAAAGCTAACATGAAGGTACCTTAATCATCTGTGAATATATGTATACCTTTTCAATACTACTTAAATAATGCGCACCTGTCTTAATTATTTGCCAGTTTATCACTTTTAGTCAAATTCAGCTCAACAGGATGAGGAACAGGATGACTGCTATCTAATTTAGTTTCGTGAAAGTTGATCACTTCCTTAATATTAGGTTACTAGCAGGCATAAGATATACTCGTCCTGCAGAACAGTTTTTAACTTAGAGCTGTGGGGACAAGGGGCTGACTGGCGGCGTGTTTTCCGGCTGCAAAAGCGAGCTGTAAGAGCGATGGCGCGTGTACCATAGTACCATCTATAACTTTAGGCATTCTTACCTTGCCAAGCCTCCTGATACTACAAATAGCCATCTACACCAGGGAGAACCTAGACAAATATCCTAAACGGGGGGATGGAAGTGACCGGGTCACGCGCTACGGCCACAAACTAGCCCCGGTGCCTCGAAGACTGGTCAAAATGGCTAAAACCATGCACGTGATGGGCCCCTTCGTGTATAATAAATTACCAATGAGCATAACAGACGCTCCTAGTCCTATCAGCTTCAAAAACAAACTTAAGACTTGGCTTGTTGAGCGGTCGTTTTATGACACTGAAGAAGTCCTTAACCTTAAATAATGTATTTTACAGGTAAAAATAATGACTTATGCATGCATCCTAATGACATTGTGTACAATTGTACAATTGTTTTTGAATTGATGGAAATGTTAAAATACCTATATAAAAATATTGACTTGTAATCTGTGTTACTAATAAATTATCAGTATGAGTATGAGTATAATATTCAGATCTTTGGTAAATATGTATGTAGGACTACAGCTTTCTTAACACAACATCCATACATTCTAAAATATGAATATGTGGATGTTTGTTTATATACAAATATCATATAATGTTCATATTTGGACCAGGCCAGCTGGGGGACAACCTCCACATTTCAGAAAACCACAGCCATAATAACACCATCACTTCAAAATCAAATCAAAAAAGTTTATTGGGAATTTACACGTTTGGTTAAGCAGAGGCAAAGGTGCAAACCAGTAAGCATAGCAATGCTTGTGTCGGAAGATGCCGCTCTTCCATATCTTGGAGTTGTTATGTATAAACCAACAACAAAGTGATTAGTTGCTCCTTAGTTGTGTGGTGTTGTGTTTCTGGTAGTGATTAAAGTTGCAAGAGCTCCCAAGGATGCGCTGTGTTGAGAGTGAGGGACCTGCGTGCATATGTCTAGCTGTCAACATAACGTAATCCTCAAGTTAATAAAGGATCAGCAATGCGCTTGACATGCTTTTGGAGTTGCAGGCTTCTATAAGCTACGGTGTCTGCTTACAAGCTGGCCGTAAGCTTGTTTGCCACCGTCGTTGCATAAAAACACAACATTTTCAACAAATAGATACATCGATACCATAAATAACCTTACTTAAATTAAAAGCCGTTGATATGGTTGAGAGGACAATCGCAAACAAATAAAACTAGTCCCACAGTACGAAAACGAAACTACACGTACGTATTATAACGAAGTTTAATGAAAATAATCTTACATACAACCTTTCAGCATTTAATATATAATATATCCATATATCCATATCCATATAATATATCCAAGTTCCGCAAATATAATTACTTTACTTTTCATTTACCTCCTTGCATGTTTAAATGCTTTTATAGAATTACGAGTGTAATAAGCATTCCATTTCGGACATGAAACTAAAAAGGTGAATATCACAGTGCTGCTCAGTAGTAAATGTAGCATCGTGCAAGTACAACTACAGATTCTAGAAAATTGTATCCTCATATCATAAAATAGACATATAGTACATACGTGCTCTGGGAGAAAACATCATGCGCCTTGATCTACGTGATACACGTACATAGAAACTGTTTAGAGTGAAATACTTTTATTGTCAGTGGTTGGAATTTCAACTCTAGCACATCTTACAAGTATTTTAACGCAAAGTTACTTATTTTATACACGTTTAAGTTACGCAGTCTACAGTTTAACTTAGGAAAACTTTTCTCTTCCCTTTGCGATGGCCGGTGTGGGTATCCTGCATTATTCTCCTCAAACTAGAATGCTGATGGAACTCGTGTCGAATAGAAATATGTCTGCTTATATTTTTAAACAGAATATGCCACAGCGCTTTATCCTTGTTCTTCCACAATAAATCCGCAGTCTTTTCCTTAATCCTACGCATATTTTCCTCCAGTCTCCTAGCCTTTATTTCCATTTGTATGAGCGAACGGGTAGTATTTGTCAAAAGGCGGTACAGGTATTCTTTTCTCCTCGTTTTCCCGGGTACCGTGGCATTTTGTAAATCCTCCTCAAGCTCATCAAGATTTGTCACTTGTAATTGGTTAGTTTTGTTCTTGAGTAGGATGCCGGCAAGAAGAATGATGAGGGCGAAACTTAGGAGCATGAGCAGTTTCGCGTGGTTGTATAGTGGCTTTGTTATAAAATTCATGACAGATCTGAGTGGTTCATAGTTCAGTGATCAGGTGGGATCGGGCTGCATGTCAGGTAAGCAACAAGTCCTGATAAGTCCCGCGGAGCGCGCGCCCTCTCGCGGCTCGGGCGTAAACGGCACTGCCGCGAGTGAAAACACGCCGTTGCGTCTCTCCCCACGAATTTCCCCAATGACTTTTCTTTAGGGATGTGAGAAGGCGTTTCCTTTGGATACGGACGTAGTTTTCCAATGTGTGCTGACTAAGGCGTAACTATTTACTGACCGATATACACAGCAAGAAGTACATTGGTTATGTGCAGTTTTAAAATTTCGTTACAGTTGACGAAATATAATTTTCACCTATTCATCAAAACTATATCGGATAGCAAATTTGTGTTTCGTGAACCATACGGGTCTATTATTTTAGAATATTCGAATCCAATATCACATTAATGCAATTTTACGTTATAGCTGATGAAATGTAATTTTCACTTATTCATCGAAAAACTTGGATAACGAATCGGTGTAAATTATTATGGAACCTATTATTACGGAATATTCTTACATCCAATATAACATTTACTCGAATTGATGAGACATGATTATGAAAATTAAATAGTTTCTACAAATTTAAACACGGAGGTTTAACTAATTTATTCCGGAAATGTTCTAAAATAATATTAATTCGGCTGTCATCATCACACACTCTCAGCTTCTTAGCCACATTCTCTGATTTTTAGCTACTTTGTTCCCAAAAATGATTGGATGTCCATACTTATGAGCTCCTTGTTACCAGAGGTGCGTAAGTGGAGAAGGGGTGCGGTGTCCCCGGCAGTTCCCTGTCATTATCACTGTTGAGTTACCTGCCAAAAGGGTTTTAGGGCTACTATCAAATTAGAAAGACGGGCATAAACGATACAATTCGACATGCAAAGGTTTTACAAAATTATGTGTGACTTTGTAACTTTCTATACTTATGAAATAGACACTAATTAAAGAAGACACTAAAAGGAAAATAAGATAGATTACTTTTCTTTTTTTTTGTAATAGAAATCACAATGTAAATATGCACACAAATGAAAATAATAAGAACTCGTACCATAATCATCAAAGTAATAAAGACAAACGTCACCAACCCAACCCAAAAAACATTAGGTATTAATCTATAGTTACCACTCTCATCCATAAACTTCAACAAAGAAAAAAAGGGAAAAATACATATTATAAACAATAGCCGATAATGGATAAGTCCATTTGATTCTCCTCTCCTCAACAATTCAATCCCACCAAAAACATTTCATGTAAAATGTTGCCAAGACGACCACATAAGATTTGCCCTGTTGAAAAGATATCAGATCTCATGTAGAGCCAAGCTTCTGAATCTACACGGCCTAACTCTACCGACCCTAACTTCAACAAATTCTACATATCAGTAAATATGTATGGCTTCGCCGTTTCGCTACCGTCGTGGAGGTGATGCGAATATTTAGTTTCTGATCTTCAGATAACTGATGGCTTGGCTGTTTCGTTACTTTAGTAAGTAACGAAACAGCCATTCAGAAGCTTGGCTCTAAATGAGATGAACCTTATGTGGTAGTCTTGGCAACATTTTACATGAAATGTTTTTTGTGGGATTTCAGTTCTTTTTTGTAAGTTGCTAGGCAATATTATTAATAGGTTTTTTAGTTACGGTCTACAGTCCCGTGTAAACTTTCATTTCCCAATTCATAAAATTGGTGAAAGTCTCATATAAACTTCCACCCCCCCCCCCCATTTTAGGATATGGGGGATAGATTCCATACCAAATTTCAACTTTCTAGCACTTCAGGAAGTAGCCAAACATTTTGATGATCATCAGTGTGTAGTGACGACATCGGTGTATTTTAGATATCAATTAAATCTAAAGTATTAGAGCTATTCAATTGAGACTTTGTATGTTTAGTAAGTCTATTATTGACATCATATCCTGAGAATATGAACTATCTGGTAAATCGGAAACCAACTTTATGAGGGTTTAAAAAAACGACGAAACTCTTCGAGAAAAGGTAGGTAGTGCCCTTGCGCTTCGCTTAGCTCGTCTTGGCGGGGGCACTACCGTGTCAGAGTGATATTTCCTTGTACAAAATAAAGTAGGTAGCAGGTACATCCAAAGCGGGCGAGAAATCTAATATTGTCAAAAACAAAAGAAGGCTTAAAATATAATTTTATCAAACTGATCGACCCTCCAAAGTCCGGCTCATTGATTCTGTTGTCTCAGCCCAGCTGCTAAACAGAGATAAGGGACCCTTTCTTTTAAATTTCTTCCCTTAAATTGATTTTTGGGTCCTTCCACATAATATTTAACAACTGTGCTTATAGATGACGTTATAAGATCGTTGAGGGGCTGATAAATTGTGTTCGGAGAAATCTTATGGTTTTGTTTGGCATGGCGTAATTTAATTGAATAAAGAATCGCTGTACGGTTAAGTGCAAAAATACGTATCGATTTAATTCTCTAAATACGTACCGCAACCTCAATCCGCCGACATAAGAGCTATGGGACGTATTTTTTATTAGAAAGTTGTATGGACCCATATTTTTGCACTTGACTGTACCGCAAGTTGATACCAACAGTAACCTTTTTTAGGGTTCCGTAGTCAACTAGGAACCCTTATAGTTTCGCCATGTCTGTCCGTCCGTCTGTCCGTCCGTCTGTCCGTCCGTCCGCGGATAATCTCAGTGACCGTTAGCACTAGAAAGCTGAAATTTGGTACTAATATGTATATAAATTACGCCGACAAAGTGGTAAAATAAAAAGTGGAAAAAAATATTTTATTAGGGTACCTCCCCTATACGTAAAGTGGGGAGTGTTTTTTTTTTTTCATTTTAACCCTAACGTGTGATATATTGTTAGATAGGTATTTATAAATAAATAGGGGTTTACTAAAATCATTTTTTGATAATGTTAATATTTTCGGAAATAATCGCTCCAGAAGTAAAAAAAAATGTGTCCCCCCCCCTCTAACTTTTGAACCATAAGTTTTAAAAATATGAAAAAAATCTCAAAAGTAGAACTTTATAAAAACTTTGTAGGAAAATTATTTTGAACTTGATAGGTTGAATAGTTTTTGAAAAAATTACAAAAATAATTTCTGAACTAAGTTTGTAATTTAACCGTATAATCCAAACTCTTTCTTTAGTTATCACCGTCCTCTGTGGGCCCGTTTTTAGGGTTTTGTGTTTCTGTACTTAATATGTCAACTTAATGTGACGGACGGAAAATACGGAACCCTACACTGAGCGTGGCCCGACACGCTCTTGGCCGGTTTTATTTGTACATTGTCTTAAAACAAATATTTTACAACAAGAAACTAGCGTATGGCTAACTGGCGATAAGAACGCCTGTGCGAGCCATGTCCGGTTTTACGTCCACTCTGAATCGAAAAATATACCGCTAAATTTAATTTTAACTTAACATTGTCATATAATTTCCCAACATGCCTACTTCTTTGCCTAACTTCACAATTTTTCAACATGTGATTCTTAAAACTATATGAATCAAGGTAGCCAATTGTATTCACCAACACGAGTTTGAATCAACCTGTTACATATGAAATGAAATGAAATGAAATATCTTTATTGAGACAAAGAAACAGTAACATTAACATAGTTGTACAGCGGGCCCCAAACTAGGCTGGGCCTGTATCTTGGGCGCCCTACGAGTTGGTATTCGTTACAAAAACGAGTTATAGTGTGCATAGTACATTAATAATCATATAAATTGAAAAAGAAGAATAGAGAAAGTAACAATTTAAAATACTTTAATTTAAAAGCCCAAGTGATGAAACTTGACTTGAGTATGGGTGAGTGTAAGAGAGTGTTTATGTTTGAGTGCGTGTATATGTGTGTGTGTGTGTGTGTGTGTGTGTGTGTGTGTGTGTGTGTGTGTGTGTGTGTGTGTGTGTGTGTGTGTCTGTGTGTGTGTGTGTGTGTGTGTGCGCGCGTGCGTGTGTGTGTGTGTGCGTGTGCGTGCATGTCCCCATATATACATTTTTCATTCTTCAATTTGATACCCATTTTGATACCAATAAAATTCTACAGTGTGAAAGATTTCCTGTGTAAAAATATAGATCAATAATGTTTGAAAGTATTTGTATGCTAGTATATATAATACAAAATAGCAGAATGACCTATTGTCACATACATACAACCTAAGGATACTGATGGAACTACTTATTCTTTGCAAAATAAAATCTATCTATCATTCTGGGCCGTTAACCCAGGCACGTGGTAAATTCGAATGCAAAATGTGAGTGTCAGATTAACCCCATTATCTCAATTAGTCCCAATAAGTTATAGGAAATTAAGACGCGCACGCCACATACAGTATGACGACTGCCTGAATAAGTAAGAAAACAGCAGTTTATTATCAGCGGTTAAAAAAGCCTCAACGCCGGAAAATCGTTCTCGAAGTGATTAGTCCTCACAAGGAGGGGGCTGTAATCGAGTATGTTTTGTCAATTAGGCCTCCTCTCAGGGGGCGCTAAATTCCCATTTGCTATGGAGTTGTCTGTGTGATTATCCTTTTAGAAAGGGGCGGTTGGAATTTATAGTTTTCCGGGTAACTCCATTAGGGTGATCGATACTGAGGTATATTACGACTGCTTTTAGCGGAAAGTACTGAAACAATGCTCGTTTCGCCCCGAGTACACTTCTGTTCGAAGTCTGCAATATTAACAATACAACTCTTATGCTGAAACTGAAAATTGTACCTACCTAAGCGGCAGCGACGAAGCGCAGTCGTTCGGTTTCGCTGCAATTTCACTTGTTTTCCTTAATTAGCAGAAACGGATCTCTCTACCTACGTAGGAAATCACTTCAGTTCAATGCCGTTTTGATTTTGAAAGACAGAGACATGAAAGTGGAATATCTTTACGAACATGTACTACGAGGCTTGCACTGAAAGTGGCGGGAATCGAATACTTATTAATTTATTTTTAACATGTATTATACCTTTTTATAATCTCTGAAGTTTCCTTATCTCAACACACTGGCCACTTAGAAAAAAAAAAGTATGGTTCGGTTTCAATTGTTTATTGAAGTCGTCGAGTCACTGCTTAAAATGGAATTGTGCCGTGAAAATTTCAGAGCTATGATTTATTATGACTTTAAAAGTGGACTAACACAAAAACAATGTGAAGAGCGGATGGTTGCTGCTTTTAATATTGAAGCTCCTTCAAAGACTACAATATACAGGTGGTATTCAGAATATCAACGTGGCCGTGTATCCCTCACCGACGAAGTGCGTGAAGGTCGACCAAAATCGGCAGTCACGCAAGAAAACGTCGATGTTGTGCGTCGTCTGATAAATGAAGACCGACATGTGACATATCGGGAAATTCAAGAGCACCTGGGTATTGGAATGAGTCAAATACAAATTATTTTAAAAGAAGAATTAGGCGTGAAAAAGTTATTTTCCCGTTGGATACCTCACCTATTGTCTGACGAGCAGAAAATAGTCCGTGTCAATTGGTGCCGCAAAACTTTGAAAAGATTTAACAAGGGACGCTCAAATGCTGTTTTTAGCATAGTATCAGGTGACGAGTCGTGGATATACGCTTATGAGCCTGGAACTAAAAACCAATCCCGAGTATGGGTCTTCGAAGACGAGCTCAAACCCACAAAAGTTGTTCGTTCTCGCAGTACGGCTAAGAAGATGGTGGCTACGTTTATCTCTAAATCTGGTCACGTAGCTACTGTGGCTCTTGAGGATCGTAGAACAGTCAATGCTGATTGGTACACCACTATTTGTTTGCCGAACGTCTTTGCTGAACTCCGAAAAACAAACCCTAGTCGTCGCATCATCCTTCACCACGACAACGCCAGCCCACACACCGCTCGGACAACAACTGAGTACCTGGACGGTGAAAAAGTCGAAATATTGGACCACCCTCCATATAGCCCTGACTTAAGTCCCAACGACTTTTTTACATTCCCCAGAATCAAGGACAAACTGCGTGGTCAGCGGTTTCAGACGCCAGAAGAAGCAGTGGAGGCCTATAAAATAGCCATTTTGTCGACCCCTACTTCAGAGTTCAAAAAGTGCTTTATGGACTGGTTTGAACGCATGCATAAGTGCATGAAATACAAAGGAGAATATTTTGAAAAACAATAAAAATAAATAAACTCACTTATACTGCATATTTTCTTCTATTCCCGAAACTTTCAGTTTTACCCTCGTATAATATAAGGTAAGCGTCCCAGTGCGTGACACAAGCCCAATACATTAATTATTAATTTTAATAATCATCAGGAAATTATGTGTCATCTATTAAGACTTAAGACGATAAACATTAGGCGTTTACCTTACATAAGTTATATTTTGCATCTCTTTAAGTATAAAATTTAGAGTACGATTATTTCTACAGATTTCATTTATCTTTAACTCTTCATAATATTTATTTTAGCATAGACACATGAGGCATCTGTTTAGAACTCACACCTGTGTATAAACTGATGATTTCTCACTAAACATTTTATACCTCTTATAAACTGGGGGTTACTAGACCCACGTGTTATATATTTATATTGTATTTGTATTCTATCTAGCTACCCATTATTTCTTGTCATGGGCATTTTATATGAATTTAAATAGATATTTATTTATATTACATATATCGTCGTTTAGCATCCATAACAGAAATCTAATTGAGCTTACCAAGGCGATAGCTTAATTTGTGTAAGATGGTCTCATAAGATTTATTTATTTTATAAATTTTCAAGCTATTATTTCTTAACAAAATCTAAGATGCAATGATAGTAAGCAGAAGCTCGAACTTCCACGTTATAGACTCAAGTACTGCAGAGAATAATGGCGTCAACTTTAACATTTTTCCAACGAACTTTATGACAAGGAAACAAGAGACAATTTACGCGGACCCTTTTCTACGAGCTACACAAAACTAGTAAGTTAAAGTCTCCGGTCGACCCAAATGGGGATAAATCATACCTCCGTCACATATTTGCTACGCGGTAGAGAAGATATGAACCCGCTTTGGAATGCGTTTTCGTCATACTAAAATCTTGGGTGCATTAGTCTTAATGCATACTCTCCCTCTTGTAAAACTATTGCCACGTATGTATAAGCGTGGCGATTATGGCATTTACCCCCCATGAAATTGGGGGAGGCCTATGTCCAGCAGTGGACGTCCTAGGGCTGATGTTGTGGTGGTGGTGGTGGTGTGTGAGCGAGCACTGTTATTGAAACGGGATTGGTGTTCTATTAAAATGGAATGTTTATTGCAATATTGGGACCCACGAAAGGCAATAGCTAAACATAGGTAAGTGTAGTGTGAGTGACTTTCGAACTTCAAGCCCCCTCTGCATTCTCTGCACCGGTGTTTGTCAATTTGGTGCAACCCTAATTCAGTGGATTTTTTTTGCCTAAATCTACCGTTCTACTGATTTTTGTATACTAGACAAATCAATACGAATTTATGCGAATAAAGTAGCTTTTGCACTGTCTAAGTACTTTCCCAGTATTCATTCCTAGTTTTTATGTTTTTAACGGTTGAAAGCGAATTACGATTTTTAGAAAATATTCATAGCAAAATCGGTGTTAAATGTTTGCTTTGAGCCTTTTGCAAGGCTCGTCCTGCTGAAGTTATCGTGTCATCTTGTGCCTATTTCTTACATTCCCGGGGGGTGAAAGACAGAGACAGTGTGGTGCAGGTTTCCTTTGGTCAGTGTAGTAACACCAGTATCAGCGCCGGCTGTAAAGGCTGCATTTGCTGAGTAGGTTCCCTTTCGTGCCTTCGCCTTTGTTTTGTCTATGTTTTTGTTTACTGTTGTTATTGTGTTTGTTACGAATAAGTGTTTTAATGATTCGGCTGGGCAGCGTTCGGGAAGCTACGGCACATGTTTTCGTCCAATATTTCGCAGTGTCTCAAAACGAGAGTCTTTGACCATTGTGTGTTGCCAGTGCCATATGTCATCACAAGGCTTAAAGTCACCCAAAGAGCAATGGAAAGGCCTATGCTGAGAGTTTCTCTGCGTGATCGCATCAGGAATGAGACCATCCACAGCAGAACCAAAGTAACCGATATAGCCCTCCGAATCGCTAAACTTAAGTGGCAGTGGGCGGGGCACTTAATACGTAGAACGGATGGCGTTGGGACGGAAAGGTTCTCGAGTGGCGACCACGTACCGGAAGGCGTAGCGTGGGCAGGCCCCCCACACGGTGGACTGTGATGACCTGGTAAGGGTCGCGGGTGTCCGCTGGATGCAGGTGGCGCAGGACCGGTCATTGTAGAAGTCTTTGGGGGAGGCCTGTCCAGCAGTGGATGTCTTTCGGCTGATGATTTGATGAAATGTTTAATCTGAATGTTTCAAAAGGAAATTTGGTTCATTGAGATTCTTCAAATCGATTACAATGTGAATTTAAAATATTACATCTGCTGGAAAATAGGGTTGTCCAAGCAGCGAAACTGTATCGAATGTAAATATGTAGGTATCCATGTTGGGTCAATAAAGACACGGATACATATTTTTTGTAAATTTGGGTGGATCGATCTCTTTGTATTCGACTGTAGGCCAATGAACTTTTCGACAGACTTTTATTATACCGGATTTCAACAAGCATATTTTTTTTAATATAATATCAGTGCTTATTTTCATTTGTGATGATGTATACAAGTTAATAGATTATCAAACGATCTTTGTCATATATTTATAAAAATACAAATATTTTATATCACCTCGCGTCTGCCCCATATCGGTCTACTAAGACATTTCTATATAACACAATAACAGGTCAATATACAACATAAGACGCTAAACTAGCTAGGTATCTAAAAGAGAGGAAAAAGTATAAATTAAAACTATACCCCGCTCTGCGTCATGCTCGAACCAAAGGTCCCCAAAATGCTTGCGTAATTGCCTCGCTGAACAGCGAAAAATGTGAAAAATATAATAAGGTAGTGATATTTTTACAATGATAAAAATAATTTCACTATCAACAAGTCTTTTTTATTTTATAAAATCTTAACAGTGGGAAACGGACGTCCAAATGTGTGGGTGAAAAAGTTGATTAACCCCTCTAGGTACCACTTTCTGCACAAATGCCTTTAATTTTATTATAATTCATAACTCCGTCGTTAACCCGACGCAAAGAGTCTTTCTATTTATTTAATTTAATCGTATGGCATATATTTACGAACCGTGAGATCTTCGAGAAGACAAGTACGGTTGCCAGTTTCTATAAAAGCTAGGTACATAAACATTATTACATGTAGGTACTTGGTTAGACGTGTTATATAAATAATTTGAAGCACTGATTTGGCTAATGTTCGTACTTAATTGCTCATTGTTGTCGAGGCTCGGAAAGGAAGCGATTGGCTGACGATGCGGTTGTCGAGAAAGCGTTCGAGGTCAGGCAATCCCGGTTTCCACCAAGGTAAATATAGTACTTTACACAAATAACACAAAGATATTGGAATAAACATTAATAAACATTTCTACTATTCACACTATCTTCTACACTAAATATCTTGTTCTCAGTTTTTAAAATACGTTTAGTTAATTTTATGTTTAAATCAATGAATTTTATCATTTTTTTTAATAAATTACTATTATAATAAAAAATATTTTATTAAAAATTTAATTTCCATTAATCATAGACAAAAAAATATGAATGCGCCACACTGGGAAACGCGCGGGTTGTGAGAGGATTTCTTTGGCTGAATGCCATTTTTCTTAGTCAATTCAATGTAATATGGCATTGACAGTTTTTTTCAAATGTTCAACCCAGCGGCAAATGCAGGAATATTAACTTTTTAATTTTGGCCGGATAAAAATTAGGCTACTCGCGTGTCCATTTTTTCAAACAAAATATTCGTACAAACATTTCCGAGCATGTTTGAGAAAAAATTTTTTTTGGTCTCATTAATTCACCTACCACATTTAACAATGTTCCAATCAACGATGCTCGAGTTTCGTCGAACTTTTGTATATTAGGTATATATACACGCATACCGCATTCATTACCTGGTAATGTCGTTTCTCAATATTTTAGACACTTATGGACCCGGGTATGTCCTGTCGAAAAACTACGACCAATACCACCGGCGGATGGGCCGCAGCATTCCTGAAGTACGGTGGAAATACTGCGATCGCCAACCCGCATGCCAAGCGTTTAGATTATGGCATTTCCTCCCCATGAAATTGGGAGAGGCCTATGTCCAGCAGTGGACGTCCTTCGGCTGATATGATGGTGATGGAGACACTTATGGCAAGTTGCACCAACTTACCATTGAGGCGAAGGGTACGGCAAGGCGTTCTCCATACAAAGGTTGTGCAAGTTTTATTCGTTAGTTTTGGTACTACAGCATTTAATTTTAATTTTTGCTTGTAGATATTGCATATAGGCAGAAATTATAGAAAAAAAAAACATTAAAAAATACAAAATTTTTAAAAAATAACTAGAAGAAATAGCTAACAGAAAAATAAGCATATTGACAAAAAATATTAACTGTAGCGCAAACACAAACGAAGAAAAACGTACACAAAGTTTGTATGGAAAGAGCTTGCCTACCCCTTCGCCTTAACAGACCGATCAATGTTAAACATGGCGCAGGCAGCACTTATCCCATAGAAACTTGTCAAATTTTCCATACATTCAGATTTTAGCAAACAAACACCGCAAACAATACAGACGGTGTGCAACCCACCATTTACAAAGAAAATAAAATACCCCGGCTGACTCAAAAAACACCGTCGTTCCGATGATTTAATAATAAGGCACTAAACCCTTGTGAGACCCTCAAAAAGTTCCGAAATCATTCAGGTAGGTACGTTGTGTACAGATGGGGCAAACTTTGCACTCTAGTCCGTCCCACAGGTAATGACCGAAGTTTCGTGTTTTTCTTGTCGTCGCCTGCTCTACGATTTACTACCAGCGAAGAGGGGTTGATTGGAAGTTTACTGTTGTGGGTATTTACTGAAGGGGTGCAGTGAGATTACTGATGGATGTGGCTTAAACAAAATATTAAAAATATACTTGAAGATTATAGGAAATCAAATTAATGGTAATAATTATGTTGCTTATTTACTTAAAGGCGAGGCATAAAAAGATCGCAATCGGGTACTTATCATATTTTTAAAGTTATTAGCAATGCGCGTATTTTTCGTATTGCTTATACCGTAATTACAGTTAATGATACCAGTAGTTATTATTATCGAACAGGATATTTTTTTTGTGCTAGTGAGTAAATATTTATTATCTAATCGTCTAATTTTATTTAAAAATAATTAATATTGCTAGTATTGCTTTAACGCTCTCAATATTATTCTAGTATACATACATATATATATATATATATATATATATTCAATTTGAGTTAAATGTATAACACAGAAACTCACGCCGATATTCCTAAAAACGGAAGGCAGATACATATTTTTTAAATGTCAGTGCCACTTTTATCAATTTTAGGTTTTTAGCTGACATGCGGTCTGAAAAGCATGACCTAAAGAATCCTAATGATCTTATCTCAAATGGACACCGGACGTGCTCAAGGCAAAGTAGCCACAAGATAGTCTGAAGCCGTGAAGAAGGTGGTTAGCGGCAGTATGCAGCATGCGACCCACATAGCCTATGACTACTCAATCTACTCATACGTGGTCGCGATTCCAGGAATGAGGGACCGAAGAAGAAGAGATGTGTTGATAAGGTTCTCAAACATCCAACCATCAATAGCAGTGAACGAACTCATGCAGCTAACTCGGAAAGTTGAAACTGAATTTAGCAACTTTTCCAAATGCTAAGTAAAGAAAACTTTAGTTGGAGTGTTGTACCGCACCAAGGCTAATCTACGAAGTTGTTGATAGAGTTATTGAAAAATTACTAGACGTAACAAGCGGAGATAGAACTTCATACATCGCACTTGCGTTCTGATCCGTGGTGCTTAAAGTTTCATATTTTCTGAGTACTTTTGCAATAATAGAAATTTTTCTTTCGCTACCACGCAACATATAATAATATTATTTTACAGTACATATGGTGTTACTTTACCGCACGAGTGCGATAATCAACAGATTACGTGCATATGTCGAAACTTTAAAGAGCCATATGTGCTGTAAAACGTTGTACGATACACGTGCGAACAGGTAATTCGCAACTCGTGTCGATTTAAAACACTCCCTTCGGTCGTGTTTCAATTTATCACCACTCGTTGTGAATTTTCTGTTATCTGCACTTGTATCTTAATGTACTATACTATATCCGCAGGCAGTGCAGGAAAAATACTTACGTCTAGTTGACATGTTATCTTTAAATCAAAATAATCAACGCGGTCAGGATTACCTGGAGTAAAAAAATGTGAAGCCTGGGCTGTCGAGCAAAAGGTATTACAAAGGTGCAACAATTATAAGGTATAACTACATACACGCTATTTATCAAATATTTATAAGAGTGAAAACATCACTAAAATAAACGCCCCTCTTCTAGTTCATATTGATAATCTAGTAATGGAGTATTAAATGGCTATAAATGTACCAATTTATTTTTCTACAACTTTTAGAGGTTATTATTGTAATATTCTCTTTTCGGTACGTACGTTTAATCCATCTGCTTTTCAGAATGTATATTTTCTCTAACATGTTCACATACACACACATACGTTCATACGTTCATAAGCAAATTGTAGAATACCAATTAACTGTATACAATATTTAGCTATAACCGTTGGTATTAATTTTCATTGACCATTAAATATATACTTTCGTTATCAATGACGGCACCGGATACACGTGTAAAATTAAATGGACTAAAAAACCTTTTTCTATAAATAAAGCCACCGACCGAGAGTGCAGTACACCTTTCCGTCGTGACCAATTACGTTTATTTTAATCACATTTTAATGGAACACGCTAGTCTCTGTAATTACCATTGTTTCAACGAAACTAACACGTGAACGAACAAATATGCTGAAAACGAGTAGGTAAATACCAAAATGTTAAAGCAAAAATGTAGAAGTACCTAGTATTTGTTGTCTTCCCTACAAAAAAAAATCCAATAGGAACTGAGGCTTTAACATTAAATTTGTCTGCTGGTTTTTCCATCCGTTTATCACAGGTGCAGTGGACTATAAAAAAGGTATCTATTTTTCCATCTTGTTACTAAGACATAAGGTAAAATATTGGTAACGGTTAGTTGTGACTAGAAGTAAAGTTTTCAAGACATATTTTCCTTTTTAATACTCACAGACGGGTGGGGTAGCATCTATTTAATAGTCTAGCGAATACAATATATATCAAATGACGCAACACGTAGCTCCTTCAGTCACACCATAGGTATAAAATTGTTTTTCTCTCTCTTTCTAGTCAATTTCGCAGTAAATACAAATACACTTTATTTCACACCTCCAAAAGGAACACAATACAGAACATAAAGCAGGTGGTCTTATCGCTAAAGAGCGATCTCTTCCAGACAACCTTTAAAAGTAAAATGAATAATGCAAAATTAAATATAGCTAAGCTCATTAAGGCTTGTGTTTATGAGTTCTAGACGACGATATAAATATTCAATACATATTATACTTATATACTTAAATACATATACTAAACATCGGAGACGCAGAAACAAATATTTATGCTCATGTATCACACAACTGTTTGCCCTTTTTAGGATTCCGTACCCAAAGGGTAAAATCGGGACCCTATTACTAAGACTTCGCTGTCTGTCCGTTCGTCTGTCTGTCACCATCTATGTCTGTTTTGGTATCTCAAGAACCGCGATAGTTAGACAGTTGAAATTTTCACAGATGATGTGTTTATATTGCCGCTATAAAAACAAATATTAAAAACCGGCCAATTGCGAGTCAGAATTTTTGACGTTTTTGTAGATAATGGTACGGAACCCTTCGTGCGCGAGTCCGACTGGCACTTGGCCAGTTTTTTTGACAGTGTGATAATGCTTTAGCATACTCCCAGCCCGGGGAAGGCCATTTGGGGGTTGTGTTGGACTCTCTCCCCCCGCCGAGTGATGGTGACAGGAGGAGCATAACCACTAAAAACAATACTAAAAATACACCGGCGTCACCCGCTCTGCCGTTAAAAGGGGCGCAATGGGATCGCGAGCATTTCACCACGACGCCCAAACAAATATTTGCCCTGGCCGGGATTCGAACCCGGAAAGTTAGCTTCGTGGGCAGGGTCACTAACCACTAGGCTAAATCGGTCGTCAAACCTTTCAAGAAGTATACTGCAGTTTATTTTTGGCTGTTGTTGTTCTAGTTCTTTGCCACCAGACAGTAGGTGTAGGTACGTCATCTCGCTCAAATTTGGAGCAGCCCAACTGAGGAAGTACCTCCACCTTACAGAAGACCGCAGCCATAATAGCATCACTACTTGCTCCCCTTGTAGGTATGTGGTGTTGTGTTTCTGGTGGTGAGTAAGGTCGCCAGAGCTCTGTGTTGGGAGTGAGGGGCCTGCATATGTCTCTAGCTTGACAGCTGGAGACGTCTGTGGGTCCCTCACTCTCAACACAGCGCATCCCCAAGTCAATAAAGGGTCGGCAACGCACTTGTTCCTCTGGAGTTACAAGTGTCCATAGGCCACGGTGTCTGCTTACCATCAGGCAGGCCGTAAGCTTGTTTGCCACCATCGAAGTATAAAAAAAAGAAAAAAGGTGATTATGGGCCGTATCACTGCGGTGATTTTGGGGTGTTCATACCAGGTTCAGTTCCTCAGCGTGCAGTCGATCCACCTAGCTGTGGTTCTATCCGTGGCTGTGCAGCGCATGGCTAATAAATATAATGCACTTTATGTTTTGTTATCGAAATATAAAAATGTGTTTGACTGTAACAATACTAATATGGAACAGTTTTTTAGTTTCTATTGCAGTGTAAAATTGCCTGAAAAATGGTCATATGTGAATGCAACGAAACGTTTACCCTCACGTCTCATCCTACCCGTTCCCCGTACCCCGTTACCCGTTCCGTATAGGGAGGGCACTGACGTGTGCGGCTAAGCGCCAATGAACAAATGGTGAAAATATAATAACAAAATAGCAATCCGGACTTGTTTCTTTCAGTGTGCGACGAGCGCAAAGAAGGGGATTCTTTCATCCGATTAACGGAATGTAATAAATTTGTATGAAGTCGTCAACAGTATTTGCCGTGTTATGAATTAATGAAGTAAATATTGGCAGTTTACCAATATTTACAATTTCATTTCAAGCCAGATATTTTGCCTATAATAACACCGGATAGCTGAAATCCGCACAGCACCGCGCGCGTGTACCGCATTCTGTGAAGATTGAGCATACGTGAGTTCCGAGGAAGAAGAAAAAGCTGGAACACACACGACCATAATATCAATGTATCTTGACGGCGCTATTCCATTTGTTATACAAACAGTGTGAGACATGGTCTATCTAATTATAAAATTCGTTTGTTCTGGCCATGTTTTAACTAACTGAGACTCATCAGCACCAAGATGAAACAGAATTATCAGAATACATAGATACATTATTTTGACAATGCAGACAAACATTATTAATTGTGTTTTATGAGTGTCCACCGGATGCGGGTGGCGCAGGACCAGTCATTGTGGAAATCTTTGGGGGAGGCCTATGTCCAGCAGTGGACGTCTTTCGGCTGACATGATGATGATGATAGTATGCTCAACGGATAAGTTATATTTATATGTAGTGAGCTCCGAGTACCCTGGAGAAGTCGTTAAATAATAATACGCTACCGAGCGAGACTGTCATATACTAAATTGAATAAGAGCGACAGAGAGGGACAATTATATATCATTTGTTGTCCTTGTCATAGTTTCTCTTTTCTTTATTTGCCTCAATGTCATGTAAATTAGTTAGAGGCAAATAAACGATTACCTGCCCAAATTAAAGAGGTTGTTTATGGTAGGTAAACTCAATAAGGGTACGTTTTGCCCCTCTAGGTGGAACGCGTATAGGATCTCTATAGAAATCCTGACTGAGTGACAGTTCAAAACACGGTTCGGCAGAGACGAGGTTCTACCCCTCATTTTCCTCCCACATACGTACCTACTTATCAATCAAGCGAGATATTCAACCTAAAAGATGTGTCATCATTTTCATAAATCATAGTAAGTTACAGAAAACATGTGGCGATACTGCGCATACTTAAATTCTAACAATTGTAATGTCACAAAACACATCGGATATCACGCCTCACAGATATTCAGCGCAGAATTAATGGCGCATGCATGGTTTAAAATTAATCCAGCCTAAGAGAGGCTTGGCCTGATAATGCTCTCTAAAATTAATGACAGGCATCATATAGAGACAAGTGATATACGTTTAACGAGTAGCCGTGCGTTACTGTCGGGTTTCCCGGCATTTGCACAGCTAATACAGCTATACATTTATTAGTATTTACGGGGGACAGGCCGTTGACCTTTATGTAGTGAAATCAATGAAATGCACGTATCAAATGCACTTTAATTGTTTTTGTTTCGATGGCCATGCATGCAAGTGACCAATTATTTTAAGCTTTGTGGTTGTGTATGTATGTGTGTGTCAATTGTGATTGCCCGATTGCCATGAGATTCCCGACGTTATTAACGATTATAATTACAGCACAACTATCGACAGTCAGTCTGTGTGTGAAGTTATGTAGCTTTTTAAGCTATAATAGATGAACCAATTTATTTTTATTTATAAATAATCTTTAACATTATTCCTTTCATTTATTTTTACGGCCCAGAAGCGGACAAAACCCTGCAGGGCTTAACAGCCACCGCATTAATGGATGTGATGACATTTGGTACGCAAGGAGTGGGTCGAAGTTTATACAAAAATATCATAATGTCGCCTGTGAAAATCATTAATAAAACCGTGAATGTTTCACTTAATCGTGAGTTCTAAGAAAGGATAATAAAATAGTTACTGTTTATTTCAAAGACTTACTGGTAAAGTTAGCGTTTACCGTGTTCCGTGTCCGTGAGTGTGATTGTGTTATTCGAGAAACTGTTGAATTATAAAAATGTCAGTTTTTTGAATCTTAAAATCTTTGTATAAGTCTCACTTATTATGCAATTGTCGTATTCTCAGTAAAAAACGTGCCCGACGGCTGTCACAGGCTAATGTCTGACATTTTTAAAGGAAAATACTTCCTCGTTTAGGTATTTGATAAGCGGCCAAGAATTTAATCTCAGCGTCTAGATTCAATTTTATACGTATTGGTATACGATAGAAGCCGAGGTAAACAATTTGATACCACGCTTCAATCTACGTAGATGATCGTTATGAACAGTCAATGGACTATAATGAAATTCCCAGCCACGTCAGGTATCACAGATTGCGTCCAATATGCCCTGTAGGAGTGCACGAACCGTACATCTATTCCGTATAGTGTGAAAACACCAAAATACGAAGACACTTTCCATTGTACTACGCAGCCCTTACTATCTATGCGGTTCTGGAATGCGAAGGGTACGAGGGAGGTCTAGGTTTTCTGGTAGCGTATCATCGGTGTATTGCATGCAATTTCTTGCGCCTGCAGGCAACGAAATGACATGCGGGATGCTTCGTGTTAGATCGATGCCAATAATGTTAGGTCCCTAGGCACCCCCGATGCACGAAGGACGAGTCACTTTCTGTTTGATGACCTGGTTTTTGTTTTATCTAATTTTAAGATTTGTGTACATACAAAACATCCATACTTAATATTATAAATGCGAAAGTCACCCGTCTGTCTGTCTGTCTGTTACCTCTTCACGCTTAAACCGCTTAACCGATTTAGATGAAATTTGGTATAGAGATAGTTTGCGTCCCGGGAAAGGACATAGGATAGTTTTTATTCCGGAAATCGTTCCTTAGGGGGTGAAAAGGGGGGTAAGTTTGAATGGGCGCCTACAACAATTGAATAGCAATTATTTCTGTATAATATCATTTGCTTTATTTAATCGTATGGCATTTATTTACGAACCGTGAGATCTTCGAGAAGACAAGTACGGTTGCCAGTTTATGTTGCACTTTTAGCACCACCCAGGGGTCACGTGTAGGGTAACGGTGGGTACTCCCTACGGACGTGGTGCAACTTCGACCCCCCTTTGTCAAGTAAGTGGGCACCTTGACTGTTAGAAGTTCTCAAGCCGCCCGAAGGCCTCTAACTTGGCTTAACGACTGCTGTCGTAGACAGCAGCCGGGATCAACGGCTTAACGTGCCTTCCAAAGCACGAGAGCGCTCAGTTAGTAACCACTCAAAGCGGTCACCCATCCAAGAACTGACCTGCGCCCACATTGCTTAACCTCGCATACCACACGCGGTACGCGGGCGCCGCTGGGCCACGAGCGCTCTATACCTATATATATCATTTGCTAAGAGTGTAAAACCCACTTCTGAACATTTTTTCGTTTTACCCACCATTATATAGCAAAAAAGATGCATCTCCTGAGAAAAACAGCTACTGCCAGTTACTTTAACAAATTGAATACCCACCATTTTCGTAAGAGTCTTGATCGCCTAGATGTGTTTTCTAGCAAAAGATAACATTGTTTCGTGTTTTTGGTGTAAACAAAAAAGTATAACATCGAAAAGGTATGTACTATTATTGTTTTTTATTAATATTTTGTGGCTTTTGAGCTGTAAATCCAATACATTCACTGTTTTGGGGTTATGTTAACGTTATCGATTCCAGGATAGCAGGCAATATGACCTGGAGGTGCCGAGACATCGACTTAGTAAAACTGCCAATAGTATGTGTGTCTTGGGTCCGCGGGTATAGTCTTTTTTTTTTAATTAAAAATGGGATTGCTCTTGGCCAGCATCTAGCCAGGGGGCAAAGATGAGGCCGACGATGAAGCGAGCTCACCCAGAAGATGCCTATTCACTCGTGCCTTAAAAATGTCCAGGTTATATGAACTCGGAAATACAGACGCCGGCAGAGAATTCCAAACCTTAGAAGTGCGCATTATAAAAGAAGAAGCAAAGCGCTTGGTTCGAACTAGAGGAATTTCGACCAGGTAAGGATGGTAGCCAGCCGTACGTCTGGATGTCCGATGGAAGAAGGGGGAAGGCGGTATGAGATCATGGAGCTCCTGAGCACACTCACCGAAGTACAGTTTGTAGAAGACGCACAGACACGCTACTTTGCGTCGATGGGCTAAGCTCTGCAGCTTATTTCCCACTACCGTACTGCCGCCAATGAGCCTCCTGGCTCTGCGGTCCACCGAGTGGAGTGCGGCAAGTTGGTACTTAGCCGAGCCATCCCAAAGATGACTACAATACTCCATGCAAGACCGGACTTGGGCTTTATATAAAGATAGAAGCTGCCCAGGGGTGAAGTATCGCTTGACCTTATTTAGGATGCTCAGCTTTTTGGCCGCTGTTCCGGCTTTGGACTCGATGGTAGTGCCGAAGTTAAGGTTTGAGCTTAACGTCATGCAAAGCAGCTCGAGATCGTTGGCTACAGACACGGTTGCACCTCGGAAAGTAGGAGCCAGATTGAATGAGCTCCTTTTTGCGCTAAACAGACACGCTTGCGTTTTGGTGGCGTTGAAACTAACCAGATTGTTATCACCCCATTGGGAGACAAGACTTAAGGTTTAGTTAATTCGCTCTACCATTGTCTCTCTCTCAGACTGAATTTCATCACGACCAGCCCCCGCGCTGGACAAATATCTCTCCATGACCGTACTGTCATCTGCGTATGCGACCACTCCTGGCAGAAGAAGGTCGTTAATATGAAGCAGGAAAAGGGTCGCGGAGAGAACAGATCCCTGAGGAACACCGGCATCAATGGCCATGAGGTCCGAGGAGCAGCCATCATAATCATCTTCATTATTTTATTTGTTATATTTAGATGAATATTAATAGACATATATCGGTACCTTTTTGCCTGAACCACAAGGAATCCCTTGCTCAGGCTCCTTTTTATATATAATTAACTATAAATTTTAGTCTATAGTTATAACAATTGTACAAAAGTTATTCAATAAATTTATTCGTATTTGTATTGTATTGTATTTGTTTCAATGACTACTCGGATCGACCGCCCACTCAGGAAATCAGATATCCAGCTACTGAGTCTGACAATAAAGAGTAGAAATTAAATAAAATGGAACTAATATAGAGCCTTACATGGCATCCTCAGGTGTCGTGTCAAAGTTGTCAAATATTGGTCTGTAAATAAACATTAAGTTGCTGCTGCTAAGTATTATCGTTGTTTAACCAGTTTTTGTTCGACGAAAATATCTAAGTAACGTGAAAATGAATAAAACCAATTCGTAGTGAAGCACGGAAAGTGAAATATCAAGTGATTTTATTAAGATTGGCCGAATTTCAAGCTGGAAGGTTATTATTGTTCGCTTTAGATGATGTTTACAAATTTTACAAAATAGCTGCTAATATGACAAAAGAACTGCACCAAGGCAAAGATGTACATTGTACAGCTATTGACTTAATAATCGTTATTTTGATGTAATTTAGATATCATAAATATTTTGAGATTACTTAAATGATGTTCGATGTTGACAAGTCATATAGCGTAAATGCCACTTCTTGGTATTTTACTACTCGATCAAATAAAGGAAGCAAATTTTAGAATAACTATCGCTAAATTAATCTACTATGACCTAAAATACTAAATAGTTACACTTGTACATAGATACATTATACACTTGTAATCGGATACCCAAATAACTATGAATACTACTTATTGATATGATCATAAATATGTATGAAACTTTAAAATGTACATTGTTTCAGGGAAGTTTGAGAGTACTTTAAAGAGAATAAAGTGAATGAAGGAAGTACGAGTAAGGGCAAATTTAGAACACCCATAAAGCACTAAAAAGGGCGTCCTCAAAAACAATAAGATTACTTTGATATATGACTTTTAAAATAAATAAATTTGACGAATTCAACAAAAGATTCTTTATTTTCATTTTTGTGTTTAGTTTTATACTCGGACCCGAGTGTGTTCTAAAACTACGACCAAAACAACCGTGGGATCAACTCTAGAGTGCGGTGGAGATACTGCGATCGTCAACCCGCATACCAAGCGTAGCGATTATGGCTTGTACCTCTAATGAAGTTGGGGGAGGCCTATGTCCAGCAGAGGGCGTCCTTCGGCTAATATGGCGGTGATGGTGGCGTACTATTACTTATTTTGTGGTGGTGATTTATTTTTATATCTAGCATGCGTATATTATTATAAAATACTAGCATTTGCCCGCGGCTTCACCCGCGTACTAATCGAAATTTTTAACCGTTTGCCAAAAAGGTCTCCAGAAAAGTAGTTGTTACATTCTGGGGGTTTCGGTATACAAAGTTTGGTGATTGTGATTCATTAACAGATGAACAGATGAAAAGTCAGTATACATTCTGAGAACCGGCAAACTGTCGAATTTCATTTGATTTTGGCAAAAATAAGGATCGAAAACTATTATCATACATTTCCGACAGACCGAAGGGGAAAGGGCCGATGAAATAAAAGCATGTCTTAAATGGCCCTTAGTAAAAGTATCTGTGTACTACAGTAACACCAATAGGTCTGATAACGACCAAGCACCGCGCAGCGGTCATAAACTATGGTCCTTTGAAGTACAGAAATACGGCTAATTCAATATCACGTGTAACATTTATTTTTCCTAAAATTAAATTTATTAGGTATGTTTTGCCAGTTCCCATTGGAGCATCAAAAAAGAAAATTTGACCTCACTTCCATTCGCACTCCTTACTGTCAGTCCGTCTGTTACAACCGATTTATCTAAACTATCAAGAATTTAGAGCGCTCGTGGCCCAGCGGCACCCGCCTATTGCGTGCGGTATGCGAGGTTAAGCAATGTGGGCGCAGGTCAGTTCTTGGATGGGTGACCGCTTTGAGTGGTTACTAACTGACTCTCGTGCTTTGGAAGGCACGCTAAGCCGTTGATCCCGGCTGCTGTCTACGACAGCAATCGTTAAGCCAAGTTAGAGGCCTTCGGGCGGCTTGCGAACTTCTAACAGTCAAGTTGCCCACTCATTTGACAAAGGGGGTTCGAAGTTACACCACGTCCGTAGGCAGTACCCACCGTTACCCTACACGTGGGTGGTGCTAAAAGTGCAACAAAAACTGGCAACCGTACTTATCTTCTCGAAGATCTCACGGTTCGTAAATAAATGCCATACGTTTAAAAAAATCTAAAGGTTGATTTAAATGGAAAAAATATCAAAACCTCTATGTCGTTTTTAAAAACAAATCCAATATACCCCACACGCCTATATAGTAACATTAAACTTTTTTGCATGCAGGCATGTATGAATGCCAAATTTTACCTCAGATTCGTATTAAAAGACCTCTCGGACGCTCAAATATCGATTTTGAACGAAATCGGGACGAAAATGAAGATGATTAATATGGCCACTACTTTTTCCAAATTTTACCTCAAATTCGTATTAGGAGACCTCTCGGACGCACATATATCGATTTTGGACGAAATCGGGTTGAAAATGAAGAAAATCAATATGGCCGGCACTTTTTTACAAATTTTACCTCAAATCCGTGTTAGGGGACCTCTCGGACGCTCAGATATCGATTTTGAACGAAATCGGGTTGAAAATGTAGAAAATCAATATGGCCGCCACTTTTTCCAAATTTTACCTCAAATTCGTATTAGGGGACCTCTCGGACGCTCAGATATCGATTTTGAACGATATCGGGTTGAAAATGAAGAAAATCAATATGGCTGCCACTTTTTCCAAATTTTACCTCGGATTCGTGTTAGGGGACCTCTCGGACGCTCAGATATCGATTTTGAACGAAATCGGGACAGAAATGGTAAAAATGAATACTGCCGCCACTTTTTCTAAATTTTACCTCGGATTCGTATTACGAGACCTCTCGGACGCTCAGATATCGATTTTGAACGAAATCGGGACGGAAATGAAGAAAATCAATATGGCCGGCACTTTTTACAAATTTTACCTCAAATTCGTGTTAGGGGACCTCTCGGACGCTCAGATATCGATTTTGAACGAAATCGGGTTGAAAATGTAGAAAATCAATATGGCCGCAACTTTTTCCAAGTTTTACCTCAGATTCGTATTAGGGGACCTCTCGGACGCTCAGATATCGATTTTGAACGAAATCGGGTTGAAAATGAAAAAAATCAATATGACTGCCACTTTTTCCAAATTTTACCTCGGATTCGTGTTAGGGGACCTCTCGGACGCTCAAATATCGATTTTGAACGAAATCGGGACGGAAATGTAGAAAATAAATATGGCTGTTACTTTATTCAAAGTTTAGGTACCTCGGATTCCTAATAAGAGTCCTCTCGGGCGCTCAAATATCGATTTATGTCGAAATCGTATCGGACGGCACTGATTAATAAAACCACTTACAATACATTGAATCAAAAAAGGTCGTATATTCATAGGAAACTCACGGCACTTCATGCACCTTTAGACCTTATAAGGAACTTACATGCCAAATTTGGTATCTCTCGAACCACCAGTTTGGACTGTGCGTTGATATGTCTCTCACTCAGTCAGTCAGTTATTTCTTGAAATTTGGCACAAACTTTCAAAAGTTTTCATGTCCACAGTATTAAATTGCAAAACCGATGCCATTTTCGTAATTAACGTCCCAAAAAACCATAAAAACGACACCCATATTAATATTTAGACATTTCATCCCCCTCGCACCCCAACATGGGGGATGGTATTTCACGTCCTCCACGTGAGATTTTAAAATCATTGTTGTTTTCGTTATCAGCGACCCGGTATATCATAAAAACAATAACCATGTCGATTTTCAGAATTTGTCACCACCTTTCCCCCTTTTAGGGGTTGATTTCTCAAAAAACCTGAAACACGTATTTACTCATTTATCGTTAGAAATACTCCTGTGAAGTTTCGAATAAAATAGTCCAACTAATCTTGTTTCCCCATACAAACTTCGGACCCCCATTTCACCCCCTTAGGGGTTGAATTTTGAAAAATCCTTTCTTAGTGCACCCCTAGACCTTATAAGGAACCTACGTGCCAAATTTGGAATCTCTAGGACCAGCGGTTTGGGCTGTGCGTTGATATGTCAGTCAGTCAGTCAGTCAGTCAGTCAGTCAGTCAGTCAGTCAGTCAGTTTCTTCTTTTATATATTTAGATTTAATGTAATATTATACTGTATTATTATATTATTGTATTTAATTATTATCATTAGCAAGTATCAGTATCGTTCCAGTCCTAGTATAAATGTTGCCCGTTGAAGCACAGTGGCGACTTCAATTAATTTCTACTCTTTATTGTCAGACTATATACAATAAAATTACGATATCCATTAAAAACTGTCAGACATGTCTTGGTTTTACCCTGAAACTTAAATCCCTACTAATGCGGAAGGCCTATTATTAAGTAGCCGAATTCTTGGCTGACCAGCTTTAATTAAGGAACCTTTATTGTATTTTGTGTGCTACTAAGTACCAATTCGTTTAATTATTAATTATTGACGATCTGTATTTTAATTTTTTCTGTAACCTGACGATGTATGATTAATACGATTTAATGAATACAACCCAAATGATACAGCTAAAACTTGTAGTTTCAATACGCGCGTCTATCCATTTTGTCATATAGAAAGTTTACTCAGAAAGTATCATTATAATTTAAAAATGCTCTTGTTGGCGGTGTAGAAGCTAATTTTCAAGGTCCTTGGTCAAGTTCTTTTAGGTCACGATAAGACTCTACATTTACTTTTTCTTTTAGTTGTTGTACAAAGCTTTTTTTTACCCATTCTTGTCGTAGGTAGCGGCGGTAGCTATTATTTTTTTGTTCCAAACGAAGGTGACAAACATTAAACGTGTGTGTGTATAAATTTTTTACTAGCAACGCCTTCCTGTAATCATACCAATTTTGATATCGGTGTATATAAAATTACGAGAGAAGGAAGGTTTAATAATACATATATGTCATCATCATCCTCTTCATATCAACCGAAGGACTCCACGTCCACTGCTGAATATAGGCCTCCCCTAAAGAGTGCCACAATGCATCCTGCGCTTCCCGCATCCAGCGCACTCCCGCGACCTTTACCAGGTCATCAGTCTATCTTGGCCTACCAACGCTGCGCTTTCCGTAACATGGTTCGTACTCGAGAAACTTCATGGTAAGAAGATACCGTCGCCTATGGCCGCAGACGAATCACAAAAACGTTGCCAACCTGTTATTAACTTGAGGACTCGTTGTATTGACAGCCAGAAACATATGCAGGTCTCTCACTCTCAACACAGCACCAAGAATACAACACTTGGCGTTATTATGGCATGTGGCATTATTATGGCACCGTCTTCTATAAGAAAAAGAATAAAGTCATAAAAGTTTATTGAAAGTTACGACATTGAGTATAATTTAGAGTCCCAAAACGAACTAATATCAACAACAAAAATAAAACTAAAAGTAAACCGCACAAGTTTAAAGGCGCTCACCCGGAATGAGATATTTGCTTCGAAAGTCTTTGTAAAAAAACTCTCGAAGTTGAGCTCGTCTCACAGAAGTTGAGAAATCCATGAAACTTTTGTATGAACCGACCGGACTCAATCCTCTGTAGGCCACTAAATATATAACTACGATAGGGGAAAGTATCCACGTCTCCACGACATTAAAATTTACCGACCACGATTTTTTAGGATTCCTTTTAAAGTCGGAGGTACTAGAAATAAAACTAAAACTTTATTTTATGTAACATTAGAAAATTAATAATTAGTGAATAGGCCAAGCTCATATCTTGTAATCAATAGGTTTAATAAGTAGTGCGCACTTTTGTTATATTGTACCATATCGCATACAGTCAAGCATCGTAAAGTGTGTAAGAATTATGTCTGGAATGTAAAGAAACATTCCTGTACCTGCATCAGTATTCAGAAACGAACTGCCTTTATATCACAAGTATCAACACTTGTTTCTGTACAGTTCTCACAAAAAATATCAATTGAATTTCAATGGTTTTATAGCAGTGACAAAATCAAGGTATTTATTTGAATTCCTATGTATTAAAAGAGAAACAGGATAGGAAATATTGTGTTTAAGTTTATTTTGTAATAAACGTAAACACACGCATGGATTTCCAAAAACGGTATAAGAAAATGAATGACATTGGCACTTGTTTGTACTCTTACAGATCATTTTTTAGTAATAAGCTGCTAACTATTGCTTACGTATGCCCCACATCACACTTCAATCTTATTCTTATATATTCAGCTCTTACGACACACAGGACAAGAAAGAGTACTTGTAAACCGAAACTACATGGGAGTGGGACGGTAAAATAGGTTTATTTAATACGTATAGGTATTGAACGGAACCCATTGAAACTGATTGTTTCAACGTTTTTCTTGAAATAAAACTTCAGTAGAGTTACAGTCTGATAATTCCATTTAAAAGCTTTTTGGTTACAATCTGGGCTCGCTTAAACTTTAAGTAGGTAAATGCGGCAAATGCCTTTATTTTCGGAAGAATATCGCTTTCATCAACTTTTATCTGGTTAGATTTTAACCGGACATTAAATTGTATAACTTTGCGAGCGATTCCATGTACCTATTTATTAATGAAATTGGCTAAATACGCTTCAGAAGCCCCGACTGCCTGCCTATATTAGTATTATGACAGTTACTGATTTCATGAGATATCACACTGTTAATTGACCGAGCGAGCGAAGGTTCTCCGTTTCAGCTTTCGACAAAAATTCTTTCGTATTTCATGTTCTCCTCTACAGGTCGCATTTCTCAACCGATTATCGTGGAATTTTGTGAGCAGGTTCAATACTTATATAGATTTTTTTGTCGCGTCAGTTTATGGAAATTTTGATACCAGAAAAAAAATTGCGAGGTCTACAGCTCATAGAAACACTAGTTTATATGGAGACAAAACAATAACACTGACAGGTATAGACAGCCAAGCATAGGATCTAACTGGTAGTGAACATCTTAAAAACGATCAGCTGGGTAACCAAACCACGTAACCGTCCTAACCTAACGTATGATAGTTACTCGTAAATTTAACAGTAATTTTTACCTTTACGCCCGCTCGAAAACCTTACATAATCACCCCACTGAACGGATAAGCAATTTCGAAAACATGTCATAATTTTCCTAAACTGTGAAACTTTTCAGTTGTAGAGACATTTGTTATGTAGTTTATGGTTCTGATTGATTCGGCTATAATTACTATAATAAGTCTAATGATAAGTAATGTGCAGTTAAAGTTAAGAAGTTTCATGCCAGTAAACAAATTAATAAGAATAACTATGGCAAGTAACTGACAGTTTCGAAACTTATCAAAAATGTTTAGGCCTATATCTGAAGTGATATTTAAATGACACTTTTAATTTGGAAAATTACAAGCAGCTCATCGTTTCCTGAAGGTCTACTGCGAACTAAAAACAATGATTGCTCAAAAACAAAGATTGCTCATATCTTCCTTGACCTTTCTGCTGGTCTAATAATGTGCTTAAAGAATGTGCTAAATCTAAATTCTTATACCACTTTCCTGGCAAACAAGCGTACGGCCCGTCTGATGGTGCCTCCATGGTGTCCCATGCGCGTTGCCGACCGTTTAAAATGTATACACTCCTTTCATGAAGAACCCCATACTAGATAGTCTTTCGGGAAAACCTCGGTAGGCAGTTGACATACTAGTCGGTTTGACATTTCAACGAAGGTAAAAACACAAACCTCTCAGACTTTGAGCACTGTTTTGTTTATCTAGCTTACTATGGGGATCACTCTTTGTTGATGATAATGATGATACGAAATCGTATACTCACATATCAGGCATATCCTAAAATAAAATAAAATCACCGAGAGTATTATTAAAATTGACATCTATATTAGTACTTATTTACGAACATCCCTTTCCGAGTTATTTAAGTAGTTTACACAAATGAAGTTAAGGCCCACAGTTTATTAAAAATACTTGGTGCTAGAAGCTCTTTACTCTTTTCTCAAAGCGTAGTAAATTAGTTTTAAAACCTCTTAAGCTATAAAACTGCGAGCCAGGTTCATATCCTAAAGGGTGGCATAACTTTTCATTTGGCGTTACTTATGCGTTTAACCCAGAAAGTTGAGCTCATACTCGTTATAAATTAACCAGTAAAAGACTAAAACTTTACCATCTGACATGGGTTGTTTTCAGTTTGCGAACATTAAATTATTGCGGTTTGTTTTAAATGAGTTTAAAACAAACCGCATATATATTCATCACACCAGATATAACCAACCACCACCATTAAATAAAATAATATAAACACCAGATATAATTTTTTTAAACTCATTGTTATAATTTGTCTGCAGTTACATTTTGTTTTCAACCAATACAGGGGTGGTTATACAGGGGTGGTTATAAGTCGAGCTAGAGAAACGACTTAATGGTTTTCAACCAATACAGGGGTGGTTATTAGTCGAGCTAGAGAAACTACTTAACGGTTTCACGATAACATATAAATCTGCTCATTAGAAAATGGAACCAAAAATTCCACAAAACCCAAAAAGCGAAAACGCTACGACGAGAGATAAAGCTGCGTATAAATGTCCGATTAAGAGACCTAATGCAATTATTAAGCTAAGGCTTGCTTAGGATGTCGACCGTTCGCCCGTAAGTAATTACAACTCCAAAAGTATCACATGGACGCTGTGTGCTATGTCCCGATATTAACAAAATGGTTTTGAACCAAAATGGTTTTGATGTCTAAAACTAATATACTAAAGTGTTTCTTACTTACTCACGCTTTGTGGTGAGGGCTGTAAATATATCAGTATTGACCTAATTTTTATACGACACTAGAATCGATGTTCATAAGTAGGTCGTAGAACGTGTCCTCACGTGTGGAATCACGTCACATCGATATGAGATTTCTATGTCTCGACGCGAGGAAAATATTGGATATGTGCAATCTTTGCCTCGTACTCGTAGCGAGAAAGCGCTCTGTTTTATGGTATTACAGCTTCTGTCTAAACGTATAACACATTTTACCATTATAGCATGTAACGATTAGATATATTCGTTCTCCAAAAACTTTTGCTTTGATTGTACCTAAAAAACGAAATAAAACTTTATTTTATAATCAAGTTGTTCGCATGTGTCGGGAGTTTGATGATTTGGTTCGTGTCTGTAAGGTTCATGATATATATGTTTCCAAAAAATCGGAATTAAAAACATATACATATATATATATATATATATATATATATATATATATTTAACCGCAAATAATTAGGTTATTTCAATTTATTTAGTTATTTATTAAAAATCAGATTACACAGTATTACAGTGAGATACCAAGGCACTGTGAAATGCATTCAACATTTTTAAAGTTCTAACATAAGTTGTGTTATACACGACTCAACGACTAAAAGTAATTACAATAATCTTAATAATCCATCCATCGCCTCACATAACCTCTTACATTCATCAGATATGATCTTCCAACTACTTGCAAAAACATCGCAGTCGGGTGCTGACTTGAGAAGCGCGTTCAGGATTTGCAAAGCGCGAACCAGCGGTGATTTCTTTTCAATAACTGTTAAGAGTCCGCAGGAACCTCGGTTCTCCATACAAACGTAGTTTCGCTCTCATTTTTCAACGGCATGCTGGAATAACATGAAACTTTAAATACACAATGGGCTCTGGCATATTATCTAGGTCGGAAATTAGTTTCTGTTGCTTGGAGTTATAATGATCAAAAAACACAGCGATTATTAAGGTTTTCATACAAGACCTATAAAACTCAAAAACTCGCTGTATTTTTTTCTGTTACAATTTCTAGCAGATCCAATTGTGTATAAAAAGTTTCATGTTATTTCAGTGCGGTGTTTTAAAAAGAGAACGAAACTGCGTTTGTATGGAGAATTGAGTTCAGTCGAGCTTGCGGGGGACCCGTAAGTGTGCTAGTGTTTATTTGCCTTCTGTTATCACTTTGTTTGATTCGAAATATTGATTGCTATGTAAATAATAGTTTTTTCCCACACATGCATAATACATAAAATCGTCTTCACTTCCGCGATTGTTACACATTAAATTAAAGCTTTAAAAATCGGCCAAGAGCATGTCGGGCCATACTCATGTGTAGGGTTCCAGAGTTGCCCACACAGAACTTACTTAAAAAAAAAACAATAACAAGCAAAAGGGAATACCTTCGTAACGTTTCATACCTACGTCTTTTACTAAGAAAGGGAGACTTTTATAATAACTCAAAAATAGCTCAACTGATCATGTCCACTATAGTTTTCAGTTTAAGCAAAAAAAAGAATCATCCCCACTTTATATGTAGGGGAGGTACCCTTAAAAAAACTTTTTTTAGATTTTATTTTACGTTTTTGTGAGTTTTATTGATTTATATACCTATACCAAATTGCAGGTTTCTAGCACTAACAGACGACAGACGGACAGACAGACGGACAGACAGACAGACAGTCAGACGGACATGGCGAAACTATAAGGGTTCCTAGTTGACTACGGAACCCTAAAAATGGATTTGATCGCGGATATAATGTACTAGCTGTTGCCCGCGACTTCGTCCGCGTCTTTGCTCCTATTGGTCGCAGCGTGATGTTATATAGCCTAAAGCCTTCCTCGATAAATGGACTATCCAACACAAAAATAATTTTTCCCCTCACTAGCTCGGAAAGCCGTCTTTTATCCTTTGAAACAAGCGGGTAAAAACGCATTTTATCCACAAGTGGGGAAAGTAATTTGACCTTGTAGCGTGTTTGAGTAGCTTTTGACAGATAACAAAACGTAAAACGCTCATATTAATGGTTTTTTTGATATCAATTATCATTAAATAAAAGGTTTGAGAATTTAATAAAAAATACAAAATTTTGCTTTATTTAATGATTTAAGTCGTAAACCTTAAAATTCTATAAGTAACATTTTTTTTAATGACTTTGAGTATAATTGTAAACGCACAAGTTGAGTCGATGCAATTTCAAAACGCATCGTCAGAAATGTCATCATTGTCAATGTTAACTAAAATATACACAAGTTACTTATTATGGCTGCGGTCTTCTGTAAGGTTGGAGGTACTTCCCCAGTTGCGCTGCTTCAAATTTAGACAAGATGACGTTCCGTTGTGTCCTACCTCTCTTAGGCTGGATTGGACCGACTTACGATTACAGACAGGTCAACGTTAAACATGGCGCCGGCAGCTGTCATCCCATAGAAACTTGTCAAACTTTCCATACAATCGGATTTTAACGAAGACCTCTTACGATTACAGACCGTTTGGTGCAACCTAGCCTTAAATTATCTACGCTAGCAATCATGATCACTAATAAGCGAACATTGAAATACCTGCAAACTTATAAAGTAGTGAGAAAGAATGTCCAAGGTCAATAGTAGTAAGATTACACCGTACAGTTACTTCAAAAATAAATGGAACACTTAGCAGCCGTGCGCATCACTTAAAGGAGAATATTCAAAAAGTCCGCGGTCACCGACACAGATAAAGCGCTCAACAAGTTTTTATTAAGTTAGAGAGAAGATTTATTATAGCCCTTTTTGCGGAGTTATCCACGAGACCATAAATTCCATTTTGCCTTTACTAAGCGGTTTATCGGGCGTCCATTCTGAACGCAAATCAAATTAAGGTCCGATTAGGACACTCCAATACGATATATTAACTTCGTACGAGAAATAATGTATGAGCTTTGGTTATAAATGTGACCTCTAACGACCGCACTTTGCTAAGGGATAATGACACTTAATAGTACCCAAAAAGCTCCAAAGATAAACCTCAGCTTATCATGATATGTCACGCACAATGTCCTGTGGCAAAACGTCAACATTTTCCAGTGTTTAAAACAGGAAATGTTTGGAGTTTCGGTACGTGACCGCCGGCAAGATGAGTTTGTCGTGAATATTAACGTGATTTTGTAAAGTATTTTATTTGCAAACAACGCTGTAGTAAATTTAATCGCCACATGCGTTACGGCAAAATGTAACAGCGAAAATAAAATGTTAATGTAAAATCCCGATGCATGGGCAATATCAGAAATGCTGCGTTTGTAATTGTTAATGAAATAGCAAATATTTTCAAGTACAAACGTCAACACAGTTAACTGACCATTTGTGACCCTTATTACTATGAGAATAAAGTCAGTTAACTGTGTTCGCAATGATATGTGGAAGCATATTTTTGTAGTTAAAAATTAAACTAAAGCTTATGTTATTATAAATCTCAAGCGCCGGAAGAATATTTTAAACAAACATATTTTCGATAATTGGCTTTATGGAATTGGCTGTTTTGCGATAATTATTATGGATATTTTATATCGTTTAAGAAACATGATTTTGCCTATAGGTCGATTCACAAGAGCTGGCGCGGAAAATGTATGTAACTGTCATTAATTTCATAGACATTTCGCGCCAGCTCTTGTGAATCGACTAACCTAACTGTAAGATTGAACAAGAACGTTTTGTTTTATAAAACGGGTTCCAATGAGTACGCACCATATATATTGATTTTTTATTTAAAAATACAACAATTATGATATATTTAATGAGATCGTAAAAAGTTTATACCCAAGCGCCGCGTTACTGCGGTCATAACAACACTAATTTAAAACAACTTTTACTTACCCTTTTCAACCATTTTATAACATATTTAATACTTTATCCCCGAATTATATGTTCATCAGATTTATTACCAAATAAAGGTTTTATAGTAAAACAACCATTAAAACAAACGCCCTTCTCCTTAAAGTTGTTGGTTCAATGTTTGAATTTCTGTATATTACACCTATATGCTTACCTCAAATGTTAGCGGAAATATATTGGAGGGCGTTCAATTTATGATTGGTTTACTCTACCTACATTCGCTACCTACTTGCGTTACGCCACCACTGTGATTTATGAATGTTTACATTATTAATATTGACACTACAATAATTATCACAAACACTAAATCTCATAAGAATGAGTACGTTTTCGCAGGAAGTTTCACCACCTGTCTGGGCAATATTCGACAATTTGCGATATTGTACAACTATTCAGGCAACACTCGTTGACGATCTGCCTTTTCAGCCGCATACTATAGAAGGCTGCCGCTCGTTTCCCCCGTGTCCTCGACAGTCTCGACTTGGGCAGATCCGTAACGGGTGTAATTCCGGTACAAATGTTATATATCATATTTGACAGGCTCCTGCTGCACATATCTTTCACCACTGAATTCATTGACATCTCGCCGTTTATAATCATGACATGAATTAACATGACGTATAGAACGCAGTGGAGAGTAGAGCAGAATTTTAAAAACATTTTAAATTTGTTTCTAGAGTTGGAAACTGTCTCGGTGGATGTTTGGAGACAGTCTGGCGCTTCCGTCTGGCGATAGTGGTCTAACACACAGTAAGACCGGGGCTTCACTTGCGAAGGCAAATGTTATTTATTCTAACACTTTCTGATAATATGTTGCCTCCCAATACAAATCGAAACTTTGGAAAAAAAGACCGTTGAAAATAGTGAAGGCACTTGATTCAATTGTTTTAGAATATTCAGTTCTTCATCTTCACAAATTGGATATTTTATTTTCCGTGTTGTTTTATCTTAAAGCTTGAGTTTTGATTCGATTTTAATGTAATCACTTTCCTTCTTTAATTAAATTCCACTGCCATTTATATTAAAATTACTCCGCTATGCGTAACGTTCTCCTCTTGAGCACATTAATAACTGAAAATATTTTGTCAATTCACCGCACTCCAGTCTGTGTCGATCTTTATAAAAGCGATAACACGTGTCAATGCTGACTGACTAAACTTAATTGAGTACAAAACAACATATCTCAATAAACATGATGTGTTAACTATTAGACATAAATAGAATTATGATAAGTAGATAATGAGATTGTTTTTAAAAAAGTCTTAAACTTAATGTATGCTTATTTGTAATATGGCGTTTCAATTATTCAGCCTCATTATCTAAACTAGATATAAGTAAGTAGATCCAATGCTTTTGGTAAGTATATTTGCAATACAATAGTCCTATTTGTTTTCACAAAGTAAACATAAGTTGCAATTCAGCTTAGTAACATTATTTTACTTAGTAACATACAATCACTTTACTCTCATCTGCATCGTCCTCATTCTGATCAAGCAAATACATTTAAGTAAATATTACTCATTTATTTGTTTACTTTTGTGGAGTGATTCAGGCAGTCTATATTGTGATTATTTCATTTGAAGGGTAAGGTACATTTCTCGCTGTATATATTTATTTGTAAGGGCAGTGACAGCTTGGAGTTTTAGACAACCCGAGTTATAGCAGCATCAAAATATAGTTATACTTATTGTTAATCCCGAAAGTCCATTCTACGTGGTGGTAAATTTTTGAAATAACCTTTTTTGTACAAATACAATAAATATTTTATTTCTCTGGCATATTCAAATAAAGAAGTCAGCATAATGTACATTAATGTTCAGTTACAAAAGATCATGTCAAAGCCTAGATTTTGTGGTATGTTTTATGCGGAACGCCACGATTAGATGAAAGAGGAGTGGCAAGTTCGTAAGCGGTTTCGGTAATAAAAGAAGTGAAACCTAACTGCAAATCAAGTTCTTTCGGATCTCCTTAAAAAAACAGTTCCTGCCATGCATAATGTTTTTCAATTGTTTAAAATTATTTGTTATGTAATTTTTTACTTAATAGTGTGACTTGGCAAGTTTTTACTCACCAGCTTTAATCTGAGTCTGAGTACAATGTAGTCTAGTATGTCACTGGCAAGTTGGTCAATATTCGTATAGGTGTGTCGAAAGTTTAGGTATGGTAAATAAATTAAGAAATTTTAAAAGAGTATAACTGCCAAGTCGCTCTAATGAGTAGCAAATGACATAACAAATCATTTTCACATACATGATGTACGTATTAAAATATTTTGTTGTGCAATTACAATATGGCTCTTTAAAGTTTCGACATATGCACGTAATCTGCTGATTACCGCACTCGTGCGGTAAAGTAACACCATATGTACTGTAAATTATTTTACATGAGTACTTGTTTCTACGAGTAGTGTAACACTTACTTAAAGATAAACTCTACATGCATAATTTGTGAAGATAAAACAAAAATTAACAGTATCTAGTTTAATTAAATTGTTTTAGCATACTATAAGTGAGCTAAGTGTTGAGCGCCTTGTTGATATAGACCAGAAAGTAGGGGCTTTCAATGACATATTGCTTGCGATTTTTAATAAGCATGCTCCGTTAAAACCGACGCGTGTTAAGCACTATCCTGCCCCGTGGCTCACGCCAGATATTAAGGCGCTTATGGCAAAACGTGATAGGGCCCGCGTTGGTTTCCGTCGTGATCCCACGGATATAAACCACCAGAAATACATTTCTTTACGTAGTCGCTGCAATAAGATCTGTAGGAATGCTAGACGTCGCTATATCCACAAATCTATAGAGGAGTGCCCTCCAGCAAAGTTGTGGAAATTCTTAAAGTCACTTGGCGTGGGCAAAAATCAACTAAATCCTTCTAGTGTCCTTGACTTAGATGCTCTCAATAACTATTTCAGTGCCTCCCCGGTTACTCTTAACCCTTCCATTAAACAATTAACCTTATCTTCTCTTGCCAATTCCACACGCCCCGACATTCCTCCATTTGATTTCGGTGACATTTCGCCGCAAGAGACACTTGCTATCCTCAAGTCTATTGGGACGAAGGCTGTCGGTGAAGATAACCTCAGCGTGGACATGCTTATGCTCGTGGCGGATTTCATTGCTCCCATCCTCTCCGATATCATTAACTTTTCCCTGTCCTTGGGCGTTTTTCCCTCTTCTTGGAAGAATGCCCATGTAATACCTCTCCCCAAAACAAACAATCCTGTAAATTTTTCTGAATATCGTCCCATATCCATCCTACCAATTTTATCTAAAATTATTGAGCATTATGTGAATCGTCGTCTCCTTTCCCACCTTAATAGACATTCCTTGCTCAACCCCTACCAATCTGGATTCCGCCCCGGGTATAGCACTGTCACTGCTTTGGTAAAGGTCACCGATGACATTCGCCTTAATATTGAGTGTAAAAAGCTCACAATCTTAGTTCTTCTTGACTTCAGTAGCGCGTTTAATACAGTGGACTTTGATATACTTCTTGGCATCCTCCAAAGGCTCAATGTATCACAAAACTGTCTATCGTGGTTTCGTAACTACCTCTTTGGTAGACGCCAGCGTGTTTGGGTTGATGACAAGGTGTCCGAGTGGTGCGAACTCTCCGCTGGTGTCCCTCAAGGAGGGGTGCTTTCTCCGCTTCTATTCTCGATCTTCATAAATAGCATCACCGAGTCCCTTAGCTCATCCTATCACCTTTATGCGGATGACCTGCAGATCTATGCAGCGGCTGGTATTGATGAATTTCCGTCACTAGTCAATAAAATTAATACTGATTTAGAATCTATTCGTTGTTGGGCGCGTAATTTCGGTTTAAAAGTTAATGCTAAGAAATCGCAAGCAATTGTCATTGGTAGTCCTTACTATATAAGTAATCTCTCGGAAATGGTGTGCCCGGATGTGGTTTTAGGTGAAACTAGTATCCCTTTTACCAGCACCGTGAGGAATCTGGGTATTACCATGGATCAGACGCTTTCCTGGTCTCCCCACGTCGCCGAAATTAGCAAGAAAATGTTTGCCTCCCTCCACTCCCTAAGGCGACTGCAAAATTTTCTTCCCTTTCAAACAAAGGTGACTCTTGCCCAATCTTTATTGCTTCCTCTCTTGGATTATGGTGACATTGCTTTCTTAGATGTCAAAGAGGAACTGCTTAGTAAGCTTGAGCGACTACAAAATGTTTGTGTTAGGTATATATTTGGCCTGCGCAAATACGACCACATCTCCGAATTCCGTTCTCAGCTCGGCTGGCTGCCGATCCGTCGGCGTAGAGATGTGCACATCCTGTCGTTGCTTTTTAACGTACTGTACAATCCTACTTCCCCGCCTTACTTGACTGAGAGATTTGCATATATGGCTGACGGCAGCGGTCACCGCTTAAGGTCGAGTGCTAACCTCACTCTTGCAATGCCGTCTAATAAGACGCGTACTTATTCAAGGTCTTTCACGGTGCGAGCGGTTAAGTTGTGGAACGGATTACCGTTGCCGTTTAGACAGTCCCAGTCTGTGGCATCACTCAAGGATAAGTTGAAAAAGTTCTGGCTCTCCAATGACTTGTGATTTGGTTTGATACTGATTATATATTTATATTTATGTACTATGTATATATTTATTATTTTTATTAGTCGGTAGTATATGTATATATAGTATTATTTTGTAGTATATAGGCAATAGCTATATATATAAATACGTTTTTGTACACGTGTTAGTTTGTCTATCTTTTGGTTCCTGTGTTACTCAATTGCTCAAAGGTTAACTGGAAGAGATCCCTTAAAGGGATAAGTTCGCCTTTGTACCGATATAACCGAATTTGTCTGTATTTCTACCTGTGTTTTGTGTACAATAAAGTATTTACATACATACATACATATAACAATAATAAGTGTTCGTAGCCTCTTACACGGTTCTATTAAGTACACTGTACAGTCTTATTGCGTAGATTTTACATTAAGTATAGAATATTCGTTTAGTTGTACTTTAGGATATATTGCTTCAAACATAACTTCGAATTGACAAATTTCAAGCTAATTACTGTTTTTTTTTTGAATAAACATGCTTTATGCTTTATGCTTTTTTTTTTAACTTATTAGTTAAGTTAATATTTTCATAACCTCTTAAATATTTGTTTGTTTTCTTACAGCTGTACGTAATTTGCTAGGCGGGTCAAAGTGGATATCCACATCATGACCACAAGTGTTGGCTATCTGATATAGCCTGCTAACTGGCGAATTCCTACCTAACACTGAGCTTCTGGTCGGTGGGCGAAAGGGTGTAACAGGATTACGGGGGAATCTAGACGGAGCGCGAAAATGAAGAAGACCTAACAGTTGTGGACAATCAACTTTATTACATAGAATTTTGTGTAAAATAAATTTAAATTAATTTTATAAATTAAATAATAGACCATTACTTTTGTTTTGCTTCGTATGAAAGATTTTGCGTTTCTAATAACAAACCCTAACATTTTGGATGCTCTCTTGACTGTGTTTTCGATGTGAGGTATAAAGGAGAGCTTGGTATCGAACAGCACTCCCAGATCCTGAATGACTTGAACTTCTTCCAGCTTGTGGTCGCACCATTCACTAAGCCTATTTATGTCATCCTGGAGTAATGTAGCATCTTTAGGTGAATAAATGGTGCGGTCATTTAAGATCGTCTGCATACATGAATACTCTGGAATTAATAAAACAGTCCTTTATATCATTTATGAATACGAGTATGTTAAATAATGAAGGGTCCAGGTGTGAACCCTGTGGGACTCCTGAAGAGATAATACGGGTTGTTGATCGATAGCCATTCACCACTACGTAAAACTGCCTATCAGTCAGATAAGAACGAATCCAATCTAACAAGGATCCAGATATTCCGTAAGCAGATATTTTATGCAATAATATTTTATGAGGGACTTTGTCAAAAGCTTTGCTGAATTCTGTATAAATTACGTCGGTCTGGCTACCGTGATCAATGACATCTGATAAGTATTCAGTGAAAGTAACTAAGTTAGTGCATGTTGACCTGGAGTCAACAAATCCATGTTTCTTTTCTTAATACTATAAAATGTTGAAAAAGAAGGTGTCTAAATGTTTAAGGTAAATTATTTTAATGTTTTATTTTATCGAACTTTATTGATATCAGACCATGAGAACCTCGTTAGATAATATCTAAAAAATTAGTTTCGTAAGTTTTTTATTGCTTCAAATAAATTTCAATAAACCAATTATTTTTTATAAATATTTGTATTCGTTTATTTCATCTGCTGTAACCTAGTTTCTATAAGTCACGACTTACTCCGGTCAACAATTTTGAAAAGAAGGTTACAATTTTGAAGTAAAAAAGGGTTTTCGCGATTTTAAAGCAATTTATAGCCTGACTAGTGCTTATTTGGGCCTGGACATGTTGCAGATTTTTAGTGGTACTCATTTTTATTTTAATGGCAAGACATAGGGGAAAGTAGTACGAGATGATCCCCTTAAGCAAGAATGGACTTATAATGTATGTTTTTCCTTGCAAACTAAAAATGTAAGCGCTAACTACTAGTAAATTTATCTACCTAACTATTTTCATACTCAAAATAATCAATTAATTTAGGTTTCATTTTAATATTTTTTTAAACCCTACGAAGTGATCATTTTGTACACCCCTGTGTATAAGATGATCCCCATGGTAGATGATTTCAATGATCGTCCTACTCCTATTCTGAGTAACCAAATATTTTTAAGAAGAATAAGTAACAAAAAAAGCATTCAAGTGCGAGTCGGACTCGCGCACAAAAAGTTCCGTACCATTATCTATAAAAGCAGCATAAAAACACGTTTGTTGTATGGGAGCCTCCTTAAATATTTATTTTGTCCTGTTTTGTAGTGTTTGTTGTTATAGCGGCAACAGAAATACATCATCTGTAAAAATTTGAACTGTGCAACTATCACGGTTCATTAGATACAGCCTGGTGACAGACGGACAGACAGACAGACGGACGGACAGCGGAGTCTTAGTAATAGGGTCCCGTTTTTACGCTTTGGGTACGAAACCCTTAAAAAAAGTATGCAAAAATTTTACGACACTTTTATCTACAACAATCTTATAATGTAGACCCATGTCTATAAACTAAACGAAATCAACAGTCAGACGAGTTTTATTGCCACAAAAATATTAAACCAAAAGAAATCGGCCATGTACGTTAGTAATTTATTTTTAATTAAAAATGGGATTGCTGTTGGCCATCATCTAGCCAGGGGGCAAAGATGAGGCCGATGATGAAACGATCTCACCCAGAAGATGCCTATTCACTTGTGCCTTAAAAAGGTCTAGGTCTAGGTATCAAACTGTACCACTTATAATGAATATAATGATCATAATGAGATCAATTAAAAATACTGTGATTCCTCCTGTATAATTAAGGGAACGAACTGTCCCTAACTAACAAAAAAAAAGATTATTTACCATATTTTTATAATAACGAATTGAACCCATAAGTTTAAAACGCTTTTTGGCAGGTGCTGTGCTGCACATACCACATAAATATTATTTTTGACGGCTGCTTGATATGCCAACGCAAGCAGTTCCTTTTTTGGTAACCCATACATTATTGTCTCTAAGTCTTTTATATGTTTCACGAGCTCGTTTTCTTGTTCTAATGTTTAAAAAAATCCTCCTAAATATTTTACTGCGCCAATAACTATTTTATTTATTTCTTTTCTCTATGTTTCAATGACTTAGTATTTTTTAACGGCTATGCCAAGACTCGCTGTCATTAATTCCTGTGACCCCCGGCCTCGAGTGGTTTCCTTTTGTAATTACGCGGCATTAGGTTTGCCTGAAATAAAAGCTAAATTTAAAAATTCAATAACCACCCTGAAGCCTGACTGATAGAATAATAGACATAAAATTTAATTTAAAAATGTAGACAAGTTTGTATAAACATCAAGGTACAAGATGATCCCCAGGAATCATCTTGTACACATAGAATGGGATCATCTTGCCCCAAGCCCATGTTTTTTATTCAATGTTTGCCAACATAACCTACACACACGTGGCTATATTTAGGTTGCCCAAAACCTAAAATTAAGCATATTGGAAAGACAGACGTCAGAAGTCTTCGAATGTCTTCGATGTAAACAAACTTACATCAAGATGAAATATTTCATAATTATAAAAATAAATATGCCGTAAATCATCCAAAACGTTCTTAGAAAGCTTATTGTAATATATTATTAATTATTTAAAACAATAAAATATAGTATGTAAATTATTGCCCTATAACATGCTGTTTGCAGCGACAGTATCTCAGGTCCTGGTCAGGATATAACACAAATATCAGCTTAGAAACAATAACATAACAAAGTCCTCTTTAAATACTACACATATCAAGAATCTAAATTTTGATAGCTTAAAAAACTCAGCCAAGGAAGCGAAATTTGCACTGATAACTTTACGCGCCAATTACTCAAAACTATGCAAAACATACTTACTGCTCTATCGTTAGCGCGGCAACTTATGTAAAGTCAGCATAGTAGCTAGTTGTAATAAAGACTTTTGAACTTTTCAAACGCGTAGCTACTTTTGATGCTGACTGTACACCTATGTTTTACAAACAAATTATGTGTGTTAGTATAACGAAAGCATTTTAAATCGCCCTGACCGACATTCTACAATCAAGTCCTGCAGTAATATCATTTAATTCGCGAACAAAGTGTCCAAAACAAGCAATTTTTCACCTGCGCATTAGGTGGTTATTATTTGCAGCGGTTATCTGAGGGAGCAAGCTACCGCGAATATATTGCAGCACTACGTCACCAGATGACGACGTCCGGAGGCGACACGCGACTACCTGACGAAAATTGCAAGTAAGATAATAAAAATGGGAGCATTTTGTTACTGAATAATGATATTTGTAGTCGTACAAATGTCTGTGTGTGAGTGAACATTCCGACTGATTAACTGATTAATATTTTCAAAAAAACTAGTTATCTTAAGAATTAAACTTTTGAACTTAATATGAGTTAAACAGAGAGTATGTTTCGTTCGTTTGTATTAAAGAATGTTTCGTTTAATAAATCCACAATATTTTTGAACTTTTTCAGAAAGCTTTCACACTATGTGACGAAATCCCACAAGTTTTTTACTGCATTTTTGTTTCGATGTTATCACTTATCGCTTTCTCGGCTAAGTTAATTTGTTTACCCAAGCCAACTTAAGGTTTTCTAGTAGTAAAGCGATTTTTTTATTAGTAACACATTTATTACTTGCTTCGATCATGTAATTTTTTAAACAAAAATTTGCTTACCATATCAGCCCAAGGACATCCACTGCTGGACATAGGCCTCTCCCAATTTCATGGGGGGTTAATGCCATAATCGCCACGCTTGGCATGCGGGTTGACAATCGCAGTATCACCACCGCACTCCAAGGATGCTGCTGCCGATCCCACGGTGGTCTTGGTCGTAGTTTTAGGACATACCCGGGTCCAAAATTTGCTTGATGTGAGTATTTCGTGTAGCTAAATAGTTTAGACACCCTCATTTCACCGCTTTCCTGGAGCCGACGTGTGACCTAATTATAACGGTAGCATAAAGGGATTATTAGAACAAGCGACTTGGTAAGTAATAATAATAATGAACATGTTTATAAAATGCTAATCGATTGGTAGATCGAGGTTCAAATTTGTAATTTCACTATATTTACCTACTTGTTGTGTTGCAGGTTGTGTGACAGGGCAGGTCTATTTTGATGTAGTACCTGCCTATGGACAAGCCCACTTCAAAAATAACGTTATTGCCTTACTAGCAGAATTAACCTTGCTCCGATTCCTCCGGCATCAACATTTCTTATCGAGCTATCGACGTTATCACCTAGTCGTTGTGTTGTACAAACCTAACCTATAAACCTGTGTGTTTAGTTGTATTAAATTGATCACTGTTCTCTTACATAAACATGTAAATTCTTTAACGCTATAATCGTATAACGGGTAATCAAACGCAAAGTGCCATCCTGCTAGACAGGCATCGCCTAGTGCAGGTGACACGGGCAATCTATTTATTTGTTATGTTACATTATAGCAGTGATACATTATAGTGAACCAATTAATTATAGAAAAGAAGATTTTTGTATCACTGTATAAATAAACTATTTTTGATTTTGAAACCTTGTCTTCTGGAAGATCTCACGGTTCGTAAATAAATGCCATACGATTATTGTTATTACCTATGAACAAAGAAGTTCTAAGAAAGTTGTAACGTAAAACTTGAATTCTAGCAATAACTTAAAAATAGCCAAGTAACTTACTTCTCCCAACTTTCCAGGACAAAGGCGAGGTCTCAGTATAAATCTAACTAATTTAATCCTTTGTTAAACAGGCTTTCTACGCAGGTACTTATTAATAGCAACTTCTCAAGAGCTTTGGACATTCGGAAAGTTTAAATCTTTTCGTTAATACGCTGGATTATGAGCCTGAAACTTTTTATTGTTTCTGTGCAGAAAATTACAGAGATTGCACAATTATATATTATGTTTGCGGCGTTATAAATGAGCACTTTATCCCTTAATCTCATTATTTGGTAAGGGCGAGTTTTTAACAATTTTGTATTCTTTTTGGGTACTATAACGCTATCTTGTTTAGCAGTACTAATGATGTTCAACTAGGTGTACTTAAAAGATTCGGCCGTACTTTTGGAATGTAAATAACATTTGGAAAGTTCCGAAGTGGGTTATCGTCGACAAATCACTCTCGATATGCAAATAGTAACATTACTTTGTTTATTTAATGGGCGCCTTAAGAAACAAATACAAACATAATTAAGGGCCATCTCACTAGTATCTGCTCGGATGGGAAGAATCAACATCTTTGATATACCTACCTCCTAGCACTAGTATAGTATTACCATTTCACACGTGTCGTATTTGGGTAGCTACCATCCTGAATGCTGCTATGTGGAATTTATTATCCACACTTTTTCAGGAATTTGTCGGCCTGTTTAGCCTAGTGGGTGGTGACACTGCCTCCGAAGCTAGGGGTCCCGGGTTCGAATCCCGGTAAGGGCACTTGTTTCTGTGGTTAGCTGGGGCTTGTATTTGTTCCTGAGACTTGGATGTCTTCTATGTATTTAATGATACGAGTATCGTCTAGTACCCATAACACAAGCCTTATTATTGAGATGACTATGAGACTAGTTCGATTTTTTGGGAATATGTATTTAAATTAAAAAATGTGACTACATTCAATACATACCTCATACTCATTCATCATTTCAATAAAGCAATCGTCAACACAAGTGCGAACCGTGAATTTGCTTATAGTACAGTTCTTGAGCTTAATATATTTACCTGTACAGGCAGTTTTCAACATCAAGCTGTTTATTATTTATCTCAAGTACAATCTAAACTTTGTTAATGATCTTTCCGTTATTATATAAATGATTATTATTTTTAATGCGATTAAGAGATAAACCTGGTAGGTCAATAATATTTACTAGCAGGAAAATGCGTATTCCGCACTGTATCCAATAATAACTGATTGTGAGTAAGGCAACTTCCTGGCTTGGCGGGGCGGGTCGGTATTTTTCTCTTTGATATGAGCTTACTAATGTCGCACAGATTTCTTCAATGACGGGATACTATCAGAATTAAGTATATTTGCGCAGTAGGTAGTAAGCGGAAGTGTCGCAGAACTTCATTTATCATTCGTATCGCCCCGCTTCCACGCATCCCGCGCCAGACATAAAGAACGCGAAGTAAGAAAGCGGTGCTGACAAGGCGCGATCCGAAGTCTTTGGTGCTGACTCTACTGTCAGTTAACATTGACAGCTGACAGATTTCTAATATCGACTTCCACCTCACCGATAAGTCAGGAAGTCACCTTAGATAGGCAAGTGACAAGTGACAACAACTGAAACGTGATAATGTCAATTCCATAATAATATTGTAATCACAGGTCAAGTGTTAAATGTTATGAAATGTTCGTAAAACTGTTTCACGTTGTTTACACGTTTCTTACTGAGCATTATAATTTCATAAGATACGACGGTAAAGTAGGCACATGGAAGTTCCATGAGAGACGAAAAAGCATTTCCCGTTCAAATAATGGTGACGCCGGAGATAATTTTTGTATTGAGCTTGAATACTTGCGTCTGTAGCAGTGAAAACTAGGCATATATATTTATTTAATAATGTAGGCCTAACTAAGTTGCTCTCGCTACACGAGCATACACCTCAGGCCAATTAATAGTAGGCTCCAGTGTTCCAATTATTCAGAAGGTCCATTCGGTTTTTGGTCTGTGCCCCATTTTGATTTGCCATCACAGAAGGTACGAAAATCTAAGCCACTGTTGTAGCTGAGCACCAAGGTAGGTGAGTTTCAATTCGAAAGTCGTTGTGTTCAAAACCAGTCTTTTCGGTCGGTTTTTATCGATTTAAGATCTGGTTTTCCCTCAGAGTTGAAAGGGATGGCAATCACTTTCGTAAAACTAGTGCTTGCATTAAGTGCCAAAGCGGACCCCGGGCTCTTTAGACTTAAGTTTCTGTTAAAATTTCATTTTTGTTACAAGATTTCATTGCCGACTTTATTTTTTAATAATAATAATACTTTATTTCAGGTCATAGACCCATACAAATTAAAATAAAAGTCAGATTAAAAAATATTTTTAAAGATTACATATAACACTATTGCAAAGACACACACTATACAATAATAACACATATACTTACATTTAGACAATACTTACACAACTAACATTTAAAAACAGTTAGAGGCCCTATGCATTTTGTCCCAATGCAGCTGGAAGGGTCCATCTAGGCGCGCAGCCACCGTTTGTAGGAGGCTGTTTGGGCTGCCGCGCAGGCGCCTCACCAGGGACGCCACACGCTTGCGCATTAAGGCATGGAAGCCATCGGTGCGCCTCTCGCAAAACATCCCTGATGCACTGCAATAGCGCGGCAGCCCCAACAGCATCCTAAAAGCGTTATTATATTGGACGCGCAGGGCGCTAAAAGCTTTTTGAGTGTAGCTAATCCATAGGCTGCAGGTATAAAACGATTCACAAAATGCCTTAAAAAGGGCCGTGTCAAAAATTTTCGAACGAGCAATGTCAAACCGATTGTACTCTTTTTTGGAAAAATATGACATCCTGGATACAAACCAGTACGGGTTTAGAAAACACCACTCGACATCTTTGGCAGTTTATAAATATATGACACACATCGCAGAAAATATCAATAATAAGAAATACAGTGTGGGATTACTCTTGGATATGACCAAGGCATACGACAAAGTGTCCCACGGAATCTTGTTATCAAAATTATACGGCATGGGTGTACGAGGCATGGCCCACAAATGGTTCCAATCCTACCTGCAAAATCGGAAACAATATGTGCATATAGATTACCACGACAACAAAACTAGACAAATAATAGATGTTAACTCTCGTCTGCAACAAACCACCTGCTCACTGCCCCAGGGAAGCGTCTTGGCTTGTACCCTCTTTTTATCTTATATTAACGACTTGCCTAAAATTATGGATACGGATATTAAATGTATTATGTTTGCAGACGATGTGTCGCTTCTATTAAACACAACGAATAGCGCTGAATGCAATTTACAGCTATCCAACCTTCTATACACTGTCAAAATATGGCTCGACGATCACAATTTGGATATTAATTTCACCAAAACAAAATTCATACAATTTAAACCTGCTCAGAGAAAACCACTAGAATTAAACCTGCAATTTGGTGAAAACAAAATACAGGAAGTGGATAACTTTAAACTGCTGGGCATAACAATAGACTCAGGACTGAACTGGAAAGAACATGTACAAAATACAAAAACAAAAATAGCCAGGTTCATATACGCACTCAATATATTAAAGTCGACCACAAATTTTGAGTCTGCCTTATCAGCATACTTCGCTTACATATATTCAAGCCTTCGATATGGCGTGGTCCTATGGGGAGCCAGCGCAGACGCCCGCCAACTCTTCATCATGCAAAAAAAATGCATTCGAATTTTAGCGAATATACGCATTCCTAACAGCTGCCGCCCCCAGTTCATAAAACATAAACTCCTGACACTACCATCTATATATATACTAGAAGCTGCACTCTTTGTTCGCAAACACCCAGAACTATTTCCAGTAAAACCAGACACTTTCAAAACTAGAAAGCAATATAGAAATAAATTAGCATTGCCAAAATCCAATTTAGCCATGTACAAAAAAAGTCCGCAGTATAAATGCATTCTAATTTTTAATCATGTCCCAAATGAGATCAAATTTCAACCTAATGATGAGATATTTAAAACTAAATTAAAAAACCTATTAATAGAGAATTGCTATTACTCGGTGGACGAATTCCTCGATGACCATAGTTTAGCAATGTAGGTAGCCTTAGATTTCATAATCATAACATAGTGAAGTGACCTATTTCGACTTGAATAGTAATAACTTGTTGTGTGCCCTAACAGGGTGTCATGGAATGACTTATAATTAAAATGTAACATCTTATTATGTATGCATGACATTACAATGAATAAATAAATAAATAAATAAATAATCTTGACGTCCTCAGTACACCTTGCAAACCTACGGATCAACATATTGCTCCTGACTGCCAGCGCCCTGCGCTCCCTCTCCACATCCTTGCTGTCACTCAGGCTCTCTGTTTCCCAGTGTCCAAGGTACTTAAACTCCCTTACGACATTCAGAGGTGTGTCATACAGTTTTACTGGCGGTACACAATGATAGTATTTGCTTCCCGCCTTAAAGACTAACATCACGCTCTTGGAAGTGTTGTACCTCAGCCCGTGAGTTTTTGTGTATTTTTCACAGACTCTGAGCATCTTGTTGAGAGCGTTGACAGACGGGGCCAGCAACACCATGTCGTCCGCGTAACTGATGTTGTTCACAAACGTGCCATCCACTGAGCATCCGACCATCGTACTGCTGAACTCGCCAATCAACCCATCCACATATAAGCTGAAGAGCCTAGGCGACGATAAGCCACCCTGCCTAACACCGCACTCCAGCATGTATGAGCTAGACAGCGAGGTAGCCCATCTCACGACATTCTTCTGATGATCATACCAGTATTTAAATAAGGCAATTAACTCACCGGGTAGGCTAGTGTCCTCTTTTAGTTTCTGCCAAAGTTTACTACAGCACACCAAATCGAAAGCCTTCGATAAATCAAGGAAACACGCATATACAGGTGTTTCCTTGTCTGTGTAGTACCGAACAGTGTGCTTCAGTCAAAGAATTGCTGTTTCTGTGGAAAGTCCCGGCCTGAAACCGAACTGCGCACCATGTAATGTTAAATGTTTTTCCAATTCCTTGTCCAGCGCACTGTCCAGCACCTTGGCCACAATCGTCGCTAACGAAATGGGTCTATAGTTGTTTATGTCAGCGGCGTCTCCTGTTCGGTTCTTAACTATAGGCACTACCACGGTTTTCATCATCTCATCAGGTAGGTACGTATGGCCAACACAGAAGGTGAAGAGCATGGCGAGAACTCTTGGCAAATGCACTCCCGCGAAGGTGCTCTATACTAAGTGAATCATGTCCGGGTGATTTACCGCGCCTCATGCCCTTCACCACCGCCGCCACGTCCCTCGCTGTGAAGCTCATACACTGACCCGCTAAAGGCTGCTCCACGCGAGCTGCATCGTCACCAAGAGGTAACTCTGGTTGTACCTTAAAATGCCTTTTGAAGAGCTTAGCAATATGCGAAGGATCGCTCACACCCTCCACGCTCACAGGGAGACCCGACTTGTGGTTTAACTTACTAGTCTGCTTCCAGAAACTACGAAAATCCTTATTTGAGTGGTGCGCTGCAATAATATCCATCTTGATTTGATCAGCATTGTCTTGGCACCACTTAAGCTTTCGCTTAAAGACCTTCCTAGTTTCCTCCATTTGCTTGTGCACATCACCGCCCAAAGGCTTGCCACACATGCACCACTGTTGGAACGCAAGCCTAGCCTCCGTGTGAGCCCGTCGAACATGTTTATTCCATCCAATCACAGGTCTCTTCCTATTATGGCCTATTTTTTGCCAACTTAGCAAAGCAGCGTCCCTGAGTATTTTAATAATATTATCATACAATTTGTCAATAATTAACCTATGATTTGCACTATTACATAACATACCTTCTATAGACTAGTAAAGGCGAAAAAGTCGTTCTTGGGAAATTGTATCAAATTCTACAATAAAATTCCTAAACACATTACTGAACTTAGCAATTCTAAATTCAAATCTGTAGTAAAACAAACACTTATTTCAAGAGCATATTATAAGATAAACGCTTACATCATGGATAGGGATGTGTGGCAGTGATAGCGTCCTGCACGGGTAATCTATCGCGAAAATATATTTTCTACTGTAGCATTGTTATTTAAGTTATTTTGTAGTAATGTAATTTTATATTTAACTATATAATGTATATTGTTTTGAAAAAATGACACCTCGCCGAGTTTCTTACGCCGGTTCTTCTCGTGGCAGAGGTATATTTTTCCGAACCGGTGGTAGTTTATTGACGTTCATAGGTGCATGTAATATGCCTAATTTGAAGAATAAACTACTTTTACTTTTTTTTTATTTTTTTTATACCACAACAATTTCTGAGACCATCCGGAAAGTCAATCAGACTAAGCTTTTCATTACAATACTGATTAAATAATCCTAATTGATCAGGTGTTCTTTCGCCCCAAATAATTGAATTGTAATTTTCAGATGTGACCTTGTTTTTAGTAACGATTAGATCTAAATTACACTTAACTTCTAATGGATGATGGTCGGACCAATACACGCCATAATGTACCTTAGCGTCTAACACTAGTTTCCATGCCGAGTCTAACCAGCTTTTTGATCCATTAATGTCACTTACATACGTGTATGAATCCGACGCATGACCCAAAATCTCCATATCCGCGCACTTCCAATTTTGATCATTACAAAATTGTAAAAGTTCATTACCAAAATATCTGCCAGGATTAGCATTAAAGTCCCCTCATATGAAAACCGAGTCTATTAGGCAATCATCTACTACTGCGGCTATTTCACCTAGACACTCGGAAAATTCGTTAAGTGTGGCCGCCGATTCAGTAGGCATATGTATGTATGTATGTATGTATTGCTTTATTGTACATAAAACACGGTAAAATGACAAACAAACAAAAAGTGGAAGTACAAAGGCGAGCCTATCCCCCATACACACACCCCCATATACACAGAGAACACTAACAGAACACTAACAACACACAACACTAAAAGATTTTTTATTTTATTACCGTTAGCGGGAAGGGGGTACTACGTAGGGCTGCTGGGTTTGGTTGTGCTCATTTTCAACTACGTAGGGCTGCTAGGTTCAGTTGTGCTCATTTTCAATACAGAGTTGATTAAACCTCATCTGAACCAAAGCATTGTTAAAATACTTCACATAAAAAAATACGGGTAACATAAGGCTCAAATAAGCATATTTTACTTTTTCCAGTAACTTAACGTTAAAAGACATTAAAATTTAATTATTCATATGTTCCAAAACGAAACCCAAAAAAAAGTTCAAAATTTTATTTACTTCAGATTTAGAAGATAATGAAAAATAAGTAAGTGAATGGGACTTTTGCTTACAACTTAACTTTTTAAACGCTCCGCTCCGAATTTGCACCAAGTCTAAAATTTTAAAACAGAAAAATAACAAAAAAGAATTTATGCCTATCGATTCTTTATAAGTGAATGTAGCGTTCGTGGCCCAGCGGCGGCCGCGTACCGCGTGGGTATGCGAGGTTAAGCAATGTCGGGCGAGGTCAGTTCTTGGATAGGTGACCGCTTTGAGTGTTTACTAACGGAGCGCTCCCGTGCTTTGGAAGGCACGTTAAGACGTTGATCCCGGTTGCTGTCTATGATAGCAGTCGTTAAGCCAAGTTAGAGGCCTCCGGGCGGCTTGAGAACTTCTAACAGTCAAGTTGCCCACTCACTTGACAAGCCTAATCCCAATAAGGTCTAGTTTCCCCCTTGGGTTGGAAGGTCAGATGGCAGTCGCTTCCGTAAAAACTAGTGCCTACGCCAATTCTTGGGATTAGGTAGCGGACCCCAGGCATCCTTCAGGATGCAACTATACTGGGAATAACGCTAGGAGGATGATGATGATTCTTTATAAGTGAATCTAAATTACTAATTTATACTTATTATAAAAATAAGCTGTAATGAGCCTACTCATATAATTATATCAATAAATAATACTAAACTGTATCATTATAATTATTATGTATTTCTAAACGGCCAATAAGTAAGGCTCGCTCATTATAACTTAAAAAAGTTGGAACTCATTATCATGAGTGCATCACGTTTGAATTTCAAAGATTGGATTCACATTATCGAATAAAGTGGACTTTCGGGCGCAGATTTTGATCGTTAAAGTAAGATTTTACGAGTTGGTGAGGTGAAAAATATATTATTTTATGTAACGCAATTGATGTGAACAAAAAGGAATCAAGGGTTTTATTTTAATGAATTAACATTTCCAAACCCAATTTGCTAAGCGATTCATTCATTTAAAAAAAAAATGAGTATTGCAATGTAGATTGTAGGTAACTATGTTCTACAAGGGAAGCGTCCTGGCATGTGTATATTTTATAGCGTATATAAACGACCTTCCAAAAGCAATTAACAACAGCTGCGTACTGTTTGCGGATGATATATCCTTACTCTTCGACTGCACCAATGACCTAGAATGCAACAAGTGCTTAAACGATATATTGGAAACCGTTACAAAATGGCTTAATGATCACAATCTGGAAATAAATTATAAAAAAAACCATCCAATTTAAGCCATTTCAAAAGAGACCTCTAAATATATCGCTCAAAATAAATGTCAAAATTATTGAAGAGGTAAACGAATTTACACTCCTTGGCCATACAATAGACTCGCATATCAACTGGAAGGCTCATATAAAAAACCTAAAAAAAAATGTATATTATGCATTGTCCGCAATTAAAAGAAACACAAGTTTTAACTGCGCCTTAGCGGTTTATTATGTTATGCCTACGCCTACTCGTGGCTAAGATATGGGGTGTTGCTGTGGTGTGCCAGCGCGGATGCACACGACGTCTTCGTCTTGCAAAAGAAATGTGTCCGTATTCTGGCTAATATCCGTACACCAGAAAGTTGCCGGCCATATTTCACGCAATATAAATTATTAACTTTCCCATCCATATACATACTAGAAACATCAATATTTGTACGCAAACACTTGAACTTATATCAAAAATGTAAAGATATAAGCTCCACAAGATGTAAAGGTATACTAACGATTCCGATGATGTCCAAACTAGCCATGTACAAGAATAGTCCTTATAAATCCATATCCATCCATAAAAATCATGCACGTACATTTACATTTATTTTTTGTTCTACATTGCATAATGTTAGAATTTATAAGTGTTAAATATATATATATTAAAAATATTTGTTAGAAAAATCGGCTATTACAGCCGCGTCGTCGGCGGGCTGTGGCTTGCACCTGGGCCACAACGGAAGAACAGCGCTGGCTTTGCCAGCTTCATGCTGAGCTGTGGCCCTTTTCTGACAAACAGTGTTCGGCCTATTTTAGTAAACTTCTATGTATTATCTGTGTTTGTCATAATTAAAAGTTTTGTCTTTCTTTCTTTCAAAAATATTTAACAAACTACCACACGAAATATCTACCGAGGCAAAAGATAGCATGTTTAAGAGAAAATGTATTAACCTGCTTATCAAAAAATTATATTACAATATACTCGTAGATGAATTCCTAATTGATAATGATCTCAATTAATCCGATTTTGACTTCTATATGCAAATACTTAAATATTAACAATTCAAAATAAATCAAAACTAGCGTTATTATTAATTTAAAATTTCACTACTACTTATAGTGAAATAATGTTCCAAAATAATTCAATGCAAATAATTACTGACTTATATAAGTTGACATCCTAAATGTAAGCGTCTCTCATTTAATGTGTAACATACCTAGTTATTAAGAAACATTGTAATGCCCTTAAAGAGTGGCATGTACACTCCCTAATCACAATGTACCTAACACCATGTATCTCTATGCATTAGAATTGTACATGTACACAATAAATAAATATTACGTTAGGGGTCGTATGTAGCTTTGACATCGAAAATTCAGTAGATACCTGATAGATAGATAACATCGCTGCAGACATCGCCCGTTTAAACGAAACCGGATATCTACCTTGTTACCATGTCACAAGCTTTTGTTAAACGATAAAAAATAAGCCCATGGTTGTTTTAACGTATTATTTTGAGCACAAAAGGCTTCTTAGAAAATATCACATAATTAAGTGTAGGTACCTATGTTGGTACGTATATAATTGTTTAAAGCTCAACTGTCCTTACAAATAAATAGATACCTACGAGAAATTTTTGATGAAAGCGGACCAACACGACTGTACCTTACTCCTTAAATAAGTTAATCACAATTTACTGTGCCCGAATTATCCCACAAAGTAAACAAATAAGTGAATAATATTTACTCTATTTAAATTACTCCATCAAAATGAGGACGATGCCGGCATGCAGATGAGAGTAAAGTGATTTCATGTTACTAAGAAAAATAACGTTAAAAGTAACTTCCGTTTACTTTGTAAAAACAAATAATATTTTTGTAATGGTAATAATAATATACTTGCCAAAAGCATTGGATAATGATTACCTAGACTTACACACTACATACATCTGTTTACTCAGACTAGTATCTAGTTAAGGTAATGAGGCTTAATCATTTGAAATATGAACATTCTACAAATGAGCATACATTAATTTTAAGATTAAACAAAATCTCATTATCTGCTTATCATAATACTATTTATGTCTAATAGTTTACACTACATGTTTATTGAGACATGTTGTTTTGAACTTAATTATGTTTAGTCAGTCAGAATTGACACGTGTTATCGCTATAATAAAGATCGGCACAGACAGGAGTGCAGTGTATTGACGAAATATTTTCAGTTATTAACGTGCTGAAGAAGAAGAACGTTCTCCACGTTACATATAGCGGAGTAATTTTAATAAAAATAACAGTGGATAAAGTGACATTCAAACTGAATCATAAAACAAGTCTACAGAACATATAACATCCATCTATGAAGATGAAGAAATTGAAGAACTGAATATTAAATCTATAACACTTGAAGCAAGTGCCCTCAATATATTCGGCAGTATTTTACATACGATCAGCAAGTGTTAGAAAAAATAACGTTTGCCTTCGCAAGTGAAGCCCCGGTCTTACTGTGTGTTAGACTACTATCGTGCACCAAACGGAAGCGCCAGACTGTCGCCAAACATCCACCGGTACAGTTTTCATCCATAATTAAACACATCGAAACAAATTTAAAATGTGTTCAAAATTCTGCTCTACTCTCCACTGCGTTCTATACGTCATTTTAATTCATGCCATGATTATAAACGGCGAGATGTCCATGAATTCAGTGTTGAAAAAAGATAAGTGCAGTAGAAACCTGTCAAATGTTATATTCAATATTTGTACCGGAATCACACCCATTAGGGATCTACCCAAGTCAAGGCTTTCGAAGATACGAGAGAAAAGGGCAGCGGTCTTCTATAGCATGCGGCTGAAAAGGCAGATCGTCAACGAGTGTTGTCTGAACAGTTGTACAATAGCGGAAATTGTGGAATATTGCCCGGAATGGTGGTGAAAGTGTCTTTGATAACGTAATTACATTTGCGAGATTTAGTGTTAAAGTGTTAACGTAAAGCAAGTTGATAACGAATGTAGTTATAGAGTAAATCAAACACAAACTGAATGCCCTCCAATTTACTTTAGGCGCAATATACAGAAATTCAAACATAGTAATTCGGGGATAAATTATTAAATATACGTTATAAAAGTGTTCAAAGGGGTAACGAGTAAAATTTGTTTTTAATGAATGTTGTTAGGACCGCAGTAACGCGACGTTTGGATATAAACAATTAACGATCTCATTAAATGTATCATAATTGTTGTATACAGAAATAAATAGTCAATATTAATGGTGTCTATTTATGTTAACCTTTTTTATAAAAAAATCATCATCCTCACCGTCATCGTGTTTGCCTAAAGACAACCACTGCTGGACACACGCTAACGAGTTCCACAATGACCGATCCTGCGCTACCCGCATTCAGCGGACTCCCACGGCCTTTTATGAGGTCATGTGATTCCACCTTGTGGGGGGCCTGCCCTCGCTACGCCTTTCGGTACGTGGTCGCCACTCGAGAACCATTCCGCCCCAACGGCTATCGCTTCTACGTGCTCTGTGCCGGGCCCACTGCCACTTAAATTTAGCATTTCGGAGGGCTATGACGGTTTGGCACTGCTGCAGATGACCTTGTTCCTGGTGCGATGCGACGCAGTGAAACACCCAGCGTAGACCTCACCATAGTTTAAAAAAAAAGTTCCCGTTCAATTCTACAGTAATGTGGGCAAATGTCTTGATTCTTACATGTTATCAAATATTTAAGTACAAAATTCTGCCTATCACGTAAATAATAAATAATTATCGTAATAAATAATTGACGGCTTAAGTCCAGTCATCCTGCTTGCATTACTGCCCAAAAGCTGAATGGTTTTGACCTCAGACAGAGTTGGAGGGACGAGTGGAGTTCCCATAAAATTGGGACTCTCCTGCAATCCAGCGATTCCGCCGCTAAACCTGACAGTCTCAACTTACCGGGCAAACTATGGTGCCGCTTGAACAGACTTAGAACAGGTCACGGGCGCTGCAACTACTTCCGTCACAGGTGGGGCTGGCGAGACTCAGCTCTTTGCGACTGTGGCGAAGAGGACCAAAATATGGTGCACATCATACAGCGCTGCCCCCTGCACTCATACTCGGGCCCTGACGCTATCTCGTGGATCGAGACCCCGAATGTGGACCTATAACTTCTGTTTTTGTTTTGTTTTCTTTTTTGCACGAAACGTTTATGTGTATATCGTAACTTCTTTAAAATATTCTTTGGGCGCTCGTGATTTACGAAAACATAGCATTTGGTTTAATTTGTTCAGTATAAAAATATATTATCATGAACCATACTCTAAAGTAGGGATCTTATTATGCAAATACAACCGCAGCATTTCTGAAAAATGGTTTTATAGATTTGAAAAAGAGCACTATGTCCTTTAACCTTTCTATACAATAAAGGCGAGTTATTAGCCATTTTGTATTCACTTCGGATACTACGAGGGCCGATACGAAAGTTTTAAGCTGTGATTTTCTTTTATTGATACCGTTACGTGGATAATTTAAATAGTTATTCATTAATCATTCATCATTTTCAGCCCGCAATCGCCCACTGCTGAGCATAAGCCTCTCTTCTACGCCACTCACCCCGATCTCGTGCTAGTCTCATCCAGGTGTGACCCGCGGTCTTTTTAATGTCGTCAACCCATCGAGCCGGTGGACAACCGACGCCTCTTTTGCCTGTACGTGGCCACCAATCCGTTAAAGCTTTGGCCCACCTTCCATCACTCTGCTTGGCAATATGTCCCGTTTGTAATAGCTTCTCCGACGTCACGCACCTTAGTGCGACGTCGGATGTCAACGTTCCTCACTCGGTCTTGTAGCTTAATGCCGAGCATGGCACGCTCCATGGCTCTCTGTGTAATCCGTATTTTGTGTACAGCCTCATTTGTGAGCGTCCATGTCTCGGCACCGTACGTCATGGTGGGCAGGACAGATTGTGGCATAGAAAGTACAAAATTGGAGTCGTTTTTTTTTGTTTAGATATATTTAGGGACTCGTTCATCGCGACTTCCTGACTTGACGGTGCGGGATCGGTATGCAACATTTTCTTCTTTGTCGTGAGCTTATTACTAATGTAACCCATATTTCCTCATGGGGCGGCATACTGCCAGTATTAGATACATTTGCACATTAGAAAATAAGCGGAAGCGTGGCAGTACTTCTTTATTCATTCGTATCGCCCCGCTTCCAAACATCGCGCGACAAACAGGAAGCACTCACTAAAATGTAGGCGTGAAGTAAAAAAGCGACTGACGGCGGCGAACATTGACCGCTGACAAATTTCTAACATCGTACCGCCACCACGCCGACAAACCAGGAAGTCGCCTTAGATAGGCAGATACTACAACTGAAACGCGATAATGACAATTCCATAATATAATATTGTAATCACAGGTCAAGTGTTAAATGTTATGAAAACTACGTTAAACTGTTTCACGTTGTTTACACATTTTTTACTTAGCATTATCATTTCATAAGATATGACCGTAAAGTAGGTAGCAGCGAAGTTCTATGAGAGATGAAAAAGTGTTTCCCGTTCAGATTATGCGAAGCCTGGAATCTTTTTTTATATTCGCCTGAATATCGAATTCGAGCATCAGTCATAGACTCAGTCAGGTTTTCACTTGGCTTTTATTGTTTGGCCAAACTGTGATGCAGTACTATCGCTACAGGGGCATACATCTCAAAAGCCAATATCGGGCTCCGGTGTTTCAATAATTCAGGTTTTTTTCAGGTTTTGGTTTGTGACGCTTTTTTTCAGGTTTTGGTTTGTGACGCTTTTTGATTTGCCTTTACAGTAATTGCGAAAATTTAAGTCACTGTAGGTTTAGCATAGCGGTAAAAGGCCGTATGTTCCAACCAATGAGTTTTTGAAACAAATTAATTTACGAAATATCATTTAATATATTTGTAATGCTAAGCTGAAATGGGAATGGGCTGGACATGTCTGCCGCATGCATCCGCAAAGGTGGGTCAAACTAGCAACGGAGTGGGTGCGGAACGATGTGTGGCGACGACGAGGCAGGCCGCGACGGAGATGGCGGATTAACCTGGACACATATCGCGAAGATTGGCCAGAAATTGCTCACAACCAGATCGAGTGGTAATCAATCATATGCCCACCAGTGGGACACTCTACATGCTATATTGATTTAAACTTGCACTATTTTTACAATTTATTATTGTAAACGGGACTTAATCGCGTACAAAAATTATTCACCTGAGGTGTGCCCGACGTTTCCAATGTATCACATCATCCGTGGTCACGAGCCGACTGGCTTGAGCGGGCATCAACATCTTCTAGCCGCACGGGTTTTCCGAACTACCCGCACTTGGTCTTTATTATTCACATTTACAGGCTTTTAATAATAATATATTTAACAGTAGTTTTTTGGTGAAGGAAAACATCGTTAGGAAACCGGGAGCAATCCAACAAGGTCTAGCTTTTCCTCTGAGTAGGAAAGGATGGCAGTTGCTTTCGTAAAACTAGTGTCTGCGCCAAACTATGGCATAAGGTGCCAGGTGCCAAAGTGGAAATTAGGCTCCTTTCAGTTAAAACCTGGAAATTTAAGTTTAGTAATTGCTAATTACGCACCGTAGGTTACTTACCACCTTACCTGTTGCCATACAATATTAATACTTATGGTCGAAGAAACATGAAATACTTGATTCTATAAGTCTTAAACAACTTACTTACATAAAAAAATATTGCATTACCTCACGCATGATGACATTAATAGCCATGGCAAATGCAACAGGTATGATATGAATAGATGCATATTTAATGTAGGTATTATAAATATGTATTTTTAATTTAACTGATGACCGAAAAGCTGGCGACTGCCTAGCATAACGTATCAGCATTGCGATACAGAGAGGAATGCCTAAAGCATCCTCGGTAAAATGCCTCATGGGCCTATTTTAGATTGAAGTTAGTTAATATTGACCGAGTGAAACGAAAATGCTCCGTATGTCCAGCAGCGGATGGAAGATTGCCGTATTTCCCGCTGTTCTCCTGTACAGGTCGCTTTCTCAACAAGGTCTCGTGAAATCTTGTGAGCAGCTTCGATAATCATATAGAACTTTTGGACAAATCAGTTTTTGAAAATTATAACATATAATTTGCGAGGTCTACAGTTCGCAGACCCATTTTTGTAGCTTTAACTTATTAATATTTATGTCCATTAGAGGATACGTCGGGGTAAGGTTATATCACTATTTTACTCTCATGAAATATTCCATATTCAGGACTCATCACAAATTTAGGAGCACGGCTGTCCTCCGCCAAATGCCAAGTCGACTAAATCAAACAGAGGCATTGCCGTACCATCCTTTTTGAAAGCTAATCGGGACATTTTAGACCCCCCAACCCCTATTTTTGTTGTAGATAAAGCTTCCTAGCTTACTAGCTTACCTGTATAACAATTTCTGCATATTTACAAATACATTACCCATACATGAGACTATTGAGCTAGCTAAAAAATATCATACTCGTACAACACACAGTATAATAAACTCAAAAAAGATTGCAGTAGTTGAGTAAAAAGTAACGTAAAATCTCGGTCCCCGAGTAAATGATCTTTTCAATTCTGAGATGCAACTATTCGACTCTGAAGACGTCTCAATACCTTACTGGCTCGGAAAGTCAAGTTGAGTATCCGGATTAAACTGCTTTGACCCAGTCTCTCGAACTCAACGCCTGGACACCTCGCGGGAACTCGAGCGTGTGGCATTGATTTGCCGAAACCTAGCAGCTCACACTTCTACCTAACTATGTAGGCTTTTGTGACGTATTTTTGAAAAAGTAAAACTGCAGTTAAGTTACATGGGTAGCATTTGCTAATTGTTTCAGAAGAACAATTGTAAATTTCATTGGTTTATTATATAAAGCAGTATTAAAAAAGAATTATGTGACAAAAGAAACAAAAATAAAACGGAAAAAATATGAATCTCATAAAACTATGCGTTTCGAACGAAATTCAAGACCGACTCGTTGATGGGATTATGGAAAGAATAAACATACTCGTAGATACGCATATGGAGATAATGTTTCACGAATTATAGGTACAAAAAGACGGCCTGTTAAGCCTAGTTGGTAGTGACACTGCCTCCAAAGCTAGAGGTCCCGGGTTCGAATCCCGGCCTGAGCATTATTTGTGCATTTATCACGGATATTTGTTCCTGGGTCTTGGATGTTTTATATGTATTTAAGTATGCCCGTTTTAGATTTAAGTTAGTTTTAATTTTCTTTATATAATTTTGGTTAATTTATTATTTATTTATTTATTTATTTCATAAGATTACACAGTTTTACAGGATTTAAGCCTAAGACACTGCGAAAATCATAACAGAAAACTTTCTTAATACCTTGAATCCAAGCTCGGTTCAAAAATATATAATCCTAAGAGTTAAAATATTACAGAAGACGGTCGCTTATCCATCGCCTCACAGAACTTCATGCACTCTGCACATATAACCATCCAACTACTTGCAAAAATATCACAGTCCGGTGCTGATGAGAGCATCTCATTGATGTATTGGAGACTGCGTACAAGTGGAGACATTCTATGGGACACATTAAGTATTCTTGTATATATTTTCGTTGTCCATAAATAAATGATTATCAAGTTTAAGTATGTATGTATATATTATCGTCGTCTTGTACCCATAGTACAAGCTTTGCTTAGTTTGGGACTAGGTCTATTTGGTAAGATTGTTCCCCAATATAATATAATAATCTATATTATATCTATACTTAAAATATTATAAACTCTTCTTTGTTTGTTTGAACGCGCTAATCTAAAGGAACTACTGGTTGATTTGCCGAAACCTAGCAGCTCACACTGCTACATATGTAGGCTTTTGTGACGTATTTTTGAAAAAGTAAAACTGCGGTTAAGTAACATGGGTAGCATTTGCTAATTATTTCACAAGAACAATTATAAGTCCCCCAATATTTATTTTATTATTTATTTAATAAAAAATACAATATTTATTTATCAAAACTAAACCATATCAAATGTTTCATTGATAATATATTTTTATAGCATCAAAATCTTGGCAGTGACCTTGTGCTACAGTAATATATTTATTTTGTTATTTTCTATTTAGATATCGGACGCGGTTCTTCACCCTAGGGATGGGATATCATATGATATATGCCACTTCCGAATACATTAGTGCGACGTCTAGTGGAGTGTGATAAATGTTGAGCGCCGTGACATTTTGACAAAGATAACATTGGTCTGTTTACGCAGATATGCAGGTTTATTTACGACTAGCTGTTGCCCGTGACTTCGTCCGCGTCTTCGCTCCTATTGGTCGCAGCGTGATGTTATATAGCCTAAAGCCTTCCTCGATAAATAGACTATCCAACACAAAAATATTTTTTCAATTCGAATCAGTAGTTCCTGATATGATAGTAGCGCGTTCAAACAAACAAACAATCAAAACAAACAAACTCTTTAGTTTTATAATATTATTAAAGTATAGATAATAATATATATAGTATAAATTATTATATTATATTGGGGAACAATCTTATACAAATCGACCTAGTCCCAAACTAAACAAAGCTTGTACTATGGGTACTAGTTAGATGACATCCAAGACCCAAGAACAAATATCCGTGTTAAATGCACAAATAATGCCCTGGGCGGGATTCGAACCCGCGACCTCTACCTTCGGAGGCAGTGTCACTAACAACTAGGCTAATCAGGCCGTCAATTTTAAATTATTATTCATTGTTCACTTTATGTATGTATGTATGTATGTATGTATTGCTTTATTGTACATAAAACACGGTAAAATGACAAACAAACAAAAAGTGGAAGTACAAAGGCTTTATTTGATATATACATAAATATGATTATTCTATTCTTTATTTTAGCGTACTAATACTTATTCTGTGGTTTTGGGGCTCAATTACTTCTGTAATTTCTCCTACAACCGTGTTGTATCTACACTATAGGTGTAAGTAGGAGAAAGGTTAAGGTCGCGGGTGTTCTCTGGAATCCAGAGTCTGGATACGGGTGGCGAAGGAGCGGTCATTGTAGAACTCTTTGGGGGAGGCCTATGTCCAGGAGATGTGATAGATGTAGGTACCTATTGTATTATTTAGTGTGTTTACGCTGTGTGTATGTGTGTGTGTGTGTGTGTGTGTGTGTTTATGAAATTAAGTTCTTAGTTTTAAAGTTTGTGCAGTTTCTTGTATAAAGTTTGTAGTTCTTGATTGCCTCGATACGTGTCAATCATGCACTCTCTTATGAGATACACGTTTATGTTGTCGGCACAAAAGAAATGGAGATGCAACGCTTTTTGTAAATTAAGTACCTACTCTTTGACATGTTTTTGTTCACTTTTTTATACCACGTCGGTGGCAAACAAACATACAGTCCGCCTGATGGTAAGAGGTCACCGCTAAATTTATTCACATTCTAAATTTCGAATAAAAGGAACAAAAAATGTGCTCCAGGATTCAAATTCAAGAGACAAATTTCCCCTTTTATTTGTAATTTATAATTTTCACACCTCCTCCCATAAGAACTTAGATGATGTAAAAAAAAACCTTCATTTTGACTTATTTTTGTCGCTTAATAAATTTGTAAAGTAAATTGCTAGTTGGTTCAAGAAAAATGTTTTATAGTGTTAAAGAATTTTTAGACTACTAATACATCCAATAGATTATGATAATTGTAACTTTTTTTTGTGCTGTTGAAATACAATCACGCTAATGTCACTAATCGTATAGGTTAAGATCAGAAGGATAGTGTATGTATAACTTTTGCATATCGTTCACGACTGAATACTGAACTGCTGTACCTCAACACCCTGTTCTATTTTATAAGTATTCCAGCAAATAAAATAATTCTATTATATTCTATTCTTTGGCTGAGGCTAAAAAAGGTAAAAAAGGAAAATAAAGACTTATTTTTTTTCGGGTTCCGTTTCCAAAGCGTCCAAATGGAGCCCAATTGCTGTCACAGGCGTGACCGTTTGTCGTCTGTCACACATATAGTTCCGAAAAAATTTGTAACTAGCCATTGACCTATGAACTTTAAAAAATATATATTTACTGTCGCAGAAAACATTGGACATTTGGAATTTGATGACAATGTTTATTATAACGAATATTTTACCAACAAATACCAATATATTGATAAATCACAGTCATTTGTTTTTTAGTCATACGGAACCCTCGGTGCAGGAGTCCGACACGCACTTGGCTGGTTTTTGCTATAGAGAAAAGGTTAAACAATGTTAGTGCCAGTCTTAGCACCATTTCAGAGAATCTACGGAACTAGGCACCCATTTTGATCTCAATTCTTTTGTCGATGAAGACGAAAACAAAGCATCGCATATTCTTAATATTGAAATTGACCCCCATTTTCACATTTATGTTTTTGATGGGATATCATTGCTTTTTGTCAATCTTCGCCAAATGTTGCTTTTTAAGAGCGAATGCACGAGTTACTATACAAAATACCCAAATCGCTATAGGTGCACCACAAATATTTAAAGAGTTCCCTCGATTCCTCCAGGACCCTATGATCAGATTCTTACCTGACAGCTATGGGACCACCCCTGGAGTATACCGTTTCAAACCAAAAAAAAATCCAAATCGGTTAATAAATAACGGAATTCTGAGATAACTAGCATTATTAATAATAATAATATAAATTTTAACCGCCATGTGAGACGTTGATTCGACGATCATTGTCATGATAGTTGTCTAATTGCGAAAAGTCTCGACCCACATCTTAAAAGTCTCTCGCTAGATGGCTGGGTCAAGGGTCAGATGCAGAAGGCGGTACTCTTGAAAACGGCGCGGATAGTCAGGAGGTTCCTCTCTCTGTCGCCCTAACCACCGGTAGCTTAGGCCCCGCCTCGCTGCTAGGTTAGGCTTTTTATAATGCTTTTTATATTTTGTATGTATGTATATTTTTATATTTTACTTTTATAAATGTGTTGTAGAAAACCTAACTTAAGATCAAAGATAAATAAAGTGAATATAACTAATAAAAAATAACTCTTTTCTGATTATTTTTTTGGTGTACACACACAATTAATTACCAAGCTGCATGCCAAATTTCAGTTTTCTAGGTCACCTGGAAGTGGGTTAGGTTTTTGATTACTAGTCAGTCAGTCAGTCAATGGTAAAAATGCCGTTTCCTGGAATTTAATGTCTCAATAACTAGTAAGCCTATATCTATGAAATTTGGGGTTCTAGTTGTTCTAAAGGATCTTAATACATGTACCAAATTTCATTTATTTATGTAAGATAGATTTGGAGGCTTCAAACGGTTCGTGTAAAATAACACACGGCTACTGTCCGCCAGTTCCTGGGGTGAACTTGACTGGACACGCTGCCGCGTGTCTAGATATGTCTACACGAAGATATGTACCTACTCTTTGGTACAGCCACGGAATAAAGCTCGACCGACACCAATTTTGTAGTAATACACTTCTAAAGGTTAAATAAATATCTATTTGTTGGTTTGTTTCCATTCTCATAAATACCTTATCTTTTCATCTCAAATAAATAAATATACTGGGTATGTGATTGAAGGCATCAGATTAAAATATTTATTAGTAAGCAAATGGATACTGTCCCAACACTCCCCAAACCAACATTTCAACTGGACTAACAAAATTGTCTTTTTTTTTTAATTAAACTTTATTTACAAATCTTAGAATAAATGCAATAAAATAATACACACTAAAAATCACTTACAAATTATGAAATAAATTAAAAGTTTTGACATAATCTAGCAGATCCCAGAACGGCCGGCACCTGGTGCAAATGTGCCCAATATGCTGGCGGCAAAATTTAGATGTAATTCTAATTGTTTACCTTGTACAATAGGTACTTTACGAGGCATATACCGAATCAATCCGAAATATACCGAAGGTTCAATCGTCCACCCCTATTGTCAATATTTTACGCTTAATACTAAGTGAAGTATTCTTATAGCGATTTTCATGCATACAGCCCCTTTTACCTTTTGAATTCAGGCTCTCGACAGATTGTAGCTAAAGCTAGGTATTTTCTATATGATCCGGCGGGGCTATGAGGCAGTGACAATTTTGTGAAAGGTATGGAAAGGTAATATAAGTGGTACATCAATAAAAGTGAGACACAGTTGTGCAACGCTGCGTTATCTTAGACTTTTACAGTGGAATATAAAAAGACTTATTTCGTTTTATTTTAATTTTGTAGTAAACAGTAACGCTGTAGCCTCTGAGCTATCGGATTGGCCGCGTATGCCAAATGTCGCAGGTTGGAATCCTGCTGGGAGCATTAAATTTTTCAATTTTTCCCTTTAATTTGAAATTTGTCTACATCTGATTCGAAAAACGAGTAAGGTGAAAAATGAAGACATTCTTTAGAGTGCCATAATCGTACATATCAATCACGCCCCCGACAAAACAGTTTAATTAAATATTACACGTACAGTGGGGAAGAATTTTTTTCTTCTTGCAAATCCCACTTTTTGGGGTTGGCGTTACTTTTAAACGCGCTATTGTAAAAGTAATGGGTGGTTGACTTAACCATTTTTGGTTTAAAAAAATTATTTGCTTCACATTCAACTTTAAAATGCAATTTTTTGTTGTAATTAAGTGCCCCTATGGCAGTGCATCTAAAAATCACCACACGCCTATCCACGATATGCCGGGAGCGCACGCTCAGCTTTTTTGGACATATCAAGCGGTCTAAAAAGCATGACCTAGAGAAGCTGATGATCCTAGGTCAAATGGACACCAGGCGTGCTCAAGGTAGAGCACCCACGTGATGGTCTGATGCTGTAAAGAAGGTGGTTGGCGGGAATATGCAGAGTGCGACCCACATGGCCTATGACCGCACTCTATGGAAACAGAGCATACGTGGTCGCGAACCTCAGTAATGAGGGGCCAAGGAAGAAGAAGATTGGCAGACCTATAAGGTTGCTGCGAGTACGATGTATGTAAGTGAAAAAAATCATAGTAAGACTAATATTATATATAATTAATTTAAAAGGAAAACTGTCACAGCTAAGAGATATTATACGTACTGGTTAACGAGTACGCGAACTTAAGAAATGTACTCGGGTAAGCAAACTTTCGTACAAATCCATTGATTATTTAGATAATGTTATTTTGTGAACATTTAAGTTCGTATAATGGAATGGGTGGGCAAATATAGAACTAGTGAATAATAAGTTTGTGACATTTCAAGTCCGCATAATGTCACAGGTGGTAAGGGCCACTTGGAGAACCGAACCATACATTGCGCGTGGCCCGACTGAAAGAGACTGAGGCGACTGTACATAAATTGTTTTCTATTGTATATTGTAAAACATACACTAAAGTAATATGAAGCGAATATTCTCAATTTCTACCAGTTGCTTTAATTTGCAATACATACTTAATGTTATTGGCGATGTGTAAGCCTGATAAGGTGTAGTTCTCCCTCCTTCCGTAAAAACTAGTTCTTGGGAGTACAGTAAACAGCTGTTTCAGCTGAGAAGTGGAGGAGGAATTAATAGCGTCAAAATTCATTTTTACATTTATTGCTTCAATTCTACTTTCAGAGTTTAAAAGGCACGTTTCATTTAAGCTCCAAAAATTTTAATGAGTACCTTCGCGTTTTAAAATTCGTTTAAAAAGATTCGCGTTCTCTTATGATTCCGCGTCCCTACAGCATTTAATGAGGGTTGGAGCCTGTCAATAATTTAGTGTCACCCTTAAAGCCCTCTGATATACTTATTGAAGTCTCGTCCCCTTTTGTTCGACAACTTTTCATTTACCTTTTTAATTTACCCCCGCTTCTACTTTTTAACTTCTGAAATGAGCATCGGTGCTTGGGCATTTTCTTAACGTTTCTTTAATATATTGAACTGTAATCTAACTTAGCTTCCTTGAAACAATGTATTGGAGGTACGTTTTTAGTAAATATCGGTAATCATTTCCATTTCGGACTTCGGAAGGTCTTCTCATGGTTCATATCCAACTTACTGACAATTTAACAATGAAAACCAAATTATATTTGATTTTTAAAAACAAGCAGTGGTCAGCCTTATACTCAACTAGTCTTAAAAATACACAACTGTAGTCCCATATCTATTAACACATGCGGATGTAAAGAATTAAATAAGGTAACTTCTACGAAATACTTAGGCATCATCATTGACCAGAGACCGAGAAAAGTATTGGATTGCCATCGAGTTTGTATTTGTTGCGCGCTTGCTTTCACGCACGCCGAGCCTAGCTCGAATTTCAAATTTCGAATGAGAGTCAAGAGTCGTTGCAATTTAGTTTTCTATTTTTATTTGTATTCTTTTACTTATATTAAAATAAATTGTTACCTTAATAAAAAAAATGCAATACATACATAATACACAACCTATATAGGTTTGTTTTTGAGCAGACTCTTGATGCAAGGTGTTGGTCATCATAAACAAAGTTTGTTACGCAATTAAAATTGTTGGTGAATTTTTAAATGTTTTCTGTGACTCAATGTTTACACTTGGCCCGTTTATTTGAATGCTTATGAAAGCGTTTTCCTTGTTTCCAATTTGTTCTCATTGGAAAAATGTTGGACTGTGGATAAATTTCATTACGCTACGTTTTGCATAAGTTTGCGTTATTATTTCCACAACATTACCCTCAATGAATTTGTCATTGCATGAAAAACAGTTCTGTTGTTGTTTCATCTCGCAAATTTATGCACTCAATATTTTACGCGCGAACGTAATTTATAGGTCAATTCATTCATTAAAAATGTTGATTTCAATGGTCTCGAAAAAATTGTAGAATCCATTCGATCAAAATGCTTTAACATCGTAAGCTCTCGTTAGGCCGTCAAAGTTACAGACTAGCCTGTGAATTTTAACAATCGATATGCAAAGTTCTCTTTTTTTCTTGCATGCAGCGAAATTTGCAAATGTAACGCAGTAGTTTTGTAGCACTGTAGTTGAATGTTAGATCTCTCAATAAAATAGAACTGAGAATATATGTCAAATATATTTGGAATATAAGTTATTTTTCGGTATTTAATAAGCTTATTGTTTACAGGTTTAGCTAAGGAAACAGTGTAGATATTTTTGTTTCTTAGATGTGTTTCTGTCATTATATTCTTAGACTGTCTGCTTGGTACCCTTTCACGCTTTATCCGCTTAATGGACTTGGAGATGAAAGGGTTGAAGATAGTTTGAGGCTCAGGGAAGGACATTTTAATCCTGGAAATCATTCCGTAAAGGGGTAAAAAAGTGCGCCTAAAATAATATTATAGTGATTATATCTCAAGGCGATAACGAGTTCTGTGCTGTCGAAGTCGCGGCCAAAACCTAGTACTGTATACTTAGTAAAAAATATTTAATTCTCGTTGTCATCATGAGCATTAATCACTGTCTAATTTAAATTGATCCAAGCATTCCAAATTGCAATTAACAGCTTTTTACAAGACGAAATCTCTTGTAGAATCTAATGGAATTTCAAGCGCTTAATTGCTTGTGGACGAACGGGAAATCACTTTGACCCGTTAATTCACATCTTAGTATTATTTCGTTTTTACAAATTATTTAAGACGACTTCCTGGCTTGTCGGTGTGAAAGCGGTACGTTACAAAAAGTTGTCAGCTATAAATATTAAATAATAATAAATATTGGGGGACAATCTTACACACTAATGGATCGACAATCGACCTAGTCCCAAACTAAGCAAAACTTGTACTATGGGTACTAGACGACGATATATATACTTATATAGATAAATACATAGAAAACATTGAAGACCCAAGAACAAATATCCGTGCTAAATGCACAAATAATGCCCTGGCCGGGATTTGAACCCGGGACCTCTAGCTTCGGAGGCAGTGTCACTACCAACTAGGTTAAACAGGCCGTCAAATTATTGATATTTAGATATTGTGGGGAAATCTGTGCGATGTCTGTAAGCTCACGTCAAGGCACACAATATTATATACCGATACCGTCGCGAAATAAGAGCGCAGATATTGAACTCAGATAACGATGCGGAGTGACGAACCACATTGACTTCCAGGAATAAGGCTCCGGGCCGAAATCGAGGATTGCTCCCGTGAAATTAGTAAAGGCCAATAAGGACGAATGACTCGACGTTGGCCCATTTACTTCCGTCAGGTCTTACGTACATAAATACTGTGATGACTGAGCGATTTAACGTGACTATCACTGTATTGTGATACAAGAGAGTTCGGTCCGCTGTTTGTCTGTTCATCAGTCTGTCCATTTATCCGTCTCTGCCTATCAGGAACGTAGTAAACCGTTATATGTATAAGTAGATATATTTTAGCAGAGTTATAAATGAACTTTTTGAGTAGTGTCTATTTTCTTTTTTCAATAAGTACGCATACATATTATACAAACTGAAATTAAACCATCAATGCACAGATAGAACTCTTCAGAACATGTCTTAAGTTTTTCGAGTTTGGTGCTTGGTTTAGTTTGGGCATAATAAAATAAATATATATCAATAAATAAATATCAGCATTACTGTTCAGCGTGGCAATGCGGTCAGCCTTCTGGATAATCTACCGTCGAGTTCGGCGATTGAACTCATTTTTTATTTGCAGATTAGGCAGGTGTCACGATTTTTTTTTGGTAGTTTAATGAATAAATATTAATTTATTATCTGGACCTGGGTATGTCCTAAAACTACGATCAAGACCACTGGGGGATAGACAGCAGCATCCCTGGAGTGCGGTGGAGATCGCGGTCGCCAACCCGCATGCCAAGCATGACGATTATGGCATTTCCCCCCATGAAATTAGGGGAGGCCTATGTCCAGCAGTGGACGTCCTCCGGTTGATATGGTGGTGGTGGTGGTGGTGGTAGTAATTTAATAATCTGTTTAATGGTTTGAGTTTGCTCATATATTAAGTAATATAAAAATAAAGAAACAGACAAAGACCGCGTGAAGCCAGACGGGTGTCTTGGATTACGGAACATAATCCTGCGGGCGCTAGACAACAATGAAACTTATAGAATGGTATTGCTTTCACGGTATTTGCTTTTAGTAACCTTAATATTTGATTTAGAAAATACGAGTCGAGTATGAAAATGTAAGCTTATTTTACACGGTTGCCAAGAAAAGCGTGTAGGCAATGTTTGTACGGTTCATGTCGTGTTGGTAGTCGACATGAAATAATTTTTGAGAAAAAAAGAACTGACTTTAAAGGGGGAAGCCGATGAAAGATTATTATATTATTTAATGCTGCACTCTTAGATTCCATACCATAAAATAAAAATGGCTATAAGTATGTTTATAATGGTAGAAGACTAAGTACCCTCAATTTCTCATGGAATCCTCCATCAGAACTCAAGCTTGACAAAAATGTGTCTTGAAAACCTAGCATGCTTGACAAACATAACGAAGAGAACAAATCGCCAAACGTGAACTATGCGTCGTTGAAGAGTTCCATTCTGATCATCATCAGCAGTTCCATTTCATCAATTTCACTTTTTTTAATGAAAATGCTTTATTAGTTCATGAAAATACTAAAATCACTATAATTATGTGGGCCTTTCACATTTGAGGAGTTCCCTCGATTCCTCATGGATCCCATCATCAAAACTCGAGCATGACAAAAAATAATCGTGAAAATAGAACTTTTAGTCGTTTAAGAGTTCTGTTCTAAACATAATCAGCAGTTCCACTTCCACATTTTTGTATGAAAATGCTCGATTTGTTGATAAAAATACATTAACCACTATATGTTTGCCTTTAAGTTTTGAGGAGTTCCCTCGATTCCTCGTGGATCCCATCATCAGAATTGTATTTCGACAAAAACGGGACCAACTTGGATATACAAGGTGATTCGGGAGACGTGAGCAAGATCAACACTACGAATTCAGTAGACCATAAGCTACTGCTTCGTGCCACTATTAGTGAAATTAACGTTCATTTATCTTTGATGTTGAAAACAAAATGTTTTAAATTATTTACGAAATTCATGGTCACTCTACAATCAGAATACTTCAGTCGAGTCATACGTGTCAAATTGATTGTCATCTGAGTCCGATTACTTTTGAAATATCGTATCTCACTCAATGTGACAATTTAATTTCTTCGTAATCAAAGTGCTGTCATAACAGTTAGAGGTTTAATCTTTATAAACAAGTTGTTGTAGGGTGACCATGATTGTAGAGAATTAAACTTTAACTTAACAAAAATTAAAATACAGGAAAAGTTATGGGTGTTTCACTTAAATACAATGGTGAACGATTCATTGCCATTTACTATGTATGTAGTGTTGGTCCTGCTCACCTCTCCTGAATCACCCTGTATATACTTACAATCAAAAAAAGAATTTTCATAATCGGTTCAGAAATGACGGAGTTCTGGAGTAACAAACATAAAAAAATTGATAACCTCCTCTTTTAAAATCTTGAAGTCGGTTAAAAAGTAGGTACGCATATGAAGGTGTAAAAAGCTCTCATTCATTTGTAATAAAGACTTTTGAACTTTCCAAATGCGTAGCTACTTTTGATGCTGACTGTACAACGACTACAACAAGCGTCTCTTATATAAAACTTCTAGAGTTACAACTACTTACGTATATTTGTGAAGTATCGTTAGAACCATTGTGTTATTTTAAGTAATATAGGCATTTATGTTTTTCAATCTGTGTTTTCTTTAATTGATCATATAATTAATCTAATGAGTATTGTTATTAATTAATTTATTTATTTACGTTACCATACGTACGTTGTCTAGAAAGTAAGCATTTATTTGTCATGAGCAGGGTCCGTGGATGTTCGTAGAAAGAAACAATGGGCAAGGCTGGCGATAAAACTATAATTCAGAGCCGTGAATTAAATTTTAGGCGAATTAAAATTACAAATTGAAACATTAAAAATGTAGCGTAAACAAAGGTAAAGATAAATAAAACAGGTTTAAAATAAAATTTTAGCCTAAAGCAAAACAAAAGCGCCAACTACCTATATATAAATAAGCAGGGCAATGTGACTACACCAAAAAATGCAACAAAAAAACAAAAGAAATCAAAAATCAAGGGAAGCCCGAATTTACGCATGCAAAATAAAACTAACAAAAATAAAACACTAAATAACAAAAAGCAAAAATACAAAATAAGATGTTGGATGAGGATGAGCCGTGGTTTGAACTCGGGGACTCTGACTGGAGAAGTTGACCGTCTAAACCGCTGGGCCAATCGTCCTTACGGCGCTGGATCGAAAATCACTGACTATATTGCCAGTCAGCCTGTCCTCTATTCTTGTTTATTTGGTCCATAACTTATTCGCCACACAGTTCCCGAATTTCGCTCCTCGAAATGGGCGTTCCCAAATGCTGTGGACAAATGGTCGCACGATAAAAACTAACTGATACCCTGGTTTAATAATGCGATGCATTGGATTGGGAGTACAGAATCCAGACTGACACATTAATTACGAGCACTTACCCCGTGACTTAGCTGCACTGACGTACACCACAATAACAATTTAACTGAACGCCTGTCCATATCCGTAAAATGACTAAATTAATATTATTTCTTTTTATTAAAATCCAGCAATGCCATGGCTCGCAATTTCACTCCGCTTCATTTATCTTGGGTAGGCTCACATTTTAACGCCAGCCTCAAAGTAATAAAAACGTAAATCTGTTTGTAGGTGGCGCTGCTATGTTCAACGAACATATTTGAGCTGTCCATTAATTACAACTTTTATCTGGAAAGTACGATATAAAGCATAAAAGTTGAAAACTAGCTTTTTGAAGTCAGCAAAGATGAGTACTACTCGTAATTTCCGCGATGTCACATAATCATGCCAAATTAATAGAGGTACAAAAGTACTACTGGGGGCGTGCTCCTGCTGGGCCGTGGAGGTGCGCTCTTAGAGACGGAAGATCTCTCGCTGCACAGAGTAGTAGTCTGCATGCTGTGGCAAATTTCTGCGAAAGGGTGATGACGCGGAAAGAGGAATCGGAGCGGGAGCGTGAAGAGAGAGCCGATGCACACCCGCTCCGGCGCAGACGGGGGCAAGAAGGCGACAACAGTTCATTAATCGCCTGATTCCCCAGTAGAACCATGAATGGGGACCCACACAACTAGGCCCTACACGTCCGGGGAAGGGATTGGAGCGTTACCAATCCTTCCCTCCATAGGCGCGAGGGTGTTCCCGGTCCACTGGACAGGGCAGCCGGGGGGGCATCGTGCTAGAATGCTTAGCGATCACATGGTGGCAACTTCACGGCAGAGCGGGATTACAACGCCGCAGAGGTTTTAGTAAGTATTCCCTTCCTCGGATAGGGTGAGTCCCACATACCCCTCAATGGGCCATCCCCACAGTCCCGGGGGATCCATAAACGCATTTCCTATGTGGATTAATCTTCTCTAAATCCCGTAATAGCCAAAATATGTTGAACTAGTTTTTGCCCTTTATTTAGGACTCAATAATGTATGTATTTAGGTTATTACTTAGTATTATACATTGCATTAAACGTGATAGTAAACGAAAACACAAAAAAAAGTAATAAATACCGTTTTTTTTCAAGGGAGAGAATACCGGTATCCAAGCCCTGACGGAAGGTAGGTATCTTCTATCCGTCTTTTAAGGGTATATATTTTACATTTCAATAATTAACTTTTTTGTTGTATATAGCTAAATAAATTATCATTGCTGATAATAGCAATAGTAATTACGCAAATCAAATGCGGCACACTGCGGTTATTGATACCGATAAATACCTATCTTATCAAAAGACGCGTTTGATCAATATCTGTCAACATTTTTAATAACTTCTGCCTTTTACTGAAAAAGCCCTTAGTGTTAATATGCGCCCATTAAAAACGAACTCTTATTTTTATTGCAGCAGAATATATAACAGCGTAAACGTCTTGTTCAATAAACTCACTATGCCAATGGAAACATTTTGTAAGAGCATTTAGCAGGTTCTATCAAACATTCTGTCCACCGATGTTTTTTGCAGTAGTCAACATTAATAGATTGTTACATAAAATAATTTTAAATGGATTCAGCCAATGGTAAGCGTGAGCGTTTTAAGGTTTCAACATTAGGTATCTTAAGTCTTAACCGACAAACTCTTCGCCTTTTAAATGTTTTACAGGTGCACTTAATATTATAATGTACTATAAATATCTCGACCTCATTGATACAACGCATTGAAACGTAAAATATGATATTTTACGACCTCTGTTGACGTACACCTAGTCCACTTAGTTAATTTAGAAATAGCCTTGCATCCATATCGATGCTGCTCAGAAATGTATTTGGTTTTTTATGCCACACTTTAGTGGATAATATAGCACTTAATTAGATAATTATTGATTTTTTTAAAGATATTTACCACCACCATATCAGCCCAAGGACGTCCACTGCTGGATGCCCCCAATATCATAGGGGGTAAATGCCATAATCGCCACGGTTGGCATGCGGGTTGGCGATCACAGTATCTTCTCCGCACTCCAGTGACGCTGCTGCCCCTCCCACAGTGGTCTAAGTCGTAGCTTTAGGACATACACGGGTCAAAGATAAAGGATATAAACAAGCTAAATTACCAATAAAATTATGCCTAACATCCCATTCCATGAAATACCCGTAAAATAAACATCGTTCAGGCTATCATGTTAATGGGCTACAAATAATAAATTTATTTAAATGCTTCTACAGATGTGTAACCATGACACTGGATGTGGGACTATTCATAGTCAACTCAGACGAATCCGTCGCGGTAGAGCCGGCCTTGTCTAAAAATATATCGTCTCACTCTCTCGCCAAGAACTAGCAGTCCTCTATCGTGAACACCAACCTTATCACTTAAAATGGCTGAACGATTACAAGATAATCGACTAACGTCAATAGTTCCCCATGAATCAGTGTTTACAAAGTGCAAATTCGTATTTGACGTGGTCTAGTGCAGCGGATTATTTCTAGGATGTCGTCTACAACGTCACTGGCGGGTAAAAAATGTTAGTACCTATTATTAGTTGGTTGGTTTAGCTAGATTAGTGTCGCCTACTCGTAGATGTTTTGTGTTTTATAATTTGATTAGTAGCCGCGCGCACCTGAGCCGACTCTGTGAAGTCTTTCACGAAGTGTAAACTGTTAAATAAATAAACAAACGAAGTTTAATTTGCTTCAATTGAAAGAAGTGGCGATTATACAATGTGATGCGGAAGTTATTTTATAAATATAGTGGTATGATGTAAGAATTATGTGTATAAATTTGACGTGTGATAATAGATTAAAATAGTGTTAAATAAATAATGTCGCTTTTCAGTAAGTATCTACAATATTAAGTGTAATTTCCCGAAGAACTTGAGAATAATACGAAACATTTTCACTAACAATAGAAATGTCCTCAATAAAGGTTCTTAGCTAATGATTTCTTTATCGAGCAAGGGCATCAGTTGTTATCTATCGGTGCCAGCGTGATAATTGTCATATGAGTAATTATTACTGACAGTATTTTGGCAAAAAAAATACAAAAGTATTATATACGTACCTGCTGTTTAATAATATTTTAGCCCCGTAAAATATGTGGTTTGTTATACTAATACTATGAATCGATAGGTTTTTATGAAGCCTATTTTTTGTAGCCAACCCGCATGCCAAGCGTGGCGATTATGGCATATACCCCCGGTGAATTTGGGGGAAGCCTATGTCCAGCAGTGGACGTCCTTTGGCTGATATTATGGTGGTGGTCGGAAGGCCCCCAATAAGTTCGACCGACAATTTGGTCAACATCGCGGGAAGCTGTTAGATGAGGGCGGTGCAAAACCGATGATTGTGGAGATCCTTGGGGGAGGCCTTTGTCCGGTAGTGGACGTCTTTCAGGCCTTTATTAATTTGGTTGTTACAGTAGATTGATATGATGATGATGATTTGACAAGTAAAAAATAAATCTAATATATTTAAGAAATGTGCATAAAGCGCGAGAGTTTAACGAGTCTATGTTTTCAAAAAGTTGACTGATTGAATAGATCACTGACCGGAAACGAGTATTATGCCAGACCGCCGGGCCGGGACGAATTTCATAAACCCTTATCATTGACTCCAAAAAATACACTTAATTAAATTAATATTTATTTATTTATTAATTTTAATGTCAATGACCATGTTATCTTGAAATTTTATATTTAATACACTTATTTAATCTTAATTCATAAAGTATTTTTTTTAAACATCTTAGTATTAAGAAATATATATAACTGTGATTTATACTTAAATTAAATATAAATTAAGTAAAATATTATATAATAGTTTTTTATATTTAAATGTATTTTAACTAAAATGTGTCATTTTTTGTAATTTTTAATTTAGCTGCATGCTGTCACACTTTTTACGACTATGACAGCTAATCTCTCACCAACTGTTGACTTAAATGGATTTTTATTTTAAAATCACAAAGGCTTATCCATATACCCATTCAATGCAAATAGAATAAATAATAATAAATAAATATTGGGGGAAAATCTTACACAAATCAACCTAGTCCCAAACTAAGCAAAGCTTGTACTATCGGTACTTGACGACGATATACATACTTATATAGAGAAATGCATACATAATTACATAGAAAACATCTAAGACCCAAGAACAAATATCCGTTCTAAACGCACAAATAATGCCCTGGCCGGGATTCAAACCCGGGACCTCTAGCTTCGGAGGCCGTGTCACTACCAACTAGGCTAAACAAGCCGTCCAAGGCATGTGGGGTTTTATTAAACTTTATTTTTATTCCCCGGTTACATATATGGAGTGCACACCCTAATTTCATTTTTTTTGTAATTTTACAACACTTTTATGCAGCTGTTCATAGAATACACCTTCCTACCTAATTTTATCATTATATCGCTTATAGTCGCCGAGTACATCGGTTGTCATAAACGGCCGGACGGACGGACAAACATAACGAAACTATAAGGGTTCCGTTTTTGGAATTTGGCTTCGAAACCCTAAAAATTTTATTAATTAAAAGTTAAACCGATTTTTTCATTTCCTCCTCTTTCATTCATGACTTCACGATTTCATTCTATAATTGACTTCTACAATATTATTGTTATAATATTTTTAAAAACCCTCTGATGTGCGGTTTATATACGATTGTTAAATAAAATTGATGTATTGTAAACTACGCCAGATCTAGACCAGGTAGGTACTTGCAAAGGCATGGCAAGTAGAAGCATTTTGTTCTGTCTCTTGTCTTTACTGTATTATTTTTAGTCCTTTGATTTTTTTCACAACCGTATTAAAACGGTCCTTTGAAATACGCGCGGAAGTGTCATTTTAAGTCGTCCCGAGTCTTGCCCCTGGCCTGGCAACATGGGCCAAGACACCTCAGAACTCTTGCGATATGACATTCCTTTCGCGATTGCATCAAAAGGTATTATTTCACAACCGCACAGGGTGAAAATTATAGGGTTAGATTTGCATAAGATTGTCCCAAATATCTATAATATTAATTTAGTATATAATTTACATATTTGTAGCAATTCAATTCAGTAAAATAAGGAAAAAGTTACGTTTTTTCTTATTATCAAAAAGGTGTTTTTGACTGCGCGAGAGTAATTTTAAATTCTATGAAAATCCAATGTTTCGTAAAACTTATTTTGAGAACACGATCGTAAACAGAGGTTAAAATTTTTGGTGCCACTCGTGTTTCTAAAGTAGATATGTATCACAAATGTGGTTTGGCTGGTATTTGGTTTTGAGGACTCCGCTGGCCATAACAACGCAATACGCAATGATAAACAGGCGTTTGAGCAAAGGAATGAGCTTTGCTCATTCAACAAACGCTTAATTGCTACGAGAGACATTTGCTCGTATGTCGTAGTGACAAGGATGCAGACATACAACACGTGGGAATACACGAGGTAGCAGTTAGTATCGTAAAATGCCCAGAAGTTTAAAGCTTGTTTACAAAATAAGTTGTTGTCATGCAGCTTACATTTAAAATGGAAACTAAACTCCGAACTGAGTTTTATAAAGGTTTATTGATGGCTTAAAAAAGGAACCTAGAAAACGATATAGCTATAGTTAAAATTTTCCTGTGACGGTAATTATAATCATGGATTATTATCCATTACGAGTACAAAATTTGTTTAAGCACAGTAAAAAGGAGAGAAAATGTTTCAGAATATGCAATTCAAGCCTTCACTTTTGGACTTCTATATAAGTGGAATAGCTTTGTTTACGTCTATTCCAAATTGCAAATCAAAGCATAAGTAGTTTGAGATATTTAGCGATATGAAAGAAGACCGTAGGGGTTCCTCTTGTACGTTTTTGGTAGGTATGGAATCCTAATAAACCCCTTTGGTTGACCTTTTGGTTAACCTCTTTGGTTAACCTTTTATCAAGTCAATGGCGGCGGCCAAATATAAAAAGTGCCCCACACGCCATGACTTTATATAAAGTCGATATAAAAGCAACATATGTGCTATAAGGTTAGTCTTTGCCGTGTGTGACACAACATGCAACATACGGAATATACTGTGGCGGTAAAAAGGTGAATTCGGTTACTATGCCATTTACTCAGCAGTATAATAAATAAGTTTACTTTCATGTAGTCACTGAATATATATCATTTTATAACCGCGAATGTCTATTATACAAAACTTATAAGTCTATTGTCCCGCCAAAATAGAACAAACTTTATGAAAATATTTATGCTACAAGTGCGGAAGGTTTGTGATTTTTGACGAGTGCCATTCTTATACACGAGCGATTGTAGCGAGTGAGTTTATATGCGACACGAGTCGAAAATTATCTTTATGCGCGCGTATCAAACAATACTATGCATTATGCAAGGAAATAAAATAATACAATCGAAAGTTACTTCAAAATATATGGGTTATAATTTACCTTGCTCGATACGTAATTACATATTGTCTGGAGCTACACTTATAAATTGCTCTAACATTTTTTTCAATACCATCGTTTTACTGTTTTAGAAATGCAAATAAATGTCAGTAACTTTTTAGATTTCACCGTAAACAATAATGTGTAGGATTTTATTTTTGTCAAAATTTTAATTTAAAGCCAAGCCACGCACACGCGCGCGTGCTGCGCACACCTTTGTTGGCATTTTTGTTTTTTGAATAATATTTTCTGGAGTTAAATTGATCCAATTCGGCACTTTCAATTGATTTTTAACAAAATTAACACAGATTAACTTCGAACTAAACAAGAAATTAGTAAAATGAAAAATGGCCGCCTTTAGTTTTAAATACATGCGCGCTCAAGATAGGTATCTAGTACGCCTGTGCAAAGTCTAAAGCGCGAAGGCACAGCCTTATGTCTTCATTCTGCCAAGGATTTTTTTAGTGTAATGTATACATAATGATGTATACATACTAATTGATTTATAGGTAAAAATATAAATGTAAAATGATTAATAGTACTTTTAACGAAGTACTATTATTTATGCACCATTAATTAATTTAAATCTATAATTGACCAACTAATTTATTAAACTTTGCTCTAATAAAAATAAAAAATTGCGCCGGGCTGACGACGGAGTAAAAACTAAAAAAAAATTGTAAAGTAAAAAGCACTAGTGCGAAAAAGTCGTACTTTCCGCACAGTTCGGCTGCTTAGAAAACGCACTTTTCGAGGAAATGCATTGTAAAGTCCTTTTCTTAGATACGCTCATATATCATTAAACATCTCTTCCAGTGATCCTGGGGACCCTGCTGGAGACTGATCACTACGAGAGTCTGGTGAAGGAGCTGACATGCACCAAATGCAGCAAGTATATGAAGCCGCCCATCCACCTCTGCGTAGATGGGCATAGCATCTGTGGACCTTGCTTCGAAAAATGCTTCCAATGTCACGTTTGCAAAGTGAGTTTTTATTTAACCCCCTTAGTCTGTATGATACACGAATTATACATAAGATTGGTACTCATATTTATTTGTTCACTGGTATTTACATATTCTTTAACATCTAACTAGTATACTGGCCCATACTAGGTCGTAGCAACATGCTATATACTAAGAACTAACAAACACAACAACATACATAAATACGAGAGTTGCTACAAGCTACGAACGCTATGTATTTTGAACAATATAATGTCACCTATGCTATAAGGTTCATATTCAAGATCATTTTTTGACATAACTGGATAATTTTTATTTTTTGCATTTATATTAATATGAAATTGTTGCATTCAATGACGATCCTTTTAGGTGAAATTTTACATACTGTGAAATTATTTGTCCACTGTTTAGTACTTAAATGAAGCGGACATCCTGATTCCTACCATTGTTAATTATTTATATTACTAATTGTATTAAATTGACTTTGTTTTCATTTAATGTTATTTAACGATCACAATAGAGATTCTTGTAAATTGACATGTGTAATTTATAATGTAATTGTATATTGTGAACTAATGAATCTGATTCTGAATCATTATATCACAATATACAATTACATATTATCTGTGGCAACACTCGCCAACGTCAAACGTCAAAGTTGTATCAGCTGATTAATTTTAATATAATAATTAATATTTTACGATTAAAAGTAAATTCGAATGGTGAAAATAGAGTAAATAAGCGACACCAGTGTTAGTTTAATATATAATTCCTTAGTACAGTGCCCGGGCACTCGTGTATTTGAAGCTGTCAACGGACGTTTGTACGTTGGAGCCTGGATTTGAAATCTGTGTTCGTTTCGCAGTCCTATTTGCTTGCTTTATTAATTATTTGTTTAATTGTGTGTATAACAAGGCGTAAATCATTGTACAGAATTGTATTGAAAGGCAGTGTATGGGCATAGTGAGACGCCCGAATTTCATGTAAGTACCTAACTGTAATTTCGCTTAGTTTGAGTAAGCAATTCCTTGTTTTGTTTTTGTGCTTAACTTAAGAAAAACAATAATGCTAACTCGCAGAGCAGCTGCTGCGGCTCGCCAGCAGGAAACTGATAAACTTCAACTTACCTTGCTTGAACTAAAAACATCCAAGGAATTGTGTGCTCAATTGCTTGGTGAGAGAGAGGACAGTGAGAAGGAACTATTATTAGTACTTGATAGCAGAGATAAGTTAAAAAAAGATTTATGTTCCTTAGAAAGTGATTACAATGATGTAAATTCTGAGCGGGCCCGGCTTCAGGAGACGGTAGACCGGTTTACTGAGTGTGGTGCTGCATATGAAGAGGCTTTGAAGGACATTAACTCACTGGAGAGAGCGCTACATGATGCCCACGAAAAAATCTACGACCTACAGGAAGCCCAAACTAAAGCTGCAGAGGCTCACACACAGAGTTTATTCGAGGAACTGGTCGGGCCCGACTCAAAGTTGGCTACCTCTGCAATTGATAATCCTGTGGTTACTATAGATTTAACCAATGATTCTAACACATCAGGGTTAGAACATTGCAGCGGTAATAAACTAAAGAAATATCTTAGACTAAACAGATTCATAAAAAAAACACAAAAGTTGTCAAAACGGAATAAATTGTTTTTCAAGAACTTGAGATTTAGCAAAATTAATGTGAATTTAGTGGATAAGTTGGATATATATTCTGCTCAGTTGAAAAATAGTAGATCAAAATATGAAACTGACACACAGATATTGAAATTAAAAATTCATAAGTTGGAGGACTCAATAAAATCTTTAGATAGGATGAATGAAAATTCAAAAAAAGTTATTAATGAATATTCATTAGCCATGGATGATTTAATAACACAAATTAATTATAACTCGGAACGGTTTGAGTCACTGACCAATGGCCAGTCATGTTTATGTAAACAAATGAGTGGTCATTTATCAGATGGTCCATCGAACCCACACCTTTGTGCCAGTGTACCTCCACAAGAACAAAATAATAATAGCTCCTTCCACACTTCAGAAACGAACACACCTAATGTAATTATGTACTGTGATGAGTTTGGAAGTAATATGGGCACATATCTAAGCGATCACTTAACAGGGCTTAGCGCAATAAGCAATTGTCTGCCTTATAGTAGCCTTGATAATATGTCACATCAAATTATGAGTGATAATAGTATTCATTCTAAAACAACACTGCTTATTCTTATGGGTAACAGAGGAAATGTGAACAAACACAATTTAATTAATTTTTTTGAAAAATTGGACACATTAACTGTAAAAGAAATTATTATGTTCACATTCCCCTATTGTCATCAGATTTCAAAGGCAGAAAATGACACTAGATATAATTTGAATATAGCTCTGCATAATCTCTGTACATATAGTAGTAAGTTTAGCATAATTGACACTAACAAATATGTTGGTAAACACAATTTATTGACTAAAGGTAAGTTTTACCTTTGTAATTATTATAAAAGACAAATAGCTTTGTCACTATCCTATTTATTTGACATTTCTGCCAAGAATTTGGCACATAACTCTGCTCCTATTGAGCAGTTCAATATACAGTTGGAATTGGTTCCAGTTTTAACCAATCATTTAAATTAGATTTTAAGACAAAGGAGTACTCAAACTCTGGCAATTTAGTTATTAATAAATTTAATGAAAGATACTGCCATCATGGAAAATATATGCACCTGGTTCACCAAAATATTCAGTCTATTAGAGGAAAAGACTTACAGATTGAACTCTTTTTGAATGATTATAATATTGAAATATTGTGTGTAACTGAACATTGGTTAAAAAATAATGAATTAATGCCTCAATTTAATAACCACCAGGTGGGAAGTTCGTTCACCAGACTTAGTTCCATACATGGTGGGTCATTAATAATATTACATAATAAATTATAATTTAAGGAACGTAAGGACATTGTATCCTTGTCTGTTGAACGGACCATAGAAATAAGTGCAGTAGAATTAGAGCAATTTATTGTTGTCTGTGTGTATAGGCCGCCATTAAGTAATTTTGACCTTTTTGAAAGCATAATGGAATCCGTGCTACTTAAAATATCACTCTCTAGTAAGAAATTACTTATATGCGGAGACTTCAATGTAAACATTTTAGAAAATTCAACAACAAGTATCAGATTGTTGAATCTTTTCAAATCTTGTAATTTGAGTCATATATTTTCGGAGCCTACTAGAGTCACTGCTACAAGCGCCACCTGTATAGATAACATTTTCACTAATATTATTCCAATCACTAAAAGTGTAATCAGTAAATTAGAATCAGATCACTTAGGTCAATTAATGGTATTTGAGACATTAAGAAGAAATACCCTGAGGAAACAAATAACTATTGTACCAGTAACCACGGGCCGTATGGAACGAATGAAGCAAAGTCTAGTCCAGGCGCTACCCTTTCTGTCTTCCGATATGAGTCCAAACGAAATGTACAATTCATTTTTTCACACTTTTATGAAACATTATAATGCGATTTTTACATCCAAATCGGTCGTGGTTGGTGGGACATCAGTTTTTAGTGAGTGGGCTACTGAGGACTTACATAAACGTAGACAAGCACTGTATGCTTTATATGAGGAACGCCGGTTTAATATGAGTGATGAATTTAAGGAACATGTCAAACAATATTCTAAGAAATTTAAAATAGATTGTCATATAGCTAAACGTAATTTTATAAGCCAGAAAATTACAAATAGTTCGGACATTATCAAAACAACATGGAAATTAATTAATGTGGAAACTGGTAGATCAAAGCACAAAATGAATGATCTTAAACTAAAAATTGATGGCATAATTATAGATTCAAGTTTAGAAGTAGCAACAGAATTTGAAAAATTTTTCACTGAGATACCAGTATCCACAACAAAGACATTAAATTCTTCACCTTCGTCTGCCGTTACATTGTTAAAAGATAACGCCTCAGAATGTAGTGGAAATCTTCATTTTGAATATGTTAGTACCCCAGATGTAATAAAGGCGTTTAAATCAATTAATGTCAAAAAAACTGGTGATCTCTGGGGAGTCTCTGTCCATGCTGTCAAATCTCTAATAGAAGTCATAGCGCCTGACTTGGTAGTTGTATTTAATAACAGTATTGACTGCGGTGAGTTTCCTGATCTAATGAAACATAGTAAAATAACTCCTTTATTTAAATCAGGTAGCACTTCTGACCCCACTAATTTTAGACCAATATCTGTGCTGCCAACATTTAGTAAAATTTTTGAAAAATTAGTTTTGTCCCAATTAATAAGACATTTTAATGCAAACAATTTAATGCATAATAAGCAATTTGGTTTTACGCGGGGTCGCTCGACAACCGACGCGGCTGTTGAGCTAACTAAACATATATTCGATGCCTGGGAAGAGTCACAGGATGCCTTAGGTATTTTTTGCGATTTGTCCAAGGCCTTCGACTGCGTATGTCATGAAACATTAATCAGGAAACTGCACTACTATGGAGTTAGAGGATCGGCACTGAATTTGCTAAAATCTTATCTATATGGTAGAATACAAAGGGTCGATGTGAATGGACAGCGATCTCCAGGATCAGTGGTCTCGATGGGTGTACCGCAGGGATCAATATTGGGACCTTTCCTATTCCTTATCTACATAAATGACTTGCCATACCTCGTAAAGACCCACCATGATATAGTATTGTTTGCAGACGATACCTCTCTTATATTCAAAGTCAAACGACAGCAACAAGCTAATATAGATATAAACAATGCTATTTCTAAAGTAGTTAATTGGTTCAATGTCAACAATTTATTGTTAAATGAGAAAAAGACCAAATGTATCAAGTTTGTCACGACTAACGTTAAGCACAATCAAACAAGTGTCATTGTGAAAGATGAGGAATTGGAACTAGTGGATAGTACAGTTTTTCTTGGATTAACATTAGATTCCAAACTCCAATGGGGTCCCCATATTGCTAATCTCTCGAATAGACTGAGTTCTGCAGCTTTTGCCGTGAGCAAGATCCGCCAACTGACAGACGTGAAGACAGCTCGATTAGTATATTTTAGTTACTTCCACAGTATTATGTCGTATGGTATTTTACTATGGGGCAGTGCTTCAGATATTAATACCATTTTTGTTCTGCAGAAGAGGGCTATTCGAGCAATATATAAAATGAACCATAGAGACTCACTTAGAGATAAGTTCAAGAACATTAATGTAATGACATTGCATTGTCAATACATCTATGATAATATTGTGTATGTACATAAAAACATTGTAAATTTCAGGAAGAACTGTGACATACATAATATTAATACTCGAAATAAACACAAACTCGCGGTGCCCACCACTCGCCTACAGAAAATTAGAAAATCATTCATGGGTAATGGTGCGAAGTTTTATAATAAGCTTCCAAGAAATGTAACTGAATTATCTATTAATAAATTTAAAAATTATGTAAAGCGTCAACTCATATCGAAAGCATATTATAGCACACATGACTACATGAATGATAAAACACCGTGGGATTAATTGTGACTGAAATATTAATGAATTAATCATTATGGCGTTAGATATTAATATGATCTTTTTATTTTTGATTTTATTCTAGAAACTGTCTAGATTTCTATTTTTTATATATTTTTCTATTATTATTATTATTTATTTTTTGACGATCCTATTGTGAATTTTACTACAAAATAATTTCTTACTTTGACATGTCTACAACAACAATATTTATTTTGAAGAATAATAATAGCATCAATAAATTGCTCTAAATAATTAATTAATATATATGTTAATACATGTTATAACTGACGATTCGAAAGTGCTTGTTGCTAGGCCTATTTGAATAAAGAATATTTTGACTTTGACTTTGACTTTGAATTATAAAAATTTGTGAAAAATTATAGTATGTAACTATAATACTTAAGAGGCTACCCTATCTCAATGACCTTCGATCTGCAGGTCTTCACTTTTCAGTGTTGTTTTATCTTACCATATTAACAACGTAAGGCTTTAACAAAACACTATCTCTTTTCCTCAACTAGTCACTGGAACCAAGATATACGCCATCAAACTTTGCAATTTTTACCATAAAAAACCAAACGTAATAATGACGAGGCAAGCGAGGAAATCTCTGCAACATTAGTAAACTCACGTCAGAGAACAGAATACCACATATCAATCCACCACTACCACCACCATATCAGCCGAAGGATGCCCACTGCTGGACATAGACCTCCCCCGATTTCATGGGGGGTAAATGCCATAATCGCCACGCTTGGCATGCGGATTGGTGAGCGCAGTGTCTCCACCGCACTCCAGGCATGCTGCTGCCCATCCCCCGGTAGTCTTTGTCGTAGTTTAAGGACATACCAGGGTCCACATATCAATCACGCCTTGACAATTCAGGAAGTGGACGACCTGTTTAGCCTAGTTGGTAGTGACTCTGCCTCCGAAGCTAAAGGTCCCGGGTTCGAATCCCGGCCAGGGCATTTATTTGTGCATTTTTCACGTATATTTGTTCTTGGGTCTTGGATGTTTTCTATGTATTTAAGTATGTATTTATCTATATAAGTATGTATATCGTCGTCCCCCATTACCTTGCGGGAGGTCTATGTCCACCAGTGGACGTTCATGGGCTGATATGGTGGTAGTGGTAATGAAACTGTCGTTTCAGAAAGAGTTCTCGCTCATCCGGCCGATGGTGCTGGAGTCGCTGGCCAACAAAGTGCTCTTCCCGTGCGTGAACGCCGGCTGCCCCAAGCACGCAACCCTGCCGCTGCTAGAGAAACACTCGGCACATTGCCAGTTCCGCATCATCAACTGTTTCATGGCCCGTGTTTACGGTAATCACCAACACAACAGCACAGCAAAGCCATGTCCACTTACAGGACTGCTTGAGACGCACAGAGCGTGGCGCAGCGTCGTTACGTGGTGGAGGCGGTTTTTCGGTAAAGCGAACGCGGTCCGGGGGATGTTGCACCCAAATCCGCGATAACGGAGTTGAGGCGGTGTTAGAGACATATGAAGCAGTAATCGACCCTATCGACAATCAACAGTTTCGGAAAGATCAAAAATTCAAAACCGTCACCGCCCCGCATCGCGCCGCGCCCGCTCTGTGAGTTTCGAACTTATATGCTGACGCTACTTGACGCACGACGGAGATCGCCTGACAGGCAACGCATCGTGTAGTGCAGCAGGAAGCTTGTCGTGAACGTGGCCTTATTAATCAGTTGACAATCATTAGTTCACATGATTCAAGAAGGAAAGAGAAAAGACAACTACCTATTTCCAGATATTAGAACTCTAAGCTCAAAAACCGGACTTTAACGATACTGCGACGCAGACCCAGAATCTTTAATAAAAATTTCCGCGGTAATCAATCACGGGAAACTTTTAATTACACGGTGATGCCGGCTTGTTAGAAATACTTTGATTGTCATGTTACTCCAGAGTCTATTACATATGTGTATTTCAAGTCTTATCTCAGTAAATCGGGCTCGTTGCTTTGTATGGGTCCTATTTATTTATAGGAGAACAAATGTTAGCCTTAGTCCCGCTTAGTAAGCCTAATATGACACACTTTTCGAGCATTAGAAGTGAATAAGTACTTATTTCAACTATATCCTACTTTACAGGAGAGTGTAAATGGGAGGGCAGAGCGGGCGAATGGATGGACCACTGTTTCGCGGAACACAAGACACGGGTCACCGAGGTCCCGTTCATCACGGTTAAGGACAAATGGGACCCCAAGAGGACGGAGCCCGTGCTCAACTACTTTCTGCTACGGTGTTACGAGAAGGTGTTCAATGTTTACCAGATTTATGATAAAAGGGGAGGTAAATATTTTTTTTTTAAGGATCCTTATCAGGTTAAAAACGTTATATAAGTATTTAAGTTGTTCTCTTTGTACATTGACACGTACCTTTACATTTTTTTTGTTATACTATCTAGTACAAAACTAGTGGCCTAATATTATAAACTTGCTGTTGCCCGCGATTTCATCCGAGTCTTTGCTGCTATTGATCACAGCGTGATGTTATATAGCCTAAAGCCTTTCTCGATAAATGGCCTATCCAACACAAAAATATTTTTTCAGTTCGTACCAGTAGTTCCTGAGATTAGCGCGTTCAAACAAACAAACAAACTCCTCATCTTTATAATATTAGTATAGATATAATGTTTTTTTTTGTATTTTTATTAAGAGATATCGTTTCAAATATAACTCTTAATCGACAAATTTGAAACTAAAAACTATTTAATTTCTGCTTAAATTCTTACTACACGTAGAAAATAATGGCTCAGTTACGATCTAAAACTTTAATCTAAAAGCATCTTATCCATGGTGTACGGAAACAAAGTCTGCTGATCCGGATCGTGACAAAGCCTACGTCACTGTCCAGCCTGTACAGTGTATGTACACACACGAAATCACTCTACGACCGCCAACCACCCGGTAGGCTCGATAGCAGTGATGACGTAGGCTTGTGTCACTCGCACAATGAATTTTCCCCGGAGTGTCACACATTGTATTATTGTATCATGGTCTTATCCTTTAATCAGTTTATTTTAATTACACTTTTGTCATATTTAGAGTTAAAATATGTAGGGTTCTTAAGTTTAATACAGTTTCATATTCAAAATACAAGACGAAAGAAACAAAACTATCTGAACAACAAAAAAACTTTGTGATTGATAAAAGTTATCACGTACTCTAATACCAATTTCAGACGGTTTTATTTCCCATCCTGAGATACTGTTATTCACCTTCACTTCTATAAATTAAGATTGAATCTATGTACGGTCAATCAATTTGATATCTGGGCCTACCTTTTCACACTGAAAATCAATATGAAACTGCTACATATCTCATATTATTGTCACTGTGACAAGGTACGAAGTGGCCCAAAAATCAAATTGGTTGATTGTACTTAGTCGGCTCATAAGTTCTGTCACTGGCCTTTAAAATTTAAATTTGGAACTCCTAAAACAAAAACCGTTGTGCATTAGAATTTCGAATCTTTTTTAAATATTTGAGTAGTATAATTTTGCAATTTTCTGTTTTCTTTAACATGGAGTGGTCGCTTAAAGATAGCCGTACCGCAATAATTGCACTATATCGTTGTGGACACTCGCCGACTAAATTTTTTAAGCTACTTGAAAATTTATAATTCTCTCTAAGATTTGTGTATCGTACCATAGAAAGATACAGTGAGGTCTCTAGTTTAAATGACAAGAAAAGAAGCGGTCGTCCGCGTACAGCTAGGACTCCAGCGGTTGTACAAGCAATTAGGGCACGCATTGCCAGAAATCCCGCTAGGAAACAAAAAGTTATGGCCCTCCAGATGGGTTTGAGCAGAAACACGGTGAAAAGAGTGCTTAATCAAGACCTGAGACTTCGTGCTTATAAACGAAAAACTGGCAATCTTCTCAATGGTCGGCTTAAAGCTTTAAGGCTTAAAAGATCTAAAGCTTTATTGAAGAAGTACGCTAAAAATAAGCATCGTTGTATACTGTTTTCGGACGAGAAAATTTTTGACATAGAAGAAAACTGTAATAAACAAAATGATAGAGTGTACGCTCGCAATAGTAAAGAAGCGTCTAATAGCATTCTCCGTATTCAAAGAGGTCATCACCCTTCATCTGTGATGGTTTGGCTGGGAGTTTCTTATGCGGGCGTCACTAGTATGCATTTTTGTGAGAAAGGAGTAAAAACTAGTGCCAAAGTGTACCAAGACACGGTGTTGACTAATATTGTGAAACCACTATCCCATACGATGTTTCTAAACCAGCATTGGGTTTTCCAGCAGGACTCTGCTCCAGCCCATAAGGCAAAGTCTACACAAGCCTGGCTCGCCTCCAATAAAATCGACTTTATACGGCATGAACATTGGCCCTCCTCTAGCCCAGATCTTAATCCGTTAGACTATAAAATATGGCAGTATTTAGAGGAAAAGGTGTGCTCAAAACCTCATGCAAATCTAGACTCGCTGAAAAAATCCCTTGCTACGGCAGTGGCCACTATCGACATGAAAGTGGTGCGTGAATCCATTGACGACTGGCCACGCAGACTTCAAGCCTGTGTAGATAATTATGGCGGTCATTTTGAATAAATGTTATACATTTAGATTCTCTAGTTTATAAGCTTTCAAACGCTGTACAAATTATACGGAATAAACTTAAACTTTTGTTTTTATTTGATACTATGTATATGACAGAACTTATGAGCCGACTAAGTACAGTCGGCATCAAAAGTAGCTACGCATTGGAAAAGTTCAAATATCTTTATCACAAGGGAATAAAAGCTTTTGACGCCTTCATAATATGCGTAGCCACTTTTGATGCTGATTGTACCATCACTAACACAGTTAACTGAGCATTCGTACACTTTATGATCATTGTCATAACATAATACGGGCGGCCTGTTTAGCCTAGTTGGTAGTGACACTGCCTCCGAAGCTAGAGGTCTCGGGTTCGAATCCCGGCCAGGGCATTATTTGTGCATTTAGCACGGATTTTATTCTTGGGTCTTGGAGGTTTTCTATATATTTAAGTATGAATTTATCTATATAAGTATATGTAGTTCATCGTCTAGTACCCATAGGTACAAGTTTTGCTTAGTTTGGGACTAGGTCGATTTGTATAAGATTGTCCCCCAATATTTATTTATAACCAATATTTACCAATAGATAATAAGTAATTAAGATCTTCTCCAAATTTTAAACTTATAATAATAATAAAAAAAACATGTACCTGGTTTATACCGTACTTGTAGAAGAGTGGGGTCTCCTGGCACAAGTACTATCGTACTTAATCGGAAGCCCCAGCTATATATATTATGTTAAATATTTATTTAAATTTTTCGTTGTATGTGTTACGAATGGTAACTTAACTAACTGTGTAGGCGTTTGTATATCGACAATATTGTTTTTCTATAACTTTTGTAAGCTTATAAGTGTAATTTACTATTTTTCGCTATCCTACATTATAGAGGTATATACATTCAGAAAAATAAGATGTATTGGAGAAGCACACTAAATCATTTTGACGGCTTCGTGAACAATTCTAACTTAATATTTTCTTTCTTTCTAGGAAGAATGATGTGGACAGTTTTGGTAAATGATGAGCACGCCGAGAAATTTTACTTTGAAGTGGATATATTTTTACCAAGTCTACCCAGTAAAAGGATAATGTATAGGTAAAATATTGTTCGACCTTAATTATGTACTAAATATATGTACAGAAAACTGGTCCCTCCTTACTTTCTCAACCTGTACATAGAGTTCAGTAATTCCGTAGGGATTCCGAAGGGTAAAAGAACAGAGAGCTCCTTAATGTAACCGTTTTTCTAAGCAAATGACCTCATCCACCTTTTTTTTTATTAAAAATGGGATTGCTCTTGGCCAGCATCTAGCCAGGGGGCAAAGATGAGGCCGACGATGAAGCGAGCTCACCCAGAAGATGCCTATTCACTCGTGCCTTAAAAAGGTCCAGGTTATATGAACTCGGAAATACAGACGCCGGCAGAGAATTCCAAACCTTAGAAGTGCGCATTATAAAAGATGATGCAAAGCGCTTGGTTCGAATTAGAGGAATTTCGACCAGATAAGGATGGTAGCCAGCCGTACGTCTGGATGTCCGATGGAAGAAGGGGGAAGGCGGTATGAGCTCATGGAGCTCCTGAGCACACTCACCGAAGTACAGTTTGTAGAAGACGCACAGACATGCTACTTTGCGTCGATTTGCTAAGCTCTGCAGCTTATTTCCCACTACCGTACTGCCGCCAATGAGCCTCCTGCCTCTGCGGTCCAACGAGTCGAGTGCGGCAAGTTGGTACTTAGCCGAGCCATCCCAAAGGTGACTACAATACTCCATGCAAGACCGGACTTGGGCTTTATATAAAGATAGAAGCTGCCCAGGGGTGAAGTATCGCTTGACCTTATTTAGGATGCTCAGCTTTTTGACCGCTGTTCCGGCTTTGGACTCGATGGTAGTGCCGAAGTTAAGGTTTGAGCTTCACGTCATGCCAAGCAGCCCGAGATCGTTGGCTACAGACACGGTTGTACCTCGGAAAGTAGGAGCCAGATTGAATGAGCTCCTTTTTGCGGTAAACAGACACGTTTGCGTTTTGGTGGCGTTGAAACTAATCAGATTACCTCGTTGTATTGATATCTATGTAGAGACAAATGCAGGTCAAACCTCAAATCACTCACAACACAACGCATCCTTGGGAGCTCTGGTGACTTTGCACACCACCATGAATATATAATATACCTACATACAGACCCTTTAATATATTCCACTCAGTCATTTCGTTACATATGTATTACATACGTATTTCTGTATTGGAGCCAGAGTACATTGATACACATTGAAAAAGATTATATGGAAAGCGAATCAGGTCATACCACTCGATACCAAACAATTTATATCTAAAGTGCCTCTTCTCTTACCGTCTCTTCAATATATATTCGAGTTCCGAAGACCTTGACTTTCTTACATTATATTTTTCAGAAGACAATTTTTACGCAATTTCTTCGACCTCAAATACAAAAGAACCGGCATTAACCGACCCTAATTCACCTTGTTTATCCCAATTTTAAACTCTTTCCCTAAGGAGTGTTTAAATAATATAAATAGGGGAAATCTCATGAACCACTCCAAGATAAGTGCAAACTGAAACGAAACCACCGTATTTATGGCTTAATCTTCCGTTTGTTAATGATATCGCATCGTTTACCAAGTTTGTTCAAAATTACGTTTATTTCCTTGGGGAGAGATGAGTATCATTTTTTGCAAGGAAGATGTTTTCAGCCCGGAAATTTAAATTTTGTGAAGTACATTTTAAGCCGAGCTTACAATAAGTGTTTTTTTATATTTAACTATTTATATCTCTTAAATATATCGTCGTCTACTACTCATAACACAACCCTTATTGGGTTCAATTAGTGTAAGAGTGTCCCCTTAATATTTATTAGTAAAACACATGGAAATGGGATAAGAGTGTGAAAGAGATGAACCGAATTCAGACTCAGTTCATCTTTTTTTACATAAGACTTAAACTTAATTAGACACATATTTTTTATTGCAGACGTCCGTGCAAATGCGAGAAGGACGCAGACTTTTTGGAGCACACCCAAAATGTGTACATTCCCGTAGAAAACGTGTTCTCCATGTTGGATGAGAGCGAGTCCATGAACTTTACGATTAGAATCGGTAAGTTTCTGTTGTTTAAGATTTAATACGTTTTTGCTTTAGAATTGAATACATTGATGGAGAACATATCGGAACAGTTATACTATCATGATATTATTACTCTATTCACAATTACACGGATGTCATATGTCGATTTCGGGATACGAGCATTTCTGATTATTTCAAATAATTCTGAATAGTCTACAGCTGATAATATTCGGATGACGAATGTGTCGGGACGTTGCAGAAAAAATCTGAATGTCACATTAAAAAAGTGGTTACCTATCTATTCGAATTATGTGTATAAATATATAAATGTTTACCAAGAATCTGCGTACTAGATAGAGACACAGATTCTTTAATCACTATATTTATTTATTGTGTAACATGTACAATTTCAATGCATAAATACATGATGTTACATAGTGGTGAGGTAGAGGTAGTGTGCTACCCTGTAAGGGCATTACAATGTCATCTTATTAACTAGGTATAAGTACTTATTATTTATTTATTTAGTGCTTTCAAATGATCCCATATTCTACTTTGCACTTGCTTTACACGGGATTCGTAAGGTTACATTACATGCAAAACCCCAACCAATATTGTTATTACAAAAATGTATATTCCAGGCGAGGTGGAAAACTTAGCGTTGTTGGAGTCGCCATCGGCAAGCGAGAGTCGCGTACTACTACACGACGATGAAGAAATCCTCCACATCGATAATTAAATCACTTACCGTGAAACAAATTTACGCAGTTTTTATTATTACAAAATTTAGCAAGAATCAAGATTATGGTGTACTCAAACTATTGCTGCTGAATGAGACAATATACTTATAGATGTGGATCGCGATACGAGTACATAAGAAAATGCAAGTGCAAAAGATATAACACTACAATTTTAGACGTCAGTTTGGTTTTATTTATTAATAATTCTACTGTAAATGTATGCACCCCCGTATTGTTAATAATAATTCGTAACCTTTTGCTTTGGCATGGATGATTGATTATGTAGAATGAACCCTTGGATTTTATTGCATTACTTTACTTATTTTCGCATCATAAGCAGAATCTTATATAGATGCTAAGTTAGCTTCCTAATATCGTATTTCAAAATATAAAAAGAAATTTCTCCTCTTAAAAATATTTCCCGTTACGCGAGTTCCACAACTTTATTCCACGATTTTATATACGAAAAATAAATAAAGAAACCTGTCACACTAAAGTCCCGTAATTAAGATAGATGCTTACCGATAGTAAGTTTCCCTCTGAGTGACACCGTTCTTTATTCATTTTCATTGGGCTGTATCACTTACTATATTTTGTGACAATAAATCTATTTTCTCAAACATGCATTGAAATATTGATATTATGTTCCTTATAATAGGCTGCGAAGTATGACGTTTCAGGTGCGGCTAGGACAAGAGGTCGTTAATGGAATTTCATACAAATCTTGCAGGCCTAGGCCGATAAAGTCCCCTTTTTGTATTTCCATTCCTCATAAATTTGTGATACAGGCATCATGACATGATGCCACTATGCGTATTAAAAATAAAACTATGCTTTTTTGTTGTTTATTTCATTGCATGTTTGAGAAAAGCACTATACATAAGTAAATACCTCGGCGGGAAATATGGTTGGAGGGTATATAATTGTTACATCACAATCATGTAAACAAGTAATTATTTTGTTACATTAAAACATGTTATATTACTTAATGCTTTTTTTATTTTGCCACTTCATGCTGCGACATGAAACATTAGTGGGGATATATACCACGAAATACAAACATGCGACCCGTACGTATCCTTCAGTACATAACCGAGCCGATAAAACCTCAATGCCTAAGCATTAAAAAATAGAAATAAAAATAAAAAATAAAATAAATAGGTGACATAGGTGCCGGCCGGCAACAAAAAAATGACAAGCCAAGTCGACAAAGACACTACAGTGTCATGAAATATTTTTTCACGCATACAGCTTAAAAATAAAATATTAATGATAAATGTGAGCACGCTGACAAATACACCAATAATTGTACACTCGGAGCAAAGAGGAGGCAAAGTTGCGGCGACGGCAGTAGCGGGTGAGTCGGCTTCTTCATTTTCTAGGGTATTGGGGTACATCGGCAAATCATTGAATGTACTATTCCTAATTCTGTGATTGAAGTAGAGAGAAAACACTCCAATTTACAGCCCACCGCCCAGCCTGTGCTTCTGTGCTACAAGTAGCTACCGAAGGTAAGCTATGGATGACATTGGCAGGCTCTTTATGATGATGATTAGCTTTTCTGGTTAATTACAAGACAGGTGAGATAATAAAGTCTCGGGTGCTCTAATTACCGACGTTACCGTTTTCTCCGCCAATAACACTAACACTACACAAAAAGTAACTAAACATAAAGTAATAAATTTATGATTAATCACAATACCATAACTTAACTAAAAACCGCTTTTTTTCAGAATTTTAGACTTCATAGTTTGGTAATTAGAGGGGGGGGGGACACTTTTTACGACTTTGATAGCTAATATCTTGCCAACAGTTAACTTAAATGGAAAAGTTTTCTAGGAACCACTATGTCATTTTTGAAGGCCTATCCATAGATACACCACACGCTTATGTGCATTTAAAAAAATGACCCCCCAGTTTAATATTTTTTTCAAAATTTCACATCATATTTCTATAGTGGTTCATAGCATACACCTTCCTATCAAATTTCATAGTTGTAGTGCTCATAGTCTCCGAGTAAATCGGCTGTGACATACGGACGGACAGACAGACAGACATCCGTTTTTGCCATTTGGCTACGGAACCCTAATAATATCATAAAATTAATGCGCCTCGTAGTAGGTATGGTTCCATAATGTATGATTTCTGTGTATATCCAATATGCTTATGTCAAATGTTACGTGGTATCGCTGAGAAGACAGTGTGGAGGCAGATCTGCTTCAGCTTCAGGCTGACAACTAGCAGGAAGCGGCGCAGGGTGCCTACTCCGAACTTCGAAAATCGAACTTCGTGTCGTGCCGTCCCTTTAACTCTCATTTTATACACTATATGTCGGAAAGGGATGGGACGATACGAAGTTCGATTTTCGAAGTTTGGAGTAGGCCCTCAGGATCGGAAAGGATGGCGTGCTCTTGTTTTAGAGGCCAAGATGCCCTTTGGATCACTGCGCCGGAATAGTTCGTTATGTCAAATGTGAGTGGAAACACAATTTAAGTTTAAGATTGCTTATACTTTAACTAAATAAGTGAAGGTAGTTAAAATATATTACAAACACGTTTCCTTTAAGTAGGTATTTATAAATCGTACAGAATAAGTAAAAGATTAATAGTTAAAATCGGAGCTTTTCACCGGAAATAAGACGCTGATACTATATTATATTTTAAACCTATATCATTTCCCACATTTCATAAACTATAATAACCCATGTCAGGATATTTAACGATATAAAACATTTAATGGTTGTGGTTTATGCCGCCATTATTTCGTTATATTGCCGTCTCGAGTGAAACTACCGTAAATTGTAATAAACTGCTATCCATAACACATCACACACAGTCTAATGAAATTAAACGTATGACTATTTTATATTCATTCTTATTTACATTTCCACATTGGTTCATGATGTGGCCTCAAAAGGGTTATTGTATGTTTTTGCGAGCTGGCTTTTTTTATTAAGGCGTTTTTCGCCCCATTCTCTTTAAAATCACTCGGGTAATTTCCCTCTTAAGGATTTTAAAATATTTTCATTGCAAAAAAAAACAGTTTATTTCTCGTAAAACTGCGGTACTGACTACAAAAATCGTTAAATACATGTTTAATAAAAATAAACCTAAATAGACCCACCACCATATCAGCCCTAGGACGTCCACTGCTGGACATAGGCCTCCCCCAATTTCATGGGGGGTAAATGCCATAATCGCCACGCTTGGCATGCGGGTTGGCGATCGCAGTATCTCCACCGCACTCTAGGAATGCTGCTGCCCATTTCCCGGTGGTCTTGGACCCGGGTGGGTGGACCCGGGTATGTCCTAAAACTACGAAATAGACATCGTTTTGCAAATTTGAATTCCTTAATACTTAAATTTAAAGTTTTGTGAGACATGATTAAAACAGAGTAATTTATACTTGAGTTTAAACGGTTTAGTTAATTTATATTTTATAGCTAGATACTTTTTTAATGAATCAAAAACATCAGCTGTTCGGAAGTTCCCATTCCTTGGTCATCTCTTGTCTAAGTTTCCGGCGATTGAGCGTTACTCAAGCGTACACCAACAGCACTAAGGCTGAACTATTCAGATTGACTAGTTAGGGATGTGGTCCGTGCTTGAATTGTTTTGTAAAATTTCACCGTATTGTACATTTCGTTAGAGTCGATGATCTCAGGCTGATATCCCAACAAAGCTAAGCTGTGTTAACGTGGAATTCGGGAAAACTGTACTAGGAAGTGAGACAATTTTATACAAAGATTAACTTGACATTCTAGAGGCTTATGAAAATCAACGTATTATTAATGATGATTCACATTACATCGTTACTAGACCTGCCTGAGGGCCGGGTTCTCGTGCGCCTCCAATCCATCATCGGGTTCTCCAAAATGTACGTTCGCCCGTGCCAGCTGTGACGGGTTAGTGCCTTAGCCAGAAAATTGACAGTAGTCAATATTAGGTAATAATCAGAATGTCAATGGTTGAATGCTACACAGTTGTCATCGTATGGCTCTACTTTATTGTAAGAATATCAAGCTGGAGAAACAGGAACTACGTTAAATAAATGCAAGCCAGAGTTTTCTGTTATGACTTGCAACGAGCGCATTTGAAACTCGAGAAACCGGAAGCACTTCTTAAAGTTAAATAAAACTTTGTAAAAACAAGTCTACATCCCTAGTTCATTCCTTTTTATACCTCCATCACTGGCAAACGAACTAAAAATTTACTAGTAAAATAAAAATATATCGGTACGTACTGCAATCGATCTCCCACAAACCATTAAACGCTAAACGGTTCGATGGAAAATATCGGAAATAGCGACCACGACAAAGCAAAATACTCCTTTGAAACTATTCTCCGGTCTCCATTCATCGACGTTTGGTAACTCCGGTGCGGTTGGGTGATTTTTAAACTTTACCTTGCTGGGATCTATTTCTTATAGAACATTACTCTGATTGTTGTATCTAGCGAGGATAAATACGATTAAATACAAAGTTTTTTATTGAAAGATATATTATATCAACCAAAACATATTATATTTAATTCTAAGAAACAGGATATATACAAGGAACAGTAATACGAATATAGAAATAATTGTACAGATTTTATGTAAATTGTACTATGTCATTTCTAAGCAAAACGAACCACTGTTTCGGTTATCAATACATTTTTTTTGTAATCACATTGTTATACTAAATTATGCCTTATTGACCACAAGCAAATCAAAATCACCTAATAATCAAATTCAGTCACCATCTGAATTTGATTATTAGAAGTTTGAAGTGACCACAGACTTTTTTTCAATAATGAAAGCTAAGAAAGAATTTGGGTAGTGAAAAAAAAATGCCCGATGATTATAATGAAATGAGCTGAACATGATTTCTGTTCACATTAATTTGGAGCGCAATGTTTAATTGGCATATTGTACAAAAGTGTTTCGTGTCGCTGGGAATCATGCTGTAAATCACGCCGCAGAATTATGAGAGCGTGAAATTTATTACATTCGCGTCGGGTTGCAAATTTTCATCATAGAGAGTAATTTTCTACACAATACGATATTATTTACGGGTTCAAGTCTGATGCTGTTTAGGGCGAGTCGTATTTACAACATCCTGTATTCGCAATTTTAGCCATTTGTGTCCCATTCAGTTAGAACAGTGGCATACGACTCTTCTTACTCCAAGTGTTGTACCTACCTATTTATTTTATTTGTAATATTTTGTACGTCAACCTTGGCTGTGAATTCATTTTCACATTCAAAAATAATAAATTTTATAAGGTAAAGGCCCCAATGCTCGACACTTGATCACCTCTGTCATTATGACATTAGATTGAAAGTGCCATGTATTGGGTAAAGTGTCGAGTATTTACCATATGTTATGTTTGAAAATATACAACTAAATAAAATGAAGAAAATCGCTAATATTTCCTTTTGTTTTAATATATATATTTTTTTATGTCAGAAATGACATAATTTGTACTGGGTTGACAGCTGTCACCGGACTCTTCTTACGTGAAAAACAGTATAACCTACTTAAAATTGAATCTACTGATATAATTGTTCCGTAAACAAATTAATTCAAACCATTTAATTATAAATACGTTGCTTCTACAAAAGCTGTTCTATTTACCTAAAACAACGATGGCAAATTCCGCGAATGCCAAACTATGTTTATGGTTTATTTGCGTAGAAACCTCATTTGCACCTCGAGCTCATTTACAGTGATACTGAATTTCAAACATTCCATTTGTTAAGTCATTTATTTATTAAATGTATACGCAGAAATTACTTTGGTGCTACAACGTGGAACTTGGGCCACAGTAAATGGAGTTAAAGTTACGTACCTCTTTTGCGCTATAGGTAATCGACTGCGCCTATTTCTAGCTAAATCTTATTGGTATGAAATGTACGTACAATTTGATTTCTGGGCCACTTCCTAATAATTAAAATTCAATATAAAAGCTGCTAGAGACCTCATATTACTCGTATTGTCACTAAGACAAGGTGCGAAGTGGCCTGGAAATCAAATTAGTTGTCTGTAGTTAGACATAATATACCTTGTTTATGAAAGTTATCAGCACTTTCAGCACCGCTAGCACAAGATGCGCACGATGTGGGGGTAAAATTCGTGTCACGTATATAGCTTTGTCACGCGTTTTTCTTTGTGCATCTTATCTAGTATCAACGTATATTCGCTTCTTATACCGAGTTATACCCCTATTTTGGTACCGTTAGGTATATAATAGGAGCAGATAATATTCTCTGCTTCTTGTTTGATAATTCCGCGGTACACTGAAAAAAAATAGCTCAACTAGTTTAGCTACTTGAGAAACAGCCAAATTGTGCTTAGTAGTAACCAAAATTTATGCTAATTTTCATTAACTAATTTTGATTACTAGTAAACTCTCAGTTTGGCAGTCCTCCGATTTAGTTACTAGCAGCTAACATTTGGGCTACTGTTAACAAATCATTTTTTTGTTCAGTGTATGTAAATATGTTACCTACTTCAATGTGAAATTAGGAGATCTATAGAAGAACCGGGGTTGTTAACATAGCTCAGAAAATCGTTAAATTCAAGTGTTTCGTAGTTCGGGACACAATTGCTCGTAGAACCGGTGGCCGTTGAGGCAGAAAGGTGCCTGAAAGGCGACTACGCAGCGGAAGACGCAGCATAAGGAGGCCCCCAACAAGGTGTGTCAACGATCTACTTAGGATCTCGGAAAACCGTTGTGGAAACTCTCATTGTGGATATACTTGGGAGAGGACTTTGGCCAGCGGTGGACGTCTTTCGGCTGATTTGAAATGAACTTACCTGGAACCTTTGCTGTACTGTTATAATCTGTATGCCGCAGGAAGTCTGTCGTTTGACTACTCATTAAGGGAGACAGCGCCCAGGAATGCGCTTCATTATTTCTTGGCTTTCTCAAATTGCGACCGACGTCTGCTCGCAGCTGGCGAAATGCTCAAATTTGAATATCTTCTTGAATAAACATTCATATGTAGCATAAAGTATAATGGCGTGGTTTGATAAAAGTCTTTTATGTAGCTATTTCGTTGAGTTTTCTCTAAGTATTGTTATAACATTCACAATTTATGTTAGGTACTTCGTGGGTTTGGAACACTTTGGGTTTAACAAGGATCCAAACTTGTCATAACGTGGCTGTCACATCAGGTTAATTTACCAATTAGGCGACACGACTTTACAGGGCGGGAGTGACATGTGGTATTTTCTTCGTAAGCTTACTGATGTCGCAGAGATTTTCTGACTTGACTATACTTACAGTATTACGTTTGCACAGTATAGTATAATATCACAATTCAATGGATTCGTATAACGCGATAATGACTCAACTGACAATTGATACTGACAGCTGACAGTTTCCTCCTATCGTACCGGCTCCGTACCGACAAATCAGGAAGTGTAAACCCTGTCATGTCACTTTTAAATCCTACACAGTATCCCGAACAATCGATTTTTTTAATGTACCTACTCGTATGTTGTGTAATGCGCTATCCATATTTTTTGAAGAAGTTTCACTTGAAATTAAAAATTACGAGAGAAAAGCCATTAATCGTATTTTAATTTCATTGCACTTTTTAATCCTTCTTATTTATTATTATTAATAATAATAAAGAAAACTTAGGCCCGCTTGTAATGCTTTTATATTTTGTATGTATATTTTTATATGTTACTTTTATAAATTTTTCTTTGAACCTAACCCGAAGACTAAAAATAAATAAATTGAATAATAATCGTTTATTTCGAACCATACAGTCCATCTTAAATAAAATGCAATTAGATTAAATTTAATAAACAGAATTACAAATAAACCTATAAAAAATTATAACATTTAGGTTTGAGTTAAGTGATAGACTGAGCGCTATTCGAGTTTAGGTAACATGCTACGTTCTTTATCAGAGGATGGCAGCATGGGAACGATCCATCATGGATCTAATCTAATGCATTATGCTGCAGTCTCAAAATTGAAGAACTGAATTCTGGTTCAAATAACACCACTATATTAGTTCTGTAAATAGATATACCATCAAAAACATAAAAAGTCAAGTTCGTAAACGGTTTCGCTAATAAAAGAATGTGATCTAACTGCGAACCAAGTTCTGTCAAAGCTCCTGTCATGCATAACGTTATTCAATTGCTTAAGATTAGGTATTTGTTATGCTATGCTAGTAAATATGTGACTTGGCAAGTTAACTCTTTTTCAAATTTCTATTCTGACTAATATGAACGTAAAGTTAATCACATTCCTTAACTTACTTCAACACATTTATTCAAATACTTGACTAGGTCTTTGCCAATGACATACTAGACTACATTGTGCGCAAACTCAAATATGGTGATGGTGGGTAAAACTGATGAAATTAATAATGCTTGCCTGAAGACTAATGAAATTAGTTCGTTAAATATAAAAAAAAAAACGATAGGAAAAGGTTTTTTTCCGTCCTGTCGGCTTCAGCCATATCCACTTATTAGGTGAATGCCTTCAGAAATAATTAATTAATTCCGAAAGCCAGTTATATTTGTTTCGTCTAGACTCACATTCGAGATCAATTCAATATTTATACGGATATATCAATTCCAATTGAATTGATGAAGTCCGTGTCAAGGCATTGATAGGGGTCGGAAACCAACTAATATTTTTTGCAAATAGGTATTGGTTTGTCAATACTTACTACTATTGTCACGTATATGTACTAAAACCTCTATTCCCTGACGACCTGTTTAGCCTAGTTGGTAGTGACACTGCCTCCGAAGCTGGAGGTCCCGGGTTCGAATCCCGGCCATTATTTGTGCATTTAGCACGGATTTTGTTCTTGGGTCTTGGATGTTCTCTATGTATTTATCTATATATAAGTACTAGCATTTGCCCGCGGCTTCGCCCGCGTACTAAGCGAATTTTTAACCGTCTACAAAAAAGAGGTTCGTATGTTTGTCAACGATTATCTCGCGTTTGGCTGAACCGATTTAGATGCGGTCTCTAGAAAAGTAGTTGTTACATTCTGGGCGTTTCGGTATACGAAGTTTGGTGATTGTGATTCATTAACAGATGAAAAGTCAGTCAGTATACATTCTGAGAACCAGCAAACTGTTGAATTTCATTTGATTTTGGCAAAAGTAAGGATCTAAAACTATTATCATACATTTCCGACAGGCCGAAGGGGAAAGGGCCGATGAAATAAAAGCATGTCTTAAATGGCCCTTAGTAAAAGTATCTGTGTACTACAGTAACACCGATAGGTCTGTAAACGACCAAGCAGCGCGCAGCGGTCATAAACTCTGGTCCTTTGAAGTACAGAAATACGGCTAATTCAATATCACGTGTACCATTTATTTTTCCTAAAATTAAATTTATTAGGTAGGTTTTGCCAGTTCCCATGGAGCATCCAAAAAGAAAATTCGATGTAACCGTACTTGTCTTCTCGAAGATCTCATGGTTCGTAAATAAATGCCATACGATAAAAAAATCTAAAGGTTGATTTAAATGGAAAAAAATATCGAAACCTCTGTGTCGTTTTTAAAAGCAAATCCATAGATACCCCACACGCCTATATAGTAACATTAAACTTTTTTGCATGCATGTATGGAGTGCCAAATTTTACCTCAGATTCGTATTAAAATATCTCTCGGACGCTCAGATATCGATTTTGAACGAAATCGGGACGAAAAAAAAGCAAATGAATATGGCCGCCACTATCACAAATTTTACCTCGGATTCGTATTAAGAGACCTCTCGGACGCTCAGATATCGATTTTGAACGAAATCGGGTTAAAAATGAAGAAAATCAATATGGCTGCCACTTTTTCCAAATTTTACCTCAAATCCATATTAAGGGACCTCTCGGACGCTCGGATATCGATTTTGAACGAAATCGGTTTGAAATGAAGAAAATCAATATGGCTGCCACTTTTTTCAAATTTTACCTCGGATTCGTATTAAGAATTCTCTCGGACGCTCAGATATCGATTTTGAACGAAATCGGGACGGAAATGATAAAAATGAATATGGCCGCCACTTTTTCTAAATTTTACCTCGGATTCGTATTACGAGACCTCTCGGACGCTCAGATATAGATTTTGAACGAAATCGGGACGAAAAAAAAGAAAATCAGTATGGCTGCGACATTTTCCAAATTTTACCTCGGAGTCGTATTAGGGGACCTCTCGGACGCTCAGATATCGATTTTGAACGAAATCGGGACGGAAATGAAGAAAATCAATATGGCCGTTACTTTATTCAAAGTTTAGGTACCTCGGATTCCTATTAAGAGTCCTCTCGGACGCTGAAATATCGATTTATGTCGAAATCGTATCGGACGGCACTGATTAATAAAACCACTTACAATAAATTGAATCAAAAAAGGTCGTATCTTCATAGGGAACTCACGGCACTTCATGCACCTTTAGACCTTATGAGGAACTTACATGCCAAATTTGGTATCTTTCGAAGCAGCAGTTTGGGCTGTGCGTTGATATGTCACTCAGTCAGTTTCTTCTTGCAATTTGGCACGTACTTTAAAAGTTTTAATGTCCGCAATACTAAATTTCAAAATCAATGCCATTTTCAAAATTAACGACCCAAACAATCATAAAAATGACACCCATATTAATATTTAGACATTCCAACCCCCTCGGATCCCAACAGAGGGGATGGTATTTCACGTCCTCCACGTGGGATTTTAAAATCATTGTTTGTTTTCGTAATCAGCGACCTGATAAACCATAGAAACAACACCCATATCAATTTTCAGAATTTGTCACCAGATTTCCCCATTTTAGGGGTTGATTTCTTAAAAAACCTGAAACACGTGTTCACTCATTTATCGTTAGAAATACTCCTGTGAAGTTTCGAATAAAATAGTCCAACTAATCTTGTTTCCCCATACAAACCTTGGACTCCCAATTTACCCTCTTAGGGGTTGAATTTTGAAAAATCCTTTTTAGTGCACCTCAAGGCTTTATATGAAACATACATACTAAATTTGGAATCACTAGAACCAGCAGTTTGGGCTGTGCGTTGATATGTTAGTTCTCAGTCAGTCAGTTATTTCTTGAAATTTGGCACAAACTTTCAAAAGTTTTCATGCCCACAATATTAAATTTCAAAACCGATGCCATTTTCGTAATTAACGTCCCAAAAAACCATAAAAACGACACCCATATTAATATTTAGACATTTCATCCCCCTCGCATCCCAACAGGGGGGATGGTGTTTCACGTCCTCCACGTGAGATTTTAAAACCATTGTTGTTTTCGTTATCTGCGACCCGGTATATCATAAAAACAATACCCATGTCGATTTTCAGAATTTGTCACCTCATTTCCCCCTTTTAGGGGTTGATTTCTCAAAAAAACCTGAAACACGTATTTCCTCATTTATCGTTAGAAATACTCCTGTGAAGTTTCGAATAAAATAGTCCAACTAATCTTGTTTCCCCATACAAACTTCGGACCCCCATTTTACCCCCTTAGGGGTTGAATTTTGAGAAATCCTTTCTTAGTGCACCCCTAGACCTAATAAGGAACCTACGTGCCAAATTTGGAATCTCTAGGATCAGCGGTTTGTCAGCAGTCAGTCAGTCAGTCAGTCAGTCAGTCAGTCAGTCAGTCAGTCAGTCAGTTTCTTCTTTTATATATTTAGATGTAAATCGTCGCCTAGTACCCATAGTACAAGCTTTGCTTAGTTTGGGACTAGGTCGATTTGTGTAAGATTGTCCCCCAATATTTATTTATTTATTTTTATTTATGTCAATAAAGTATAATAAAAGTGCAAGAGATATACAGGTAAATTAATTTGGAGACGTTTTTGCATCTGTAGTAGTATTTGTATATTTACAGGGACACACGTACACGTTGACGTATACAGACACACGTCAACGTGTCTGTGAGGCTGGCTACAGAGGTCACAACTACAAATGCAAAAACCTCTCGAAAGTAATTTACCTGTAAGTGAAATTAACCCACAAGAGATCACTATTGAAATGTATGATTTTTCTTTTAGACTGAAGATTTTAATTTTACATCATATGGGAAAGATCCTTTTGCATAAACTAAATATCATTGACAACTGATTTAGCCTAAGCAGTTGGTCTCGGGTTCAAATCCCGGTTAGGGCATTTAATTGTGTGATGAGTACGAATAATTCCTGAGTCTTGAATGTTTTCTATACGGGGTGTGGCCTGTAATAGGGGCAAAAAATGTAAAGGACGCTTCCTTAGAGCATTTGCAGTAACCTCTTGTGTCCAAAATAATATTCTTTTTCACTTGGGAGAAAGTTTGATGTAAAGTTATGACTTCTAAGCAATGGATCTTGGCACCACGAGATTATAGCGCGGCAGTCACTGCTGATTTTGAGGTAGCATCTAGTTATGATTATGACTTATAATCGTTGTTGTATTTTTGGGATTTTTTTGATGTATAAGTCGTTATTAATGTCGCTCCAGTGGATTCAAAAAAGGACACGGTACCAACATTTGCATAAAAAAAATATTGATACCAATTAGAGATCATTGCTGGAGAGCTCAATTATATAGGCTACCGTTTAAGTTTTTGCTCCTATTACAGGCCACACCCAGTATATTTAAGTATTTATCTATAGGTTCGTAGCGCGCGCTATACATTCATAGTTACACATTTTTATTGCAACAAGTTAACAATACTCTGTGAAGACTGTTCTCGTTAACCTTTAACATACGATCAAAAGTTAAGTCAAACAAAAATTAATAATTAAATTAAAGTAAGACTCCCCCTACATTGATCAATCTGGCATCTTGTGATTCCCTCGAGACCATTATGAGCAGGAGGCCGAGAGAGCAAATTAATTAAGTCTGGACGCTGTACTGCAAAATTAAATATTTCGGAGCTACCAAATTATGGAACAACGGAAATTATTTGATGCATTAATTAACGAGTAGAAAATAAAGCACGCCTAGTGGGCTGAAACAGAGCTCGGTGAGCAACAGTTTCTGTAGCTCTAAGATGAAATGTATTATTAAAATAGGATGTGGTTACACGGACCTCGGAGACACAGTAGATATATAGGCTATATCAGTAAAACAAATCCATACAATGTCCGATTTGATGCACCCACACAGACACACGTCATTACAGTAAACTTAAGGAGATCTCGGGGTGTTTCGATCACGTGTGCCACACACATATCGCGTAGAATAGTTGAAAAAGTTTTTTAATAAACTAGCGCGTGCTGGCCACTATTTTGATTTGACGTGACATAATGTGAAGAAATGATATGATGAAAATGCGATTAAATATTAGAAATACAATTGAGGCATACTTATGTAATATTGTGTGGTTTATGTTTTATGAATTACTAGTTTCGCCCGCGTGGAACTCGTTTAATCGCTATATCGCTCTCCCGTACGAACTTCCACCCTTCTTTTCACTTCCTTAAAGGATCAGTTTCCGGGGCGCCTCAAACTATCTCCATGCGAAATATTTCCTCAATCGGTTTGGCGGTTTAAGCGTAAATTGTGGCCTTAGAATTATTTTCGTCTGATAATACAAAATGTATCGATAATGAAATGAATGAATGTATCGTAATGTGTGATGCATAAATGTTAATCCAAATAAGAATACTTAACTTAATGTTGCTTGTTGCGCTGCTCCGTCCGTGTATTACAGAGAACGTTAGCAAAGCCGCGGCATATAACCAACTTAGAAAAGTTGAAAAACCCCGACATTTTCATTTTAAAGTTCAAGATTTAAAAAACGCCTTAAACGATTTTGACGAAATATATTTTAGAACCGGTTTTGTTTTTGGTTTAACCGTTAGGGAGCTACGATGCAACATACAAATATTACAAATACACAGATACCCAGGTTAAACTTCTAACACCCGTCTTTTTCGTTGCGTCGGGGATTGAAAATATAGCCTATTTTAAGTAGTTTCGGAGATTACGTCCCCTACACACAAACACTATTAGTATACCTAGATTACCCGCTAAATATCATTTGAGTATCTACGGAGTAGAATACGAGTACAAATCAATGTTTTAGTAAATATAATAATCTTATTCAAATTTACATAAATTCAGAGGCAACCCTATCGCTCTAACAAAGCCCAGGGTCAAAAAAGATCTTAAGGGACTCTATTTAATATACTGTGTCGGAGATTTGATTTAAATTAAGTAGTGGTGGTTCAAAGTATTCAGTTAATTAAAAAGTGTTTTGAAGCTTCTATTGTATAATGGTAATTTAAATACCTTTTTGCAACTATGTCTTACCGTTACGTATTTACTCGTACTTCCCATTTTCTGACATACATAGAAAAATTACTACTTTGGTATCCTAAGATATATGTAGGTATACGTTCTTATTATATACTAGCATTTGCCCGCGGCTTCGCCCGCGTACTAAGCGAAATTTTTAACCGTCTACAAAAAACAGGTTCGTATGTTTGTCCACGATTATCTCGCGTTTGGCTGAACCGATTTAGATGCGGTCTCCAGAAAAGTAGTTGTTACTTTCTGGGGGTTTCGGTATACGAAGTTTGGTGATTGTGATTCATTAACAGATGAACAGATGAAATGTCAGTATACATTCTGAGAACCGGCAAACTGTTGAATTTCATTTGATTTTGCCAAAAATAAGAATCGAAAACTATTATCATACATTTCCGAGAGGCCGAAGGGGAAAGGGCCGATGAAATAAAAGCATGTCTTAAATGGCCCTTAGTAAAAGTATCTGTGTACTACAGTAACACCGATAGGTCTGTAAACGACCAAGCAGCGCGCAGCGGTCATAAACTCTGGTCCTTTGAAGTACAGAAATACGGCTAATTCAATATCACGTGTAACATTTATTTTTCCTAAAATTAAATTTATTAGGTAGGTTTTGACAGTTCCTATTGGAGCATCCAAAAAGAAAATTTGGCCTCACTTCCATTCGCACTCCTTACTTCAGTCCGTCTGTTACAACCAAGTTGCTTTTACTGGACCGATTGAATTGCAAATTAGCACAAACTATCAAGAATTTAGAGCGCTCGTGGCCCAGCGGCACCCGCCTACCGCGTGCGATGTGCGAGGTTAAGCAATGTGGGCGCAGGTCAGTTCTTGGATGGGTGACCGCTTTGAGTGGTTACTAACTGACTCTCGTGCTTTAGAAGGCACGCTAAGCCGTTGATCCCGGCTGCAATCGTTAAGCCAAGTTAGAGGCCTTCGAGCGGCTTGCGTACTTCTAACAGTCAAGTTGCCCACTCACTTGACAAAGGGGGGTCGAAGTTGCACCACGTCCGTAGGGAGTACCCACCGTTACCCTACACGTGACCCCTGGGTGGTGCTAAAAGTGCAACAAAAACTGGCAACCGTACTTGTTGATTTAAATGGAAAAAAATACCGAAACCTCTATGTCGTTTTTAAAAGCATGTTCATAGATACCCCACACGCCTATATAGTAACATTAAGCACAGCTTAGCACATCGACGCAAAGTAGCATGTCTGTGCATCTTCTACAAACTGTACTTCGGTGAGTGTGCTCAGGAGCTCCATGAGCTCATACCGCCTTCCCCCTTCTTCAATCGTACATCCAGACGTAAGGCTGACTACCATCCTTACTTGGTCGAAATTCCTCTAATTCGAACCAAGCGCTTTGCATCTTCTTTTATAATGCGCACTTCTAAGGTTTGGAATTCTCTGCCGGCGTCTGTATTTCCGAGTTCATATAACCTGGACCTTTTTAAGGCACGAGTGAATAGGCATCTTCTGGGTGAGCTCGCTTCATCGTCGGCCTCATCTTTGCCCCCTGGCTAGATGCTGGCCAAGAGCAATCCCATTTTTAATAACAAAAAAAAAAAGTAAACTTTTTTGCATACAGGCATGTAAGGAGTGCCAAATTTTACCTCAGATTCGTATTCAGAGACCTCTCGGACGCTCAGATATCGATTTTGAACGAAATCGGGACGAAAAAAAAGATAATCAATATGGCCGCCACTTTCACAAATTTTACCTTGGATTCGTATTAGGAGACCTCTCGGACACACAGGTATCGATTTTGCACGAAATCGGGACGAAAATGAAGAAAATTAATGTGGCCGCCACTTTTTCCAAATTTTACCTCGGTTTCGTATTAGGGGACCTCTCGGACGCTCAGATATCGATTTTGAACGAAATCGGGACGAAAATGAAGAAAAGCAATATGGCCGCCACTTTTGCCAAATTTGACCTAGGAGTCGTATTAGTCCTCTCGGACGCTTAAATATCGATTTTTGTCGAAATCGTATCGGACGGCACTAATTAATAAAACCACTTACAATACATTGACTCAAGAAAGGTCGTATCTTCATAGGGAATTCACGGCACTTCATGCGCGTTTACACCTTATAAGGAACCTACATGTCAAATTTGGTATCTCTCGAGTCTCGAACCAGCAGTTTGGGCTGTGCGTTGATATGTCACTCACTTACTCAGTCAGTTTCTTCTTGCAATTTGGCACCTACTTTTAATTTTTCATGCCCGCAATATTAAATTTCAAAATCAACGCCATTTTCGAAATTAACGACCCAATAAATCATAAAAGTCACACCCATATTAATATTTAGACATTCCAACCCCCTCGGACCCCAACAAAGGGGATGGTATTTCACGTCCTCCACATGGGATTTTAAAATTATTGTTGTTTTCGCGATTCACAATCAGCGACCCGATAAACCATAGAAACCACACCCATATCGATTTTCAGAATTTGTCACCAGATTTCCCCCTTTTAGGGGTTGATTTCTCAAAAAACCTGAAACACATGTTTACTCATTTATCGTTAGAAATACTCCTGTGAAGTTTCGAATAAAATAATCTAACTAATCTTGATTCCCCATACAAACTTCGGACCCCCATTTCACCCCCTTATGGGTTGAATTTTGAAAAATCCTTTCTTAATGCACCTCAAGACCTTATATGGAACCTACATACTAAATTTGGAATCTCTAGAACCAGCAGTTTGCGCTGTGCGTTGATATGTTGGTCACTCAGTCAGTCAGTTATTTCTTGCAATTTGGCACAAACTTTCAAAAGTTTTCATGTCCACATCATTAAATTTCAAAACCGATGCCATTTTCGTAATTAACGTCCCAAAAAACCCTAAAAACGACACCCATATTAATATTTACACATTTCATCCCCCTCGCACCCCAACAGGAGGGGATGGTATTTCACGTCTTCCACGTGAGATTTTAAAATCATTGTTATTTTCGTTATTATCGACCTAATAAACCATAAAAACAATACCCATGTCGATTATCAGAATTTGTCACCACATTTCCCCCTTTTAGGGGTTGATTTTTCAAAAAACCTGAAACATGTGTTTACTTATTTATCGTTAGAAATACTCGTGTGAAGTTTCGAATAAAATAGTTCAGCTAATCTTGTTTCCCCATACAAACTTCGGACCCCCATTTCACTCCCTTAGGGGTTGAATTTTGAAAAATCCTTTCTTAGTGCACCCTTAGACCTTATAAGGAACCTACGTGCCAAATTTGGAATCTCTAGGACCAGCGGTTTGGGCTGTGCGTTGATATGTCAGTCAGTCAGTCAGTCAGTCAGTCAGTTTCTTCTTATATATATTTAGATTTGCATACCTTCTTATTCCTAAGTTTAGTTCGAAATATAATATTTATGTAATATAATAACCTAAACCTTAATTTATTTCGAAACGTAAAATGTGTAATTTTGACATGTACGCTTCATAATGTTTTTCCTTATCAGGAAATAAAAGAATCTACTCTATTCTTTATATTTTTAAGAAACTCATATTGTGAGAATAATTATGTCGGTCTATCCACAAGCCAACGCTACTACAAAATAGTATTAAAATAAATATTTCCTGCATACTCGTCCAAAAAAGCAACAACTCCGTAAATATTACATAGTAACTAAACTATTGAAAAGCATGCGGGTGGTTGGAATAGGATGTGTTATAAACCTTTTCGCAATATGGGAACGAGGGAGTAATGTAGGTCAATCAACTTTACCCTCTGCTCTCAAAGTTTCCCCGTTCTTACTCTAAGGGCAAGAATGAAAATAGAATTTCAAGGTAACATCTAAATTTTACCCTGAAATTCTACTTTCGAAATTGGGTTCAAATCCCGGTAAGGGCATTTGTTGCTATGGAGTGCAAAAACATTTTTTCCCGAGACTTGGATGTTTTGTATGTATTTAAGTATATATCTAATAAATACATCGTCGTTTAGTACCCATAACACAAGCCTTATTGAGCTTACTATGGGACTAGTTAGAGGAGGGGCCCTCTAACTTTGGTTCCAAAAATTATGAAGAAAGTCATGAAAGTAAAGCTTAATAAAAACTCAACGAAACTATAGCGGACGTGATTAATTAAGCTATTTTTGAGTTATCTTAAAAAGTCTTATTTTCTTAGTAAAAGACGTATGAAACGCTGCGAAAGTATTCCCTTTTGCTTGTTATTGATTTTTTGACATTGAAAATGTCTTTTCGTTCGCTCCAGTATAGGGTCCCATTTCACGAAATAGTGCGATCCCCTTATATTTCAGAGAGTTGTGAAGGTATGATATTCAAACTAGGCTCAAAAGACGCGTATTTACGAGATGTGTAAGATGCAAAGAGAATTATTTGAGAAAGTCCAGAACGAAAAAAGTTTTGGCCGAAATAGTGAAAAAAAAATTCAATTTACTCCGATTTTTTCATTTAGGCCCTCGATATTTTGGAAACGAAGAATGATATCAAAATTTTGATCAAAACTCCTCTGGACAATTTAGTCGGCTACAATTTGAGCCTAAAACAAAGACGATCGGGGCAAGGGTTTGCGCTGTAGCCTAACCTTTTTGAAAGAAGTCAAAAAGTCAGAACGACTATTAGTAGGTAATATATATATATTTAAATCAACACTATTGTACAATTGTAGTTAGTTTTAGTTTTATATTTCAAATTGTTTAAATTAAACATGTATTGTTTCTATAATAAATTATTATGAAATATAGTTCGAGACAACAATAGCACATTATTGCAGTGCCCGGGAAATAGCAATTCTTGGATAAGTCAATGATGTTTTGGAAGACCAATACCTTCCAAAACCTTGGCGAATAAAATAGTTGATTGAGATTGCATAAAACAAGCCATTTTATCCGAGACAATTTATCGACCCGAAGCGCAGGCAAGGGTCGATATAAAGTAGAGGATAAAATGAGTTTTATACATGAGTTATACATCTGCTTTTCACTTCGATTGCGAGAAAATTAAACAAATAATCAAGGTTATGATATCATATAATTTATCCTTCTCCTGGGGCCTAGGGTGTCATGTTGAATTCGACTTTGAAAATTCTTGTTATAGTTATAGTCGGAGTTTGGAGGTCGAGTTAATTTGAAGTCGCCGTTATCTTGCGTGAATATTAGTAAAGAGGCAAAAGCCTTTTTATGTGGTTACCGTAACTTGGCAGCGCTTTAAAAAATTGCCAATTTAATAGGAATTTTGTATGTGAGCTTGGCATAACGTTAGCAAATGTAATGCATTTTTTTATTTTGTTGAGTTCATTTTCAATGTACCTTGATGGTCGTGTAGTGCACGAGATCTTTGAATTTTTTTATTAAGTTCATTGGGCAACTAAAAAACTCTACACTGAGCATGGCCCGACATGCTCTTGCCAATTTTTCTAGCTAAATAACATAATTAGTAATACTATATTCCTTCGCCACATCGCTCGCCTTTGTACCTTAATCTTTTGTGACATGTATATGTTTTAACCTGTAATTATGTACAATAAAGTACTAACATATCTGTTTAGAACATACACGTTTATATAGAGGTAGGCATTGTTATGCAGTCTTTCTTGGGGACACATCCTATTAACGACTTTTGAGTTCAAATTTGACCGCTAGACCCATACAATACAAGTATGTATGTAAAGTACCTATCTCATTGTGACTATCGTAATGTATACAGGAATAACTGCTATTTTAACTTACTTTACCGAAACATTAATTAAAATTTCCGAGTACATTTGATTTAAAAAAGAAAACAGTATTTACTTACTTTTGCCTCACATGGCATCAAATTTGGGAACACATTTGTCGTTAAGTCACCTTTGGCATCTCAGTGGCATGAAGCATCGCTTTGCCGTTTCATTTCTATATTCTTTGAACAATGCAGCACAAAGATAAAGAAGATTTAGGTATAATTTTCTATAATAATTCTCATGTTCAGATTAGTGTGTTACGAGAACAAGTTGTTCCTGACAGTTAAACACGATCTAAAAGGCGGCTATGCAAAATGGCTCAAGAGTCTAGATTACTCACTTAACTATCTAACTGGGCTCAAGGATACAATATCTTAAAGAAATAGGTTTCATTTACTAAACCAGTTTTCATAAATTGTGATGTACATAACATAAAATATTATAAGTATAAACTTGCGATTACATTACTTCAAAAGGTAAACAGAGCACGTGAATTTCTAACCTGTATTTACAACCTCTATTTATTGTACATATACATGAAACACAGTTAATAAATTATTTGAAAATCGCAACTGTATCAACGTTTATTGCAAAATCTACAGTAAAATTTACACCAGAATAGACAGACACGAACATAGTTGATACAATTTCAAGCTTCAAATAACATAAAATACGGAATGAACCCAAGCATACTGAATCGAAACAATGCCAGCGTTATCTCGAAAGTGTTCACATAATACCCCGCAGTAGCGTGACAGGTGCACAGCCAAAACAACCCGTTTTACTGTTTAACAAAATATTTCGAATGTTGATATTGTATTTTAGTACCTTGCCTACAGTAAGCCAATTGATTTTTCACTTTTGGACTCTATTATCTGTACTTTAAAGTTTAAAAGTGGTAGACCACTTGTTTGGATAATGTACATTCAAATATAGATGGACTTATAAAATAAATATGATGGCCAACTTTAAGTGCTGGTGACAGATAAATGACGGCCAGCTTTTTTACAGGAAGCTGTAGAGAGTAGAAGATCTAGAATAAATCATGTATAGCGACTTTTATGATCCATACGAAATACAAACGTGGATAATTTATGATTGGTCACGGGTTTGAAAACCGATGATTTAGGTAACAGCAATATTAATCCTATCATATAACGTGGCTTCATTTAGACTAGTTAATTACCGAGAGGGGTGATTACATAACATTTTCAAGCTTGCGTAAATTTGACCCGTTACGTACTCAACTAGCAGATAATGAGTCTGAACAGCTACCAATATACAGCGTTTATATAAATAAACAGCGCGCGGGCTATATCGCGCGTGAGATAGACTATCCGTCTCTTTCCGTGTGCACGCATTAGAAATTAGGGTACCGCATGCGGTATGCGAATAATTCTCGGCCGAAATTAAAAAATGTCGGCCGAGGTCAGGTCTTGGATGGCTGACCGATTTGTTACTGAGTGTTAGTAACCGAGTGGTTACTAACTGAACGCTCCTTTCCAAGGAAGGCCCGTTAATCCGTTGATCCCGGCTGCTGTCTATGACAGCAGTCTTTAAGCCAAGTTACAAGCCTTCGGGCGACTTGAGAATTTCTAACAGTCAAGTTGCCCGGCTGACAAGCCTAATCCTAATAAGGTCTAGTAATACAAATACTCATAATACTGACGTTGTCAAATTTAAGTGCCGATAAATTTTGAGTGTACATTTCCTTCATTATGACATAATCGGTACCAAAAGCAACTTATAGTCGATGACGAATAAGTAAAGATTGCGAGACAATTTACAAAAGTTTTATATCAATATCTATTGGCATTTACAAGGCATGGCATAAACCCAATAGATAGTTAGGTTCGGTCGATGAAGTAAGTACCTATAAGTACATACATAGATTGAAAAGGGTTCGATTTTAAGTTTACATACACAACATTATCATCATCCTAGCGTTATCCCCGAAGGATACCGGGTTCGCTACCTAAGCTTAATAAAAAAGAAAAATAAGTAAGTAACGAATATTTAGACGGTATTCGGCACTACACTTTTTGACATCTTTACCATACGCTAATTTCGTGAGTTTTTCAGAGTTAGGGAGGCTAATCCCACAGTAATTTTGGCGCAAAATGGCGCTGATATATGGTAACTTCCCGGGTCTTGCAACACATAGCACACCGCCGTAAGCATTTTTTTTCTAAAACGGCGAAAGATGTAAAATAATTGTTAAAAATAATTAAATACTTTTTTTTTTTAATAAGGTACCTAAATCCCGACGTTTCGAGGCCTTTCCAGCGCGCGTGGTGAAGTTAGTAAACTAAGAAAAAGATACATTTCCTTGGTCAAATTCCTATGTTGTGCCAACTATTCACGCAGAAAAGACTATCCGTCTAAATACTTTTGTTTTCAGAGGAATTATCGCGGTAATGAAGACAATATCAATGCTTATTTCTAATAAGGTGACAGTGATAAGTGATAATAGCGTCTGTATCAATACAATTCACATTCAATTAGTTATGATTTAAGTGCTGTGAAAATAAAACCGCTGATCTACATTAAACTTAGTCTAAAGATTTAAAGGCCACGATACAGACATCAAACTGAAGCAAAAGTAAAGTCTAAATCCAATTTCTTATCCAAATTTCGATTATACTTTCTGTTTGTCTTTGCTATATACAAGGACCACAAAGTATCAAACCACAGTAACTACTTCAAACGGATTTGCTAGTATCCTTAAGAAAAACAGATTGCGGACCAAAAACGGAGAGCAACCTAAATGGGAAAGCTGTACAATATTCGAAATACGGTGTTTTTATTGCTAATTAATTGCCTACTTATGGCTTGTAATATCAATCAAAATGATGTCCCGCAGACTTTAGAACCTCGTATTTTCTCTATTTCTAGTTTACACTTTTAGATTTAAACCATTAACATGTCAAATCTCTCTCTGCACCCGACGAAACTTAGTGATGGGTTTTCCTTGTTGACTAAAGAGCCCTACCATGCTAAGGACACTGAAAACATTACATTTTGTTTGAAATATGGCTTGCTTGGACCTTACCCTAAACAAATACTTCGCAGTTGCGTTCAAATCATTAGTCGAATCAGAACCAAACTCTCAACCCTCCGGATTTACCATTTGATTATGAGTGGACGCATTCTGCCATCTTTCTTTATTTAGATACTTACTAGAGACTAGTAAATTATAAAGACCACTAGGTCCACATAATGTCGCCTCCCTTTAAAACAATGAATCTGCAGTAGCTGGGTTACCATATTGGAAAAGTCTCTGTATCATTAATTTCGTTAGGCTCTTAGACGTGTGTTTTGTGCGCCATCTATTGGGAGCTTTTACATTGAATTCGTAGACGCCAACCGCTTTATGGTGAAAATAGCTACAGAAGACTCATTATTTCAAAGGTACGCTCCATTTATATACTTATGTCGCATTAGCCGGGTTGTCATTGAGATATACAATTATGGCGGCTCACGTTTAGCCGATTCCTTGGCCGCTGCCGCGGCACGCTTGCTTCGCTCGTTGTCGTACCTAACTATTGCTAAAAAAAGGCCGCCGAACACGACTCTGTTTTGTAAAACCACTTGCCGTACGGCGAAAAAGTGGCCGCTACTAAAGCCCTGTTCTACATTACGGCTAGCTAAATTCACGAATGTAAAGCGCCGACAATATTTCGTGGGACTTTCCAATGGTATTCAATCCGGCTAATCATTGACACGCCGTAATACAAAACGGCTATGTTTTGTAAACCGGCTAGCCGTAATAAAGATACATTGTCAGTCTCTATATTTTTTTAGTCTTTGGTATTAATCTAAGGAAATTTGAGCACGTACATAATTTCCAATATCTGTTGTGGGACTATTTGCTTCAGTAAATCTGACCGTTTGTTATTGTTTTGTCTGTAACTATGGATACATAATTACTTATTATTATTTTATTATTTCAGAATGTGTTGGAAATATAGTGTAGGATATAGGTATTGATCGATAATACCTCATACAATTCTTACTTAAATATATTTAGTATGTCACCGCTTTTACACATCTCAGAGACATGAAAACCACGTGAGGCAGAGTACTTAAATACTTCCAAATGTGAAAAGCGATAAGTAGAGACAGCTTCAAGATATAGCTATAGAGTTTTATTTCTTGTGAGGCGATCCAAATATTAAATAGGTGACGTAAATTCGAAATACGAACATTATTAATTTATTTGAAAATACCTCTAAAAACTGATTTATTTTAGATCTAACTACAAACGTAAAGAAAAAAAATTCAAAGGTACATTTATAAAACGTAAAATTAAGTAAAAAGTTTACACACCATTCACAGAAGTATGTTTTGTGTATGTTTTTAGGGTTCAAAGAGATTAAGAGACTAGTATCCCAAAAGGACGAGAAACTTATATTATCCGATTACACAGGAGGCCAGCAACCTATATGAATATCCGATTCTCATGACTTTGTTTTTAAATATAGAGAAATAGCGGGATAACAGAGACATGAAACAATAGCCAAACTAGGAAAGTTCCTTTCTGTCAGTTAATATATCCTCTTATGAATATATCCTCGGCTACGTGCGGCTTTAATAGATTGATTCCTCGCTTTCCACCATTATGTCGATATATACTACCTACTCGGATATGCAAACAGATGTTGTGACCATTAGTCAAACAGATCTTAACCCATGTTACCAGCACAAGCACGAGAGCATGATATTGGCACATGAACAGTATGAACACAGCTTACCCGGAGATACATCAATGTCTTCAGACCTTCATCTAAGTATGAATCTTGGTGGCACTAATTTTTGTACGTCGATCTTTTAAGGACTCCCAGGTAAAAAATCACATTAATCAAATTCAATAGTTTCAAATATACATTACAAAATTTCTTCCTAATTTCCTTTATACGTGTATTTGTTGAATATCACCACAAAATCTGTCATATGATATGAAATAGCGCCGTCATACCATCATATTACTACTATTATTATAACCGCATTGTTATTGTAAAATCATTTCATACTTTGGTAATGGGCTTATTGTCTATAACAGATGTATGTATGTGACAACATTATTTATTTACTAATGGCAGATAAACTTGGGTTGACAATAATTTAGTCCACTGTTAGATTGATATTCTCATCCATCGTCACCACCCTTACTCAACCACTGATTCCAGTATGAACAAATATTCCGTAAGACAAATAATCGACAGTCACATTCGGGGTGATCTCCGCTCCTAATCACACACCTCTCTGTCGTGTTGACGCATTAATCATATTAGACCCCAAGAATCAACGTGCGTTCGCATAACTACGTTAACCTTATCGCAGTACACTGGTCAGGACACGAGTTATCCTTTCGTACAAATATATGGAGAGCAACCGTAGTGCATACTTGTAATTCACAGTTACATATTTTATTATATTTACCCATGAGGGAGCTAAACCACGACCAATAATATCGCAATCGGGACCAATGATTCAACAAGGCAGTATGATAATTCAGGATGAACATTCAAAAAATTATATGTTAGTAAGCAAAGTATAGGGTAGTATAAGTATATAGACTAGGACCATTTTTGAAAAAGTAGAATGCAAGAAGCAAATCATGTAACAGTTTGGGTGACAACGTTTGCAGAGTGTTTTGACCCTGCTGATTACGGATCTGCCTGTCGCCATTGCGAAATTTGAACCGGAAGTACGGTATACCGGAAAAGGTGCCGCCCATAGAAAAGAATTCGCCATACATTTAGTCAATCGTTGTTCCGGTACCTTAAAAAATCTCCGATTTTTATGGTTTTTTGATATGTTGTAAAGGACTATATACTCATGGTTTTCGTCTCTCCAGCTCTATATCTTTCTCCGCCATCTTGGAAAAACTGTAACTTTTACTACCTACTGTTATTTTCTGTTTTTTCCCTATTCTGCCATCAAAGTCCATTCTAGTGTTAATCATGGTTCTGGAATATTGTACAATACAAAATTTTCTAAAACTTTTGTTTCCAACGTTTTTTTCCACGACCTCTGGGGACTAAGATCAAGAATCGTCTGTGGGGAGCTAGCGTTAAAAACTGCTACTTTTTTCTAGTTTTCCTCCCATGTTTACGTTTTAGTGCATTTTAGCGCAAACTGTACGAGGAGTTTGGCAATATTGTAGATCATAAAATTTGCTAAAACTTTTAATTTGAGATATTTTTTTCACTATGGGCTGCACATTTTCCGGTTTACCGTACGTCCGGTTCAAATTTCGAAATGGCGACAAGCAGATCCGTATTCTGCAGGGTCAAAACCCTCTGATAACGTTGTCACCCCAACTGTTACATGATTTGCCGTTTGCATTGTTTAGAGACGCGTTTTTCAGTTTATAGCCTAGACTAATAAGCTACTTTCAAAGCATGAGGAGTAAATTTCCTTCAGGATAAAAGTATTTGCATAATAACATTAAAATATAGCAAATAAATTACTTATCACTTGTTTAAATTCATTTGCGGTTTAAGAGTGAAATAGGTAGCAAGTAGCAGAAACAATAATTATCTAAAAAAGTATGTATCGTTAAAGATGTAGGTAATATTTAATGTTTCTTGCAGTTTCGCGAACAAAATGTCGAGAAAGAAACGCACTAGGTCGGTTTGGAAGGTCTTTAAAGTTGTTACCATTTTGTTAAAAGTTGGCTAAACTTTCGTGACTTTAATAGTCTCTTTAGGAAACTGCACCGTGTAAAAGGGAGGATTTTATGCCCTCAAGGCTCCAATCGAGGAGCTTGTGTGTAATATAGGTGATTAGTATGCGGGAAGTGAGAAAAGTGTGTCACTACTCGCTATGAAATAGGTAAATGAATGTGTGTAAACTTTACCTTAACTTGCCTAAACCAAGCGCCTCATGCGGTGGAAAAATGAAAAATAAAGACAGAAATTTATGAAAAGCTGTTGCGTAGAATTCGGATTGTGTACCTGCATATATATATTCATAACTAAACGGTGGACTATTTAGCGGGACAGTAATTATTTCCAGGTGGTTACACTAAAAAAAATTGTAGTTCTTCAAAGTTGGCTTACGTGTATTTTTATTACGTTTCTGAAATGACATTAATGTAAATTTATTTTAAAAACAAAAAAATGCATTAACAATTATGACTCATAACTTTAGATCAAAATTTCTCCGAATAGAAAGTTTTTGAAAATAAAATGTACCTACCAGCGAGGACGAGCAAAGAACATCTACAGTACCAGGTGTTACTGCAGATGCTCGTTGCTCGTGCAGCGTTCTTTTAAATATGTGCTCCAGTTACAGGGCCCACCTTGTATAGGTAGTTGTGAAGAAACGATTTTGTGTATACCATAACGCATATATAATTTATCGAACCCCAGGGCTGTGCAGCAGTTAATATGTGTGTCAAAAACAATAATAAGCAACAAAGATTAATTGAGACATCTGTCCCACGCAAATATTATCTGTGGCACGAATGACAGCGCCCTACATACATCAGAACGATCAACCCTTCGCGCAGGCAAATTTGTCACGTCACACACAGATGATTGATAAAGGAAATCACATCTGATATTGAAATTGCAGTAACAGACGTGTCAGCACACGATCGCGGTTTTTCGTAATACTGTATGTTGTAAATAGGAACAAAAGAGAATCGACACTTTCGAAAAGGTTATTATTAAAAAATTGCTTGGTGGGCATTCGCAGAGATGAAACATTCTTGAACCGGTATATTAGTTGTGTAACTTTTTAAATGTACATGTTGATGTGGGCATATCAACTGGCATTTTCATCTACAAAAAATGAGAGTCGATATTTAAGTCAGAATGACACAGACATGAATAACAGTGTGGAGTTTTCCTGATAATTTACCGAGCATTATCCTGATTTCGAAAAATAAGGATATGAAAGTAGGGGTAATGGGAATGTCCAATTTTGAATATCAATTCGGGCGCCATGTCATTGTCATGATCAGCGAGGAGTTACTCAAAGTGTCTGCTCCTTGAGAATACTTGTCTAGCAAGTTTGTCTTACCACGGAATCTCTTGCCTCAAGAGTACAGGCCGCATCCCGCGATACGCTCCAGCCTGAATAATCTTATCCGTCGGGCGCTTGGTAGTGCCGGTGCACCGTCTTAGAGCCGACTGGTCTTACTCGGGACGACGGCAAGAGGCCCGACGACATGCTGCTCGTGCCCAGTTTTATTATTTTTAGTATTATTATTTTTGTTTTTATAGTATTGTTATTTATTGATTTTTATACTATGATAGTAGTAAACAAGTTTACAGCCCACCTGTAAGTAGACACAGTCGCTTATGGACGCTTGCGACTCCAGAAGAATCACAAGACCGTGATGACCCTTTATTAACTTGAGGATTCGATGTCCTTTGACGGCCTGTTTAGCCTAGTTGGTAGTGACTCTGCCTCAGAAGCTAGAGGTTCCGGTTTCGAATCCCGGCCAGGGCATTATTTGTGCATTTATCACGGATATTTGTTCTTGAGTCTTGGATGTTTTCTATGTATTTATCTATATAAGTATGTATATCGCCGTCTAGTACCCATAGTAAAAGCTTTGCTTAGTTTGGGACTAGGTCGATATGTGTAAGATTGTCCCCCAATATTTATTATTTATTTATGTATCAACACACCGTTGGGCCTCTTGCCGCCGTCCCGAGTAAGACCAGTCTGCTCTCAGACGGTGCACCGGCACTGCCAGGTACCCGACGGATGAGATCATTCAGGCTGGAGCGTATCGCGGGATGTGGCTTGTACTCTTGTGGCAAGAGATACCGTGGTAAGATAAACTTGCTAGACAATTATTCTCAAGGAGCAGACACATTAAGTAACGACATGTAAGATTGTCCTCCAATATATATATATATATATATGCACGTCCCTCACTTCAAACACAGCGTATCCTTGGGAGCTTGGTGGAAGGGGCGTATTTTCTAGCCCTAGTTGAATTCCTTTAAATATTTCTTTCATTGTTATTTGTATGTCTTTTCCACTCATGGAACAATGATGTCCCGGAGCTTTGGGAGGCGTGCGCGGAGCCGAAGTACCAAAGGTGTGGTACTAACACGTATAGAGGCCTTTTTGACAATTTAATGAAATGCAAGGGGTACACCGAGCGGATGCTAAAACATCCGTCACTATCTGAATGAAGCATCTAGGGGATAGATGCTGCATGTCACACAAAACAAAAAATAGGAGATTAATTCCATATAAGAGGTACCTAATTGCACAAGTACACAAGTTTCGAGACAATATGGATAAAAGTTCTCAAAAATATAACATAGTAAGGCTTATATTTTATCGACCATATAGTATGAATCGTGGTATTACAAAGATTTTATATTTCTATTTACGCGCATAGTTTCCATGTTCTCATTTACAAAAACCGAGTAACATAACAAAACTAAAATTGAAAATCACTTAGAAATAATTTATCAACGCAACAGTATAACATTACGAAGATTTTACAGGGATCAAAATGAAATCTAATAAGTACGAGTAGAAACCGACCATGAGTTTACTAAGTTAAGAGACTTGTGTTTACTTACCAAGAAACCCCAACATGCCAACGGTAGGATGTAGTTTCAGCCTCGCCGATGTAAAGTGTGTGTCCCAAGGAAGTCACTTTGTAAGAAGATATCTACATCTTATGAATTATTCCCAACATCCACCGCCGACTTTGCTCTCGGATTTCCTTCCAAACTACTTACTAGTGACCTCCTGACTTAAAATGGTGTTGATTTATAAAGAAGCAAATATGATTCAAATAAAGTATGTTGAGTACCGAAAAGTATTTTTTACATGATAATAATGTTATTGAAACAAACTTTTTGAGTATTATATTTACATAATATCATCATGTTAGAAGAAAGACGTCTACTGCTGGACATTGGCCTCCCCCAAAGACTTCAAAAATAACCGTAATAGACTGGGGAGCGACGTAAATGATAATTTACTTACCGACGGAATGCGACACATATAAATTAAACCTCGAATCGAAGTTTGATAAGAAGGTATTCATTCAAGTATCGCATTGACAAAAAATAAGGCAAAAGTGGTCCCTGAATTAAGTTGGTTATTTTATTAGTTAGATATATGACACATACACATTTGATATCACTAGTTGCAATTAATTTCCCTCTATCACTAAAATACACCATTTTACGTGTGTAATCTGATCATACCTTACTCGGCGATTTGATTATTTCATAGATGCCCACAAACTCATTAGCTCATTACGACATGGTTGGCAAATACCATCCCAGAACCTGAATAGCTCACATTTCTTAATTAATCTATCATCAATGAAATAGGAAATAGTAATTCAAAATAAACACGCACAAAGGGACGCTGGATCTTATCCAGTCTTCTCATTCTTGGAATTTACTGGAGAAATATATCGGATGAAACATTAAATTATTTCCCGAGTTATAAAATGAACCGTCCCTGCTGTAGCACAGTTCATTTAACCGGAGCATGTAAAATTAATAATCAACATGTCAGGTAGACAATCAAATACCTATATTTAAGAAAGATTTGCGTTTTTCTTTGATATGATACGATGATTGTGCCCTATCACTTTTTAGTACTAATACAAAATGCTATTTTATCAATATTACTAAAGATTCTCGCTCTCAAGAAAAATAGCTCAAAAATTAGTAAACATTAAGAATAAATACATCCCATACAAAAATATCCATACTAAGCGCGCACAATACAGAAAGCCCAACCGTTAGTAAAACGTAAGCTTGCATAACGAAGACTCATTCCTGGCTTATGTATATTATGTGTAGTTTCATCCCACAAGCCGGTCACGTTTGACAAAGATGAGACATGTGAATCCCTAACGAATGTTTACTTTGATTCAACATCGCTACAGCTATGAGCCGAGCTGTGTTTGAATATTTTTGTTCTGCGAAGTATTACAGGTGTGACAGGTAATATAAATACTATTGATACAACTATAGCGAGTTATAGAACACTTTTGTCCTTTTTTCACACTTTAATCTCTTAACACATTTAGTGCTGATAACCCAATGGTGAGTACTCAGTTCGTAGCTGCTACAAACGAGGAATATGTAGCTACGGTATGGCCTACGAGCGTAGCGCATAGCACTAGCCGGCATTCAAAGTGTTAAAAAAAGCTCAAAGCTCGTAACAGAGAGGCAGCCTAAAACAAAGTAATTTAGTTAGTACTTAATTATATTACACATGGGTATACAAGCACTAAATGACCATATATCTCCATGTTATGCAAACTCTCAAAACAGTATACACTTTCCGGGAACTTATAATATCATTTTAGAAAAAAGAAGACGACAAATGGATGAAATAAAAGTGGTATCCCCTTATGTAACAAACTTCCCGTACATGTTTTTTTACAAGATGTTCGGTAATGGATACCCTGGAATCAAAAGAAGCGAACAAAAAGGAAACATGTCCGTCTTATGTAAGAATGGAGCCATTGATACGGGCTTGGCAAGAAAGGAGCTTGTGTCCTGGCTACGGTATTGTGATGGCCCCTGCCTGTATACGACTACTGGACGGCTATTGCAGTAAGAAACATTAGTGCAGCAACAACATCACTCAATGAAATATCTTAAGTGATTTTAAGGCAATGCCTTGTGCGCTTTTTTTATATTACGACGGTGGCAAACAAGCTTACGGCCTGCCTTACGTAGCCTATGGACGCTTGCGACCCGGTCATTATCGAAATTATAAAATGAAGTTGAGTGAACATTTTCGGAACTTAAATTATAATATGTATTGATTTAACACTCGACTCTATCTATTATTATATTTATAAATAGATGAGAGTCGAGTTTGCATTAAAAAAGGAATTCGAAAGAAAACACTATTTCATACCTAAAGGTAGTGTAAAGTTATTTATAGGTATTTTTGATTCTGTGATTTTCATAGTTTATTTTAATTACTATCAACCCAAAAGACGAAAGTTGTGCTGGTCATCCGTACGGTTTCAAACTGGAAGTCTGGGGCCGAATGCATTGTGCAAAGGTTTTTTCTTGTAGAAGCTCGGCTATGCCTTAACTATCAGATTACAAAAAAATAATTAATTAATAAAAAAAATTAAGCTGTTTATTTCATAAAAATTATATATATTATATTTCCGACTTAACTGCTAATCTTAAATAAAAAAGTTTTTTTGAGTTAAGGAGTCTAGTATCTATTATTTAATTGGGATTACATAACATTGCTACTTATGAAGGTATTATTAGTTAGGTGCATCAGTGATCAGTATTTTCTTTTTCTCTTATTTTGAACATATATCTTTTTATAATATGTCTGGCCTGCTCACTTGTTCGACCCTCAGTTAAATTTAGTAGTTCATCTGAAAATCTATTCAAGATGCGCGGTAGCATATACTTCCAGACTCGTTGGCCGCATTCATTGTTTGTTTTTTTAATCTCAAAAGTTGCTTTCTTTTCAAATACAGTTAGCACTTTGCAGTATAATGCTATCGCAGTGCAATATTTATAGAAAGTTTTTGGAATAAAAATCGAAACAAGATAGTGCCTAATTAAGGCTTATTTTATTCCTATTTGGGGACTACGTTACTTATGACATTTACACAATGATAAAGTATACTGCTTATAGAAATCTGAGTAAATCCTGGCTGGCTGGATTAGCGATAACATCTGAAAATCAGTACCTATTTGCTAATACCTCAGCTTAAATTTTGGGATTTCTTTGTTATTCTAAATGTTAGTCCCTATGTTCCGAACCAGAATTGAACTTTGTAGATGGTGAAAATCAAATTAATCATATTTGTACTAGTTACGCATAAACAAAACAAGTCACCGACTTTCAGCTTGGTGAACTATTGGCTTCCGAAGAAGCATGGGATGACCGTGCTTCAACTTTCCGGAATCAAATTAGAAGCAGGCAATGTGGATGACCTCACTGGAGATCCTCTAGCAATAACGTAGGTATTGAATTCTCCCTTCTTTGAAAATCTAATTTGTTCAGTAACTACTACATTCATTATGGTTGTTATGATTATATAGTTGTCAAATCATCTGTGAACCCCAGTGTAACAGTTCCTCACCATCACTCACCACTGTCGGAATACTTTTTCTAGGACTGCTGTGAAAAGTTTGGTTGAAACGGGGACACCCTGCCTTACATCACACTCTTTCCTATATTTATTTCCTTTCGTTCCTTTTCCATTTCAAAACGTTGTCCCTCATATTTATTTATTTTCGTTAGCTACACGTTATATTTAAACACCAAAATATCATCGTCAAAATTCTACCAAACATTCGGCATACAATGTACCTTGAAATACAATACGTAGCGTCCGCAATGACAACGCTCGCAAACATTCGTTAACTATGGCCGTGTCCGGCAGCGGGCTTCAAACAAAAGTAACTGGGACAACGGAATACATAAGTTACGCGGCTTCAGAGTTGAAGGAAAATTATTGTGTTGCTTTGCCGTATTTCGTGTTTATTTGATCATACGTTGTAAGCTTTTTAACTGTATAGTAAATTTGGTGAGTAAATTTGGAACAAAATAAAATTCGTTTGTATTTATATCTTCTATATTATCTATATAAAGGCAAAAGTGATTGACCGAGGATCAACGCACAGGCCAAACCCTTAGAGCTAGAGACTAATCTAATAATGATGTAGGCAAGAGAGAACTCCGAAGAGAACTGTGGATCAATAGAATCGTGCTGTTGTTAATTGAGAAAAGATGTTGCCTAATTATTGACGATGAAACCCACGTCAAGGCAGATTTCAAGTCTTTACCAGGTAACCAGTACTATTCCTCTCGTGACATTTCGTTTCTCGACGAATCGGAAAAGGTTATCCCAGTAAAAAAATTGCTAAAAAATACCTTTTTTGGCAAGCTATATGCCAGTGCGGCATGAGGAGCTCACCATTTATCACTACCGGGACAATTAACACCGATATTTAAATATCAGAATGCTTGAAAAGATGACTCTTACCATTGATGAATAAACACACTTCCTGAACATGGTTTTGGCCAGATTTAGCAAGTTGCCATTATTTGTCTCGAACTTTGGAATGGTATAAGGCGAATTCAGTCGAGGTAGTGCCTAAGGAGAGTAACCCACCAAACTGTTCCGAACTTCGCCCCATCGAAAAATATTGGGCTAATATAAAAACTAAACTACGAAAAACATGCGAACCTGCCACTGCATTGCCAGATTTTCAACGAAAATGGGTTAAATGCACAAAATTATTAACCGATGATTCCGTGCAAAGCTCCACGAATCACATCAAAAGTAAAGTCCGGGAATTTTCTCGTCGTTCTTTAAAATAGCCATAATATATTTTTTATTGATTTAACGTTATATAAAATTAGTCATATAAATAGTTTTAGGAACTTTGGATTTTTATTTTCTCTTCTGTAGCATGTTCGAACTGCGACAATTTAAAAGTGTTCACCCTTTACAACCAACTAGGCTAACACTGGTCGTCAATAATTAATTACCCAGTGCTGTGCAAATTTGCGTGAGCTATTATTTTAGATCCAAAACCTGAACTATAATGCGTACATCTACGGCCTTCTCTCGTCACTCCCCGGAGAACATAGCGTGCTTAACAAGCGGTCGATATAATCACAAATGTTAGCAGTTTATCTGTAGTTTACTGCACCTATTGGGATTATTGTGCGCTAGCTGTGCCCAAATAGGCTCTTTTATTATACTATAGGGAGACTTTAGCTCTCCTCCGTATAAATGATGTGGGTTTTGTTCCGTTAGTTATTTGTTATGGATATTTTGCGGAACATCGGCTATTTGGTTATTCTACCTGACAAGTTTGAAATAAGACATAGTTTGCGTTTTTTGGCATGGATTGTCGCTAGAAATTGTCAAATCTATCGTACCCTTCTGTACCGTACTAACTTTGGTAGCTACATAGTATGTAATAGGTTACGTTAACTATGTTGTTCCCGTAACTGCTGCTGTGTAGCACTTCTACTCAAATACCTTTATTTCTGTACTGTAAGAAAAGCGCACGACGCTACTAACACAAAAATTTCAGTTAATGGTGTAACATTTGTTTGTTTCTAAGTATTACGCGATTTGGTACCGTGCAGAGAAGTAATTATTTAAACTTTCTAACGAGCTTTAGGACATAAAAATGTCATTTTCCTTTACAAAATAACCCAATTCGTGGCCCAGCGGCCATGTCTACTTTTACCTTGGATGGAAACTCAGATAGTAGTCTCTTCCAAAAAAACTAGTGCCTACGCCAATTCTTGAGATCGGGTAGGGGACTTTCATTTGCATATATCTAACTTTAGGTAGCTCTGTCCTTTCAGTTAGGAGAATTACTTTTAGATCAATCTCACGCACGCTCGAAAACGTTACGTAGTCACCCCCTGCTAGTTGATTACGTGATCACGTGTCAAACTGCTGCTATATAATCTGTATAAAAGTATAAATATGTCATTGGCTGCTATATAAATGTATCAATCTGTCATTTTTAGTATGGAAAATCGTTTGTATAGTTATCTTCTTAATATATGTATAAAACAAAGTCGGGTTTGTTTCATATAAGAAGATAAAGCTCGACAGTTACAACACTTACATTGAAGTCAACGGGACAGCTAGTTGTATATATATTTCCCTTGTACGTTTTAGTATTTCTGAATACATTTTATTACTTGTTATTTTATGATTAAATCAATAGGAGAATCGCAATATCAAGATAGCGACGACGATTAAGTAAGGAAAAGTTACTTTCCTCCCTGCACTCCTGGTTCCTACAAACTTGGGGAAAAGCATACCATGGCGAACAAAGGCAACATTTTATCCTAAGAAATATGAGGTGCTCACTGGCGATAAGCCAGTTTCCTTGAGAAAAGTTTAATCATTACTGTATGTCTTGGCATACTGAATTTTTAAATCACAGTAAGAAAATTATAATAGAGGCTTCTTTGAAGTAAATTCCTTCTATATTTTTACTAATCTTTATAAGTAAACGTTATGTAGAACTAGCTTTTGCCCGTGACTCCGTCCGCATGCAACTCTTTACATTATAGAAATAATTACTATTAAAATGTTGTCGTCGCAGGCTTAAGTATCGCTCGCCCATACAAACTTCGACCCCGTTTTCACCCCCTAAAATAAAATATTTATTGTGGGTATAAAGTGCGAATAAAGAAATTTTTATATAAAGTGCGAATATTTTAAGTTCTTCAGCTTGCGAACTGTCCATTTATCACGAACCCCGCAATATTATAAGCAGAAAAATTAGAATCCAAGGTGCTTGTCAAATTTAAAAACTTTTTATACAAGTCATTGCGCTGTTATTATAACTATTTTAACAACAATCGCATTGTAATCTAGAAGTCTATTTATAATATGGATTGCTAAAATCACGCAGCTTAATGGGTTTTGGTAAGTACGTATGACTGAGCAATACGACCTCGCCTATAAATATTTACTAGTGTACTTTTTACTGAATTGTTACGTAATAATTACTTAATTTTTACTTAATTCATTCTCAGGATTAGGCCTTATCCACACGATTGTATCACTTTATTTTTGTTTTTTGTTTCTTGTAAAATTGTGATGTTAGTCGTATTGTGTTTTATATAAGTATAATATTAGCTACACTGTTGTTTTTCTGATCGCGGTTTTTTGTTACAATGTGTAATGTTTTTTACTTTATTTTTGTTCTTCTAGTACTATATGTTTGTTTGTTACTGTATGTTGTGTTGCCCACCGTTTCCTCACTTAATGGGCCTTACGGAAGACCAGCGCTGGCTGTAAAGCCAGCAATATGCTGAGTTGGGTCCATTTCGTGGCAAGGCCCTTTTTTGTTTGTCTTTCCTTCTTTTTATTATGTACAGTGTGTGTCACGAATAAACGTTTTTGAATTTGAATTTTTGAATTTGAATTTGAATTGAATTTTTCATTGAAGGCCACGGTTCATTGTTCGTTCAGTTCCTGCAACAATTAAATCTCGCTCCCCAATGAAACTTAAAAAAATACAAAACACTACTTATTTCTATTCACAATATAGACCAGTACAGTCAGATTAATTAACAATGTGTATAACTATACATTCTAACAAGTCTGTAAGAAACTGAAATCGCTAAGGACAGTTTAGAGATCAATTAGAGAAAAAATATTGACGCTGAAGAAAATCTATACAGCTGGTGATTACATAGCGATTAAGAGTGGACGTTGGCGATGAAAAAGGGCCAGGTCAGAAGTACCCGCAACCGACGAGCATGTATGAGAAGATGTATGGATGTGATTGAAGCGAAAGAAGTATGTAAGGACCGTAGTATTTGGCGTTCTTTGGTCTCTGCCTACCTCATGGGATAACGGCGTGAGTTTATGTATGAATGTAAATTCGATCTAAATGTCATTTTCCATACTAGAAAGTGCTAGAAATGACAGTTAGATCTACCTACACGCCTATTTGCCTAATAAGTTTTACACGTTACGTAATTAACTACCTGCATGCATTCTCTGAAGTCTCTAAGTCCACCAAAATGTACATGATCCATGATGAGGACCATGATCATGATATCATGATGAGGACCTTTAAAAAAGGAGGAGGTTCTCAATTCGGCTGTTTTTTTATGTTTGTTACCTCAGAACTTTCGTCTGGACTAACCGATTTTGATGCTTTTTTTTTTTGAAAGCTGGTGCTTCCTATGCGGTCCCATTTCTAATTGTCCAGTTCTGATAATGGCATCTATGAGAAAACCTTATAAGTCTTAAATTGATAGTTTGCATTAAGTATACTACCGCTCATGAGTATTTAGGCACCCATACCTTTTTCCATACATCTGTATACAAAAATGACTTTCAGAAATACACTGCCAGGTCAGAGTCCCTTGGTAGTTTGCGTGCATTTTGCATTTTTTTATTTAGCTGACTTAATCGGTGCCAGAGACCCCCCTTTTAAAATGGGAGTTTTCTTTTTGCAATGGCTTAAATAAGTACTAATTGCTGGTTCATAAAAAGTGTGTTTGGAACTGTCAAGGGACTCTGACTTGGCAGTGTATTTCTGAAAGTCATTTTTGTATACAGATATATGGAAAAAGGTATGGGTGCTAAATAATTTTGAGTGGTAGTATGTGCGCGACAAATGAACGAATACCTCGGTTGAAGTCGGTTTTTTTGTTGAAATTTTCGATTATTCATATGGTGCTATGATATAAAACCCGTACAAATACAAAAACAAATATAAATTGGTTTGTTGGTTTGATATTCATCTTTGTAATAGGTTACTTAGTCAAAGCAGACAAGCTAGAATATGAACATTACGTTAGCTAAATAAACTGGTTGCCGTCTCACTTTGATGTGTCGCTCTATTTCCAGCAACAAGTCGTGCCTGGTTGCACTATACCATCACCCTGCGCCAGACGGCAGCAAAACAACCGTTTGTTTCCTCTTTCACGGCTTAAAACAATACAATAAATCTAAAACCGCCTTTACTACGTTTATGATTAAGTTCTTATTTCAAAAACGATACGAGTACTATACAGATACGAGGTTTAGAAAACAAGGAGCTAAAATGTATGAATTTAAGTGGCAGTTAGTGCTATACGGTCTGAGTTCAGTCCGAATAACCGCTAGGCTAAAACTTGTGTAACATTGTGTTTGCTTAGTTTGCAATGTTTTTATCGCTCTTGTTGGACTTTGTTCGTGCTTAAGTGGAAATTATGTGGTAACTTGTAAATTGAGACGTTAATCAATGCGGGTGTGACTTATTTCATACACGTTATACAATCATCATCATCATCATCATGTCAGCCGAAAGACGTCCACTGCTGGACATAGGCCTCCCCCAAAGACTTCCAAAATGACCGGTCCTGCGCCACCCGCATCCAGCGGACACCCGCGACCTTCACCAGGTCATCAGTCCACCGTGTGGGGGGCCTGCCCACGCTACGCCTTCCGGTACGTGGTCGCCACTCGAGAACCTTTCCGCCCCAACGGCCATCGGTTCTACGTGCTATGTGCCCCGCCCACTGCCACTTAAGTTTAGCGATTCGGAGGGCTATATCGGTCACTTTGGTTCTGCTGTGGATGGCCTCATTCCTGATGCGATCACGCAGAGAAACTCCCAACATAGCTCTCTCCATTGCCCTTTGGGTGACTTTGAGCCTTCTTATGAGGCCCATAGTAAGCGACCACGTTTCAGTGCCATATGCCATCACTGGCAACACACACTGGTCAAAGACTTTTGTCTTGAGACACTACGGAATATTGGACGAAAAGATGTGCCGTAGCTTCCCGAACGCTGCCCAGCCGAGTCGGATTCGACGATTAACCTCTTTCTCGAAGTTGGACCTACCTAACTGGACAGTCTGTCCAAGGTATACGTAATCGTCTACAACTTCGAGCGTAAAGTGTCCGATTGTTAAGGGAGTTGGTGCGACATGGACATTTGACATGATCTTCGTCTTGTCCATGTTCATCCTTAGACCAACTCGCTCGGAGGCTTTACTGAGGTCATTGAGCATTGTATTTAAATCCTCCATGGTCTCAGCCAAGACTACTATATCGTCAGCAAACCGAAGGTGAGTGAGGTAGTCGCCGTTTATGTTGATGCCTAGCCTTCTCCAGTCCAGAGTCTTGAAAACATCCTCCAGTGCAGCGGAGAACAGTTTACGAGAAATAACATCTCCTTGCCTGACTCCCCACTGCAACGGAATAGGCTTTGAGTTCTGGTCCTGGAGTCGGACTGACATAGTGGCGTTATTGTACAAACTTTTCAGCACTTCGATATACCGGTAGTCCACTTGGCACCGCTGGAGAGATTTTAGTACAGCCCAGGTTTCGATCGAATCGAAGGCTTTCTCGTAGTCCACGAACGCTAAACAGAGGGGCAGGTTATACTCCTCAGTCTTCTGTATAACCTGACGGAGCGTATGGATGTGGTCTACGGTGCTAAAGCCTCTTCGGAAACCGGCTTGTTCGGGAGGCTGGAAGTCATCTAGCCTGCGTGCGAGACGGTTCGTAATGACTCTTGAAAACAGCTTATAGACATGGCTCAGAAGTGAGATGGGTCGGTAGTTCTTCAGTAAGGAGTTGTCACCCTTTTTGAAGAACAGCACTACCACACCTCTGTTCCATGCCTTTGGAGTTTTCCCTTCCAGTAAGACGGAGTCGAACAACTTCTGAAGGGCCCTAAGGACCGGTTTTCCACCCGCCTTCAGGAGTTCAGCTGTAATTCCGTCTTCACCGGGTGCCCTGTTGTTCTTCAGCTGCTTAAGAGCCATTCTAATCTCGTACAGGCTGATGTCCGGGATATCTTCGGTATAGTGCCGGGTTAATCTAGCTCTAGGGTCTCCCGCCAGACCAACTTCGGGTCTGCTAGTTGACGTGTATAGCTGTCCATAAAAGCACTATATCTCACTCAGAAGCTCAGGTTTGGACGAAACGATTCTACCATCCTCAGTTTTTAATCTGGCGAGCTGGCTCTGCCCAATAGACAGATCTCTTGAGAAAACTTTAGAGCCCTTATTCTGCTCGATGGCCTCTTCAATCCGATTTGTATTGAATTGGCGCAGATCGCGGGTAAGGGACTTAGAGATCTGTTTATTGAGCTGCCTGTATAATTTCGCATCGGCTGAAGACTGCAGAATCATCTCATTCCTTTCCTCGATGAGCCTCTGAGTGGAGATAGAGAGCCTTTTGGCTCTTTGAGTTCGTTGGGCCTTAAAGAACTTAGACCCAATGCTATGGACAGCTTCCACAAACCCGTCGTTGAATTCGTCCACATCGCCGCCTAGACAATCGAAACGGTTTTGGAGTTCCAGCTGAAAGCTCTCGGGGTTTTGGATTTGGACTGCTGCTGGACGGAGCGTGGACTTCATCAGTCGAGAGCGCTCTAGCTTGACGCATATATTCAATGTGCCTCTTACCGAACGATGATCACTTCCGGTTTTAACCGCATTGATCACAGAGACATCATTGAATATATGCCTCTTCGTCGACATGATGAAATCAATCTCGTTTTTTGTTGCACAGTCGGGACTCATCCAGGTCCACTTCCTGTGCTCGCGTTTCTTGAAGGAGTTCATCATGTAGAGTCCCTCCTTCTCCAAGAAACCAGCCAGTAGTTGGCCCCGGTGGTTCCGACTTCCAACTCCAAATTGCCCCCGCTCTCGGCTCTTCGCCGTCTCTCTTGCCCAGTTTTGCGTTGAAATCCCCCATAACAACGGTGAAGTAGGTTTTCGAACTATGCATGACCTTTGATATATCCTCATACATAGCCTCCACCTCGTCGTCGGAGTGTGCCGAGGTCGGCGCGTACACCTGTATGACCGTCAACGAGTACCTCTCGGATACTCTGAGTATAAGGTACGCCACCCTAGCCGACACACTCTCGATCTTCACCACGTTGTTCACGAGGGATTTGTGGACGATAAACCCGACACCTCCCTGGGACTGTTGGTCGCCCTCCCGGAAATAGAGCAAGTTGCCGGACTTCAGGGTTATCGTGTCCTCCCCCTCTCTTCGGACTTCAGATAACCCTACGATATCTCAACGCAACTTGCTCAATCCTTCTTCCAGTTCCGCTATCTTTTCGTCGGTCCGCAGTATTCGTGTGTTGTATGTTGCCAGGGCCAGAAGTCGTCGGTGGTGGTAGCCGAATCTTAACCGGAGATTCTTCGCACCCCTGACCCCGCTAGTACCCTGGCCGCTACCAGAACCAGGGTACCGGGGGTCGCCGGAACCTCGGGGCCGTGGCCTGTTTGTGTATGTCATGAGGGGTAATTGCCATAATCGCCACGCTTGGCATGCGGGTTGGCGATCGCAGTATCTCCACCGCACTCCAGGGATGCTGCTGCCCATCCTCCGGTGGTCTTGGTCGTAGTTTTAGGACATACCCGGGTCCAATACAATGGTGTCAAAATATTTCTTAGTACAGTAGAAACGCAATATCTCGATTGTGTCTTGTTTTTCCTAATTCAATATTCCAAAACTAATTAGAAGAGCTGTGGGTTCTAGCAGTGGCGTTTATTAGACAAATAAAATAGACGCAGAGATAGCGAGATGGCGCTGGCTGCCAGACCTGTGTCAAGTGGTAATTACAATTTACCACCTCAATCGTCCGCCCGACGGGCAGGTAAACAAACGTCTTTGTCCAATTTTAAGGCAGGTACAATTTTGAATGACGTTACTGATTTGTTATATTCATGGGATAAAATCTAAGCAAAATGTCTCTCACTCCTAATAGAAGTTGCTTTCGCAAATTATAGTATTTGTATTGTTTGAGATATTTTTGCGGTAAAAAACTTGTTTCTCCTTTTACCCAAATTTCACGTGCTTTTCGGTAGTCAACAAAAATGTTTTCTTATCACAACTCTATACCGGTAGGCTCTAATTGGCAACCGCTATAGTTGATATCTATTTACCTGTACATGACACAAATGGGGGCGTATGTATGTTTTATTTGTACGGTCTGTGATGTTTTTGGGGAAAGAAACGATTGTGTACATTACATTATCCTCAAAACAAAGACTAATTAGTCAAGCCTATACAGCAACAAAATATACACAGTAATAATTAACGAGCAAACATTATAAGAACGACAAAACATCAAAGGAACGTAGAATTTCATCATCGTTATTACGGCTGTTACAAAATGGCTCCGCGCAAAATGCACGAAACTCGACACCCTTTAAATTGCATTCCCCTGTTATTCTAAAAACTGCAATTACCTCGAGAAGGCTATTAAATAAATTTTATTGTTCTTCCTTGTTTATACCCACTCTAACGGTATTTTTATGGGTGTAACTTTCTTAATTAAAATATTTGGCTTAATTAAAGCTGATGTAGTCTACGCTGGATAATCCGTTGAAAAAGGGGAATGGGCGAAATAGTTTGTACTTTCATTTAGTTGTCTAAGCAACTTTAGAAACGGTTATTAGGTAATTTGTAGAAAGTTAATGTCTACAAAAATGTTAACATGACTAAAGTGTACTTTGAATAACTTAATATAATGACTATTGCTGCAATTGAAGGTTGATTTACTTATACAGGGTGACATCGGAGACGTGATCAGAAATTATTTGACTCGATGACGTATTGAAAGACAAACTCAATAAAGATAATATCACAGTTCCTACTTGCAATATTGACTATTATTTCTCAAATTATTAACAGAAAAAATAATGTTTCATACAACTTGGTCACCCTATACCACCCGACGTCTTGTCATCCCTCATACAACGTGTGTCAAAAGTGATAGGGTGACCATGATTTAAGTATGGCGTTATTATTGTTCTAATAAAAAACTGAAAAAAAAACAATTTTTTATTCGATGTAACAACTATTGCATTGAAAAGGCGATCATGTGTAGAGTCTGAAAAATTAGCTTCTGATTACGTCTCTGATGTCACCCTGTATAACAGTAGGTCCCCATAAGATTAATTTATTTCAGTATCTTCAATATATTCAATAGGATCATAGGTCATTATGGCATAGGATTTGTACTGGTTATTAAAGAAATAAACAATTATGATTTAATTTTGAGTTATAGTTGATGAAATACTTAACAATTAGGAACTGTAAAGGATGAGGCCTTCGGTCGGATAATCTCCACGAGTGTCCAGGCACTTCCAGTTTCAGACTCGAATCTGTGAGATGAGGAAAGGTCCTGGCTGGTCCATCCTGGAGGCAAAGGTAAGTGATTCATATTTGGAGAGTTCGCTTACCAGTACCTAATAATCCGGAGAAGGGGTCACTCTGGGTCTTTCTCTGAGCTAGCAGAGGACACTCCAGATGCGACTAACGGGGTGCGATGGGGGGTTTCCGAGGCACAGGACACCCCAGGCGTGAGAGACAGGTCTAGCCAAAATCAAAATATTCTTTATTCAAATAGGCTTAGCAACAAGCACTTTCGAATCGTCAGTTATAACATTTTAATATACTAAAGTCAGAGCAAATTATTGATGCTATTATTATTCTTTAAAATAACTATGAAATTGCTGTAGATATGTCAAAATTATGAAATTATTATAATAATAATACCTAAGAAAGTATCTAGTCCTGGCACACGAGGTAACCGCCATGTGGGATGTTGATTCAACGATCATTGTCCCGATAGTCGTCTCTGGAAACGGTCTAATTGCGAAGAGTCTCGATCAACACCTTAAGAGACTCTCGATAGATGGCTGGGTCAACGGTCAGATACAGAAGGCGGTACTCCTGGACACGGCACGGATAGTCAGTAGGTTCCTCTCTCTGTCGGCCTAACCACCGGTGGCTTAGGCCCCGCATCGCTGTCGGCGGCACTCTAGGTTAGGTTTTTTATAATGCTTTTATATTTCGTACGTGTATTTTTATATTTTACATTTGATAAATTTATTGGAAAAAACCTAACTTGTGGATCAAAACAAATAAGGTGAATAATAATAATGTTGGGGGACAATCTTACACAAATCGACCTAGTCCCAAACTAAGCAAAGCTTGTACTATGGGCACTAGACGACGATATACATACTTGTATAGATAAATACATACATAGAAAACATCCAAGACCCAAGAACAAATATCCGTGAAAAATGCACAAATAAATGCCCTGGCCGGGATTCGAACCCGGGACCTCTAGCTTCGGAGGCAGAGTCACTACCAACTAGGCTAAACAGGTCGTCATTATGTAGTTAAATTCACATGGGGATCCTAAAAACAGAAAAAAACAATAATAATAATAATAAAATGGCGTAGAGATGTGACGAACCCATAGCCCACTGGATTTCCAGTGCAGTCAGTCAACTTTGGGCAGCTTGTGGCGAGCTGTTATGGAGCAAAATTGTGAATATAAATATAATCATACAGCGGTAGGTTACGATCTAAATGTAAGGAATCATGTAATTAATCATAAGTATCTCTGTATTGTAAATAAATGAATTGAAATTGAAATTTCCTAGCTGTATAGCAATGCTGATAGCGTTGACCAAGGAAGCCGCCAGCTCTTCTGTCACTAGTTACGTCAACAAGACACTTCACAATTTCTGCAAATAACTTGTGCGCACTGGGACCCCATGAACCTAGAGTTTCGAGGCCAAATAAATAATAACACTTAAGAGCAATAAAATAAACCTAGGATTAACTTCTAACCGTGTAGACTCGGACAAGAATAAGTCTACGGTCTCCCCCGCCTGTCGTAAAAGACGACTAAATTGGGGTCACCGGGGCTGCGAGTACACCACGTGGCGAGGACCACAGCACCCGACTATCAACCCCAGGGAAGGTGACGTCGATTGACATGAGCCGAAAGGAGTAAAGCGCAAGCCAGGGGGGGGGGGGGCTCCAGTGCGTTCAGTACTGAGATCCTGGAGTCCTCCGCATTCGAGCGCAGATGGCGGTCACCGTGGAGTTTTTTAGTGGATAGAAATGCCACATAACCCCGTCATTCCCCAATAACTGGGTACCTGGATCGCAGGTTATCTCCACGTGAAAAAATAAAATATTATCTTCTATTCCGTACCAAAAATTGGTTTAACATAACACTTAAATTAGTTCGACGTCAATAAAAAGAAGTAGTTACGATGTAATTGAATCGATCCACGTTTATTTTGCCTCCTATTTGGCGACCTTGTCTCTAATTGCACAGGCCGCGGTAACGCGAGGCGCTCCCAAATCCCTTTTACTCCAAATGCCAATTCCCCAAGTATCTGATAACGGCTGTTCAAAGAGATTCAATGAAATCTAATCGCGAATTTCAACGGCTTCGTTGACGTAATCGTGAAGAAACTTCTGGTGTATCGTTATACACCTGAAAGGTCACCTTGTATCGTTATACAAGTGATCTTTCTCTCGGTGAAGGTGAAGGTTATCTTGTCTCTCGCTTTTACTTATTTACCCTAATGTTCTAAAGGCAACTGTGTATTAAATCCTACAGAACACAGTCATGACATCGTTTATAAACTGACGAAATCCCAACACTTAAATAAATACGTTTACATTAAGGTAAGATGCAATGGGGCGAGCAGCTTACAGAAGGTCTCAGCACTCTCAGCCATAATAACATCACTACCTTGCCGGCTTGCCCCATAAGCGAGCGCGACGCGGTGTAGGGTGAAGGCGGTTTTCAATTTTTGATCTTTTCGAAACTGTCGACTATCGATTACGGCTTCATATGTCACACACGCCACCGCCACTCTTTCGCGCTACTGAATACCGCGCGGTTTTTTGAAGCGGCGAACACCGGACCGCGTCTACCACAAAACCGCCACCGCCGCAACGACGCTCTGTGCGTTTCAAGCTTTAGGTATTTGATTTTGTGTTCCCGTTGGTAAGGAAGGTCGTCAGAGCTTCCGAGGATACGCTGTGTTCAGAGTAAGGGACCCGTATATGTCTCTAGCTGTCCACACACCGAATCCTTGAATTAATAAAGGGTCGGCAACGCGCTTATTACTCTTTTAGAGTGACAAGCGTCCATATGCGACAATGTCTGCTTACCATCAGGCAGGCCGTAAGCTTGTTTGCCACCGTCATAGTTTAAAGAAGGTTAATTTACACTAATCCAATACGTGCCACTTTCAATCTTATGGCATAACAAAGTCGGTGTCAAACATTTGCCTAATGCATTCTGAGTGAAAAAAAATGACGTGTAACGTTTTGATAAGCGCCCAATAGAGAATAATTAACTATTTGGACGCCAACCACGCATATATCCGCATTATCGTCTCAACGCCAACGACGAATATCGGTCACATCGTGGAGTGTGATATCAACCTATATGCATTTCTATAGGGCTCAACTTCGTTAACATTTCTATGTCATGGCGTGTAAGTACCGTCTTTCATATTTGACATAGCGTTGAAAAGGTTAATAAGTTAATAAACACCTGACGTAAGTATTACACAGAAACTCGCATAAAACAATGTTGTTTAGTAGAAGGGCGTTCATTTTAAAATTTGTATAACTCTTTCTAGTAAACAATAACTCATCTAAGGACATATGATTAGTACAATGAAATCCGAGCAAATGCAGAACATATTTATCTGACTCTTTTTCGATTATTAAAGGAAGTTACTTGCTCCATAGTACAATTGGGACCGAGCGCGACGACAGCGCCACGTGACAGGTAGACATTATGGACAATATTGTCACCGCTGTCAAGCAAGAAGTAAGTAAATATCGTGAAAAAAATTAATGAAATCTTGTTTTATTTTACTATATTAGACAGTTTTGGACGATAGTAGTCAGTAACATTATTGCCAATAACATTAAAATTGTTGTTTTCAGTGAGAAATGAGCCTACTGGTGACTAAAACAGGGTTTCGTGCCATCACCCACGAAATCATTTTCCAAGCGGAGACGATGAATAAAGACAAGAAATTGGTGCTAGCTGGGCATGTCCTTGAAGTTGAAATTGTTGATCAGTTCACCGATATGTCATTATCATAGGTTCATATTATAAATATCATTTACAGGGTTCATTGGTAAAATAAAAACAAACAGAAATACTAAATTGTATTAACTTTTAATAATATACAATATACATTACAAAAACTTATTTCATTTACTTGAAAATATTGGAGGATGAAGATTTACCAGAACAGCAAATCATCAATGTGATGAAATAAGTTCTCAGGAATTTTACCTTCAGTCGCTGCATTATTCGCTCAACATGGATTCTGACTTTAGCTATTTTTAAATGTGGCACCTGTTTCTTCGCTTGTAAATTCTCCTTTATGCTGAAGAAATGGTGGCATGATAAGAGTGCACTACAAATTCTGTCCTCTGGCTTTGGCTGCCACAGGGATCCATCGAGACTGTAACATAGTAATTCACCGTAAATTTTCAATTTAATACTTGTATCAAATGATTACGTACTTTTAGTAAAATTTTAGAGACTAGGTGACTTACTTTCTTTTTCTTACGGCAATTATTCACTTATTTCTTTAGTCTCGTTGCCACCATGGGCTTGGAAATTGGTAGAATTTACAGTCGCTATTCTTCTTGGTGTTATTATAATTCATAATAACACATCTTACTAGGAACATATTAAATTTATCTCAAAAACGATTAGAAAATGTTTACTGCAATATGGATTTGACAGCTCAAGTCAGTGACAAAAATGACAATTTTAGCCGTAGCGAGCGCTGTGATTGTTTTGGCTACTCCCTCCACCCGCTTTGCACCCTGCCAGAGTTCTAATATATGTGTACAGTAAAATGATAAAAAATATGTAAACACGACTTTATTATTAAGGGCATTAGGTTGTTTAGATATACTTGAACCTCTCAGATTCAGATTCACTTTTTTTATTGGTAAATAATAACAATAATTTACAAGTCGTAAATGTACAAATTAAATACGTTAAACTATACGCAATAAAAAAATATTAATTTAGTAAGTAGAGGGGTCAACGATTCCTTTTCATAAATTCCTTTATGTTATAACATGCCAGTTCAATGAGTACTTAGTTTTCGACGGTTTTCCTAGTGTAGGATTAACGGCAAAAACACGAGTACTACCTTCGACAAAGCGAAAGTCATCTATCGGTAAAAACACCATCGAAAAATCCATTTATAGGACCAGAATTCCTATTCCTACGCAGATTGTATTACGGCGCGATCGCTTTTAGGTACGTTTTTTGAAAGAAACCACCTTATTATGCCTCTAAATATGAGAAAACAGAAAGGAAAAAAGAAAAGAAAAAATTACCAATCAGAATTAGTCAAAAATACATGTCTAATAAAATAACTTGTTCCTTCTGCCGTTTTACGCTTCACCAATCACGGGGCTAACATCAATCTTCGTGTCATTTTCTGGCAGTGGCCTTTAGAAAAATGACTTCATCGACTTTACATCCTTAGAGAAATTCCGAACTCATTAATCTTCCGAATAAAAGACGACGAAGCTTATTTGTTTTCGCTGAGAAAATTTCACTTTTGCGATTTTTATTTGGACCTGAAAGGATTTGATTTTAAATGTCTTAATAACAATGATTTATCGTCGCTTTGGCTTATTGACTGAATTCAAATAAATAATTCTCTGCCGGCGTCTGTATTTCCGAGTTCATATAACCTGTACCTTTTTAAGGCACGAGTGAATAGGCATCTTCTGGGTGAGCTCGCTTCATCGTCGGCCTCATCTTTGCCCCCTGGCTAGATGCTGGCCAAGAGCAATCCCATTTTTAATAAAAAATAATAATAATAATAAGTATAGACCTTTTTAGACACACCAAAGCACCTTTTAAGCTTGGAATTATTAACACAATTAAAAATAAGCAGCATCGCTCCACTTAATAGGTATTATTGTTATTCTACCATTCTTGAATGTTGAAGCATACTTAGTATAGTTCTTCTATTGAAGAATTTTATTAGTATTCACATTTAATTAACTATTTATTTCATACTGAAAATGTAATGTACCAATCAGTTTCAGTACAATATTGTAGTCCGTTCGTTTGTCTTTTATACAACACAAGTTAGCAAGGGAAACCTGTAATTGGCCGTACTATTATTTAATTAGCATTCAAGTTATACTTTCTGTATCGCTGTTGGTTTTCTAAATAAATAAATAAGAGGATTCACTACGCTTAAGATTCGTTCTCCGCTGTTCTGTATCATCAGATACCTATTGTATATATTTAGAGTCACAAACTGGTTATTTACAAAAAGGTTGGACAAAACTATTAATTTATTCTGATCGTAACTATTACAAAGAGATGGCCATAGCATCGTTCGTGCAACCTAGTATAGCTAGTATCAAACATAATCATATCATATCATTTATTTGCATTGATCATACATCGTCATACACAATAAACATGTCAAATATATTCTACAGGCTAGAGAAATTGACAAATAATATAATAATAATAATTAGCATAATTATGCTTAAACAGGCGTGGTATCTTATATTAATATATTCGTAGTCCTACCTAACCGTACCCTTCCGTACGTATTCTGTCATATGTACCCTGCCAAAGTAAAACATTGTATTTAACCAGTACCTGTGTTGTTTAAAGTTAATAGTTGGGCGCAGATGTGTAAACTAAGACAGTTACTCGCATAGTTTGTATCAAGTGAAAATGGGTCTAGTTCGTACTTGCTCGCCAACTGAGCCGATTGGAGTAGCTACACGATTCCGTTTTCAGTGCTTTCACGGCACTAAGCTTTGTGCTACTTATGCCCTTTGATGGTCACTCTAAGTGCACATGAAGTAATCAGACATAAACGTACTTATAGCACTTTATTGGCCAACGAGTTGAAAGGTAAAAAGATATTACCTGTTGCGTAAACTAGTTCTTACTCAACATAGAATACAACTCAAGAGCAAAAAAAAACAGCTGAGATACAAATTATTTTTGTAAAATGTCGCTGTCAGATAAGGATGATATTGTTTAACTAACTACATTTTAAAATACACACTGTGACATTGTTTGATTACTTACGATCCCACTCGGAATCGCCTCACTGTCGAAAAGCCTCAATCACGAGGTCAAAGCGCTTATCAGCCATTTTTTCACAAAAAAGCCGCCCTTGGGGGAGATACTCGAGAAAATCAACCAACTAATATTTTCTTCAAACTGGATAATCTACATAAAAGGCGACGAAAACCTAAAATAATATTTTCTGTATTTGCAAAGCGTTTACAATACATGGTAATCGGGTCATGGGCGAGGTAGTTTGAAACCACCGCATATTCCTTTCAGTACAGTTCAGGCTTACGACACAAGATAAATAAAGTCAGCAGACAGAGAAAAGGAGGGAGATAATAATGACGTAGGTATCAGACAAGGATGAGTATATTTCGTCTCCTTGGCTATACTTTGGATGTTTCAAACAAGCATTTCCTTAGGCAAACACTTATCCGGTGGAGATGTAAATCGTATCTGTATAATCCAGGTGCATTTAACAATGCTTGAAACAATTCTTTGTAGTGAGCTTAAGGCGTCTAGCTAACTATTCACCGTATAAATTAACGCTAGTCTTAGAAATCAGTCTTAAGGGACGGTTGATACTTCGGCTTATACTGTATGAAGTAGTAGTATTTCTTTATATTATTTGTTTATATTTTTTAAGCCTTATCCTGTATTTAATCTTGTAGTATGTTAAATATTATTATACTTTCATTACTAACTGGTTTTCAATTCGATTTATTAACAGTTTGAATGGGACACGTACATGTTGTAATGTTGTTAGACAAAATAGTACATTACACAACTAGGGTGGTAAAGCAAAGAAAGGCTGAGATCGCAGATTTTGCGGCCCGAGCTGTAGGCGAGGGACGTATATGCGATGTATGCGATATATGCGATCCAGAGCTTTATTTATTACCTCCCGTGTTGTGTACATCATTTTATTACTACATATAGCCAGAAAGTACCGCGCGTAGTGTGCGGTAAAAGCCACTTTTTGGCCATATGAGAAATTTTATATACAAAACTCCCGTGAGTTTGAGACATTAAATATAATGAAACGGGTCACTCACGTCTTTAAGGTCGAATATCGCTCACACATGTTTCAGACCGGTCCGCGGTCCTTAATCATGAGCATCTATCGCGGTGGCGGTTTTCTTAGCACTGCGTGCCCGTGCCCTGTCCGCTCGGTTGTTCGGCGCGGGCGGAGGCAGCGGCGGCGAGAATCTACCCTCGTTTTCTTCACAATTGTTCAATGCCGAACTACATACAACACTCACAACGTCACATGCTAAAGTCTCGTCCACACTCTTCACAGACGTAGTATTCAACACTGTTTTACAGCTGGCCACCGCCGCGATAGGTGCTCATGATTAAGGACCGCGAACCGGTCTGAAACATGTCAAGCGATATTCGACTTAAAGACGTGAGTGACCCACCACCACCACCACCACCATATCAGCCAAAGGACGTCCACTGCTGAACATAGGCCTCCCCCAAATTCACGGGGGGTATTTGCCATAATCGCCACGCTTGGCATGCGGGTTGGCGATCGCAGTATCTCCACCGTACTCCAGGGATGCTGCTACCCATCCCCCGGTGGTCTTGGTCGTAGTTTTAGGACATACCAGGGTCAACCCGTGAGTGACCCGTTTCATTATATTTAATATAATATGAGAAATTAATATGTAAGAACCTCTATGTTATAAGTTAAACGTTTATTAAAGTTTTCTTAATTTCTTTTTTTTTTTACTTTTCGTAAGAATCATTTACTTAATATCTAAATACAATAAAATGTTTATTCCAGTCTCAATAATACATCCTATTAAGTGCTTAAATAAAATCACAGACTTACCTCAGCGTTTTTTTTCTACACATTTTTAACAATAAATTTCAACAACTCATGTACATTAGTTTTTCATTGCAGGAGCTTACGATTAATTAATTTACACACTTTGCTGTTTAGTAACCCTCTAAACAAAAACTCCCAACAAGAAAAGTCTTAATTCATACTGAAACCCATGAAAACCATTTATACCATTTATTCTTAGAAATAGATCCTTTTACGTCGTGACGTTCATTATGTCAAGCCCGAGCATGTCAGACAGTCTAAAAACGTATCTCAAGAAACGCTTATTATTCCGCTCTCAAAACATTATCAAATTTGCAGACCCAGAGGGCAAAATAACAAGACACTGTAAGTGTAACTGTCACTTTAGTCTAAAATTGTGCGACGTAAGCTCTCCTAAGGGTGAATTCCAACAAACTAGATGAATAAATAAATACAAGAGTATTAATAATATTCTACGATTTTATTCTCGCGCAAACTATGTAGATAACGTTTTTCAAAGTAATGTAAGGAGCACCACGAGTAGTAAATACTTGGGCTGCACATGAATAAAATATTCAATACCTAAAGAAATGAATGTTTCATTTACCCGGCAAATAAATGTTAAAGCTTAGTTAAGTCAAATAAAGCTAAGCTAAATAAATAAAACATATCAATATAACTTTATAGAATTGTAGTTTTTAGGGTTCCGAGCCCAAAAACTCCGCTGTCCGTCCGTCTGTCACCAGACTGTATCTCATGAACCGTGATAGACAGTTGACATTTTCACAGATGATGAATTTCTGTTGCCGCTATGACAACAACTAATAAAAATCAGAATAAAAGAAATATTTAAGTGATTTTTTGCCGTTTTTATAGATAATGGTAAGGAACTCTTCGTGCGCGAGTGCGACTCGCACTTGGCCTGTTTTTAATAAGTGCTAACATGACAACATCAAACATGCGTAAATGCGCATGTCAATTATCTGATATTGGGCGGTTAACTTAAGTTGTTTTTCGCAGACATGCAATGATATTTCGTCATTACGTACGTGCGTTATAACAGGCTTCAAAGTATTACATTGCAGGAAGAACAACTCGGGAGAACTGTAAAGGAATTTCATACAAAATTGAAGGCCTAAGCCGGGAAGTATTTTTTTTTTAATTTTAATGTCCAACATGGCGTCTGTTAAATTTGTTTTTTGAGTGGTGTATTTTTTTAATTCGTTGCATATGTTTGAGAAAAGCACAATACAAATGTCGGCGAGAAACGTTGAGCTACAGGCCGCGTATCCCTATCCACTTGGCCTGCAACCCTTCGTTTCCCGGCCTCTATAGTAGTGTACTATTAATTCAATATTCAAAGAACTATCAAAGGTAAGTACAGGGGAATAGCTGGCAATTCAAACTTAGAATTGATGTTATTGTAAGTAATTCGAACCCTGTGTCTCAAATTTTGCGACGTTTCTCCTAAGGATGCGCGTCAGTAGGCGGGTGGGTAAATATTCGTTAACTATTCCTTTGTCGCGTCTTGCCGGCGTGATGAGCATGTCAAAGCCACCTTACATTCTGCCAACATGCCGACACGAACTGAAAATATTCAAATGCGAATATTATCTGCTTTATGAAACTCCTTTGTGCCTTGTTTACCGTGTCGTCGAGGGATGCGCTTAACAAAATTAAATCACTAAAGTATGTTTCCTTAAAAAAAATCGTGTTTAATTTACAATGTTTGTATGTAAATAGGTAACTAGATAAAAAATGAAAAATGTACATGCAGCAAAACAAAGCCAATTTTTAACATTTTCGAATAAAAATCTTTGATGCCAATTGATACCAATCAATCCTATTTCTATGGAGGAACAAAAACTTGTCGGAGAACGACCTAGTCTAGGATACAAGAGAGGCAGCAAATATATTTTTTTGCACAATTAGTATTGAAAAAGATTTTATTTTCAAAAATCTGTGAATGCTTTTTCATTGCTTAGGATAAATAATGTATTCTTATAGCAGATTGAGCTATCTCAACGTTTTAACACGTTGGCTGCCATGAGCATCACCGGTGGGATCACATTATCTTTTCTGTGTGAGTGGCCATGAGCATCACCGGTGGGATCACATTATCTTTTCCGTGTGGTCATGAGCACCACCGGTGGGATCAAATGGATTACTTTTGTAGTGGGCGTGTGAGCAATACTTTCGGTGAAGTATGGGGCGTGGGAGAAAAACTTTGGGTGAAGTATGGTGGGCAGCCAACGTGTTAAGGTAGTTTCTCTCCAGGGCCCGTTATTTTTAAACGCTAAATGTGTAATTATGGTAACATCATGCTGACTCAGCAATATTAGGGCTCATTAGAATTGTCTAAATGAGTTGGTACTTGCCGATTGTGTAACAAAAATACGCCTCTAAAATATATCTTTGGACGGAAACTTAATATTTCTCATTAAATTCTAAATTGAAGGTTCATTTTGTTTCGCGAACAAAATAAATCGAACAAAATTTTATACCACGTCGGTGGCAAACAAGCGTGTGGCCCGCCTGATGGCAAGCGGTCACCGCAGCCTATGGAGGCCTGAAATTCCAGGGATGTCACATGCGAGTTGCCGACCCTTTAAAAATGTATACACTCCTATCTTGAAGAATCCCATACTGTTCGGGAAAACCTCGGCTCATTCCACAACCGTAACCGGAGCGAAACGAAATATTGCATTTGCCTAAATTTCACAAATACCCTACCAGCTAAACAACAACATGCAAAAATAATACTAAAGTTTGTTATTGTCTGGAATAATTGAAGTATTGAATATATTATATACATATATTACATTTTACAAGTCGGTATTCTCCTACTAGGCAAAAGCCTACCATCTTTTTCTTTAGCTCGGTAATTAACCATTACTACTAAATTGGTATGGATATAGATATTAATCACAAAACGGTATATTTTTGTATGGTGCCTCCCCCTCAAAGTGCGGATGCATTTTTTCTTGCAAAAGCCATCGTTTTGAGTATTGTCAGAGAGCTCGTCAAAAAGGATATGAGTTTTCTTTAACGACCAGCTAAACCGTTGCAACTGGGTATATATTATGAAAAACATCATGGTAGCAGTTACTTATATGATAATAATTAAAAAAATATATATACTAGGTGGCCCATTCAAATCGGTCAGTATGGGAAAGTCTGAAACTATAAGACATACGAAGATTTGTTCTTAGGAACCATGTCACCGATTTTGATAAAAAGAAAAACTGCATTCATACATTTGAAAAAAAACACTGTACCCAGCTAGGGAATCGAACCCGGTTGTTTTGAAAAAATAAACTTACACTATTTCTATTCAGATATCGTTTGTGTAGGTCTTAAGCAGTAAATGTCTCTAAGAAACATAATGTCTAAAATGAATAAAATGCATTTTTTTCACATACTTTAATTTATCATAGTAGGTGTTCAAAGTGACCACCGTTACAATATTCAACAAGTTCAGGCATGTAAAATTGTCTCTATGGTTGTTTGTACCTCTCTACTTGTAAAATCGGTGACATGGTTCCTAAGAACAAATCTTCGTATGTCTTATAGTTTTAGACTTTCCCATACTGACCGATTAGAATGGGCCAACCTGTATATAGCTAAGCAGGCACCACTAGTTAACGAGTAATAGCCAATTTTTAAGAGAGTCGACTACAAAAATCGATCCACCCAAAGTTACAAAAATCAAAAATTTGTATCCTTGTCTTTATTGACTTAACGTTAGAGTCGCGGATACATACTTTTATAACTTTGGGTGGATCAATGTATTTGTAGTTGACTGTACTTGGAAACGTAAACTTTCGTACAATGTCTATTGATTACTTAGATATGTTGTTATTAGTTATGTCAAATATAGAGTAAATAAGTTATTTGCAGAAATTGCGAAGCGTCTGGTTGACGTAACTGGTGACCGAAGAGCTGGCGGTTTCCTCGCTCAACGTATCAGCATTGCGATACAGCGAGGAAATGCCGCCAGCATCCTCGGTACAATGCCTCAAGGGCCCGTTTTTGATTTAAGTTAGTTTTAAATTTCTTTATATTATTTTGGTTAAGTATTCTTGTATATATTTTCGTTGTACATAAGTAAACATATGTTATCGACATTTTATAATCCGCATAACGTCACAGATGGAAGGCTACGGAACCCTACATGCATGTTACCCGACACGCACTTGGGTGCTTTTTTTAGTCCGGCTCTTAATATACTTGTACTTCACTTCTTACAATCCTACAAGCTCTTTTTAATTTTGATAATATTTATGATAAATTTAAGCAGCCGTATTCTTGCAAGCGATCGTATTTACCTTACATTTTAAACTATTTACATTAGCTTCTTAGCGTCAAATTTATATTAGAATGCTCGCATACGATTGTATAAGCGTTAGTCGAATCACAAAGAAACTCCGTACTTTATTCCGTTCTTGTATACAAACTTCCACAAAGAAACAACTTGCCTTTGTTGGGCGATCGGGTATCGCTTTATACGAATAAAGGATATGATCATTTCATGCTCGCGCGTAGCGGGTTGTTTCAAACCTACCTGAAGTTGTATTCGTCGTATTGAGTTTATCGGTTTGGTGGCTTGGTATTTGGTGCGTGTGGAAGCGAGTATGAAATTTCGTCATTACGTGGGTGCGTTATGACAGGTTTCAAAGTATCACGTTGAAGGCTGATCAACTCAGGAGAACTGTAAAGGAATTTCATAACAAAATTCAAGGCCTAGGCCGGGGAGTAATTTTTTTTTTAATTTAATATCATACTTGGCGTTTTTAAGTGGTGTATTTTTTTATTTCATTGCATATGTGGGTACATGAATTTTAAGAAAAGCACTATACAAATCTCGACGAGAAATGTTGGGCTGCAGGCTACGCTCGGCCGTCTATTGGCCTGCAACCCTTCGTTTCCCGGCCTCTATAGTAATGTACTATTATTAAATGCACTAGAGCTCCAGTGACTGTCAGCTACCCGCATTTGTTGTCATAAATTATGAAGCACTATCACAAAGCAGATAATAATTAAAACCTTTTGGTTTAAAACCCCCTGTTTGACACGAAAAACCGATCCACGACTTAATCTCAGATCATATGCTCTTTTAAACTCGCTGAAGTCAGTTTCGTTATGAGCAGCTATATTTTTAGGGTTTCTTAGTAAACAACCTTTAGTTTTGCCATATCCCTCCGTCCGTCTGTCCACAGCTGAGCTCAGTAACCTTTGCTACTAGAAAGTTGTGATTTGGTATAAATTAACATATCACTTACGTCGACGTATGCTAGAATACAATCTTGTTTTTTATGGAGGTATCCCCTACACATAATTTTGACATACAATTTTTTTCCTTGCAAAACCAATCGTGTGAGGTCTCATGAATAGGTCGTTTAAAAGTAATGTGGGGTTTCTTTGACCGTTTTTTAATTCAGGAATCCGTTTTCGAATAAATTGCTAATTATTGTTACAGTCAAGACCCAGATATGAATGCACAAGCATTCATATCTAAATATTATTACGTTATTAAATAACCTAGACCTATTAATATTGTATAATTTATCTTTTTCATTTTTGTATTGATATTCTGTTCTGTATTTGTGTATTCCTTTGTAATTTTAGCTGTATCATTTTGTATTGACTTTCCGTATTTCTTTGTAATAATCTTAATCCAATTCCACTAACTTTTGTAAACTGACTTTTTAACAATCATTCATTATTTATTTTGTTGTATCCTTTAATATAAATTTAACATGTACTTTGAAAATTCGCATGATAAAGATTAATTTATACCAATTAGCATGTAAGGTATAACTGTTACTGCTAACATTAATGGTAATAATAAATAAACTAAACTAATAAGGATTACGAAAGAATTTAAGCATTTTAAACAAGAATACGTGATGTTAGCAACACTGATCAATTAATAATCTACCATGACAGCTATAGCCCGGGCAATAACTATAGACATTGACATATGGCAATTACTAAAAACGGGGTGGGCAATAACTAAAAATATTCAAATGTTGGTTCAGTGATTGCCCACAGCTAAAATGACCGTTAGGATTCAAAATTTGACACAGTTTTGCGTTATAACCTATGTAAATAATATTAATTTTATCACATTTATGCAATAAAAGCTGAATATCAAATAACCCACACACAAAAATAACCTTTAAGCAAGTAAGTTCTTAATAAAACTGTTAAAAAGTTTACCTGTTTGAGTAACACGTTCACCCATCTAGACAAAATTCGCCATTACTGTTTTTTTTCTTAGAGTGTTGCCAGTTGTCAATTTTAAATCTACTAAACATCAAATTACAGCACCATCTAGCGAGTTCTAATTAAAGTAGATCGATACAAAGCTTACTTTCGACAATGTTTTCTTTAAAGCGGGCAATCGCTGTCGGTGGGCAATCACACCCTGGTTTACCCTACTGTGTAAAAATTATTTTGCAAAATACATACTTGAGGCTCATTTTACAAAATTTATGCAATTTTTTTTTATACTCAACTAAAAATCCTTACTAACCTAAATATAATGTGCTCGACTCGTTTCGATTTCCTGCCTTTTGCTGTGCGTTTGTAAGTTTCAAATTGAATTATCTGGGACATCTTAAAGGAAAAATTATCTTACAGCGGTTGAAACGGAAATAAGAAGATAAATAGTTAGATCCACTTCCACCGGATCAAAGATCTTTCTGTTGTTTCTGTTTTGCTCCCAGCGCAGATTTTCCAGAATTGGTATATGTATATACATTGTAACCGAGCAGTAAGTTGAGTTTCGATCTGGAGATCAAGGGTTCGAACCCCCGCTGGATTTTTAAACAAACTTATGTACGTAAGATCATTACATATATTATTTAACAGTGGCTTTGGTAAAGGAAAACGTCCCGACTAAACCGGACTAATGCCAACAAGGTCTTATTTCCTTTTAGCTGTAAGTAACAGTTAGCTTTCGTAAAACCACGTAAAACTTAGCCAAAAATTTAGATTGCCAAGCGAATTTCGGTTTTATTTAAGATTCAACCGAAAAAAATGTTATGAAGATGATGATGTTATAGATAGGACATAGGTTGTACAGGTTCTGCTTAGTGTTTTTTAACGAATTTTAATCTTAGGTTTTAACACATTTTAATCTTAGGTTTTAACACATTTTGTGCCCCAAAATCCCCCGATTTTGTATGTAATATTTCTTGAAATTTAAATAAAATACCAGTGTATTTACCATTACAAAACTGAGCAATTGTTGACACGTAGCAATATGTTATTTGAATTGTGGTCACTAATTATTCACTTATGTATTATGCGTTGAATGCAGTATGCCACATTGCAACATAAACGCAAGCAGGAATGAATAATTTCACGTCCCAAATAAAATTGTTTCACCAATAATTGCGTATGTGAGGGGTGGGATGCAATTTTGCCGGCCGTATCGAAATTAGCGCGGTTTAACGCTCATAAAACGCGAATATTCCAATCCGGGACATAAACCTAATTGGTTTGTTTCCGAAAACTCTATCATAACGGTGCCAATTGTTCATAAATTGTATTCAATTGTTTTGCTGTATTTCTTTTTTAATCATGTTTTGGGCTCCATTGCTTCCACATCAATGAAGCCAGGTGTTTAAAATAGATTTGTTTGAGCGCTTAAAAAGACAAACGGCTATCAATTTAATATAAGTCCACTTATTTATGTTTACGAAGGTGAGCGTTTCTCTTAGTTATTCTCAAAAATAACATTTAGGTTAAAGAGAAATGAACAAGTATTTTTGTAATTAGGGTTCCGTACCTCGAAAGGAAAAAACAGAACCCATATAGGATCACTTTGTTGTCCGTCCGTCTGTTTGTCAATCAAGATCCTTTTTCTCAGGAACGCGTGGAGGTATCTATCTGGAATCTATATCAAATACTTAGGTCTAATGTCCCTTTAGAGCTGTGAAAAAATCAAACTTCTAAGTCTACGCAATCAAAAGAGACAGCCGTTTATGTCGCAAATTTCCGCAAATTTTCGACACTCGCAAGGGAATCAAAACCTACAGGGTACTTCCCGTGAACTCAGAATCTTTAAATTTGGTACGAAGCAACGCCTTATAGCACAGATAAAGGAGAAATTGCGAAAACCGTAAATTTTTAGTTACATCACATAATAAACATATTTTTACGGAACCCTCGGTCCGCGAGTCCGACTCGCACTTGACAGGCTTTTTTTAAGTAGGTACTCGTGATGTGCCACTGTTCTTCACTCACTACTGTAATAAAAATTCACATACTGTAGTTTAGGTGTTTTGCTATTATTGTGTACAATTTTTCATCAACTTATCCGTAGATATGATAACATTATCAAAATATTCTGCTTAACACCAGTTTGTGCAGTAAAATCGATCCATGTGCAATTTCTCAACTCACGTCTTCAGTTAACGTCGTTAAAACCCTGTAACTTACCTGGGAGGGTCACAAATGTCACTTGTGGGGAGGATCACGACAGTTTAACGAACGGACAAAGAAATACGACAACAAGCGACTTATCTAAAATATACGTTTAGCATTTTAATCCATTGTAATTTTCGCGAACTCTAGCGCTAAGAAATAAATACTATAGTAGTTCACGCAGTATTAAACATTGTATTTGTTTGTACTCGTAATAATTTGTTAGCCATTTAACATAATTTTCAATTATTAAGTTTATTCGGATAAATTAAGTAGAGTAAAGCATTTTCTATACAGAGACGTGTACTTAATATTAACAAAAACGTTAGCATTATATTAGCCATAAAAACATAGCGTGCGAAAATTCCAAGAGCAAAATTAATCATCTATCATAACAATGCCATCTCTATCCCTACAGAAGCGATAATATCCGCTTCTATCGTCACTAATCGCTTCTTGCTAGACATAATAAAAACAGGCGAACATAAAAAATCCTGTTTAATATGAAATCACCTATTAGCATATCAACCGGGGCGAGCGTCTCGGAGGATCGTTATTTTGCGTCGCGATCTAAGCAAGGGCCTTGTTAACCCTCTTCGACTTCAAAAGAAAAGTATTGCGAATTATCCACTCTCGTCCTTTTACCTAATTATAATAAACATGATCTTGATATGAACGATTTTCTGTCAGAGTAATATGCCTGAATTACTTACACATACATATTTCTGATGGTCTTTATTTTTATTTTATGTAATTTCATTGGAATAAATACTAAAATCCTCTCCCTTTAAATAAAATACTCTCAACTACAAATGCAAACGAATTGTGTTTTTGTATTTTGCAATTTCCGAACTGAACATGTAAACCAAAAGTTTTAATTAAAAGTATACCCAACAATTGATACTATAATTTTTCATTTAATTTTCCTGACACGTAATATACCAATACACCACACGTAAACAGAAAACGAAATTGTGCTTCATGCTCAAATATTTACAATTTGGGCCCAATTTGTATTCCCATTTTTTATTCCCCGAGCGCTGTATTCAGGTGTGTTGCGGCTAATAATAATTTAGGATGGGGAATAACTATTTCCCGGTAAACAGAGGGGCGTTAGAAGTAATAGCTGCAATCTGGGACGACGCCGGCGACTGTGCGCGTCTGCCGAATTTCCCCCGAGGATGTCTCAAGTAATATAGGTTCGCGAATCAACGCTTGATGCGAGGTGAGTTCGTATCGACAAATGCAGTTCTCAATTTGACTGCATTTTTTTTTTCTTTTTTTAAATGTTTGTTACCTCAGATATTTCGATTGGGTGAACCGATTGTGATGATTCTTTGTTTATTTGAAAGCTGGTGCTTCCCATATGGTCGCATTTCAATTTGGTCCAGTTCTGACAATGGCATCCATGAGAAAACCATATACTTAAGTCTTAAATTTGCATTAAGTATGTGCATGACAAATGGACGAATAAATCGGTACAAGTCGGTTATCTTTTTGTTAAAATATTCGATTATTCTTCACCTGTCCGACTAGTCTTCACCTGTCACCTCATATCTCAGTCAGTTTTATATGGAAATTTGACAAGTGACATTTGACAGTTTCCATGTAAAAACGGTGAGGTGACAGGTAAGGACGAGTCGGTTAGTGAATAAGAGAGCTGGTCTGGTGTTACCAGCGGCACTTGGATAGGTACTACAGTTTTAATCAAAATCTCCTTGGGCCATAAATTAGTTATGATCACGACACGAAATTTTTTATTGGTCCTTAATGCTGAAACTTGGATGAAGACTCAGTTCAGCATATTCATAGTTATATCTAACTCTAAGATTAAGCGACAAAGAAACGACATTTTAGTAATCATTCATTAGTTGTCATCATTCAAGTAGTAAATACTTCATTTCGCAAAACAATTACATAACATAAAACAACATTGTTCGTCTTATAATCTCCGAGACAAAGGACTGCATTCTTAAAACTTAATCCTTATAAAAACTTAGGTACTTAAACCAGCGACCTAACTTAGTAATCGGTGGAGGCAAATTGTCCGTTTAGGAGGTTCCAGTGACCACGATCCGAAAAAGTGAACGAAAGTGTAGAACTATGTTTACGTACCTAACAGTGTAGTTAGGCTTAGGCTGGAACATCAAAGAATTCATACTCGAACAAGACGAGGTAGTTTAGCTATTTCAGGAATAGATCCATAACCGTCGGTTTAGCTAAGCGGTAGTTAGCTACAAGTGTCGGCTTTATGGTTGTTAGTATCAGTTTAATATCATGAATACTGGCCACGAGCATCAAGATAGTTATAATGTTGTGGGAATTATTATGACGTCCGGGTTTGTGAGCCCTGGCTTTCTGGAATATTATTTCCAGTTATTCAATGTCAGATAGGTAACATCTTATTATGATACTTAACCTTAATATATTATTTATTTTAGCGTAAGATAAAAACATCTATTATTCATGTGAAGTAAAACAGGTGGGTACTTGTGTTACTAATAATTATTGTCATCGAAGGTGAAAATGACAGCTGTTTTGTTCGGTAAAGTAAAAACGTTACTCAATTATAGGTCGATTCACAAGAGCTCGCGCGGGAAATGTATGAAACTGTCATTAATTTCATAGACATTCAGCGCCAGCTCTTGTCATCTCTATATCCTGCTTGACATCACTTTAAACAAAACTGACTTATTAAAGCCATATTTTTGCAATATCCAGTTATCCGGTCGAAAATATACGTATAGCAGCGGTAACAATCATGAATAGTACAAAATAATGAAACAAAATTCGTTGTTGACCTCCGGCAGGTAAAAGCAAACCATTGGTTGGGTTTAATTGAAACGAGATGAAACGGTGTCTTCAGGGGATTAATAAATACAATACATATTGGGGACGCGCGCATCGCACCTTTCCGTATTTATTCACCAAATCGACTTTGAGATTGCATGCACGTTCCAGTATTAAAATCTCATATGGTTCCTCTTTGTTTATAAAACGTTGCCGAAACTTACTTCGACTATATCTGCAATATTATTTAAATTTAGGGGTAGCGTCGAGGTATGAATATTTGCTCTACAACACATTTAAACAAGAAAATATGACATACACATAGAGAAAATAGCTCCGTAAAAAATAACAGGTTTTTTTTTACTTTACGGATTACTAACTTTCATAGTATATTTTGTGTCTAGTCTTTTACGAAGGTTTTGCCAATTTTTTTTACATAAACCTTTACTGGAGTTTTATACCAATAGAAACTCCTTTGTAAAAATGATTTACTAGACAATCCCCATATCAATAAACTAAAATTGTTTTAAATCACGTTGCCCACGCACAGTGTAATATGTATTTACAAGATATGTAAATCGGTGAAGAAATATAAAAGGCAATAAAATTGCTCTACTCACAGGTGCACCTTTCCAAATTGTTAGTGAGATCGTGCTTTCTTGTCCCAAATACGACTGTCAGACCCTTGTCACCGTCTAATTATACATTACTGCGCGGACGGAGAAACCCAAACTCAAATATTACAGAAAACAACTTTTCGTCTTAGTGAGTTCACGTCAGTTATATAAATTAAATATAACGTTACTGTCTTAATAAGGTCAGGAATATTCTTTGTGAAGTAAAGCGGTTAAACGCGGCTGACAATCGCGAAGTGTTTGTTGTCTTTGTGAAGTTTCCGTGAAATTAGCCCCGAAAAATAATGAGACTCGTAAAAGTATTTTCAGTCCTCATACTCTGAAAGTAGGTCATATGTTACCTAAGAAGCGGGCTGAAAGTGAGGGATGTCGCCTCTAGGGTTGAAAATAAGTAGTTTAATATGAATGAATTCGATACTCTCGTTAATTTATATGCATTATTCCTTCAAAGACTGCTTCAAAACCGCTTATTCACAGAAAATGTTCCGCACGCAAGAGTTCTCGCAAAAGTGGCCCATACACTGACAATTAAAATTGATGCCATATGATTTGATTGATACGGAAAATGTTTTTGCACATTTGGCATTTTTTGGCTTCCTCGTATTCGATATGGATAAAGCAGAGGGTTTAACTCGGGTGAAATCACCCATTTCGACCTTGTATTTGCCTTGATATCTCGTCTAGAATGGGTGACTTTCAACTCTTGATTCGCTATACCTTAATTTTTTTTTTATCGTACGTCATTTATTTACGTACCGAGAGATTTTCGAGAAGACAAGTACGGTTGCCAATCTTTGTTGCACTTTTAGCACCACCCAGGGGTCACGTGTAGGGTAACGGTGGGTACTCCCTACGGACGTGGTGCAACTTCGACCCCCCTTTGTCAAGTGAGTGGGCAACTTGACTCTGTTCGAAGTTCTCAAGCCGCCCGAAGGCCTCTAACTTGGCTTAACGACTGCTGTCGTAGACAGCAGCCGGGATCAACGGCTTAACGTGCCTTCCAAATCACGAGAGCGCTCAGTTAGTAACCACTTTAAAGCGGTCACCCATCCAAGAACTGACCTGCGCCCACATTGCTTAACCTCGCATACCGCACGCGGTAGGCGGGTGCCGCTGGGCCACGAGCGCTCCTTACATGAAAACATGTAATACTACTTTTGGTACTTCCGTACCAAGAAAGGTATAGTACATTTCGATGCTAGTGCGGAAAGTATGTCATTTCTTCACGAGTACCGAGGGATGCCACGAGCCGCAGGCGAGTGGCAACACTCGGGACGAGTGAAGAATGACATTTCCGCACGTGTATTGAACGACGTTTTTTAATACAGTTGCGAAAAAATAAGAAAAACAACAAGTAATATTTATAAAAACAATATTGAATGTTGCATTTAGAAACTTAAAACATGCTTGCAGTAAGTAAAAACGCCTCTTCTTTGACAGGCGTTTCGGCAGCTATTCCGTTCCACTCAGACAACTTATTAAGAACGGTTTTTCAATATTAAAAAATAAACGTGTTATAATGATGAAGAGGTAAGTAATAAAATATGAAATGTGTATATTTTTCGTATTCTGATATTAACAGTAGGTTTTTATGTTGATTACGACGTTTAAAGGAAACTAATATTTAATACCCAGCAATAAGGAGTCATGCATTGGAACAAGCATAAATTTAAAAAAATTGGAAAAGTGAAAAGCACTAGTGCGAGAAAACCAACTTTCCGCACGCTAAACAGCTACGTAAAGTAGCACTTTTTGAGCAACTGTATTAAAAAATAAGTTATGTTTTAATGCTAACTATATCTGAAGCAAGCACTAGGCAACTTAAGGTGATTTTCCAACGGTGCGGATAGGATTGATTATTAACATATAACCGTCAATAAAACATTAACATTTTTATCACCTATGTTTATGAAATTTTCTTTATTAAAGCAAATTTTCAAAGGGATATAGAATCAGAAATACATTGTTGGACACATGAAGTATGTTATAAACATGAGGAGATTCTTAGAAATCAGGAAATTAAGTAGAATAAATTGATTTTCAACATTGATACAATAAATACTATACTCTCAAACTTTATTATTTTGTAATAGCTTTAGATAAATTTCTGCTAACATTTTCTAGCTTAACATATAAAAAAATACGATAGGTACACTTTAAACCATACTACAAGGACAAATACGAGTATATTATCTGTGTCGGATTATATATTTCTATATCCAAAGGTACGCAAAGGTTATGTGCGATATACATTTTTATAGCTTAGGGCAAAAGGGACATGTATGGTCACCGCAGTGCCTAGACACCTGGGACACGCACGAACGTTATTAACAATTTGTGAAAAAGGACGAGTACAAAAATATGAAGCTACGGTGGCATAAAGTTGGCATGCGGCCGTCAAGCGGCAGGCGTGAATTGGAATCCCGGCTCGTGCTAAATAGTTTTTTGGAATTTATGTACGGAATTTTTGATGAAGGAAAAAATTAGGAAGAAACCTGCATATAGCTGGTGTTTGTGAAGTCCCCAACTTCGTGTACCCATGTGAAGATGACACCTAGATAATAGATCAATATTCCGCCCCCGTTAACCCTTATATTATAAATTTTATAAATTTAATTAAAAACAATTAAATAATTTCCGAGATAATACAGTCGAGGAATTTGATGTCCCACTTCGTACCTTGTCACAGTGACAAGAATATGAGATCTCTAGCAGTTTTCATATTAATTTTCATTGTGACAAGGTACGAAGTGCTCCAAAATAAAATCCTCGACTGTACATACCAGAATTGCTTCGTTTAAAGATATTTTTGTTTAAAGGTAGCTAACTAAATATTCTTTATGCAAGTGCCTTCTTTACACAAAAATATCTTCATGGTATAATTTCCTTCTATTTTCATCACAAATTTAAATAACGATATTAAGGGTGTTACGCTTTCCTAAAATATTGGCCAATAAGTTAACAAATTACATTAAAAGCATTTTCCCCCATATTTTAACGCACCTTTTCACAAGCTCACGCCTTAGTAAGATTGACGTGAGTTAGCAAGTATTATGAATTGGTACGTGTTTAAGGTTAAGGCACGGCCACACCGCCACGTCGGAACAAAGTTTGTGTTTATACTCGTGTGTGTTATACCTAAGGTTACTTTATGATACTTATATATTTATAGGAAAACATTTGAATATCCGCTCACAGCGAATATTTATTTTAGTACGAGTCCCACAGCAAAATGTAGGAACGTAACCCAGTCGATATTGTCAAACCTATAAGATAAGATAAGATAAGATAAGATATGTTTATTGTTTAAACTGTGTACATTGTGGTAGTAGTCATAACATTATGGATTCAACAGTTTGCCCATTTCGGACGTACAATATTATAGCATTAAATTAGTAAAAAATAAAACAGTGGATAAAATAAGTTACAGACAAGGGAGACAAATCAATTTCACATGAAGATATCATCATTAAATTTGTAAATAATTACGGTCGTCATATTATGGCATTAGAAACCTTCCTAGGAATTGTAAAACTGTAAAAAATTTGTATAGAATTAATAATTTACAATACATATTCACTTAAATTATTAAAAAACATTTCAGGTCTACAATATTATGGCATTTAAATTCATAAAATTATAAACAGTGAAGATTGTAAATAGAATTCATTATAAAATTTGTATAAAAGTTATAAAATTTATAATTTACAAAAAAAATCATTTAAATTATAAAAGCATTTGCCTAAGAGCCACTCTTTCAATTTTGTTTTAAAATTTTTGCCCTCTAATGGTTTAATACTTTCCGGTAAGTTATTAAATACATTTATTCCAGTAACGTATGTGCTCTTTTTTAATACATGACTAGATGGCCGGACAGTACATAAATCATATTTATACTGATGCCGTATGTTTCCCTTAGACTCGCTCTTTTTTATAAAGACATCTTTTCTGGACTTAACAAATAAACAAATTTTTAATATAAATATACACGTTAAGGTTAATATATTATATTTTTGAAAGATTGGTCTAAGGGATTGCATATTATCGACTTTAAACATTAACCTCAAACATTTTTTTTGCAGTATGAAAGTGGATTGGACATTTACTGAGTTGCCCCAAAAAATGACACCATAAGTAAGAATAGGATACACACTACCATAAGATGCCTGTTTTATAGCTTCTATTGAAGTGATATTGGATAGTATGGATATCGCATAGCAACACTTGGCAATTCTTTTATTAATATTCTGGACATGTAACTTCCAGTTTAAGTGCTCGTCTAGAGTAACCCCTAAAAATTTGGTACTACTAACTTGTTCTATCCTTGTGCTATCCATATTTATATTTAAACATTGTGGCACTTGTTTATAGTTAGTAAATTGTATTATTTTGGTTTTATCCAAGTTAACCCTTAAATTTATTGATGATAACCAAGTTATTACTTTTTTTAGAGTAATATATACTTCGTTACTAATATTAGAATTGTTATTTTTATATTATTAGGGGAATTATTATTATATTATTAGGGGAAGCTCGTTGACATACACCAGAAATAATAATGGTCCCAGAACGCTGCCTTGTGGCACCCCTTGATAAATGTTAATATAAAAGGAGACTTAAATAAACTTGGGTATTAATGTTCATTGAAGGCCTTGTTTTCGTCTCCCCAACGTTCCTAGGCCAGGACCTGTTAGAACCACCGCTATCTTGGAAAATGTATTCGTAAGAAATTCACATTTTGTGCGAAATCTGCGTACCCTATTAAAATATTACCAAGGGCAACATTGAATCTTAATAGTACATTACTACAGAGGCCGGGACGAAAGGAGTTGCCAGCCGAAGACATATAGACGGATAGGTCTAAGGCGGGCAACCCCATAGTTCCCGCCGAGGTATGTATTTATAGTGCTTTTCTCAAACATGCAATGAAATAAACAACAAAACAATCAAAGTTTTATTTTTAATACGCATAGTGGCAGAATGTCATGACAGGATGCCTGTGCCACAAATTTATCTGGAATGGAAATTAAAAAAGAGGACTTTGCCGGCCTAGGCCTGCAAGATTTGTATGAAATTCCATTAACGACCTCTTATTATTATTATTGTTACTATATCCGTTCTCTCTATTACCTACAAAATGTAGGATATGAAAGGCTCTAGACTTAAACGTATGTGCCTATACAGCTTACAGTTACAGACGATTTGAAACAATTGACCAGGGCACGGCTTTATAAAGATCTTAGACCTTATTAAGGTAAGCTTCGTCCTAAAGTCGGCTTGGAGTTGCCAGAATTTAATCTAACAATACCATTACCTCCTAATCACTAAACGTAAGTGGCAGTGAGCCGAGCACATTGTACGTTGAACCGATGACCGTTGGGAAGGAAGGGTTCTCGATGGGCGACCACGTACCGGAAGGCGCAGCTTGGATAGACGCACAAGGTGGACTGATGACCTGGTAAAGGTTGCGAGACTTGTTATTGTGACACTCTTTGTGGGACTAGCAGTGCACGTCCATTGGCTGATTATAATGACGATCTAACATTGGGCCAAACGGATCCTTATAAAATCCCGTCTTAGGCTGGGTTTCACCAACTTACGATCACAGACTGATCAACGTTAAATATGGCCCCGAAAGTTGTCATTCCACAGAAACTTGTCAAACTTTCAATACATTGAAATTTTTACGAACACCGCTTACGATTACAGATGGTTTGGTGCAAACCAGCCTTAGTCCGAAAATTGTAAACGCTGCCTTAGATTTCGTAAGATTGTTACTTGTTAATAACTTAAGTAGTTTTCCGTAACACACACTTGACCTTGCTAAAGGTCGACCGGGGTTAAACTGAAGCTACCAATCGTTATGTTATTAGTTAATGGCACCATCGCACACAAGCCTGTAAAGATTTCAGGAAAATGCGAGGAGCGTTTCAAATGCTGTCGTTATCAACAGTATCGTTACCTATATTAAACGATACGAAGATACATCATCACGTCTATGAGGCGTTGACTTTCTAGATGAAGATATTATCCGATTTTTTACAGTTGTAAGCATATTCAATTAAGTCAGTATTTATTGCGACCATTATGCGCATATATTATGGTTATCTAACCATATCGTTAGTAATAGCGAAATTTTTCAGTTTTGTCCTGTATTGGGTTGATGAATGGAAACATTTAACATCTAGTTATTCTAGGACGTTTTCTCCGTTCACAATGTTACAATTTGGAACATTTATTTTTATAAATGAAATCTATAAAAGCAGAAATGTGAAAGCGACAGATAAGAGTCGGTAATGAAAGAGGCCAAAAAGCTTTTTATTTAATAGGTAATTGTGAATTAGTCGAAAAAAATACTTATTCACGTATTAATTAAAATAAGTTACCAGACCGACCCCTTCAAATTAGGACATAATAAAATGATGCACTAGTGGTGTAGCCTCAAACAGAGATGGCCATTTCGTAATCGATTCCTGATTACACGATTACTTTATTTTACTTTGTAATCCGCTACTGGATATCAGATTACTTGTAATGTAATCAAGTGAAACGGTGAATTACCATTACATATTAAGGAATCAGTAATCATCTATACAAATATTATAATTATAAGTAATTGGGAATCAAATATATTCGTAACCATGCCACATGCTCAGCGAAGCTTACCTATTGGTTTTTCAAGTACTGTAGAACAATGTGCACAATGTCTTTTCTTTCATATAGGCAAGCTAGACGAAATAAAGTACTATGCACACCACACCACTGTATACTTATATAAGCCAAAAAACTGGCCGTATTATAAGGTCATGGCAATGCGGGGAAAGCTTATTTTTACTAACTTTAATGGAATATCATGACTAAGCACTAGACTTCAACGGAAATGAAACCCAGCAACGGCAATTCCCGAAACCAAAGTTGTGTAAAATTAGGTTAGGTGCGTAATTACACAATTATAATTTCGACAACTCTAATGTGCGTGGAAAATTATTATATCAACGACTAAAACAGCTCGATTCCGGAAATACCGAGATGGATATGATATTCAAGTATTCTATATTTTTAACATCGCTATTATTCACCATTATGTATTTGGCGATATAATATTTTTCGACAGCTTTTCAAATACCTGGAATTCTAAGCGATAATGTTGAGAACTCGCTAGTAAGTAAAATAATTTAGTCCTTACAAGTACGGTCAGCATTAGAAGTGCAGTCAGCAGAAGAAGCTACGCAAATAAAGATGTCGATATAGTCTTTATTATAAGGGAATAAGAACCTTTGACCCAGTTAGCTACTTCTGATGGTGACTGTATTTCATAGTTTTAGTACCTATCTTAAACGACGATTTCACCTCATGCATAAATAAATACATGAAACATGACCCAGGTACAATACCTCGCAACACCTAAATTACAAGTTCCCAATATATTAATGTACCTGCGCTACTTTCACCAGCTACCAAACCATTGTGTTATAACAAAGGAGCCATCTTTCCAAAACTTAATAATGGCCGATTTATTTGGAAAGGTCCTGGTTGAAATGTAAATTAATTCATAAACAAATACGGCCTACAAAATTCGTGATGAAATGTATTAATGAATTTGCTATTCATTTACGCAAATTTAGGCTAGAATGAAAATATTGCAAACAATTGGAATTATTCGAATTTAATCCATAGTACGAGGACATGTTTTTAGGTCAATGTTAATATAAACTCATTTGTGTTGTTATTTTATTAAATGCTAAATGAAGACCCTGGTGACATTTTAAGTACTATGGCACTTTTTCGCGCATCATGAAAATCACCTGGCACTACTTTTCCCCAAATCAAAACACCTGGCAATATAATATACAAATAAAATACATACTCGTAATTAGCTGTTATACCACTACTCTATTTTTTGTGTGCCAATACCAGCTTTCCGGTCCTCTGCGAATAGTTCGCAGTCTCTCGTCGATATTATTTTAAATTACGCTCAGATACCCGTCGTAGAGATTGCAAGCTTGGTGGAGGCCTGATGCGACTCATGTCCGGGAGAAAACATCCCAGATATAAGGCACATACCTACCAAGATAGAGGGTTTGGGACACACCTCGCCTCAAAGCTATTCACGCTTCCGTAATCGAAACTAGTCCAGATGATACGGTACGCGCCGATTCTCGGATATCTCAGCACATGAATCTGGCCACTGATTAAACGTCCTTCCCTAACGCGACGTAGCCACGGTCCTGGACCCAGCCACCTTGTGTACTAAAGAAGTTTCAGGCTGGGTTCTAAAATAAGCATCACACACTTGGGTTTGCAGCAAAGGTCAACATGGTATTTCATATAACAGAAGCGCTGACCGCATGTACTTACTGTCACGGTACCATAAACAACCTGATGCGTCGGGCACTCACCACAGCTTCCATACTCTCGTCATTAAAACGATGGCAACCACCCCGTTAGCAAATAAAGAATAATAAGAATGCCTGAGACTTGGTACTACAAAATATCTCACAAATATAAAGGTGAATGTTCAACACATTTGTACACAGAGGATTACGTAGTAAGAATGTTCGTTGAGAATATAATTTGAACATTCTTTATACGTTAGTGGGTACAAGTCAACGGCCAAGTCACACAACATTAACTATAAATAATAAAGAAATCGCAGTAAGGAACTTTAGACTTGGCACGACTTTGTCTTGATTTCATTACTTTTTAGAGATAAACAAGCAGCTCCATCGCGACTTGGCTAGTTTTTACAGAATGTTTTTGATGGGATTTAATTTCTTTTTGTAGAAACGTGGGCTTAGTGATATATTTTATTAGATTTTCTTTTTGACATAGTTTTTTTCTTTTTAGGAGTAGTTTTTTTTATTATTACAAATCTTTCTTTTCTTTTTTTCCGGTTCTGATTCTTGTACAGTAGCAACAGTTTTTCGTATTGCCCATTCACGTTCATTATTTATTCTTTTAGACGGTTTAGACGGCTTAATCTCTGAAACATCGGCGCGGTATTTACGCCTAAGCCGGTTGTATTTGGTGATCGCTGAAACTTCAGGTTTTATACTCTTGAAGTCAACATTTATGAGGTGCACACCATGAAGATTGGTTACTCGTGAAAGCGCCACGTAGGCTTGGCCACAAGAGAATATGGATGTGCCAATGTCCATGAGGGCATTTTTTAGACTTTTTTTTTTTTATTTACTCCAGATCTTCGATTGTCCTAGTTTTTATAGTTTTCCCTTTATGTGGCCATTAAAACCTAACACTGTACCTACCAAATTTCAGCTCTCTGAGTTTATGGGAAGCACTAGTTCTTTTTTTATGATCATGAGTGAGTGAGTGTCATAAATGCGAAACTTTGCTTTCGCTTAACTTCAGAACTAAATGACCTACAGACTTGAAATTTTGGATTTTAAGTATGTGATTATAGCTTACTGGATTCTGCATTCTGGTCTTATCCAGAGGTTCTCAAATAGGGGCCTAAAAATGCGGCGAAATGGTTCCAGTAAAGGATGGTACGGCGCTCGACTTGGCGGGGACACTGCCGTCCCCCCAGATGATGTACATGCAAGGTAGAGTAGGTAACTTCGAACTTTTGAATAAAGGTTTACAGGAGGTCTTTAAAGGGTGTTTGTTGCAAACTACACGTATACATTTCTTCTGGCTTATAAAAGCTCTATGGACTTGGCACGACTTTTCCCAAGGAAGAAGACCACAGTCATCTCCATACTAATACCATACATTTTCCAATAGAAAAATAAATCTCTTTACTATTATATTATACTAGCTATAATACCCGGCTTCGCTCGGGAGTTGGTATGAGATTACGTGGTAGCTAAAATAAAAAAATAAACTATGATGTAAAAAGTAAAAAAAAAATATTGAAAACATTTTTTTATTATTTACACTACTTGTTTATAAACAACATTTTTCATTTTATTGTCTGGGGTATAAATATATAAATTTTTCGAGTTTCCTACTCTTGAGCAAGCTACATATAGCTGACCGTGAGAAAAGCAGGATTCTTTGAGGTTGATACCACAATATTTTAAAGTTTGCCCTTGTGCTTTGTTAATTGTAAAACTAAAGGCTAATTTAATTGGAAACTGTAATCTTTTAAATTGAAATGGCAATTCAGAAGAGATCAGTGGTATTCTAGGTATAAATACTGTGTTTCCTTTATTCTTTCCAGAAATAAGTTCAGCTTCGATGACATTATTCAATAGCTGTTTTACGATCATCCTCGTTCCATTACAGAGTTTTGGGGAGTTGAGATTTCTGAGTAGTATAATTGGAGATCCAATTTTTAGACGAAGGCAATGTAATGGCATTCCTGGTACTTGTAAAGAGTTTAGAAATTCAGTAGGGAAGTTAACACTTTCTTCAATGGATACCATCGTGTCGATCGATTTATATATTTTTTCTTCACCAGGTATTTTCTTTAGAATATTAAAATTGATATCGTCAACAACATTGTTTTTAGTGGCCTAGATTGCTCTTTCAAATAACCACTCTACGTTGGTATAGTTCTTCATAATATTCGGATAAATTTTGTCGATTAATTCGTTTTCAGTCGTGGCTATGTTACAGAGATTACTATTAAGTTCAATGAGGCCGGTCGTTTGATCAGTAGGATATGTACCTTCGCCTATTTGTAAAAGTATTTTAGCAAAATGTGCTGTTGTTTCATCTTTTGATAATTCAACTCTCATATTTTTTGTTAAGTGCAGTATTTGTACTTGTGGCCAGAGATATGACTTTTTTAAGCATGCATCGATCTCGTCTGCTGGTGTTGATTTGGGAATAACTGGAAGTGTTTGTCGAAAATCTCCTGAAAGTATGAGTAAAGCTCCTCCCATTATTTCAGAGTTTTTTCGCAAGTCTTGTAATGTTCTGTACATGGCTTCTAGTGATTTTTTATGGGCCATGGTGCATTCATCCCAGAAGATAATTTTAGTTTCTTTTAGAAGTTGACCCCGTCCAGATTTTCCTGTGATTTTACATACTGGGAATTGTTGTTCGGCTATATTTAACGGTAGTTGTAAGGCAGAATGGGCAGTTCGTCCTCCTTCCATAAGTGTGGCTGCAATGCCGGATGATGCTAGTGCCAGTGCGATGTGTTTTTTAACACGTATTTCCGCCAGTATTAGATTTATTAGAAAGGTTTTACCAGTGCCTCCTGGTGCGTCTAAGTAAATAATTCCACCAGTGTTGTTATTTATTCGGTCCATTATAACATTGTAAACTTTTTTTTGATTGTCATTGAGGAGTGGTTTGTTTTGAGCAATGTATTCAAGTAGTTCATTGACGTTGTAGCTTTTTTCCTTTGTCATATCGTAGTTTAGCACACTGAAAGCATTTTTTTGTGGTGCTGGCATTCCAAGTTCTACTAAGGCCTGATTATTTATTGCTAAACATTTATCTTCTAAGCGAATGAGTGTTTCATTGAAGATGTCGTCATTGAATTATATAGTCAGTTCTGGATTAGCTTGTCGGATTTGGTACAATATATCATCACTCATACTCCTTTTAAAATCGTCCCATAGCTGTTTTGGGTTTGATGGGTTACATGTTGTTAGAATTATGGCGAATAACTCTAGAATTTGTTCAGATGAAGCTGTGAGTGTGGCTTCTTGTAGTGTTAATTTCCAGTGGTTATCGTTTTCTAATAATCCTAAACGTTGACATGCTTCTCTGTACGTCTGGCATAAGTAGCCGTCAATAGTCTTGAGATCTGTGAAACTTGTTGGTCCTCGTATTTCGTGTAACAACATGCGGAGATAAAAACATTCGGCATTGTTTGGATGTACAGTATATACTCGACCTATTGTGTTTGTTTTCATGATTTCTGAATGACCTTTCTCTGGTATTCCTTGTTTTCGTCGTTGAAAATTTTTTTTTGTTTTGTCCCATGTATAATAAATAGGGACGTCGACATATAGTAATGTCTTTGCGAATGGATCCGTTTGGCATAGTTGAAAAAAAGCTGTTAATGTTGTGTTCTGAGGTGGTTCGCTTGCAATTTTTCTAGCCGAGTCTTTTGTGAAGAAAACTCTCTGTCCATTCTCCAAATGTACTGCTAGATGTTGTACAGCTGGTTCACGTTCGTGTATGGGAAAACTAAAAATCCTCCACGCTGCTTCGTTGCTGTTAAAGTATCTTCCCATTTGGTACATGAGGATCTCATCATTTTTGTTATTTTGCTCACTATTTTGGACTATTTGAAATACTGCCATATCACTACCTTTGTTTACGTATTTACATATATATTTGATAGATTTTACTGAATTGCAGTATTCAACGTTTATGTGTGCTTGGAACATTTTGGAAAGTAGTGGGTTATATGGTACTATCCATTGATTATCTATTTCCAGTTCATTTCTGCCTTGTATTCGTATTTTTGCTGTGAAGCCACCGTTTTTCGGCGATCGTCTTCTATATTTGGGATAGCCATCATCTTCAGTTTTTGTATCGTCCAAATATGGTTTTGGATATTTTTTGAGCATTTTCCATCACTCATACATGGCGCATTTAAGTTTAATGGCCCACATGGTCCGTGAATCATATTTTTCACTACTATGTTGTATAGTTCCGGATCTTTTTGTGGATTGGGAAATTCTGCTTGGATGATTTTATCGATATCCGTGGGATAAATCTTATCGTGTAGCCATATGAGATTGTGTGAGTGAGGTAATCCTCGTTTTTGCCACTCGATTGTATACATCCAGCATCTAACGGTTCCAAAGATGTGGTATTTTGTGATAACTTCAATAAATTTTATTTGCTTTTGTCGAAAAACTCGGGCTATTATGTCGTGTCGATCCATGGAGGTTTGTCCATATTTTAGTTGTTCTTTGATTTCTGGCCATGATGAGTTGCATGTAAATGTTATGAAGAGATCAGGTCGTCCAAATTTTCTTACATAGGTCATGGCATCTTGCGTACATTCATGCATATGCCTGGGACTTCCTATGTATGATGAGGGTAGGATTACCATTGTTCCAATGTCGTCAATATTGCCATAATTTATGATCGCATCTCGAAGGTGGATATATTCTTCTGTGCGTAGTTTTTTTTGATTTAGTCTTATGTAAAGCATTCGTTCTGCTTCTATTTTTGCGTACATATCTACCAGAAATTGTTGAAATAAACGGCGAGTGTTGAGAATGTGATTGTATGTTTCATTGTCTCTAATCATTAAATGGTAAGCATAGAACTCCTTGGAAGTAACTTTTTTGTTTGTTTCTAGGCCTGTTTCAGGATGGATTTGTTTTATATTAAAATGATATCCGTCCTCTCCGCGCAGAAATATTAACGGATACTGAAGAGCATCGTAGGAACGATGAGTCTCTGCAATACGTTGTAATCCTTTTTTTCTTCGTTGTACAATTATGTCACGGCTTGTATTTTCATCGTCCACAATTACGATGGCAACTTCATCTATCTGAGGTGCATTAAATCTACGTTCGTGTTCTCTACGTGGTCTTTTATCGGCTCGAATTACAATTTTATAGTCATCAGAAATCATGCGGTCTAGTGTTGTTTTGAATATGTAAATCAATTGATTGTATTTGTGTAAGATCCTTTGTATATCTTGGATTATTTCGCGACTCAATCCAATAAAATTTGTGTATCGTTGACTAATTTCTTGTTCTTCATTTCCGATGAAATATACTTGTAGAAATTTATAGTCTTCGTTAGGTACTGGTAATGATGATCCTATTTTATGTTAAATTTGCCCTTGATTTGAAAATACATATTCAAATTCATTTTTATTAGTGTTAGTCGAAGTAACACCGAAAGAAGTCATTTGGAAGCAGGAATTGTATGATCTTATATTTTGAAGAAAATGTTTTGATTCTGATGTTTCCCCGGTCATATAATGTAGAAATTCTTGTGGAGGTGTTTCTAGTAGTGTTAATCGAATTTTTCCATTCATACAACAGAGACCTGTTGTTTCTTTACCAAATTTTTTTGCGTGGAAAATTGGCATATGTTATCCATTTTTCCGATTATAACATATTTATGATTGTAATATTTTTTCGTCGGTTCGTAGTGGAATGCTTCCTTTGTCAGATTATCTTTTAAAATTCTCGATTCTTCAATATTTTCATTTTCTGTTCTTTTTTCGCTTTTTTTGCTTCTCAGGGTCTTCATTCTAGTTCGTTGATTTTGTAAACGTACTTCATGTTCTTCTTCTGTTTCATTTCTTCGACGTTCTTTTTGTTTTCGTCGTTTCACTTCAGAACTGGCAAGATCTCCTCCTCTTTTACGTTTAGGCATTGTTTCCTGTAAAATATAAATTAAATTAACATATTTTATAGACAAATTTGATATTTCACAATTTGATATTTCGTTTTAAACGTAAGAATTAATTAAACACACTATTAAAAATACTCACTTGTTATACTTCAAAATAAAGGTTCACATATAACTTATTTCTTTTCCGTTTTAAATTTGCTTGTTTTGCTGTTCAAATTAAACTAATTTTGGCGGGTGGCACCGGGCTTTTATATATTCAGAAAGTTAGGCTCTAGAATATTCGAGAAAATTTGGGAATATAGCTGTAAATACCCGCTTCGCTGGGTATTGGAAATTTCTAGAACATTCTAGATCCATTAAAACATTTCCTTATACTCTTGAGTTTTCTAGATTACTTTAGAAATTTCTAGAACATTCTAGGTCCATCTGAACATTTCCTTACACTTTTGAGCTTTTTAGATCATTTTAGAAATTTCTAGAACATTCTAGATCATTTTGGAAATTTCTAGAACATTCTAGATCATTTTGGAAATTTCTAGAACATTCTAGATCCATTAAAACATTTCCTCACACTCTTGAGCTTTCTAGATCATTTCAGAAATTTCTAGAACATCCTACATCTGAACACCATTTCTAGAACATCCATCTGAACACATGCTGTTTGCAGCAGCTTTGAACAATGAAGTTCAAATACTCGACAACAGATGGCGCCACTACACTTAATTTCTGAGTTGAAGGGTTGAAAAAACCCTTATATCTTTAAAAACACGCCCTTTAGGTTAAAACGGGAACTTTCTTGTTTGAGGGCAGATAAAGGGCTTTTACACTATATAAGTCCCTTTATCGTACTGGGACTTGTTTTTAAGTTTTATCGGCACGCACATTTTATCAACTTAGTTTTATTATATATAATGATATATATGTATATGTTATATTATATATGTATATATGTATATATATACATATATATATTATATTATAACAATCGGACACTTTACGCTCGAAGTGGTAGACGATTACATATACCTAGGACAGACTGTCCAGTTAGGTAGGTCCAACTTCGAGAAAGAGGTTAATCGTCGAATCCGACTCGGCTGGGCAGCGTTCGGGAAGCTACGGCACATCTTTTCGTCCAATATTCCGCAGTGTCTCAAGACGAAAGTCTTTGACCAGTGTGTGTTGCCAGTGATGATATATGGTACTGAAACGTGGTCGCTTACTATGGGCCTCATAAGAAGGCTCAAAGTCACCCAAAGAGCAACGGAGAGACCTATGTTAGGAGTTTCTCTGCATGATCGCATCAGGAATGAGGCCATCCGCAGCAGAACCAAAGTGACCGATATAGCCCTCCGAATCGCTAAACTTAAGTGGCAGTGGGCGGGGCACATAGCACGTAGAACTGATGGCCGTTGGGGCGGAAAGGTTCTCGAGTGGCGACCACGTACCGGAAGGCGTAGCGTGGGCAGTCCCCCACACGGTGGACCGATGACCTGGTGAAGGTCGCGGGTGTCCGCTGGATGCGGGTGGCGCAGGACCGGTCATTGTGGAAGTCTTTGGGGGAGGCCTATGTCCAGCAGTGGACGTCTTTCGGCTGACATGATGATGATGATGATATATATTATAGTTTTTAACCTCAGCCTACTTAAACAAAACATTATAAACGACACAATCAAATTACAATCTATATTAATAATTTCGTGCAGGGGTACGGTAGACCCGAACGAGACCTGTCTCAAATTGAAGAACGTATAAAAAGAACGATTTTTGAGTTGAACATATGTATCCGCAAAATTCGGATTGTCGCGTATTTTGCATTTAAAAGTGTTAATTTGATGACAAAACGTCGGCCATATTGCCCACAGACTATATTGCTATATTAAATTTGTTGGTTGACAGTGTCGGGTACGTTCGAAAATCGTGAACTATTTTTGCGTCCGGTATGTTGGCCAGGTTGCTGGGCTGCGTTCTGGGTGATGGGCCATCATCGCCCATTGTGTGGATTCGGCTAGCCGCGTCTGCAGCGTTTTGTTTTTGTAGTTTTCAAGCGTTCTATACACCTATCAGCCTAGCTAGCACGATAACTTATACCGTCACGTTATATGGGCGAAATGTATTAAAACGTCACATAAAACGTAACGGTATAATCTATCGTGCTAGCTAGACTGATTGTCACAACAACTGCCTTCAAAGCGAATGTATGGCGCCTGTTACATGGATTCATATCACGATAAGTATCACGTGAATATTGAAGCAGAATCCATAAAAATAAGACAACTGCGATAATATTGACACCCCAGTATTGTGATAATATTAATCGTCTAAAGGACACCACTTGAATGTTTGCTGAGTCTGTCCGCCATCTTAAAGCTGCGTCTCTATTTTGTTGTGACAAACTACTAGGTGACTTATGGCTTTTAAACGTCTAGCAAAATTCTATCCCTATCTCGCTCTATCTAATAACTTAGTGGTACTGGGGGACTACTCCGAAATTCGAAATCCGAACTTCGTATGGTGCCGTCTCTTTCACTCATATAGTCTATGACAGGAGAGTGAAAGAGACGGCACCATACGAAGTTAGGATTTTGAATTTCGGAGTAGACCTCATGCTCATGCCGTTCGCCGCGCTCGGACGTTAAGAAGCGCTACCGCGAACCGAAAACGAAGTATCTGCCTCTCTCTCGCACATGTATATTCGAACGACAGAGAGGAAGATAGTTCGTTTTTGGTTCGCGGTAGGCCCTCAGGCGTCAACTTTAAAACGAATAGGGTATTTTACTATAAGAGAAATAAAATTCAAAATGTAATAAAAACCAGCCAAGTGCGTCGGAGTCGCACACTGAGAGTTCCGTACAACTAAAAAAACAAATGTGATTTATCAATATATTGATATTTTTGGTAAAATATACTTCATAATAAACATTATCACCTAATTGCAAGTTCATAGGTCGATGAGAAGTAAAAAAATTATATGTGTGACAGACAACACACGGAATGTTCTTTGACTTTCTTCGACCGTCCGCCGCGCTCGGACTAAAGTGCTACCAACCGAAAACTAAATATATATGCCTCTCTGTCGCACTTGCATATTCGAGCGCGGAGAGGGAAATACTTCGTTTTCAGATCGCGGTAGGCCCTCTGGTCTGACAGCTCCTATTCCTGGATGGTGCGCGTATCGGAATATGAAATACCTTTGACAAAACGGAACAAGTTGTTAAATAGCTTCCATTAATTGGAGAAAATATCACCAACTGTTATTATTATCACGCGAAACACTGAATATTGAAGCAGCATCCATAGGGGTCTGTTACATGGTTATTATTATCACACTATATACTCATATCACGATTTGTATCACGTGCAATGAATATTGAAGAAAAATCCATACGATTTTGAAAACCACGATAATATTGACACACCAGTATTGTGATAGCATTAAGTGTTTAACAGACCCCATACAATTTTAAAAATCGCGATAATATTGAGTGTAATGGGCCCCACTTAATAGAATTTGGCGGAGAATAGAGAGCTGCTACTGCGAAACGAAAACGAACGAACATCGTGTATTTCCCTCTGTGTCGCTCGATTTTGCAAGTTCGACAGAGAGGGAGATACACGAACTTCATTTGTTTTTGTTCGCGTTAGCAGCTCTGACTTCGCACCAAAAATACTGACTGGCACTTCAATATTTAACAATTGCACATCTGAACTGAATTTTAATGAACAATTAGTATTTTTAGCTATACAAATCAGTACTGATTACGGTGTCAAATTTTTGATGTGCCTTTAAATACTACCCTTATAAAAATTCTTAGGATTAACTTGCAAAGATACTAGCCTTTGCCCGTGACGTCGTCAGCGTAATCTTTTACTCCCTATTCCATATGTTAATCCAGACTACACACTATATTTCTATACGAAGTTTCATCATAATCCGTTGTTGTAATGTTTTTATTTTATACATTTTTGTACACTATATCTTTCGTCGTTCGCATAACTGTCACGAATAAATGTTTACTTTATTTCTTTATTTATTTCACCCGAGCGAAGCCGGGCTTTCATCTTGTCTATATTAATAATTTCGTGCAGGGGTACGGTAGACCCGAACGAGACCTGTCTCAAATTAAAGAACGTATAAAAATAACGATTTTTGAGTTGAAAATATGTATCCGCAAAATTCGGATTGTCGCGTATTTTGCATTTAAAAGTGTTAATTTGATGACAAAACGTCGGCCATATTGCCCACAGACTATATTGCCATATTAAATTTGTTGGTTGACAGTGTCGGCTACGTTCGAAAATCGTGAACTATTTTTGCGTCCGGTATGTTGGCCACGTTGCTGGGCTGCGTGGGCTGGGTGGTGGGCCATCGTCGCCCATTGTGTAGATCCGGCAAGTCGCTTCTGCAGGGTTTTGTTTTTGTGGTTTTCACGCGTTCTATACACCTATCAGCTTGTCACAATAACCGCCTTCAAAGCGAATGTATGGGGCCTGTTACATGGTTATTAGTATCACGTGATACGTTCATATCACGATACGTGTCACGTGAATATTGAAGCAGAAACTATACAAATTTGAAAACTGTGATAATATTGACTCCCCAGTATTGTGATAATATTAATCGTGTAAAGGACACCACTAGAATGTTTGCTGAGTCTGTCCGCCATTTTTAAGCTGCATCTCTATTTTGTTGTGACAAACTACTAGGTGACTTATGACCTTTAAAAGTCTAGCAAAATTCTATCCCTATCTCGCTCTATCTCATAACTTCGTAGTACTGCTCATGCCGTTCGTCGCGCTCGGACGTTAGAGGCGCTATCGCGAACCGAAAATGAAGTATCTGCCTCTCCATCGCACATGCACATTCGAACGATAGAGAGGGAGATAATTTGTTTTTGGTTTGCGGTAGGTCCTTAGGCGTAAACTTTGAAACGATTAGGGTATTTTATTATATGAGAAATAAAATTCAAAATGTGAGAAAAACCGGCCAAGTGCGTCGGACTCGCGAACCGAGGGTTCCATACAACTAAAAAAACAAATGTAATTTATCAATATATTGGTATTTTTGGAAATATATACGTTATACTAAACATTATCACCTAATTTCAAGTTCAGTTAAAAAATTATATGTGTGACAGACGACACACGGAATGTTCTTTGACTTTCTTCGACCGACCGCCCCGCGCTCGGACTGAAGTGCTACTGGGAACCGAAAACGACATACATGCCTCTCTGTCGCACTTGCATATTCGAGCGCGGAGATGGAAATACACTTCGTTTTCAGATCGCGGTAGGCCCTCTGGTCGGACGGCTCCTATTCCTGGATGGTGCGCGTATCGGAATGCAAAATACCTTTGGCGAAATTAACGGAACAAGTTGCTAAATAAGTTCCATTAATTGAAGAAAATATTAGGTACCAACTGTTATTATTATTACGCGAAATACTCATGTCACTATCCGTATCACGTGAATATTGATGAATATTTAAGCAACATCCCTACAATTTTGAAAACCGTGATAATATTGACACATAATCTTGAGTGTAAAGGGCCCCACTGAATAGAATTTGGCAGAGAATAGAGAGCTGTTACCGCGAAACGAAAACGAACGAACATCGTGTATTTATTTCCCTCTGTGTCGCTCGAATTTGCAAGTGCGACAGAGGGAGATACACGAACTTCATACGTTTTTAACGTTTTCGTTCGCGGTAGCAGCTCTGACTTCGCACCATACTGATTACGGTGTCAAATTTTTTATGAGATTTTAAATACTAGCCTTATAAAAATACTTAGGATTAACTTATAAATATACTAGCCTTTGCCCGTGACTTCGTCAGCGTACTCTTTTACTCCCTATTTCATATGTTAATCCACACTACAAACTATATTTGTATACGAAGTTTCATCATAATCGTTGTTGTAATGTTTTTATTTTATACATTTTAGTACACTATTTCTTTCGTCGTTTGCATATCTGTCACGAATAAATGTTTTCTTTATTTCTTTCTTATTTATTTCACCCGAGCGAAGCCGGGCTTTCATCTAGTAATGATAATATTTACCTAATCTAAAATCTTACAGGTAGTAAGAACATGTGAGTAAAATCTCACAAAGTTAGATTCTTATCGAAATTGGCCTAAAAATCCGGAACCATGACTCGGGGCGACCCCTTATTATAACATTATTTTTTTTATTTGTATTTATTATTAGTCCTGGGTTACGTTTTTGTTTTAGTCATATATATTTAGTCCTAAGTTATGTTTTTGCTAGTCGTTAAACTTTTATCTGAATGAAACATAATTGGCCTAAAAGGCATTCATAAATGTAATTCTTAGACGAATCTAGGTGTTCAAGTACATAATATGTAAAACAACTTTATTTGTCTATGACAAATTTGTAAAGTGGCAACACTGACGTGGTTATCTCCTTCGTGACCTGTCCGGCAATGGCGGATGAGTCTTGTTGCATATTTAATTAATTTCTGGTGTCAATAAACACTTAAATCTTTAAAGCATGTTTGATTTATCCAACATGCTTTGTGGTCCTTCGTGGCGGATATGAACCAGCGACCTATGGATGAATTTATAGGATTTCTGGAGAAGCGTGCATTGGCGCTAGAAGATAGTCCACTAGACAGAAATCCTATTCAGGAAGCTAAGTTTCAATACAAACTAAATGCATATAGTAAAGTCACCAATGTAGTAACAAACAGCTATAACACTCCTTGTGCATATTGTACAAAACAACAACATCCTCTATACTCATGGACCACAGGGGAATGGGCAGCAGCATTCCTTGAGTGCGGTGGAGATACTGCGATCGCCAACCCGCATACCAAGCGTGGCGATTATGGCATTTACCCCCCATGAAATTGGGGTAGGCCTATGTCCAGCAGCGGACGTCCTAGGGCTGATATGGTGCCTAAAACAACATAACAATACATATAAATTCAAATTTAATTGTAAAATGTGTAAACAATGCCACAATACTTTGTTGCATGAGGACAGACCCACAAGCACATCTCAGGAACCAATGGTTAATTGTCACTCGAATGTACGTACTTGTAAAGATGTCTTCAATAAGGATTAAGGTTCATGACAACAATGGTCATGAACATATTGTAAAAGGGCTCCTCGATAGTGGTAGCCAAGCTTCGCTGATGACTAAAGAATTAGCAAATAAATTGAACTTAAATTACAAAACTGAGCATACAAACATTATTGGAATTGGGAATAAAAGCAATAAAATAACAGAATGTATTGACTTAAATGTTTATTCCTGCATACACAATGTAAATTGCAATGTCAGCTGCTATGTAGTTGACAATATAACTCCATGCTTACCGCAGCATCATGTGGATGTTTCAAAAATAAAAATTCCTGAAAATTTAAAGTTATCAGATGTCAATTTTAATGAGCCATCAGAAATTTCCATACTTCTTGGGGCAGATGTATATATATTTTAATGCGCTTCTAGATGGACAATTTAAACTGGAAAATGGCCCAGTATTGCAAAACACTGTATTTGGTTATGTTGTCGGAGGTAAAGTGGATTGTATAAAATCATGCCAAATGTCAAATGTTGCTATGGTGTCAAATTTTGTTACCGTTGAAAGTAGAAATGACAAATTAGAAAACATAATGGAACAATTTTGGTTAACAGAGAAAATTCCTGGTGAACCTGCAATAAATAATAATAACAAGCTATCAATTGAATTCAAAGAGGCTGAAGAAGTATTTCAAAATACTGCAAAATTGGAAGATAATAAGTTTCAAGTGGACTTACCCTTAAAAGCTCCAATAAATGAATTCCAACTGGGTTATTCATGCTCAGCTGCTCTGCAGAGGTTCCTCCGCCTTGAGAAGGAATTTAAAAATAATCCACATTACTTTTAACAATATAAAAAGATTATAAAAGAGTACCTGGACCGCTAGAGCGCTCGTGGCTCAGCGGCACCCGCCTACCGCGTGCGGTATGCGAGGTTAAGCAATGTGGGCGCAGGTCAGTTCTTGGATGGGTGACCGCTTTGAGTGGTTACTAACTGAGCGCTCTCGTGCTTTGGAAGGCACGTTAAGCCGTTGATCCCGGCTGCTGTCTACGACAGCAGTTGTTAAGCCAAGTTAGAGGCCTTCGCGCGGCTTGAGAACTTCTAACAGTCAAGTAGCCCACTCACTTGACAAAGGGGGGTCGAAGTTGCACCACGTCCGTAGGGAGTACCGACCGTTACCCTACGCGTGACCCCTGGGTGGTGCTAAAAGTGCAACAAAAACTGGCAACCGTACTTTTCTTTTCGAAGATCTCACGGTTCGTAAATAAATGCCATACGATAAAAAAATAAAATAAAAAAACCTGGACCTAAGGCATGCCAAGATTGTAGACATAGCCGGGTATGATATATATAATGATGCTGTGTACTTTCTTTGTCATCATGCAGTACTGAATGCGGATAGTAAAACTACAAAATTAAGGGTGGTATTTAGTGGAAGTACGAGTATAAAAAACCACAAATCCCTAAACCAAGTCATGTTGAATGGCCCTGTAGTTCAAAATGAACTATTTGACATACTGATCTTGTCTCGCACGTATCTTTATATGTTAATATGCGATATTGCAAAAATGTTTAGAAATATACTTGTCAATGACAAGCATAAAAGCTTACAAAATATACTCTGGCGTGACGATACATCCAAGCCCATCCAATGCTTGCAACTGCAGACTGTTACCTACGGCCTATGAGCATCCACATTCCTCAGCACACGTTGCTTGGTAGAACTGGCATCTAGGTACCAAGGGCAATATCCCTTAGCTGCGAAAGCCATACAGCAAAATACTTATGTTGATGACGTCATAGGTGATGCTGATGATTTAGAGTCACTGAAAACACTGAAAAAAGAGCTTATAAGTCTATTAGAATTGGGGGAATTTAAATTACACAAATGGTGCTCCAACGTTGATGAAGTTCTCTCTGATATACTTGTGGAACATAAATACTTTGATGATTTGGATTTCAATAAAGATAACATTATAAAAACATTAGGAGTTAAATATGATATAAATACTGATTCATTCACATTTGAAAGCCCAGAAGGAGATGAAAACAAATTAAATGGAAAAAGGACAATTCTAAGTTTCATTGGAAAAATCTTTGACCCACTAGGACTGATAAATCCTATTGTTATATTAGCTAAAATATTCATGCAACAACTTTGGGCTCTCAAAATTGATTGGTACACTACATTGCCTGAGGAGCAGCTCAATACTTGGAGAAAATACTTGAAAAATTAAATAATTTGGATAAAATAGAGATAAAGAGATGTTTAAGTGTGAGTAATGTAAGAGAAGCTGAATTGATAGGATACTTAGATGCATCATCTAAAGCCTATGACTGTTGCTTATATCTGAGAGTAATGGACAAAAATAATAAAGTTCAAGTAGATCTTCTGTGTTCCAAGTCTCGAGTTGCGCCCTTAGGAAAGGTTTTAACAATCCCACAGCTAGAATTGAATGCAGCCTTGATTTTAGCTCAATTAGCAAACAAGGTCAGCAAAACATTAAGTTGTCGATTTGAACATAACATAAAATTATTTAGTGACTCACAAATAGTACTAGCATGGATCAATAATCCACCTAAGTCAAATACGTACATATATAATAGAGTGAAAAAGATACACACCTTAGTAGGCTCTTCCATGTGGGGCTATGTCAAAACTTCAGAGAACCCGGCTGACTGTCTATCTTATCTTATCTTAATTATATGAGGGCCCTTGCGGATGCACTTCGACCCTATGGGATCTTTTGTGCAATTGCCCCCTCCTTTATAGTTACTCCAAGCTGCTCTCCAACATTTCCACAAACCGGATGATGGAGCTCAGCGGGAGTACTCTGAATTCCTTTGGTTCTGGATAGCCATTACCAAAGTCATTCATTCTTTGTCTGGCAAGGGCGTGACATTCACACAATAAGTGTTCCATTGTCTCGTCATCCTCGCCACACATTCTACAGTCTATGTTGTCTGATAGTCCCATCTTGGTCAAGAGATCCTTGACCCCGAAGTGACCTGTAAACACCCCAGTTATAATTCTGAATTGCTTTCTGCTGAATTTCCAAAGCTTCTTGGTCCAGCTTGGGTCCACTCCTTCGATGAAGAGCTTTGAGTGCCTTAAACCCGCCTCAATCCTCCACTCCTGTTGGTGTTTGGCTTTGGCGTAATCCTTTAAGGCCGATGTTATGGTTCTCTGCGAGAGTCCCACAAACGGTTCTGGACCTACAAAATGGCCTGTAGATACCATTCTTGCCAGTTCATCTGCTTTTTCGTTGCCGATGAACCCCTCGTGCCCTGGTATCCATACTAGTTGCACTTTGTTATGCCTTCCAAGCTTATTCAAAGCTTGTACGCCATAGTAAACTAGTCTAGAGTCCACTCTCGGCGCTGTAAGCGCCTTGAGGGCTGCTTGACTGTCACTGAGTATATAGATAGTCTCTCCTTTGGTTTGTCTGTCTATATTCTCCTGTGCACAGGCAACTATGGCATATGTCTCCGCCTGGAAGACAGTCGCGAATTGCCCCATGCTTACACTACTTTTATAGTCTTTTGCATATATGCCTGCTCCCGTACCGGATCCCATTTTTGATCCATCCGTGTACCAGATATTGTCTTCACCACCAGTATCTAGTGATTCCAGACCTTCAGCCCACTCTGCCCTCGAGGGAACTTTTATATTGAAGTTCCTGTGGAACACAAACTTGGGTTGCATTTTGTCGCACCCCATGTTTGTTATTCTGTCTAAGAAACTGTCCGTTTCCATGTTTGTGTGTTTCATCTTCGGCTTGCTATCGCTCCACAGCCCAAGAAGCCTCAGTCTGTAGAGGGATTTGCGCGCTTCCGACTTAATCACTATATGAAGCGGCGGTAGGTCCAGTAGTACTTCTAGCGCCGCCGTTGGCGTGGTTCGAAACGTCCCTGTTATAGCCATGCATACTGTTCGTTGCACCTTTATTAGGTCATTTCTGCATGTGCTCTTTAAAGTCTTTGGCCACCATACCAGGCTTCCGTACAGTAGAATGGGCCTCACCATGATGGTGTAAATCCATTTCAGTACCTTTGGGTTCAAACCCCATGTTTTGCCATACGCCGATCTACACATCCCAAACACTCTCAGTGCCTTCATTATGGTGAGATCAGTATGCTTTTTCCTATTCAGTTCTTTATCCAGTGTGATGCCTAGATATTTCACGTCATTGGACAGTTCTAGCACCCTCCCGTACAGTTTTAACGACTGTATGCCTCGAAGGGTCCTTTTCCTAGTAAATGGTATTACTACAGTTTTGCCTGGATTGATGGACAATTGGTGACAAATGCACCATTTCTCCACCTTCTTCAGTGCTTCATTCATGATTCCTGATACTGTGCTTGGAAATTTTCCATTAACTAGTATCACTAAATCATCCGCATATCCTACCGTGCGAATAGGACCACTATTGAGTTCTTCCAGGAGTGAGTTCACCACCAGACTCCATAGAGTCGGCGACAGTACCCCACCCTGGGGACACCCCTTTGTGGCCGTGGCTATTATCTCATCTCCTAGAAGAGATGACTTTATTAGTCTGCCGTTTAGCATATTCCCTATCCATTTACCTATGGTTGGCTCTATGCCGTGTCCAGCAGCCGCTTCGCTAATAGCTTTATACGGCTGACTGTCTAAGTCGTGGTATGGCTCCAGAGAAGTTAAAATCTCATGACTTGTGGTTTCATGGGCCAGCAGCCCTACAAAATCCAGACTTAAATATGTCCCCAATAATACAACAAATGCCTGTAGAGTCTGTTCTGGCCATTACCACTCAGACATTAAATGAAAATTCCACTAACCTGTTTAACAAATACTCAGATATAAATAAATTACAGATAGTACTAAGCCTATATGCTGCGCTTCTGCAATAATAGTAAACACCCTAACAACAAGGTTGCTGGCTTACTGAAACCATAAGAACTAAAACAATCTATGATTATTATCATAAGAGAAACACAAAGATGTTTCTTTTCAAAAGAAATTGAAGACTTACTAAAAAAAGATAGGCCTATATACTAAAGTGGCATAAGTGGGTTACACCCATTTCTAGACCAAAACCGCATCCTGAGAACTGGTGGTAGGTTACAAAATGCCAGCAACATTTCATATGATAAGATGCATCCATTATTATGCCAAAAAATTGCCATATTACTCGCTTACTTATACACAAGGAACACTTGAGACTGTTACATGCTGGTGCTAAGCTGGTTTTAAGCTCACTAAGCCAAAGATATTCTATAGTAAATGGTATCAGGGAAGTTAAAAATATAGTAAACAAGTGTCTGAAGTGTTTCCAGTTAAAGACTGTAGCTGCAAAGCAATTGATGGGCTCCCTACCTGCGCAAACGGTTACAGCTGCACGCCCATTTGAAGTCTCTGGTGTAGATTATTGTGGACCATTAGATTTAAAAGTAAGCAGAATCGGTAAACCACTGATTACAAAATCTTAAATAGCCATATTTGTCTGTTTTGCTACCAAAGCAGTGCATGCAGAACTAGTTAGTGATTTAACTACAGAAACATTCTTGGCATGCCTTAAAAGCGCTCCTCGTCTTGCTATATAAAGCAAGACGAGGAGCGCCTAAACAGATATTTTGCGATAATGCACAGACATTCAAAGGCACTTCAAATAAATTAAAAGAGTTATACCACTTAATTTCATCTAAGGCTCACCAACAAGTTGTTGGAAATTATTGCTGTAATAACTTTATCACATTAAAATTTATACCTAGTTATTCTCCAGAATTTGGAGGCCTCTGGGAGGCGGTGTTAAGAGCCTGAAATATCATTTAAAAAGGGTAGTCGGAAATTTGGTACTTACCTTTGAAGAGCTATACACAGTCATTATTGTCTTAAATTCCAGACCTTTGCTACCCATGAGTGCTGAAACCTCAGAATACAGATATTTGACACCTTCTCTCTTTCTAATAGGTATTTCTTTGACAGACTTTCCAGAAGTAGATCATACTGACATAATGTTAATAGATTAAAGCTTTGGAAAGTGATTGACAAAATTAAACAAGGTTTTTGGAAGCTATGGTCAAAAGACTACCTGACCCAACTTCAAAACCGCCCCAACTGGCAGAATGTTCAACCAAACTTAAAAGTAGGTGACCTAGTCATAGTGAAATTAGATAATGTCCCTAATTTACCTTGGCCGATGGCCAGAATTGTAAAAACTTACCCTGGGCCCGATGGTAAGGTCAGAGTAGCTGATATTAAAATGGGCCACAATGGCAAAATTTATATTAGATCTTATAAGAAGCTATGTCCTCTTCCCTTAGATGACTAAATTGTAATTAATAATCTTATTTGAAAAAGTTAACAGTACGTATATTTGTAGACAAACCAAAGATGTGAAATTTAGATATTTAAATAGAAGTTTTTATTTATTTATTTAAACAAATCAAATAAAACTATATCTAAACTTAAAATATGTTTAAAAAATTGGGGCCCCTGGGCATGGTTCCTAAGATGCTGGCAGCATTTCCTTTCATTAGAAGTTGTAAATCTATCTATTTCTACCTTCAAAAATTAATTCAATATTACTGGTAAAGATTTAGTCTGCTTATGTAAAGAATAGTTGGTAGAAAGAAAATGTACTTACCTGTAATAACTTACCTCGCCCGGCCCCAACTATGTTCAAGAACATAATATGTAAAACACCTTTATTTGTCTATGACAAATTTGTAAAGTGGCAACACTGACGTGGTTGTCTCCTTCTTGACCTGTCCGGCAATGGCGGATGAGTCTTGTTGCATATTTAATTAATTTCTGGTGTCAATAAACACTTAAATCTTTAAAGCATGTTTGATTTATCCAACACTAGGCATTCCTTTAAAAATATTTAAATTCACGATACACAATTTCTCAAAGTAGTATCAGTCGCAACCCTCTTTTTCCCCGTAATTTAGCTATAGAGGTACGTTTAAAAAACAGTTCATTTACTTTTTAATATCACAGGCAATCCATCAGGGCTGTCAGGTACCCTACTCAATGGAACGTCGATAACACAGGCGGAGGTGCTGTTTCTTGTTCGCCCATTATTACAATCTTTATCACAATCTGATAAAGCTAAGTATAGACCAGTTGATGCATTGCGTTGAAGAGGAAGTTTTGTGGACAGTTATTTTGACCGGAGTGGAAAAAGGAATTGGCGTTGAGAGGGACTAATTTAGGTAAATAAGGCAGCTACGAGTTAAGTACGATAGTCGACTAAAAAGAGGGGTATACACTTTTTCACCTTATTACGTTGTAGATAATGAAGTGGGCCGTGGATTTGGAACACTGAAAAATGTAACAGTGACTAACGTAACTGTCACTTTGACTGTTTAAAAACTAGATAATGAATCATCCAATCGATATAATTGCCGGACACAGGCGCAGGCACACGTAGAAGCAGAAGAAGGGGATAGGGATCACTGTTTAATCTCGCAAAGATCAATAAATTCCTCGTTTAGCTTATTACAATATATATACTGAGATATAGATATCGTGAAATACTCTACAGATATCGTAGCGCCGCTGTGGTATTAAGAACTGATCGCTCTCTGTCACTCGAATATGTAAGTGCGATAGAGAGGCAGATGAAACAGTGTACAGTGTCATTTGTTACAAACATGTTAAACTAACATCTTAGAGAAAATCGTATTTCGAGCTGAAATGCCCATATAGAGTGACATAATAGTAGTTTATATACAGATACAAAATGAGATACCTTAAATCGCGCGCGTGGTTTTATGAAACGAGCCGGTTGCTGAACGCATTTTAAAGGACTTGCGAGACTTTTGCAGATAAACACATTTAATGAGTCATATACCTAATAAATAAGCTATTTATTCTATGTAAATTTCAAATAAGCTGTAATTGTGCATTTTTCACTTAACCTTTTTCGATGTAGAACCATCCTTTAAAGTTCAGAAGTTCGCCATTAACGTCTTCTTAAAGCAACGACCTATTAAATTTGTGTTCCAGACAGGACAAGACTTGAGAAAGCTTTTTGCAGACTGCTTTACGAGGACTTTCAAATTCTGTAGTTTAAGTTTAGTAACTTTCATAAGCCCATCGTGGCAGCGCCTATAATTTGAAAAGGTTTGCTTTCAAATAATTTTCTATTAGATTTGTAACTCACTTTGTTGAATTTTCATTTACACCGCAACTTTCTCCGTACTTTAAGTACTTTTTAGGGTTCCGTACCTCAAAAGGAAAAAAACGGAACCCTTATAGGATCACTCGTGCGCCTGTCTGTCTGTCCGTCTGTTACAGCCTATTTTCTCCGAAATTATAGAACCAATTACGTTGAAATTTGGTACATATATAAGTTTGTGAGCCAAAGACAAACAAATGAATATGGGGGCTACTCTAGGGGGTGTGTATGTGCAGTCAAGCGTGAGTCGGACTTAATTACTTAGTCTTAGATCCGACCCCTACGGGTTTTTTAATAATGTTTTCTCCGAAACCACTGGACCAATTAAGTTGAAATGTGGTCCACATATGTAAGTTTTGATAATTAGCATTTTACACCGTGTTGCTAAGGAACCCGCATAACTTTAACAGCGTATTCAGTCACCAAACGCAAAATCAGCACTATTTCTATCAGCGGTACATTCAATTAGAGTTTAATTTATGTAATTATTTTCATCATTATAAGCAACATCTCTCACGTTTCACGTCAAAAAAAATAGTTTAAAATCTTGTGATCTACGGAACCCTTGCAACGTGAGTCAGACTCGCACATCGCCCGTGTTCATTGCCTTTACTTATTGCTTCTCTTTTGTTTAAAAGTATTACGTAGAAAAAAGGTGTGAGACCAAGTTAAGATTGTTGGGTTCCGATGGCAACTTCAATGCATGCGTCGGAAAAGCCAATAAGTAGGGTTATGCAAGGCATATTGCCAGGTAGAGTGACTTCAGATGATTTAAGACTCACCATCATCATCATCATCATGAGCCAAAAGACGGCTAGAGGCTACACTGCTGGACATATGCCTCTCCCAGAGCCCCAGAGACTGTTGAAATGACCGGTCATCGGCTGCCCGCATTCAGCGCCGCGAGCTTAGGTCGCGGGAGTCTGATTTAAGGTTAATAGCAGTAATTCCGGTGTATGCCTTGAATATATGGTGTGGCCTGTAATAGGAGCAAAAAATTAAACGGTACACTATTGAGCTCTCCAGCAATAATTTCCAAATGGTTTTAATTGCAAAAAAAATCGGGTTTTTTTTTTCGCCAAAGTATCTTTTATGTAGGTACTTCTTTACTCTACTGGAGTGATATTAATAACTATTTATTCAAGAAACACTAAAAATTTATAAAAAAAAAAAAACCAAAAATATCCTTTTAAACCAAAAATGAGACTACGATTATGAGTCATAACTTGAAGCAACCTCAAAATCAGCATTGACTGCGCGCTAATAATCTCTGGGTGCCAAGATCCATTACTTGAAGACTTTAGATCAAAATTTTTCCCAATTGAAAATGATATTTTTTTTTGGACACAAGAGGTTACCGTAGATGCTCTAAGGAAGCGTCCTATAAATTTATTGCTCCTATTACAGGCCACACCCTGTACATATTTATATCTGTCTATCTGTATATATATGTATGTTAAGTAGACCATAAGACAATTGCTTTTTTTTAATAATTAACTTGATACTGATCAATAATATCCACACGGTGGACTGATGACCTGCTAAGGGGCGCGGGTGTCCGCTGAATGCGGGTGGCACTGGACAGGTCATTGTGGAAGTCTTTTGGGGAGGCCTATGTCCAGCAGTGGACGTCATTCGGCTGACATGAACTCTCGCCGAAATAATGTATTTTTTTAACTAGCTGGTGCCCGCGACATCGTCTGCGCAGGATTAATATTGGGAAAATTCACACAATATATTTATAATTTGTGTGTTAATTCTGATGTGTAAACTATATTATTGTAAAGTTTCATTAAAATCCATTCTGTAGTTTTTACGTGAAAGCACAGAATAAGTAATTGTACAAGTACAGATGTTTCTCTGTTAACAAATCCCCTGTTTAGGTATGCCGAACGTGCCTAAACGTGGCCATCTCTTTCTATCGCCGGCAACGTGCTCTTTCGAGGCCCCGCCTTCAGCAACACTACTAATAATATATCTACTATATTATTAGTAGTGTTGTTTACAATACAATTACGAATAGTACTTTTAAAGTTCCGTAGCCAAAATGGTGAAAACGGAACCCGTCCGTCCGTCTTTTCGTCTGTATGTGACAGCCGATGTACCTACTCGGAGACTAAAAGCACTACAAATAGGTACAATTAAAACATTTAGCAGGAAGGTGTGTTCTACTTATAGCGTATGGACCGCTGCGTAAAAGTGATGTGAAATGACGAAAAAATATTAAAGGAGGGGGAGGGGGGCACTCCATATATGTAACCAGGGGATAAAAAATTTAGATATTTTTAAAGGCATCTCTTTAAAAAATAAAAAGAGGATTCTTAGAACCAACGTTTTCATTTTCCTTTTCTTTTATGTCAACCATTGGTTTTTTCAACATTTTAAGATAAAGACACAGAATTTGGGTAACTATAGGTATATAAAGATATTTTTTATACAAAAATGCTGTGGTTTTGTCTTTATTATTTAACACGAAACGGATTATTTTATGATCGTACAGCGGCACAGCAGCACGTACGCGTGCGATCCGTAACGCTGCGCCGAACCATTGAATAGTCACACGACGTGTGAGCCGGCAGCCGCTTGTTCTTTGTGCGGCGCGATGACGTCACGGTAGTAAACCACCCCCGGTGAAAGAGTAACAAACATCCATCCATACTTACAAACGTTCGCGTTTATAATATTAGTAGGATAAATTGTATTTTTTACCGACTTTAATAGAAGGAAGGAGGTACTCAGCTCGTCTGTATGTTTGCTTTTTCTTTTTTTTATGTATGTATTGTCCCCGATAACTCTTGACCACGTTGGCCGATTTCGATAATCCTATTTTTTTTTTTATGACATAGGTGGCAAACGAGCAGACGAATCGCCTGATGGTAAGCGATTAGCGCCGCCCATGGACACTCGCAACACCAGAGGGGTTGTAAGTGCGTTGCCGGCCTTTAAGATGGGAGTACGCTCTTTTCTTGAAGGTTTGAAGGTCGAATCGGTCCGGAAATACCGCAGGCGACAGTTCATTCCACAGTTTAGCTGTGCGAGGCAAGAAATTTCTGGAGAAACGCACAGTTGAGGACTGCCAACCATCTAAGTGGTGAGGATGGAAATTTTGTCGCGTTGGGCGATGGCGGAAGGAAGCGGCAGGGATTAATCCGAACAATTCCTCGGAGCACTCCCCGTAATACATGCGGTAGAAAATGCAGAGCGAGGCTACATTTCTACGCAGCGCCAAGGAGTCAAGCCGTTCCGAAACCCGCTGGCAGCCGACAATTCGGGTCGCTCTCCGTTGGATGCGGTCCAGAGGGAGAAGCTGGTACTGTGGTGCCCCTGCCCAAAGATGAGAACAGTATTCCATATGTGGGCGGACCTGTGCCTTATAAAGCTGTAGGCGATGGGCCGGCGTGAAATACTGTCTCGATCTGTTTAGCACACCGAGCTTTTTCGAGGCTAATGTTTCAAAGCAGGTACCTCGAAATTGGTTTCATATAAATTTGGTGAAGGTCTGATGATGGGATCTAGGAGGAATCGAGGGAACTCCTCGAATTGGATAGGCCGCGATTTCGATATGTTCTGTAGGTAATCAAGCATTGGCTCGCGGATAACACAAATTTTGGCATAGTAAAAACAAAATTGGAGTCTATTTTTGGTATAAATTATTATGCATTATCAAATAAAGCGTTAAGCATTTTATGTGAAGTACTTACAATTAAGATGTAATTAAGCCTTATAGATCTAGAGACTTCTATAGACGTTACTCGTATACACCTGAAAGGGGTTAGTTAGCCATACTAATTTAAAATTTACTTGTAACATTTTTTTTTATATTCATCTGTCTTGAAACTCCTGTCTTTAATTATAACTTATGAGCAACAAGATATTCCGCCATTTCTTATCCTTTAAAAATATATAAATAGAACTCAAAGTAATATACCCGTACATTCATTGTAATACGCCGTTCAATGAATTTTATTTGTATTAAGTAGAGCCGTCATTACAAAGAAATGAGACGCCATTGTATAAGTTCCACAATGAAATGTCAAGGTTCTCCGGTGCTTCTAACTCCTACACAAACAACCAATACACACAATAAAACAAGTCCATCCGTTTTTCCTTAGTCGAGGTATTTACCCTTTCTCTCAGGAATTTTAATTAGCCTCTTATTTCTTCTTTGAATTGACTCTGCGATGGTAAAGAAAAGCAAGAAAGTTATATGTTAACAATAAAGTATACAACAAAAGCCATTAGCAACTGCTTTTTCAAATTAGTTTTATTTTGTTCAGTGATTTCGTCTCAAGACTGGCGTGCGAGAGAGAGCAATGGAAAATACTCCACTGGAAAGAGACTCTTAAATTCGTGGGGTTGTTATAATGTGATTACGCTTACATGACATACGTACCCACGTATACCATACCATACAAACCTTTACTTAATTAGTCCCTTTTTAATACAATTTATACCAAAATTCACCTCTACACTAATGATAATCATCATAATCAGTTTGTACACGTCTCCCTGCTGGGTAAATCTGATGCCTAGATCCATTCTCTTATGTATGGGAAGCAACGAACAGTAATCTCACACTGGACTAGTGCGGGTGCTCAGATGTACACGTATACTTCGGGATATCCTTAACAAAAAAAACCGGCCAAGTGCGTGTCGGATCACGCACAAAGAAGGGTTCCGTACCGACACCTCCTAATCTACATTTAAAACCATTATGCAATACATTGAATTAAAAAGTTCGTATACGTAGGGATTCCACGGCACTTACACTTTAACTCAAAAACCGTTAAATATATCTTGTTCAAACCAAAAATCGTTGTAAGTATTTACTAATATACATCATCTTAATTTTTTTCAGAATTTTAAACTTAATAGTTTGGATATAAGAGAGGGGGGGGGGGGCACGCTTTTTATGACTTTGACAGCTAATATCTCACCAACGGTGGACTTAAATGGAAAAGTTTCTGAGAAACCTCGATGTCATTTTTGAAGGCCTATCTATAAATAACCCACACGCCTATATGCACTGAAAAAAACTTTTGACCCCCTGTTACATGTACGGGGTGCGCGCCCAGTTTGATATTTTTTGTTATTTCATATCATATTTCAATAGCGGTTTAAACAATACACCTTCCTACCAAATTTCAAAATTTGTAGTGCTCATAGTCTCCGAGTAAATCGGCTGTGACATACGGACGGACGGACAGACATGACGAATCTATAAGGGTTCCGTTTTCACCATGATGGCTAAGGAACCCTAAAAAGGCGTCACTTATACATTCCATGCCAGTGAGTTACTAACAACTTGTCAGCCGGTACATCAATTAAGCGGTGTCACTATTTGCGACATTTTTCGGACTACAATTACAAGTAAGTGAGTGAGTTTGACACGTATTTCTGTCATAAAGTGTTAATTTGTCTCATGTTAGTATAAATGTATGTATCGTGGTTTATGTAGTGTGGTTTAAAGTATATTTACAGTACATATGGTGCTACTTTACTCCCTTCGGTCGTGTTTTAATTTATCGCCACTCGTTGCGAATTTCCTTTTCTCTGCAGAATATCGTAATGTATTATTTTAGTACATAGAGGGTAGATGTATCACATAATTATTTAACTGTACTTTATATAACTGCTTAACCTGAATACGTATGAGTATCTACAAAAAAAAACAGGTTGTTGGCGAACAAAAATATCGAGTATCACATTCAGAGGAATACTCACTTATGAACACAAATACCCTTCTTCACTTAAAGTACATCGAAAATATCAATATCGTAAAATGTCTATCCCAATATGGTGGTTCATTCCGCTTACGTCAGCTGCCACTTAGGTCATATTTATTTTCTCATACATCAAAATTTATGAAATTCCTTAAAGGTCAGAAAATCAAAACGGCTGACGTAAGTGGAATGTTTTAATGCCAATTTCGTCAGGTCCAGTTAGGACAGAAGTTTTTATTCCATTTAGAACAGTTTTTATAAATAATTATTATTGTCAAGAAATAAAAACCCTTAGGTCGCATGGTCCGATTGACTAGTCCGATCAATCGGAATACGAATATTTTTTTTCGGCTTCGGCCGCCGACGAAACCATGCTACGTAACCGGTTACGTGAGAAGAATTGTTTTTCTTGCTACGAAACCAGTTACGTACAAAGAGGTTTTTTTCTTCCTACGAAACTAGTTCAAATTGAAATGAAACTCGATAGTGTAATGTGTGGCAAACAACCGAATACTTTTAACGCATAGCCAGCATGCGGTAGATATGAGAAGGCACGGGGAATTGGTAATGGCGAAACCGACTCAGATCGCCGATAGGTTAGAAGACGGAAGCGGGAGCTTCGCTTCGAGGTTTTCTTTTTTATAAAAGAGCGGAATGACTTGTTTTTAAAACTTTTGTAAACCTATATGACGAAAAAATATTATACTTTGAACTTTATGAAATTTAATTCAATTCGAACTAGTTTCGTAGGAAGAAAAAAACCTCTTTGTACGTAACTGGTTTCGTAGCAAGAAAAACAATTCTTCTCACGTAACCGGTTACGTAGAAACCAGTCGGCGGCCGAAGGGTTTTTTTCCTGTTGGCTCGATTGATCGGACTATAAAGACTTCTCAAATCCTGGCTGTCCTACTATCGGAGTATAGGATTTTAAAAGTTCGTCTAGTTTGATCGACCAAACCACGAGAGATTGAAAAATCCTCTTAATCCGATCACACAATCGAGATGTAGAAAAGACGAACTGACGATGGTCTGAAAGTAAAAATGTCCAGTTGTAATTCTAAAAAAGTCCTACTACAAGTGATCTACAACGGCCCCAGGTAGGTAGGTTAGGTTCGTTAGGTATCTTCAGATGTCCGAAGGGCAAACAGTTGCAGTAAAAGGAGTCCCGCGGAGCTCCATCAATATAAAAGCAGAGTCAAATTAGTTATTTCAGTACTTTCAGTTTGCTGTTAATATTGGATTCCAGTTGTCAGCTTACTGTCCATACTAGTTTCCAGGTAGGTCAAATTTTTCAGTTGACAGTGTAATCCAATTAGGTCAGAGATGACCTAAGTGGAACAAAATTTTTTCTGACCTTAGTGGCAGCTGACGTAAGCGGGATAAGTCAATATTATAGTAACCTATAGATAGTGAAACCGCCTCAAGACAAATATTCTGATTGAATAACATAACCTATAAAAGCGAAGGAAAGCTTGCGCAAAATATTGTTAATAAACATAATATATGTAACTATAATATGAACAGTTAGCAAAGTAGATTACATTCGGCTACAACTAGTTTCAACACTGCATAGCTCTGCTACAACCAAGTTTTTAGTCAGGGGTACACAGCAACATATTTTGCTAACCGTACCTATCCCATATTAGTACACGTATAGTGTCCTCAAACGGTTTTCAATCAATTATGTATCTTACCCAATCACGCAATTTGCTCGTTACGCGGGTAAGTACTTTATCGTGTACGCAATTGATTTAACTGATTATTCTAGAATCACTCTGTCACTAATAGCAATTTATTAAGTACACGTGCTAGGACTCTATTAGACTTCGTATATTGAATTTGAATCGGTTTTGTATTTGCAAGCACTAGAAAATATATGTTGCATCTTCTACCTCTTAAGAAAGGATGTTGTCATCCTTAGATACACAGAGCTACGAGTATATTTGTGTATTCGTGCGAATATGAGTGACTGATCTAACAAACTAGAACCAACACGCGCGAGAAATACCAAACCGATTTCAATTCGTTAGGCGAAGTCACATATTCCCCTTTATTCGTAACTAGTACGGTCGTGTTCTTTACTTAGGCCAAGTACGAGTATTAGTTAATTAATACACCCATCCATATCCATTCCTATACATTTCATACATACTCATATAATATGTAGTACCTTAGTACCTACAGTCCTTCATCACTCATGAATTCTGAAGGAAGGGAATAATTTATAAGGAGGGTGAAATTCTTCAGCTGAATATCAGTTTTATTACATAACTGAGATCGCACCTGACTGTCATTTCTGACTTTTACGGTGCTCAAACAGAAGACAAAGTCAATTCAAGTTTTGTATGCATGTAAATACTTTATTGTACATACACTAAACACATAAAAATACAGACAAATTCGGTTATATGGGTACAGAGTTGAACTTATCCATTTAAGAGATCTTTTCCAGTTAAGCAGTTTTTCTATTGATCATGCTATATGCTTTATAGTAGTAGTTCTACTTTTAGCAATAACTAAACTCGCGGGTAGGTTAGTTTTCCGCATTTCCTTTTGTCGGATTAAATCTAGGTCATATGCCAACATCTTTTTTAAGAGAGATCCTGCTGATATACGGATGCTAATATTCCCATTCCCATCGATTTTGCTGCTGGCAAACTTTATTTCAAGCTCGGTGACAAAAATAATAAAAGTTTAAAAAATATCGACGGCAGACCCATGTCACATTCCTGATGTAATAAGTTAACACCTTGATATTGAAAAATCCACTTACCCAAAATCAGCAAGGAGTAAAAACATCATGGACAATGTTCTGGCCGGTTACCGAAAAAATCCTAACTCTCCCGACAACAGCAATTTAAGCTCATGCGCTTTGTACAAAATTCTAAACTATTCATTCATCAATTTCAACATCATCCTGGAGTTATGCCCAGTACAGTTGGCTTGTCAAGTGAGCAGGCAACATAACTGTTCTCAAGTCACCCGGAGGCCTCTAACTTGGCTTAACGACTTCTGTCATAGACAGCAGCCGGGATCAACGGTTTAGCGTGCCTTCCAAAGCACGGGAGCGCTCAGTTAGTAACCACTCAAAGCGGTCACCCATTCAAGAGATTGCTTAACCTAGCATACCGCACGCGGAACGCGGGCGCCGCTAGTCCACGAACGCTTCCAACGCTCCTAGGACACAAAATTAGATGTTGAAGATACTTATTACCATTTTAACGCGATAGATCCATAAATAGTTACGCCATGACAACTGTAGTCTGTAATATTTGGCGTTGGTTTTAAATTATAACTGTTTTTTTTTTTAGTATACATTTGTTTTTATGGTACACAAACCCGCTGTACGAGTATTTACTTCCACACTCTTATAAATGAGAGCAAAACATATTTACCTTCCATTTATATGAGCGAGTATAAATAAAATATACACTTAATTAACGGGTGGTGGAAGTTATCTCGACTCGAATTACCCGAGCCGAGGTAATGGCTAATTATTCATTAAATAATAGCATGGTTCCAAATGTGTACATAAAAATATTAGCTGTGCCTGCTACACATATAGCGATCTCTTGCGAACTTTTAACCCCATTTTCTCCCGTAAAGGGATGATTTTCAGGTGGAAGTGTATCTATTTAGATCTATAACTATCTACCCATTGTAAGCACTAGTTGCGCCACCTTATAATTACATACCGATGCACGTTAAAGATGGTGGCGGCAGCTGTCATCCTATAAAAACTTGTTAAACTTTCCATACAACCAGATTTTAAAGAACACTGCTTACGATTACAAGCGGTAGTGCAACCCACTCTTTAATTCAGGTTTTAAAAGCTTCAGGCTCGGTCGTGTAAAGATCTGTACGTCTAGTTTATTTTTTCGAAACATAACCACAAACGAACGCGTTTGAATTTAATCTCAATTTGTATGGCAACAAATAGTTTCCACCAAAAGCCACCAGAGGCGCTGTTCGCGTTGCCATACAAATTGAGACTACACTCGAAGGCGTTCGTTTGTGTTTATGTTTCGAAAAAAATAAACTAGAGGTACTGTTACACCTTATGATAATGTCGGTAAGTTTTGTCAAATAATGTACTGCGTAATTAAATTTTGTTCTGTCATTTGCTTTAACTCATATTTATAAAACCGGCCTTAGTGATGCAACCTTATACTGTTTTGTATGTATAAGTAGGCGTTACCTACTTAGTACATTTATTAGTAAGCATTTTTTTGTACTTATACACATTTATATTGGTATATTTTTTGGTAAATGAACAAATGCAAGATTTACACAATTTCGCATCTAAAGTAACACTTTGGCAGAAATGAAACATTCAAGATACATTCCGATGTTTTATTACAGTATTGTCTGAAGTCAACAAATTACTTATCTGCTTATCTATACACTTATAAAAATATATGTACACGCCAACATCCTACAATTTACATACAGCTGTTACATTATCTATTTACATCTCGGGTCCTATTTGATGTAGGGCGGTCCCTGGAGCTCGGGCCTGTGACGGTGGTGGGTCCCTCGGTGTCGCAAGTGGATCACCGGTCCCCTCATCTTCTCCCTCAAACTCTTTATATAATCTTCGTCTATAGATTGCCTATTCTTTCCACGCTTCTCCACTCTCTCACTGTCTTTGAACAACACACACCACAGCGACTTATCCTTATTGTCCCACAACAACGACTTAGTGTACTCCTTCAGACGACGACTATTCTCCTCCACTCGGCGCATCGCTATTTCTATTTTAATCAAGTCCTTGTAATGGTCGGACACTGGCGTGTTATTCTCTGGCTTGACGGCGCTTATATTAATTCTCGACAAGTAATAATTCTCATATTGTCCGGCGGAGCCTTTCCGCAACAACCACACGACACTGGCTACGAACGTGCACGTGACTATGAAAGTTAATATTAGGAGAGTCAGTCTGAATACCCCGCTTGGGGACGTACAACTCATATCACTTTTTGTTTATGTTTGCCGACGCACTGTGAGTACGAAATGTACGACTCGTACATGCCGCGCGTAGCTCGTGCTACGAGTGCTACGCGCTACGTCCGTCCGCTACGAGCGTCGCTACGAACTGGCGGGAGGCTTCACCGAACCTCCTCAGCGCACACTCACTGTTTATCTCTACTGTAATTTGCAGTCCAAAGCTGTATCCGAGTTGCAGCTGCTTTTAAATCTCTACGTGCGAGCTTTCTTTGTACTTTTGTGAAGTCATTGTGCTGGAAGTTTTAAAAATCGTAAGGACAAAGTCATAATTGCTCGCTTTGAATTTTTAGGATGCAAAATTTGCAAAGGGAAATAAACGGTTTTATTTAACATTTCTATTGGTTGAACGAGGTTCTACATTCAAATACGGGGTTTCAGTGCACTTTTCTCAAAGAGTACTAAATGCGTACGTACTGAAGTGGAAAATTAGATGACTGAACTAATAATAACATAGCTAATCCAAATTAATTAGTGTGATTAGTAATAATGCATGTTAATTATCCCTCACTATGCTACTTGACCTAATCCCGACCTATTGACGGAATGGCCAATTACTCCATCCCGCAATGCCGCGCCGCGTCCATTTTGTATAGGGGCAGCACACACAAATAGCATGTGAGGGGTAAAGCGTTAATTGGCTAACACGAATCATTATTTAGTTGGTATTTGACTAAACATGTTTTTAGCTGCGATACTGCGACATACGCGATGAAATATTTGATAAGGAATTTACACTTGGAGTATTATACAGTCGAAACCTTTTTAACCGACTTCAAAATTTCAAAAGAGGAGGTTATCAATTCGGTTGTATGTTTTTTTTTGTTTTTTTTTTTAAATGTTTGTTACTCCATAACTCCGTCATTTCTTAACCGATTTGAAAAATTGTTTTTTTTTTATTGTATGTATATATATCCAAGTTGGTCCCGTTTTTGTCAAAAGGCAGTTCGGATGATGGGATCCATGAGGAATTTAGGGAACTCCTCAAATCTTTAAGGCAAACATATAGTGATTTTTGTGTTTTTATCAACAAGTCAAGCATTTGCATCCAAAAATGTGACATTGGATGAAGTGGAACTGCTGATGATGATCAGAACAGAACTCTTCAACGACGAAAAGTTCACGTTTGGCGATTTGTCCTCCTAGCTGTGTTTGTTAAGCAAGTTCTATTTTCACGATTAATTTTTGTCATGCTCCAGTTCTGATGATGGGATCCATGAGGAGTTGAGGGAACTCCTCAAATCTTAAAGGCAAACATATAGTGATTTTTGTGTTTTTATCAACAAATCGAGCATTATCATACAAAAATGTGACATTTGATGAAGTGGAACTGCTGATGATGATCAGAACAGAACTCTTCAACGACGAAAAGTTCACGTTTGGCGATTTGTCCTTCTAGCGGTGTTTGTTAAGCAAGTTCTATTTTAACGATTGATTTTTGTCATGCTCGAGTTCTGATAATGGGATCCATTAGGAATCGAGGAAACTCCTCAAATGTGAAAGGCACACAAATAGTGATTTTAGTATTTTCATGAACTAATCAAGCATTTTCATTCATAAAAGTGACATTTGATGAAGTGGAACTGCTGATGATGATCAGAACGGAACTCTTCAACGACGCGTAGTTCACGTTTGGCGATTTGTTCTCTTCGTTTTGTTTGTCAAGCAAGCAAGGTTTTTCCATGATTTCATGAGGAATTGAGGGTACTTAGTCTTCTACCATTATAAACATACTTATAGCCATTTTTGTATTTTATTGTATGGAATCTAAGAGTGCACCATCTAAGATTAATAATCTTTCACCGGACTCCACCATTGAAGTCGGTTTTTTTTTCTTAAAAATTATTTTACAGATGTTTTGTACCGTTCATGTTAATGTTTTCAAGATTTGAAGTCGGTCATACAATGTTGAAAAAACCGAGTTCCGCCTTTTTCCCCGAACTTCTTTTGGCCGAATTGCACTTGTCAACCAACTTTTCGCCAATGATTTACTTTGGCAATTAACTATTGACTTTGTATAATTACGTTTCTTTTGGTAGAATTATTATTTTAAAGTAGATTATAATGACATAAAACTTTTGGGACACTTATCATTTACCAAATCTTTCACTAGGCCAAACATCATCATTAGCCTTGTTCATCTATGAAAAGATGATTTAAGCAGTGTCCACATTGGAGGTGCCGCAGTTACAGATGTGGCTTGTAAGACCGATACGGGACGGACAGCCACGACCGCATAATTGACACGTAAATATCTCGCCCGTAGTTGAAAGAGGAACAGCTGCCCGCTGCTGTCACGCCTGTGGGATAAGAGACAAAACCAAACCACTATTAAATGAATAACGTTTCATCACTGCGACCGTTCCCTTTTCTTACATTAGGCAAATAAGAATTTAATAGTAAATATCGCGACAGAAATCCATTTATGTGCGACGCCGAGCGAAGCGAGGAGGAACGTTTTAGGCGAACCGCGAGTAAACAGCGCACGAAGCCGAGCGAGCAAAGCAAGCGTGCCGCAGTAGCAGCCGGTGAGTGCTGGAATCGTATTTTTTATATTTATAAAAATATTTATTTATATTGCAAACGTGGGATATTAATTATATTTCGTAGTAACTAAATAAAATCATCCTCCTAGCGTTATTCCCAGTACAGTTGCATCCTGAAGGATGCCTGGGGTCCGCTACCTAATCCCAAGAATGGCGTACGCACTAGTTTTTACGAAAGCGACTGCCATCTGACCTTCCAACCCGGGAGGGGGGTGGGGGGTCACCCATCCAAAAGGACAAGGACAGTTGGTAACTGTGAGGTTGGGAAATAAAACTAAATCTTTTGATAAGTTGACACATGATCATTCAGTGAAATGAAATAATGGGAAAAATTGGTTGGGAACCGATAATCGGCAATACAATTATAGTGAATAACTACGAGAACCCGAAAAAACAGAAGTGGTATTTCCTGTAGTCCATAGTTAAATGGCCCATGTGCAGTACTGACACAGCTCAGCGCATGTGTCCACGTAAAAGAATTACGTTCAAATCAGGATACGTAACGTACATCCCTATCGATCCCGTGCAAGCAACACTCCGGTGCTGACAGCAAGAGCGCATTAAGCAAGGACACGATATCTAAAGATAGATAAAGCTATTTATGGCAACTGCCAATTTCCTTGTTCCACCATTCTACGCGTGTGCCAGGTTTGTCCAGGCGTGTCTAGGCATCTATAGCAGTCTGAGCCTGGTAGTGGTGTAAATAAATGTATTGTTTTAAGGCTAGACCACCACCACCACCATATCAGCCCTAGGACGTCCACTGCTGGACATGGGCCTCCCCCAATTTCATGGGGGGTAAATGCCATAATCGTCACGCTTGGCATGCGGGTTGGCGATCGCAGTATCTCCACCGCACTCTAGGAATGCTGCTGCCCATTCCCCGGTGGTCTTGGTCGTAGTACCACCGGGCTAGACCATACCGAAGAAAAAATACGTAACTTGCACGTCGTTTAGGCGTACCTGCAATGACGCGTTATTGTGTCGATATTTTGCAGGCTCAATCATTAGGTATTTAAATTCTGAGGATCGTGAACGCTATGTCACTGGGAGTGCAGATGGCTCGCTAAAGGATCCGACGATATGTTGCAGTCTAATGTAGTGTAAATTAAAACGTATCATAATCGAATAAATATTATAACATGGTGAGTAGTAATTTGAGAGTATCTCTTGTGATTTGGATGTAAGGAAGGAGGTTGTCAATTCGTCGTTATATTTTTTTGTAATTCAAGTTATAAGTTAGCCACTTGCCAGATTCATCTAAATCCTTCAGACACTTTTGCGTATTTCTAAACACACAATCGTACTTTTCATGCCATAATATTAGTAAGATAACTTTGGGAACATGGAAACTAATGGTAATGATCTTATTTATAAACGTTTATGAAACTTATTTTACAGTTATTATATTATACAGTTGAATTTCGTTTGTAGTTTGTTGAAATATGTTTTTTAGTTATATTAATTAGAGGGTAAAACAGCAGTACAATTTATCAATAAACATTAAGCTTAAGTGGGTCGTCGAGTGTCTGGTTACTTTCCTAATTTGGTTCAAAGGCGTTGGCGATAAAAATCGCATTGCATCGCTACTCTTACGACATTTTGTGTCAAAGAACACAAAATTACACGTTTATTACACCAAATAACACCTCGAATATAAACTTTGCGAGATCAATGAATATAACCTATATTACTAGAAAATATCACCAATATTCGTTTGATAGTAAAATTAGTAAAACATAACAAACATCCAAACAACCTCCTAAACTTTCGGCATTTTAATGATAATAATTGATTATAATATAATAAAGCAGCAGCACCATTTATGAATAAAAGTGCACTTAAATTCTATGTTGAAACGATAAGCGAAGTGGGTCGTCGAGTTCCAGCTTAATTTTCTAATTTGGCTCAAAATGGTCGGCGATAAGGATCGCGTCGCTGCAATTACGACATTATGTGTCAAAATAAAATCCTGTTCTTACACCAAATTACACCGTAAACACAGGCTTTGCAAGATCGATTATCGGTACTGAAGACGCGTTTTCAATTTGAATTCCCGAAAAATCCACCCGTGATGGATGTGGTTTTGCGTTCTTTATTAAGAGTTGGTGAAATGTTGCCTCAATGTTCGTTTCGGATAAGAAATAAGACTTTTGTGTTTATGAGGATATATGCATATCCTGTTTGCAATAACACAATCTCATCGAGTTATTTGAAAATTATTGCATCAGTGAGGGATAAGTTATAAGAATGTTCCGTAGAAAAAAAACACATAACAAAAATCATCATATAGAGGCCCGGCTATTTCACAACAACATAGTTTCATTTGCGTAAAAAAGTTGTTTTCTAACGATATAATGAAAGATTTTGGTATTACTTTCATAAAATGAAACTACTACTACGACTTCTAAACATATTATAATTTATGATCAACCCACCTTTGTGAGATAATATTATGTATTTTATACACAAATTCTAAAAAAGAAATGACGATATAAGATTTCTAGCAAACATGGTGCAAATTAATCCTTAGAAATGGTGATTACAACAGCGCCGAAATATCGGGAACTCCAAAAACGTATACGTGTTAAATACCCCGTTCTTAACAGTAATTCTAAAAAAATCACGCCTTGAAATAACTCAATAGTACAGTGCTTTGCCAAAGAAAGTAATTATATATTATTGAGCTATTTAAAGGCTTTTTTTTTCATCGACACCTGAATGTCCAATAGATGACACCCAGTGATCACTTCTGTCATTATAACCAAAAGTGCCAAGTATTACGTCACTGTCGAGCACCTAAACATTTCCTTTACACATTAATTGTATTAAATTGTAGAAAACATTAAATTCTATCAATGTTATGTAAATCATAAAATATATCATAGTAAAATCCAGCAAAATGATTCGTAAATTATCATAATTTATAATTACGAGTATAATAAACGCAAAATAATACCTCCAACATACAAAACGAAAACTTAACATAAACATACATAATATCATAGGGGTTTCGGGCTCGGTTCACATGCTAAATTTTGTGCATTAAATTTGAAAATTTAATAATCAGCTTAAAGCATAAATTTTAATGCGACACAGCCGGGTGTAAAAATGCAAAGTGGACGCCGTGTAAATTGCTAAAGGTTAGTTAGCAGCTCGTAATTTACAAACTAGTAACAGTTTTTGTTCACAGCGCTGGAAAACAGCGAGACACACAGTATTTTCTCGAACTATTTCATTGTATATCAATTACGATGTATAATCTGGAATTATTCGGAACCAACTCTCGGTATGGAAGCTGTGATTTCAACCACCGGCTCACAGCACAGAATGTTGAAAAATACTTATATGTACAAAATATTTTTTGATATTTGTGGCCACTTACTTGACAAAGCGGTACGGCTACGGTCGAAGCTGCACCACGTCCGTAGGAACTACCCACCGTTTCCCTACACGTGACCACTGGGTGGTGCTAAAAGTGCAACAAACTGGCAACCGTACTTGTCTTCTCGAAGATCTCACGGTTCGAAAATAAATGCCATACCAAGGATTATTTATTTTTACTTATTATGTATAAAATGAAAAGAACTGACACGTACATGATCTTGCCACATATTAACCATCACTCCTTTAACCACAGTAAAGAAACCGTCTAATAACACACTAAAAGTACTTTTCTTATCCGTGTATAAGATGTTTATGTACGAAAAGTTTGAAAATATTTCTTTAATCAACGCGAGATAATAAATGACCAAATACAAAATATAGATGGAGTGTCACGAACAACCTAGTGAAGCCATCAAAACCAAGCCCACAAATAAATACACGTTCACTCACACATACACAAACCAAAACCAAGCCCAATACTATTCAGTACATGTCGACGTGCTGTCACATACCGTCAAAAACTAACACTGAAAATATGGTCTCCTGCGTGATTAAGGGGTGCAAAAATAACACCAGGACGTGCAATAAATTCAAAAAATATAACTTTTCATTTGTAAATTTTGAACCAATATTTTAAAACAGTATTTAGAGAATAAATTTTACTTCGCTTGGAACACAAAACCTCGACATTCAGTTGACGTTGATTGACGTAACATAAAGCACGAGGGATACCAGAGTATAATTTTTAGTTACCTCAACCGTAGGTGTAGGGTCGATAGGTCGGTTAACGACCAGCTAACTTGATGTGCCGGTTTGCGACCACTTAGCTTAGATGTAGTGAATGTCTGTAATGAATATTAGACTTCTTATTCAAAGTTTTCCATGCAAACTTCCAACCCCAATCTTACGCATTTAGGGGGAGAAATTCGAAATGCCGCGAAAGTACTTTCCATATCTTTAGATGAAGCGTCTTTATACCCCAAATTTACCCCGTTAGGAATTGAATTTCTAAAAATCCCATCTTAGTGGTTACTTACGTCATATAAACAGCCTACTGTAAAAAATTCAGCTTTCCAGGTAAAACGGTTAGGGCTGGGCGTCAGGTCAGTCAGTCAGTCAGGAATTTGCGCCCCTATTTAACACGCTTAAGTAGGGGTAGGTTTTTCCAAAACCTAAAAATTTTACTCCATACCCATACAAACTTCGCAACCCTATTTAACTCACTTAGGGGTAGATGTTTCCAAAACGCTAAAAATTCTTTTCTTGTATTGTAATAAGGAGTGTCTATACACAAAGTTTCAAATCTCTCACCTAAAATTGTACTTCATCCCCATACACACTTTGCACCCCTATTTAAATCACTTAGGGGAGGATTTTTCCAAAACGCTAAAATTACTTTTCTTGTATTGTAATAAGGAGTCCCTACAGAAAGTTTCAAGTCTCTCACCTAAAATTTTACTCCATCCACTTACAAACTTTCAACCCCCATTTCACCTCCTTAGGAGTTCTATTTCTGAAAACCCCTTCTTGTTGGTTGTCTACGCCATTAACCAGAATTACAGTGAAAAATTCATCTCTCTAGCCCCAGTAGTTTCGGCTGTGCGTTGATGAGTGAGTGAATGAGTCAGTCAGGACATACGCATTTATATATATATATACTAGCTTTTGCCCGCGGCTTCGCACGCGCAGAACAATAAACTGTAGGTAGCCTACCACGCACACACTTCCATTCTGATAATGCGAAAGAAATCGTAATTGTTATGTAGAAACTTACAACTATAGGTAGAATTAATGTTTATTGTAGCACTTCCTTCTACAATTTAGCAGCGGTTATGCTTTCAAGTGCATGTCAAAGAAAGCCAGTAACGTAGTCTAAGGTGGACTTTTTAATGTTTATCTTTTCTAGAGATGTTTGTTGGAGGTGAAGTATACACGCTGACCATTTTCAAGTTGAACAGTGAGGTACGACAGGAGGAAACATTTCATGGATGGGAAACTTCAAGATCCTCACAACAGCTTCGGAGCTACTTATGTATTGGCTGCTTTCATAAATGTTTGTCTCATCATTCTCATTTTCGAGAGTCTTAGCCGCCCGATAACCCTAGTTCACACACTTGATTTATTTGATACCTTGAACAGAGTTGCGTAACTCTACATTAATATGAGCAATGAAAGTACGTGACAGCAGAGGATTTTAAGCCCAGCGATTGTCTAACTCTAATTCATCAATCTTTATTGTGTGATCACCGTCAGTTGAACATCTCCTTTATTGAAGATATTCATCGTCATCCGTCTGAGTGTCTTGGAGAAGTGGTCGAGGATAATACCTCTTATATAATTTTTATGTGTACAGAGTTATTAAAAACATCTAAATTGGAAATAAGGAACGTTCAAACAAAACTAACCTATATGCGCTCGTGCCCCAAGATATAAATGTAACCTATATGCGCTCGTGGCCCAGCAGCGCCCGCGTACCACGTGCGGTATGCGAGGTTAAGCAAAGTGGGGCTAGGTCAGTTCTTGGATGGGTGACCGCTTTGAGTGGTTACTAACTGAGCGCTCCCGTGCTTTGGAAGGCACGCTAAGCCGTTGATCCCGACTGCTTTCTACGACAGCAGTCGTAAAGCTAAGTTAAAGGCCTTCGGGCGGCTTGAGAACTTCTAACAGTCAAGTTGCCCATGCACACAAGTGCCAAAGGGGCCCTATTCAAGTGACAAAGGGGGTTCGAAGTTGCACCACGTCCGTAGGAACCACCCACCGTTTCCCTACACGTGACCCCTAGGTGGTGCTAAAAGTACAACATACTAGCAACCGTACTTGTCTTCTCGAAGATCTCACGGTTCGAAAATAAATGTCATACGATTATTTATTTTTACCTATTATGTATAAAATGAAAATAACGGACCTGTACAAGATTTTGCCACATATTAACCATCACTCCTTTAACCACAATAAAGGACTCGTCTAATAACACACTAAAAGTACTTTTCTTATCCGTGTATAAGATGTATATGTGCGAAAAGTGCATATAAACTTTTAATCCAAAATTTTACGACTTTAGGGGGTGAATTTCGAAATTCCGTGAAAGTACTTATTATATATTTAGATAAAGGGTACGAAATCCCGATGTTTTTACTTTAAAAATCTCACGACCTCCATACAAAATTTCAATCCCTATTTAACCCCCTTAGAGGATAAATTTCCAAATTCGTATTCTAGCTTCTTGATGAGGAATGTGTATAATGAATATTAGACTTCTTATTCAAAGAATTAGGTACATGTTTTCCATGCAAACTTGTAACCCCAATTTTACGCATTTAGGGGGTGAATTTCAAAATACCGCGAAAGTACTTTCCATATCTTTAGATGAAGCGTCTTTGTACAAAATCTCACACTTTTACTTTAAAAATCACACGAACTCCATACAAAATTTTAACCCCAAATTTACCCCCTTAGGAGTTTAATTTCTAAAAATCGCTTCTTAGTGGTTACTTACGTCATATAAACAGCCAACTGTGAAATATTCAGCTTTCCAGGTCAAACGGTTAGGGCTGGGCGTTGATTAAGTCAGTCAGTCAGGAATTTGCACCCCTATTTAACCCGCTTAGGGGTCGGTTTTTCCAAAACCTTAATATTAGTTTTCTTGTATTGTAATAAGGAGTCTATACATGAAGTTTCAAGTCTCTTACCTAAAATTTTACTCCATCCCGATACAAAATTTACACCCCTATTTAACTCCCTTAGGGGTAGATTTATCCAAAAAGCTAAAATTATTTTTCTTGTATTGTAATAAGGAGTCTATACACGAAGTTTTAAGTCTCTCACCTAAAATTTTATTCCATACAAACTTCGCACCCCTATTTAACTCACTTAGAGGTAGATTTTTCCAAAACACTAAAAAAAATTTTCTTGTATTGTAATAAGGAGTCTATACACAAAGTTTCAAATCTCTCACCTAAAATTGTACTTCATCCCCATACACACTTTGCACCCCTATTTAAATCACTCAGGGGAGGATTTTTCCAAAACTCTAAAGTTACTTTTCTTGTATTTGTAATAAGGAGTCCATACACAAAGTTTCAAGTCTCTTACCTAAAAATTTACTCCATCCACATACAAACTTTCAACCCCCATTTCACCCCCTTAGGAGTTGAATTTCTGAAAACCCCTTCTTATTGTTTGTCTACGCCATTAACCTGAATTACAGTAAAAATTTCAACTCTCTAGCCCCAGTAGTTTCGGCTGTGCGTTGATGAGTGAGTAAATGAGTCAGTCAGGACATACGCATTTCTATATACAGATATATATATAAATTGTTACATGTTATTATGTTACATATAATTTGCTTCATTTGTCGAGTTCCAAACTTTTTAAGAGGAACAAACAGCTATAAAAAATGGCATAGGTCGTATACAGTCAATTATAAGTCGTATTTTTCGATTGGAACCGCGACGATTGTCTGAATCAATTTGCGGTTTTCGGCGGAAAATAAACATTCTATTCTGTTAAAAAAATACTGGGCGGGAGAGTATAAACATTTTGACGATTTAGGGTTATGTCCCCCATTTTTGAGACAAGCACTATATTAGCTTCGGCTTGAATGTCAATTGCTGAGACTCCTAGGTTGTCCGTTTAAAACTATTACTCAGCCTGCAATTGCCTCCTTCCTTGCCTCGACAATAAGTGAAATCGACATTGGTTATTTTGTTAAAAAGTAGGCATTTTTTTCTATACGTTTAATGACAGGTGAAATTTTGAGATTTTTATATACTTATGTATGCCAAAAATTGGTGGATTGTTGAAAAACATAACTTTATAAAATCCATACAAATAAATGGCAACAAGACGAAATATACGTAATTCGTGTCTTATACGCATTAGTGTCCCACTCCTTTTCTAACTCAAAGCATTTATTATCTACATGGCATCACTTAACTTACACGACAAAAACAATATATTCGGCCTCACTTCTCCTTTGTATTCTTCCGAAGTATATATAGTGATGAATAAATAACAGGCAGATATTCGAGATGGAAATTGTACACGGTACAGACAATCTTTGCACGCTGCAATTTTGCAGACGCACTTGAGTAGCTGCACAAAGGCGCTTCAGCTGCGAGCGTGTTGATGAAGGTGCAGGTCAAGAGAGTAGGCCAAAGATTTCCTCTTGTGTGACTAGGTTCTCATAGGAAACACGTACATTGTACATCTTGAACTTTTCAATGTAGGTATAACATATACTACAATTTCAGATGTAAACTTTCCATTACGGAGTCGGTTTTATTTTTAGATATAGTATGGTCCAAATAAAGTCCAATTTTTTTAGATTTTAAGCACTAGGTGTATCTGAAAATGTTCTAGTTCTAGTTGCAAAAGAAATCTTGTAATTAAAAAAGTTATGGCCTTTTACCCGCCGAGGAAGAAAATTCGAAATTACACCTTTAAAAAATTTTAACTTTTAAACTATGAAAAATCGCTCAATATACATTTCTGCGTCACTCTATTTGGCCCATCCTGTATATTATGATACTCTACGCTCTTTCGAAACTGTATATAATGGTCTTTATTATAAAATCAAGTTCTCCCTGAACTACTGTAATAAGCTACCTGATTAATTACCTAAAATATATCGAAAGTAGCTTTGATATTTTACCAATAGGACACTAGGACTAATGACTAGATAATTCAATAGAGACCTATACGCACGCGACCGCGTAATTGAGGTATCTATTGAATTACCTAGTGTAGTCTCGAATTACCTCGCACATATTATTAAAATTAATAAATGATATTTGTTTTCAATTGTAGTACCTATTACCTAATAACTTACTACTAGTAATAAAGAAGAAGTTGATCTTGATCACATCACACCCGACCTGTGAATGCAAAAGCGAATTAACATTTTCTTTTCTCTTTATTTAAGGAGCTTGTCACATAAGTGATTATGTCGCTCCATAAGATCAACATATATGTTATTAAATCTAACTTATTCCACAAACAATAGGCTTCCGAACAGGTAGTTCAGTGCAAACAGTGCTGCGGTCGCGTCCGACAATGGAGTAGCCAGAGCACTATTGCAGGCTCCGACATCAAAACCGGTGTAAGAAGCCAAACGTCTCCTGACGGCTTCATTCCGGACACATTCCATTATAACATGATACACATCTTCTGGTACATTACATTTATCACAATTTGGAGATACAACTTTTCTCATCAGATAACCGAACTTATTTAATGGAATATGTCCGGAACGTAGTCTCATCACCAAAACTAAGTCGCGTCTGCTTAAGGATAGGAAGATCCATGGAATACTCCGAGGATATGGTTGGATCGTCTTATACCAAATACCTTTTTCTTTTGACCTCTTATCGAAGTATTCTTTCCATAAGGAATATGTGTGTCGTTTAGCTAAGGTGATACATTCAGAATAGAAAGGTAACATGTTATATTCAACACCATCACAACAAGCTTGCCTAGCCGAAGCATCCACGGTTTCATTTCCTCTTATACCCACATGAGACGGGATCCATTGCAGTATTATGTCCTTACCCTCTAATTGTGATTTATTAATAAGTTTCAAAATGGAGTAAGCAATCGGGAGACCTCGAAAATTCGAGGTGCACCGAGCCACATGTGGGAGCGCACTCTTAGCGTCCGATAATACGATAAACTTATTGCAATCTATTGTTTGAATTTGAGATAAGGCCTCAGCGATGGCAACTAACTCTGCATGCATAACACGAGTAGAAATGTCGTTATTTATGAGTATCCTAAGTGATGTGTTCGACTGTGGATCTTAAAACGCAGCACCCAAGGTGCTTTTTTCTTTTGAACTATTAAAAATGGTAAGAAGAAGTGGTTTTTTCTTTCCTAAGGTAACACGTATCTTTATTTGATTATTTTATTCATCTATGTGTTTGCTAGTTATATAATTTTCGAACGATTTAGATTTAAGCCAAAACTTTGAAGCCAAACAATTGCGGCGAATATACAAGGGGTGTACACAAAGCTCACTTTCCATCACGTGAATAGGAGTAGACTTAATAAATCCGCCAATGGTTCTCAGTGCTTGGTTTTGAATTTTATCGAGCTTATAAAAATGACATTCACTACTATCGTCAAAAAAAATGAGGCGTAATCTACCCTGCTACGAATTATGGCAATATATAATCGTCTTAAATGTTTTGGGTGGACATCCCAGCCCGGACCCGCTAAAATAAATAATAAATAATAGTTTTAAAAAAATGGTATCCAGATTCACCACAATGGACGAAGCTGAAATGTAATCACCGAAATATCCAGCAGCCCTAATCAGCGAGTCATTGAATTTTAGCTATTAAATCCCCGACAAGCAATAGTAGAGAATATCGCAGATCAGCTCTTCTCATCGGAAAAATATCCTATGTTTCATAGAATAAACATTATACTTCCGCTCTTGTTGATAAGCACGGCTGAGCTGTCGAAACGTCTAGCACTCATACAATGCGGTTATTCTGTTTAAATATGCATTGGCTAGCCAACTGGAATGAACCACACTCGTATATTTTAATACCTTTGTGACCTAAGGGGTAAAGCAGGTTGGGTATTGACTTGTAAATAAGTATACCTTATACCGTTCATTATTACACCAAAAATTTACAGATAATTTATTAAAAACCGGCCAAGTGCGTGCCCGCTGTGCAGTTGCCCACACGTTTAAATAGGAGAACTTAAAAACTCACACATATTTACTATATGATTCACATAACTAAGAACTGTATCTAAGTAATCAATGGAAATTACGTGAAAGTTTATTTTTACAGATTCATTTCTAAAGCTCGGCTAAAAATTCACGGAAGCGGGTAAACGGTTCCTCCTTTCCTACTAGTATGACCCTTGGGAATGTTACAGCGAATACTGGTACTGAAATCTGTAATTTGTTTCCATCTCACTTCTCTTCAATATTCTCAGGACATACTCTACCTCAAGCAACAGGCTCTTGTGCGGCGCCCAAAGATAATTCGACCCTAGTACTCAATAATACCTTTTCCTAAATTCTTGTCAGTGAGTCATCTGTTATGAAAGCGCTAAAGTCTTTAGATGCCAGTAAGGGCCCCGGACCTGTCGGCATTCCACCCTTTTTTATAAAAAAAATGTAGCAAATATTTATCTGCACCATTAGTGGCAACTTTCAATGAGTCTCTGCGAAGTTCTATCTTTCCCACTGTCTGGAAAGAGTCTAACGTAGTGCCAGTTTTTAAAAAACGTGACAAGACGCATGTTTTTCTAACTATATACCTCTATCTTTACTGTCAATTTTTTCAAAGGTCTTCGAGTGTATCAGCTGTTAGAGACTGGCTTGGCACGTTAAAGAAAGAATATCCCTATTGCAACATGGTTTTGTGAGTTCCAAGTCGACTTCCACAAATTCGCTTTGTTACGTAAATGATGTAGGCAGATCGGTTGACGCTGATTATCAAGTTGACGCTATATACACCGACTTCAGCAGTTAGACTCCTTCCAGACAGTGGTCTGGAAGGAGTCTAACGTAGTGCCAGTTTTTAAAAAACGTGACAATACGCATGTTTTTCTAACTATATACCTCTATCTTTACTGTCAATTTTTTCAAAGGTCTTCGAGTGTATCATCTGTAAGAGACTGGCTTGACACGTTAAAGAAAGAATATCCCTATTGCAACATGGTTTTGTGAGTTCCAAGTCGACTTCCACAAATTTGCTTTGTTACGTAAATGATGTAGGCAGATCGGTTGACGCTGGTTATCAAGTTGACGCTATATACACCGACTTCAGCAGTGCCTTTGACAAAGTGGATCATGTTATTCTGTTGCAAAAATCGCGATGTGGGGATGTCTTCGCTCATACCTGTCTGATAGGCGCCAGAGAGTGGTGAAGGACGACTACTTCTCAGACACTTACTTGGCGTCTTCGGGAGTTCCACAAGGTTCGCACCTTGGCCCTCTTTTATTCGTATCTTTCATTAATGATCTGGTTAAGTCTATTAAGCAGAGCAAATGCTTGTTATAAGCTGATGACCTAAAGCTGTATAGATAGAGTAACAACTTCAACTACTGACGCAATGTTTTGCAGGACGATTTGAATAGTTAAGTCGTGGTGCTTAGCAAATAATATGATTATCCACGCAGATAAGTGCCTCTACATTAAATTTACACGCAAAAGAATACCAACTAACTCAATTTACCGTCTTAATGATGTTGCACTCCGCGAGGTATCTTTCGTTAAGGATCTTGGAGTAATCTTGGACTCCAAACTGAACTTTATAAGCCACGTAGACTCAGTTATAAAAAATAGTAATAAAATGCTTGGATTTATGCACACTGGCAAAAATTTCAAACATATTGAGACCTTTATGACAATCTTTAATGCCTTAGTTCTCGTCTCGAATATTGCTGTCAGGTTTGGAGTCCCAGTTATGCTGTACAGTGTACACATTAATCGTCTTGAAAGGGTCCAACGCCCCTTTACTCGATTTCTTGTATTTAAATCGCGCGATAAGATAATCAACAAGGGCCTTGATTACAGTAGGAGCCTTGGTTTTTTCAAAATGGCTTCTCTTCAACGCAGACGCTCCTACATGGATGTTGCATTGCTGCATAAGTTGATGAGCGGGAAAATTATGGAACCGAGCTTGCTGGGGGATCTTAACTTTACTGCGCCTAAGAGGAACACGAGGGCTTGCTGGCGCACTACGTTCCGTCCCAGTTCAACCAGGACTAAACTTAGCCAAGGGGAGCATATTTTCTTCGCTTCATCTCCGCCTGAGATTCTGCCGCCGTTCCGGCCGCACGTGTAGTGCGGCTGACATGGGTGGCAGCGATGGTACTCACACACGTAGCATCCCACACTAAACACCGCCGCCTTTTCCACGGCACTAACGTCAGGCCATCGGGCCAGTTGCCATCCGAGCGAATAAGACCCGGTGTCTCCAGCACACATGAGACGCCAGCCGACCTGAGAGCTCTTTAGATAACCGGTGCAACGGCGGCAACTCAAGGAGTGATGACCGTCAGCCTCCACCATGGTACCGCAGATGCATACATGTGGTTGACATACATTGCAGCCCAGGCGGAGAGCAACGGACACACGCAAAGGGTCACCGTCTAACAAAGTGCCCAACTGAGGCGAGGGTAATGCTTGCAGCCATGCCCCCGATTCCGGCTGCGATACCGCCAAGACTCTAGTACGGTCTACTCCCTCGGTGCCTGCAATAAGCTGATCCAGGGTGGCTTTACAACCTACGTCGTCCCACGTGCGCTGAACCTTCGGGTTTTTGGGTACGGTCGCCCCCGGATTAAGAGCCAACCACGCCACCAAAGCGTCAGCCATGTACGGTATGCTTGCCCTGTCGCCATTCATAGATAGAATATTAGCAACCAGAGTAGCTACCCCATGCGCCGACGCCAAGAAAGCCGGTATGCTCACATCCCGCACCCGTCGCACCCCAATGCCACCATGCCGGATTGGCAGAGACGCTTGCGCCCATTGATCCTCGCTCAGGGAGACATTATATAAATTACATTTAATTAAAAATTTACCGTCTAGCTACTTGTCGAATGAGTACATTGTATTTTCACACTTTTATTCAAGCAAGTGATACATCGAGGTAATGACCCATAATTACTGGCATGGACATGAAATTCTTGTTTTAATTAATACGTTCATATGTGTGGCGGCCGCTGTTAAAACCAGGGCTATGAATAATTTAGTATCGTAATCAATATAATTTTCTCTGTATCGTGTTCATGAAAACTTTTTTTTTAATTAACTTAATGGCTTTCCCTGTCCCTAATAACGGCATGTATTAGACCTAGATAATTAGACTTAATAGTAGTAGTAGCAGTAAACGCATTACACATAAGAAGTACAACATAACAGAAAATAAGAATAAACATAGCGAACTTATTTCTTAAAAGGATTATTTCAAGCTAATCTTAACACTTTCAGTGCCAGGAACCCGCTAGGTGGGCGCTTGTCTCGTAGGTGCTTTCCGCTACATACGGTTTTTCGCATGTTATCGGCTACGAGCGTAGCGCTACGAAATCGTTGACAGCGAAAGTGTAGTTACAGGAGAACATTTTTTTTAAAGGTTAAGTTAGACTTTGGTAGCCTAATCGAGGATCTAAAAGAAGAAGAAGAAAAACATTTTGTCGTGACAATTATGCAAACGACCAAAAAAAAACAGTCATCATCATTCATCATCATCCTAGCGTTATTCCCAGTACAGTTGCACGCTGAAGGATGCCTGGGGTCCGCTACCTAATCCCAAGAATTGGCGTAGGCACTAGTTGTTATGGAAGCGACTGCCATCTGACCAGTGTACTGAAATATATGAGAGAATATATCGCTACAAAAAACTCGTCTCAGCATAAAGCCGACTCAAGGAGGCGGCGCTGATCTTCCGGCGAGACCTGAATAAATAAATAAATATGAATATACGTAACGGTGTTTGTAGTACAGATCGCCTAAAATTAATTAAATTCTTATTTTATCCTTATAACCATGAATGCCACTTTAAGTTAAGCTCTTATAAACTTGTATTCACATACTATGATAATTCTTTATCTTTAAAATAAAGTCACTTTTTATCTTTTATATTTAACTATACACAGCTAGCGAGCGAAATGTGATGCGTACGAGTAAGACAGTCTATCTCGTTCTAATTGGAACACTCAGAAAGAGACGAACAGTTTATCTCGTACGGAAAAACGAACGCACGCTTTTTAGCACAAAACAGCGCGCGAGATAATACGTCTGTTTTTAACTGTTACACACAGTAAGAGAAGGATAGTCTATGTCCCGCGTGAGATGCTCGCTCGCGCGCCCTCATGTGTCATACTGATTTAGATGAAATTATTGACATGGATTGAACCCCGAAAATGGACAAAAACAAATTTGGTAATTTTTTTTTATTGTATAAATTTTTAATAGTTTTATTCATTAATATGTATGTAACATTTATATTTAACACAAAAAACGGGCCAAGTGCGAGCCGGACTCGCGCACCGAGGGCTCCATAAGAAAATATTTTGTTATATAATGTAAAAAGTTAAACTAAAAAGTTACGGTTTTTGGAATTTTCCCTTTATTTGTTCTATAATACGTTGCTTCGTACCAAATTTTAAGATTCTGAGTTCACGGGAAGTACCCTGTAGGTTTTGATTCCCTTGCGAGTGTCAAAATTTTGCGGCATAAACGGCTGTATCTTTTGATTGCTTTGGCTTAGAAGTTTGATTCTTTCACAGCTCCAAGGGATAGTAGACCTGAGTATTTCACATAAATTCCAGCTATATACCTCCACGCGTTCCTGAGAAAAAGGGTCTTGACAGACAGACAGACGGACGGACAGGTTTTCCCTTCGAGGTACGGAACCCTAAAAAGAATTGATAGAACAATCTAGAAATTTATCATGGCATTACGCAAAGTATGATGGTTGTCATTTTATCACGTATCGTGCTGGATATGGCGCCCGTCGCTCTCGCACTCGCATACTTGTCAGAACGTAACGAACATCATATCCACTACGATAAGTGATAAAATGGAAATCATCATTCACCTCCTGATTGCACTAATGCCTTCATAATATATTGATACGAACGGGTGTATTTCAGCCAATCTCAAACACTTAGCCGCAACGTCCAATCTGCATTGCAGTGCAGCTACATACCTACCACGTAGAATTGTATGTATCTACATCAATTAAGTATAATTTTCTGCGCTATTTGTACCTATTTTATTTAATGTGGTTTCTATGTTTTGTGGTAGTATTAAATTAAACTAGATACAAGTATCGAAAAAACACTACGCTGGACCGTATAGTGTTTTTGAACGTTTGTGTTCTTTGTTTAAACGTTTGTGTTCAAAAACAAAACAAATTAACATTTCACCCAAAACAATTTTCATGAATCCACGTGAGATGTTTTAAAGAAAGGAATGTTAAAAAACAAGTAAATACAGTCATGAATGGTGCCAAATAGCAAGTACATTAAGTACTTGCTATTTGGCACCATTTTTTTGGCAAGATGTGTTAACCTTTAACCAAAACACCATAAAGATTCCACTAAAGAATTAATTAAATTAAGTAGATGATATTGGACAGTCCAATTCGGATTATTGTGACACTATTTACTATATAGGTACCTAGAGTAGAATTTAACGTCTCTCTTCCTCATGAGACTAAAATAATCAAAAACATTTATAAGTATGGTATGAGTTAATCTTTCCTGTTGACAAATTGTAAGTGTTAATACCTACCTTTTAAGGCCTAATCTTGGCACTGGACACATACTATTATATAATAGCTATTTACGATTCAAGGATTGTAAAACAAAGAAAGGCCGATATCGCAGATGTTTGAGGCCCGAGTCACAGGCGAGGGTCATAAATATGCGAGAGAGGGCTTTCTGTTTAACGACCCGCGTTTTGTACACAATTTTACACCACTGTGTCACCACTTTTTTTTTTTATTAAAAATGGGATTGCTCTTGGCTAGCATCTAACCGGGGGGCAAAGATGAGGCCGACAATGGAGCGAGCTCACCCAGAAGATGCCTATTCACTCGTGCCTTAAATTTTTTTAGGTCTAGGTGTGGTGTAAATGCATTTTATTTGTACCCAAGCCGTTAACTAAGGTATTGTCTACAAAAAATATGCCTGGTATTCGTTGTTAATTATTTCCTATAATTATTTTCACAGAGCTTCGTTTCAGCTCGAAAATCCTTTGGACAGAAAAAAACGAATTAAATTCACAAGTGCCTCTGAACAAACCGAGATTCGAGAATCATTCATGTGAAAAGTGACAAATGAACCAAAATCAACTCTGTTGAGTGAAAACCGTCATTCGGAATTGAATTAATCGCCGTTGAATATGCAAAACTGGACATTGTTCGACGTCGAACGGTTCGTTCGATTAAGTCCTCATTGTTTTCATGCTTGATTATTGTTCAATGTTACAAATTGTGGCTTGATTATCTATTGTGGGGGCCCCCGTGGACCGCCCCCGTCATTGTTCCGATTGAGGGCGACGCAAGACGTCTAACGGTGCAAGGACCTTGGGATCGACTGGAGAAATATCTTGCGCATTCCAATTTGATTTTGATTTTATTTCAATGTTTTTGAGTGCTCATTTTTACAGCTAATGTGTCAGAACAAGCTCACATAACGTATAAAAATCAAATTGGAAAGCGTATTTTTTTGTATAAAAATGAACTTTTAGTAACGCAATGATATCATCTGTTTCCTGAAGCATGGTCACTTTTCATAGCTAACTAGTGAAATCTGCATTTTTGAATAACGTGAGCCACCTGATACGACTGGGTTTTGGAGCTTCAATTGCAACACCTCACTCACTTTCAGTGCTAGGAACCCGCTAGGTGCTACGGTTTTTCGCATGTTATCGGTCGCAGTGAAGGTGTTAACATTTTCATCATAACCATGTTCGGTTCAGGCATTTTAGTAAGAAACTTGGCATAAGTATATAGACGAAATTTATATGGTATAAATATTTGTATACCTCTACATGCTACATGAAGCACCTCTCATCCTTCGTCCAGCATACGTCGCATCCACGTCGCGTCCAGCACATGACATCGGTCGCTACCTATATTACCCTATTAGATTTATAACACATACATCATTCATCTAACATTTATCAAGTTATCGCCGTGAAATCAACCTAAACAATAAACCCGGCCAAGTGTCGTGTGGCGCGTCGGACTTTGCACATTTAGGCTTCAGTACCTAATGTAGAAAATAAGCCGGCAGAATGGCAGAATTATTAGTTTATCGCTACGCACCGCACTCGTAGCAAGCGTAGACCCGTAACAGTGGCGTGCCACCGCACGCATCACCCCTGTGCTACACATTTCACCGCACGCAATAGGAAATAAAGAGAATCAACAAGATGCTTATAATTTGAAAATTTAAAGACTAACCCTAAATATTTACACGTGAGTGACAGCAATAGGGCTCCGTTTGGACCCTTCTTGTACGGAACCCTAAAATCACTAAGGGATGTACCCGGGACCTCCAGATTCACGGACAACAACAGCCATTTCAAAAGATATGACACGTGGTGACTAGACTCGAATTTGTTACGTTTTTGAAATTCGCATTCATTTGTCGGCCTGTTGTTATGTTGATAGTGACACTGCCTACGTAGCTAGAGGTCCCATTTTCGAATCCCGGTAAAGGCGTATGTTTCTGTGGTGAACAAACAAGCAACATTTGTTGCTGAGACTTGGATGTTTTCTACGTATTTAAGTACATATATATTTAATATATTGTCGTGTAGTACTCATAACGCAAGCCTTATTGAGCTTACTATGGGACTAGTTCAATTTGTGTAAAAAATGAAGTGTAATATTTATTTATTTTTAGGGCTTTGTGCATCAACTTACAATTTACAGACTGATCGACGTCAATAATGGCACCGGTAGCTGTCACGTCATACTTGATTATATATAGATTTAAGATACAAATTTTTCAAGTTAATATCCATTCTAAAGCCCTATATACATTTATTGATCGTCCTCATCTTACGTCGGTACCGCAACCACCGCAGTAAACTAAAGGTTCCGTGAGATAGAGGCCCCGCCAATATTTTTCCATATTCGATGTTTTTAATAAGTGACTCGACGAAAAAATCTTTATAATTATTATATTTTCTCACAAAAATCACGAATATCCGTTGAGAAATGCGACTGATCTGCCAGCTAGACATACAAAGGCAGTTTTTTGCAGTCAAAAAATTACCTGCAAGTTTCAGCAAATGTACCGCGGCCTCAAGTAAAATCTATGTAGTGACTATTGGTAGATCAATTATCATATAAGGTTTCTCCTTCTTAGCGTGCCATATCCTATAGGATGCCGACGATCAACAAACGAAAGTCTTCTCTATTTTTCGCCACTCTGCTGAGAGTGGTAGCGTCAGTCCAGTCCCTGATATTTTCGCACCATGTTGTTCTCGGTCTTCCCCTACCTCTCTTCCCTTCTATTATGTTTCTTATTATGTCATACTTGGTGTTTCTTTATATGTGTCCAAAGTATGCCGTTTTTCTTTTTTTGATAGTCAGAGTTACTTCTATTTTCTTCTTCATTTTGTTCAAAACTGTTTCATTTGTTACTCGGTCTATCCACGAAATTCGCAACATTCTCCTGTAGATCCACATTTCGAATGCATTTATTCTGTTAATAGAATCTTTATTTAATGTCCACGCTTCCACTCCATACATCAGAATTGGCAACACATAGCATTTAACTATTCTCCATCTCAGTCCTAAATTGATATATTTATTTATGTATAATTTGCTCATTTTCATAAAAGCGCTTCGAGCCATTTCTATTCTAATGCGAATCTCCATTTCCGGGTCCCAAGTCTCATTGAGCCAATATCCCAGGTATTTGTATTTGGTTACCCTTTCAACAGCTTTACCGTTTATGCTCCAATATTCGTCATCTTCGTGTTTTTTACTAATGATCATATATTTGGTTTTGTTTAGATTAATTTTAAGGCCATACTGTTTAAATTTAGAATTTAGTAGGGTTAACAGAGTGTCCAACTCATTTATATTATTAGCTATTATAGCAGTGTCATCTGCATATCTGAAATTGTTTAATATTGTGCCATTAATTTTAATTCCCATTTGTACATCTTCTAAAGCTTCTTGAAATATAAATTCGGAATATAAATTAAACAAAGCTGAAGACAATATGCACCCTTGCCGCACTCCCTTTAGTATGTTTAGGTCTTTGCTATTTTTTTGTCCAATTTTTATGTGGGCTGTTTGGTTAGGTTAGGTTAGGTTAGCTGTTGTGCGGGCCATGTTGTCCAGCGAAGCGGCCTGGAAAACGATGCTGCTGTTCTCCGAAAAGGTCATGGCCGAGAAGGAGGCGGCGGAGCGCGAGCGAGAAGCCTCGGCTGATGCCGATCCAATGCGCCGCCGCAAAATGAGACGAAGGCGTGCTGCGCACGATCGTCGCTTGCCGCCTTAATGAAGACTTCCGGGTGGCAGACACGGGGACGTCTACCACCCATACTAAAGAGGTCCTCGAGTTGGGGGGCATGTCAAGTGTTCGGACATGCCCTTAAGAGTGTTTGGAGGATGCACAAGATCCTCCGGTGACGGGCCCCGACGGGCAGCTGCTGGCGGGGTCGCGGAAGTGTGCTATAGGCGTTCCCGTGGCCCCGCCGAAAGGCAGAGCGACGAACACCCCAGGTTTTTTAGTGAGTAAGAATCTCACATATCCATCGCGTCGCCCCGTGGCGCGGTGGAATCTTTCGAAGATTTTTCCTGGGCAAAAAAAAAAAAAAAGGTTAGGTTAGGTTCCCCCTCGCGGGTGTCCGCCTTATCGGGGCGGGGGGGCTTAGTAACCGTGGACTGGTCATCCACGGTGAAGCTAAGAGGCACCCAGGGCCGGCCTGTTTGGGCTGCCGGCTGGCCCGAGGAGGGCGCTCCCAACGGGCTTACTTAGCCCGTTGAGGATGCGTTATGGTGGGACCGCAGAAGAAGGGTTCATCCTATCTTCTGTGGCCGAGGTGGGATCGCAGGGGGAGAGGCGTGATGGTATTACGGTGCGCCACTCTCCCTACCCCCTGCGAACTTGGCGGGGCCGTTCCGCAGTAACGGCGTTGGTGGGACCGCAGAGTAGGAGGAATGCCGGTATTACGGTGCGCCGCTTTCCCTATCCTCTGCGGCCGAGGTGTGGTTCGTGGCGGAGCTACAGACCTAATCCGCCACCGGGCGCCGGAAGTTTTTCCGGTACCCATGACCTCCTTGTAGCGGACTCAGGGGGGTCCGCTACTGTAAAATATGGAGGTCGAGGAGGAAGGCACGCCGAAACATCTGGCGTGCCTAACGTAGAGGGCCTCCGGGCATCTACGAGGGAGCCGCTTGGGAGCGGTTGCCGCCGGCGGGGTCGCGGATGTGTGCGCAAGCGTTCCCGTGATCTCGCCATATGGCGGCGAGGCGGCGAATGGGGGGGTTTTTAGTGGGTACACCGTGGGTCTCATTAGCCTGTACGGGAGTCCCACATAACCACTCGGGTCACCCCCTGCGCCCGGGTGGTATGCGTAACGCATTTTCCCCCCCTGAAACAAAAAAAAAAAAAAAGTTAGGTTAGGTTCCCCCTGGGGCGCGAGACAGGTAACCTCCTCGAGTGTCTGGGCTCTACCAATACCTGTTGATCCGGTTGATCCACAGGTAAGGGTCTTGGCCGGTGCGTCCTGGAGGCACGGCAAGTGATCATTTAGTGGACCCTAAGTTATCACTTGTCGGGCTACCAATAACCTGTCAGGGGGGGAGGAGGGTATCGGACCAAGGACTTCTCCACGGAGAAATCCCCAGGTCCGACGAAGGTGGGCCGCTTCGGCGGCGTAGTGCGGTTCGAGGCACCGACCGTTTGCCTCGTCAAATATAACGGCCCCGTAATCCCGACTAGGCAGAGGGCCGATGATGTCCGGACCGGGGACTGTGAAGACCCCGCTTGCGGTAGGCTTGCAGTCGCGAGGAACAAAACCTCTATAAAAAATTACACGGCCCACTGGGGGGCCGGCGGCTTCGGCTGCGGAGGGCTGCGGGGTAGGGGCGTTTGTCCTCCCGCTGGGCGCCGGGGTAGGGGCGTTAGTCCTCCCGGTGCCGTGGCGCGGGTGGGACCAGATCACCGTGTGTCGGTGCTGGTCCCTAACCTTCCCGGGGTGTAGGGAGGTCGGTGCGGGAAGGCACACTGGTCATGCTACAGTGTGCCTTTTTGGTGAGGGTTCGCCTTAGGGCGATGGTGCCGGTGATGTCGTGGTGAAATGTTCGCGATCCCATGGCATCACCACTCGGGCACGGTGGAGGCAGCATCCCAGAGTTTTAGTGGGTAGGCTGGTCCTCGTTTGGACCGGAGAGTCCCACATAACTAATGCGTAATATCTGGCTTGTCCCCGCAGGCCTCATATTACGTATTGGTATGCGTAACGCATTTCTCTGGGTCAAAAAAAAAAAAAAAGGTTAGGTTAGGTTAGTACAAGTTCTTTAATAATATCTTATCTTTCTCGTCAATATCAGTACGTTCTAAAAGATGCATTAATTTGTGGTGTTTTACGTTATCAAAAGCTTTTCCAAAGTCGATAAAACAGACATATACTTTTTTTTTTTCTTTTTTTTATAAGGTTTACGGGTGGTCAATTAACCCCATTGCTGATAGTGCTCCTATCAAACGGAAGTTATCAGGCTATTGCGATCTATAATATGAACAGTTTGAAACAAGATTTGGGGGATTTACAATACGAATATTATTTATTGTTCACCAAAACAAATTAAAACAACGCTAATAGAATAGTAAAATAACGGTACACAATTAGCAGTCTTATCGCTAAAGAGCGATCGAAGAGACAGACAGACAATTTTTGAGCATAGGAAATGATACAAATATAAAAAAAATATTAGGCAAACAAAACAAACTTGATCAGTCATTTATAATATATTTTAAGTAAATGAAATGAAAAGTATATACACAGATATGATGATGATGTTGATGAGATTTAGTGAAGGAACAAAACCACTTTCCAAATCTTCCAGCTCAAGCGCGTTGAAAGAAACTTAATTAATTCCGTTTGGCGGAAGCCAAATTTGTTACCTATTCATTTCTCGATTTACTCAAACGTAAAACACAATTTGCGAATCGCGGGATGGAATTGAAAAAGTTTCCAGTTATTTATTTGCAGCGTTTTACGATGCCGCAAGCCCAAACATTAAATTATTTTTAAGTAAACTGAAAACACTTGGAAGATCTTCTCCAAATAAGATATTTTTGGAGTTGAAAGCCTTGTGAAAACCCCGGGGAATATGATTTTAATTGGATTTTTGTTATTCCGTTACAAGCAAATGTAATGGAACTAAAAATACAAAACGAAAAACATTCATCCAAAAAAAGGTTGTTTTTATATTTTGCTAATAAATATGAGAAGTATAAACTTATTTTTTGTGTAAAAAAATTTTTCGTCATCTACCCTTTTGCATGAGCATTTGTCTTTTTATATTTTTACACTTATTATTTAATATTATTGGTATTTCAAGCAAAAGTACGTACTTTATGTCAGGTATCAAGAAAATAGCAGATACTATAATTTATTATAAATATTTATGTTAAAACAAGCTAGGGGTCAGGAAATCTCTTGCTGATAAACTTTAAGCAACTGAGAGTACATATTGTATAGCAGACATACGTAGCATGAACAACATGTAGCAAAATTGTATGAGTACCTGTGTAATATAACAGATCTTGCAATTAGGAGCCAAAGCATCAGTTTTTAGTGAGTGGGCTACTGAGAACTTACATAAAAGTAGACAAGCACTGTATGCTTTATATGAGGAGCGCCGGTTTATATGAGTGATGAATTTAAAGAACATGTCAAACAATATTCTAAGAAATTTAAAATAGATTGTCATATAGCTAAACGTAATTTTATAAGCCAGAAAATTACAAATAGTTCGGACATTATCAAAACAACATGGAAATTAATTAATGTGGAAACTGGTAAATCAAAGCACAAAATGAATGATTTTAAACTAAAAATTGATGGCATAATTATAGATTCAAGTTTAGAAGTAGCAACAGAATTTGAAAAACTTTTCACTGAGATACCAGTATCCACAACAAAGACATTAAATTCGTCACCTTCATCTGCCGTTACATTGTTAAAAGATAACGCCTCAGAATGAAGTGGAAATCTTCATTTTGAATATGTTAGTACCCCAGATGTAATAAAGGCGTTTAAATCAATTAATGTCAAAAAAACTGGTGACCTCTGGGGAGTCTCTGTCCAAGTCAAATCCCTAATAGAAGTCATAGCGCCTGACTTGGCAGTTATATTTAATAACAGTATTGACTGCGGTGAGTTTCCTGATCTAATGAAACATAGTAAAATAACTCCTTTATTTAAATCAGGTAGCACTTCTGACCCCACTAATTTTAGACCAATATCTGTGCTACCAACATTTAGTAAAATTTTTGAAAAATTAGTTTTGTCCCAATTAATAAGACATTTTAATACAAACAATTTAATGCATAATAAGCAATTTGGTTTTACGCGGGGTCGCTCGACAACCGACGCGGCTGTTGAGCTAACTAAACATATATTCGATGCCTGGGAAGAGTCACAGGATGCATTAGGTATTTTTTGTGATTTGTCCAAGGCCTTCGACTGCGTGGGTCATGAAACATTAATCAGGAAACTGCACTATTATGGAGTTAGAGGATCGGCACTGAATTTGCTAAAGTCTTATCTATATAGTAGAATGCAAAGGGTCAACGTGAATGGACAGCGATCACCGGGATCAGTGGTCTCGATGGGTGTACCGCAGGGATCAATATTGGGACCTTTCCTATTCCTTATCTACATAAATGACTTGCCATACCTCGTAAAGACCCACCATGATATAGTATTGTTTGCAGACGATACCTCTCTTATATTCAAAGTCAAACGACAGCAACAAGCTAGCAATGATTATAAACAATGCCATTTCTAAAGTAGTTAATTGGTTCAATGTCAACAATTTATTGTTAAATGAGAAAAAGACCAAATGTATTAAGTTTGTCACGAATAACGTTAAGCACAATCAAACAAGTGTCATTGTGAAAGATGAGGAATTGGATAGTGGATAGTACAGTTTTTCTTGGTTTAACATTAGATTCCAAACTCCAATGGGGTCCCCATATTGCTAATCTCTCGAATAGACTGAGTTCTGCAGCTTTTGCAGTGAGCAAGATCCGCCAACTGACAGACGTGAAGACAGCTCGATTAGTATATTTTAGTTACTTCCACAGTATTATGTCATATGGTATTTTACTATGGGGCAGTGCTTCAGAGATTAATACCATTTTTGTTCTGCAGAAGAGGGCTATTCGAGCAATATATAAAATGAACCATAGAGACTCACTGAGAGATAAGTTCAAGAACATTAATGTAACGACATTGCATTGTCAATACATCTATGATAATATTGTGTATGTACATAAAAACATTGTAAATTTCAGGAAGAACTGTGACATACATAATATTAATACTCGAAATAAACACAAGCTCGCGGTGCCCACCACTCGCCTCCAAAAAATTAGAAAATCATTCATGGGTAATGGTGTGAAGTTTTATAATAAGCTTCCAAGAAACCTAACTGGATTATCTATAAATAAATTAAAAAAATATGTAAAGCGTAAACTTATATCCAAAGCATATTATAGCACACACGACTACATGAATGATAAAACACCGTGGGATTAATTAATTGTGACTGAAATATTAATGAATTAATCATTATGGCATTAGATATTAATATTATCTTATTATTTTCTTTTGACATATTGATTTTATTCTAGAAACTGTCTAGATTTCTATTTTTTATACTTTTTATTTTATTTTTAATATTATTATTTATGTTTTGACGATCCTATTGTGAATTTTACTACATAATTATTTCTTATTTTGACATGTCTACAACAATACAATATTTATTGTAAATAATAATAATAGCATCAATAAATTTCTCTAAATAATTAATTAATATATATGTAAATACGTGTTATAACTGACGATTCGAAAGTGCTTGTTGCTAGGCCTATTTGAATAAAGAATATTTTGAATTTGAATTTGAAAAAGCGAGTATCCGGAAAAACGCTTGGAGAGTGATGAAAAAAAAATGTATTTAACAAGGTATAATTACATTAAAGAATATATAGATATGATGAATATGAATGAAATATCTAATTTTTAGCTTTAGTTATTTCAATTGTGGTTTGTTTTATTTCTATTATTCGACATAACATTATTGATTAATTTTTGTAAAACAATTTCCCCTAATATATATTTTCTAAATAAAAATATCTAAAGCCGCGTACATATATACCTTTACCTAAGACTCTGGGAGCCACAGTTTTGTCAATTTGCCTTTAACGACTCTTTAAAAAAGTTTAGAATAGGCTAAACGTGCTAATGATTTTATTCTCAAGTGCATATTTTACGTTTAGGTACCAGAAGAATATGGTGTAAATTACTGGATATCATAATATAGGTAAATTTGTGACTAATTCCGCAAATGATTCCCTTGCAATGATGGGAATGAGCCAAACTCAAACGACTACTGAACCAACTGAAGCTTGTTCCCGTAGATGTATCTAAATATAAGCGGGAATATTCTCAAGTGAGTCGGCTAATGCAATTATTTACCACACAAAACGTTTAGCAAATTACCCGGGATCGAGATAAGAGCGAGAAGGCCCGTTAAGGAAACGCTCGAGAGCTGGGGACGCAATTGCTAAGGTTTTCGATTTGCATATTGAGAAATTAAAAGATATACGTAAATAACGCCACAGCGTACACAAGCCTTTTCTATACTTGGGGTCGACTTTTCTGGACCCCAAATAGTAAGCTCAATAAAATAAGGCTTGTGTTATGGGTACTAGACGACGATATATTTAATATATATAATTAAGTACATAGAAAACATCCATGTCTTCTGACAAATGTTTTTTGCTCATCACAGAATCAAATGTCATTACTGGGATGGACCTGGGACCTCCAGCTTCCTAGACAGTGTCACTATAAACTAGGCCGGCAGTATTCACGCGATGTAATTATAATTTGAAACACGTATCAAACAGAATATAACAGGTAAAGTAGTCATTAGTATTTAAAACACAGACCATATAGACGCCGCAAACGCGCTCCATAGTATGGAAACCAAGCGTGTCAATTTTTACGTGCCTACTATGACGTCATGTAAGCAATTTAGTGATGTCCAATACTACCGCCGCGTTAAACCGATTCAAAGGCGCTGCCGTCGGTTTAGTACTCAGTAGGCCTATGTGGTGAGAGGACGTACGCAGCCCGCCCGCTTTAGTTTACGTTCTGCATTTTACTTCAAAATTCAAGTAACTAACGTATGAATTTACGTTAATACGTCTGTTTTAACCATAAAAAATGTTCCGTAATAATAAATCGATATTTTTATGATTGACTTTCTATCGATTGTTTTATCGATCATACTTCGAGTTTATAAACAGACAATGAGAAAGTGATTCAAAGATTACTAGTATTACTACCTAGTGGCTCTTTGAGTTAGACACATCGCATTTTTTTAAATTTCTTAATTTCAAAAAACTGACACGACAAAGAAATTCTATATAATTATCGAACCTGCTCACAAAATATCACGAGAATCGGTTGAGAAATGCGAACTGTAGAGGAGAACATCCGGATAGACAGACAGACATACGAAAGAATTTTTTTCAAAAGCTGTAACGGAGACGCTTCGCTCGCTCGGTCAACAAGTTAGAGATTTTTTTACACGATTGCCCAAAAGAAGGATTGCAATGTTTTTATAACAACAACCTTTCATCGATGCAAAACTATAATTCATTTCAGAGAGGAATAGACATAATGAAAATAGATATTTTATAGTGCATTTTTTTGGATAGCATTCAATACCTAAAATATTGTAATAAATAAGTGCTTGGTGGTTTTTAAATACATGCAATTAAATGATTGCATATTCTTCTTTGCTTAATGCCCTGACACCTACGTATAGTCAATAATTAAATAAATATTATATTAAGTACATTATGAAAGAAGCTAATTAAGCTGTCTTCAAGAGTCATTACGAACCGTCTCGCACGCAGGCTAGATGACTTCCAGCCTCCTGAACAAGCCGGTTTCCGAAGAGGCTTTAGCACCGTAGACCACATCCATACGCTCCGTCAGGTTATACAGAAGACTGAGGAGTATAACCTACCCCTCTGTTTAGCGTTCGTGGACTACGAGAAAGCCTTCGATTCGATCGAAACCTGGGCTGTACTACAATCTCTCCAGCGGTGCCAAGTGGACTACCGCTATACCGAAGTGCTGAAGTGTTTGTACGAGAACGCCACTATGTCAGTCCGACTCCAGGACCAGAGCTCGAAGCCTATCCCATTGAAGCGCGGAGTCAGGCAAGGAGATGTTATTTCTCCTAAACTGTTCTCCGCTGCACTGGAGGATGTTTTCAATACTCTGGACTGGAGAAGGCTAGGCATCAACATAAATGGCGAGTACTTCACTCACCTTCGGTTTGCTGACGATATAGTAATCTTGGCTGAGACCATGGAAGATTTAAGTACAATGCTCAATGACCTCAGTAAAGCCTCCGAGCGAGTTGGTCTAAGGATGAACATGGACATGACGAAGATCATGTCAAGGGCCTAGAAAAGGTGGCCTAAACAAAGCTCGCCTCAATGCAACCCAGGTGGCTAACCGCGGTCATCTGGTCACCAATTAAAAGCGGTCGAAAGAAACGTAATAATAAGTTAAATGCATTCTTAAATTTAGCTGCGTGTAACGTAAGAACGTTACTGGATAATGAAAACAACCTCTGTCCTGAGAGGAAAACTGCACTCATAGCGCGTGAATTGTCCCGGTATAACATCGACATAGCCGCAATCAGCGAGGCACACTTAGCGGATAGCGGTGAGCTCTGTATGGAATTGGGTGGATATACGTATAAGTATTACTGGGATGGTAAACCTGCAAGTGAACGAGCCGCCAATGGTGTTGGATTTGCGATCCGAAACAACATCGCTAGATCGCTAGTGGAGCCTCCAAAAGGGATCAATGACAGGCTCATGACACTACGACTCCACATGGCTCCCAGGAAATACCTACATCTCGTAAGCGTGTATGCTACTATGACAACACCTGATGAAGACAAACTTCAATTTTATGAGAATCTGCGTCATGTTTTGCTGGGGATTCCAGATTGTGACAAGTTGATTCTGCTGTGCTGTTGGCACAGAATATATTGCCTAGAAGAACGTACTGGGGAGACACGGAGTAGGTAAGTGCAACACCAACGGTGTTGCTCTCCTGACATTATGCTCTGAATTCAACCTCAGCATAACAAACACATTCTTCAGGCTACCCGATAAATACAAGACATCTTGGATGCACCCACGCTCTGGGCACTGGCATCTTCTTGATTTCATCATTGTACGCAGGCTAGACCTGAGAGATGTACTTATTACAAGAGCAATGCGTGGTGCCCAAGGCTGGACTGACCATCGTCTTATTAGATCCAGGATGAGGCTTTACTACAAGCCTCCGCGTAGAGCAGAACATAGGATTCCAGCTTGACTTGCTTGTGCGCGTTTGGTGCGTGATGAGGGACTGTGTCGTGAGCTAGATGCGGAATTTGAGGCAGCAATGCCCAGCACTGATGACAATACCTCAGTAGATGCAAAAAAATTCGAAGGGCTTAAATCCATTTACGGACCCCGCGCTAAAAAGACTGCCCCTGTTTACTCGCGAGATAAAGCTAAGAAGTTGACAGATCCAAAAGAGGTTCTTCTTCGTTGGGCTGAACACTTTAATGAAGTGCTCAATCCCGGTAGTCAAGGAGCAGTTCCGTCTTACATTAATTCACTTGAGAGCTTGCCATCTGCTTCGGGCTTGGATGACCCGCCTTCGTACGCCGAGTTCGTTACTGCGATCAACCGTTTAAAAATAGTAAATCAACTGGTTCGGACAGTCTGTCTTCTGAAATTTTTAAATACGGTGGACCGAGTATCAGGTCCAGACTTTTTGAACTTATCAAACTGATTTGGGATGTTGCGATGGTTCCACAGGACTGGAAGGATGCTTCTATTAGCAAGCTATATAAAGGCAAATCTATATATCTGATTGTGGCTCGTTTAGAGGCATTGCATTGCTTTCCACAGCTGGCAAAATTCTGGCGCACATCATCAATAGTCGCCTTAGTAATTTAGCTGAAAGCTTCCTTCCGGAGACCCAGTGCGGGTTCAGACCTAAAAGAGGTACGGTTGATGCCATCTTTGTAGTCAAGCAACTTCAAGAAAAAAGTTTTGTACAACACCGCGACCTCTATTTATGTTTTGTGGACCTGGAAAAGGCCTTTGACCGTGTTTCTAGGACCGCCCTCTGGTTTGTTCTAGAAAAATGTGGCTGTCCTGCAAAGTTCGTCAATTTAGTGCGCCAGTTCCACGAAGGCATGACAGCCCGTGTGCGTCACGAAAACAACTTTACAGACCAGTTCCCGGTCACTAGCGGTGTCAAGCAAGGCTGTTTAATGGCTCCGACCCTTTTCGCTATCTACTTCGCTGCAGTAATGAATGACGCTCCTAAAAGCTGTAATGACAAGATTACCATAAATTTCCGCATGGACAAAAGCGTTTTCGACCTCGCACGTCTCAGAGCAAAACGCAAAATAGACTCTGTTTCAGTAATAGATGTTCTGTATGCCGACGATATCTGCCTTATGGCTGACAGTTTGGACGACCTACAGAGTTTTTTGGACAAATTAGATGAGTCCTGTCGTAAATTCGGCTTAGTAATCAGTGCTTCTAAGACCCAGATTCTAAAACAACCTGCGAAAGGTAAATCTGCGGACGATGGTGTTGTATACCTACGAGGAAAACCACTGCCAGAAGTAGGTAGGCACCTTCCGGTACCTTGGAACTATTTTGCGCAGTGATAATCGTCTCGAGTCTGAGATCTCTGCGCGAGTCGCCAAAGCAGCTGGAGCTTTCGGTGGTCTTAACCGACGAGTTTGGAAATCACATGACCTGAAACTCCACACAAAACTTGCTGTCTACAGGGCCATAATCTTACCATTGTTGCTCTATGCCTCGGAGACCTGGTGTCTTTACAAGGGAGATATCAGACGCCTTGATACCTTCCACATGAAATGTCTTCGGGCGATTCTTCGGGTGAGATGGCAGGATCGTGTGCCAAACTCGGAGGTTCTACGTCGAGCTAAGCTCGCTGGAATGGAGTGTATGCTAATGAAAGGCCAACTAAGCTGGCGTGGACACCTTGTCCGCATGGAGTCTTCCAGATTACCAAAAAAGGTATTTTACTCTGAGCTTAGCTCAGGTAAACGAAAGCCTGGAGGACAGTTTCTGCGTTACTGGGATGTCTTAAAACGCCACTTGACTGCAATTGGCAGGGTCTAGTGAGTCATGGGAGGAGCTTGCAACGCAGAGGTCGGAGTGGCGAACTGCTGTCAACACGGGTATAGAAAACTTTGAGCGTTCCCGTCTTGAAGAACTTGACGCCAAACGCCTGATCCGAAAAACTCGACCCAAGCCCTCCTACAACTATACTCGCAATTCAAGTGGGTCTCTTTACTGCGCTTCTTGCAATAGGACCTTCAAAACAAAATTTGGTTTTGCGTGTCATGCTCGCGCTCATGCAAGAGCCCAGGCGAAGACGAGCCTTAGCTTACCCTTAGATGTCGCCGTTGACGGATACGTCTGGGAGGACATCATCATCATCGTGCAAAAATCTAGCTAGGGACCAAACACACCTGCTCAGTCCCCACCGCCAGTCCTCATCGCCGCAGGACTTGCACTCTCCGTCCAGTAATGAGCCAGGGGTCATCAGCGCGGGAATATATTAAAGTGGGTAAGCATTGTGCATACACGAACCCACTCTCTCGTCTTCCAGTCCTTGTTACCAGTGGGGCGGAAGTCCGCTACGACTGATTAGCACTAGAAGATGCAGTGACTGGCCGCATATCTCTTGGATCCCGACATACGCCCTATCAGGCATGTCACAGGTGCCCTACTGCAGCGCCACGGTCGCCGGGTTTGAAGCCATACTGACGGTGTCCGCCTTCCAAGCCGCTGCAGACTTTATGCAATTTATGGGGGAATCAGCCCATTAAACTAAGTTTGTGAAACTCAGTCCCCTTCACTGGATTTAGCCCGTGGATCGACACGGTTACCGGGATACGGCCGCTGCATGCACAACAGCTACTTGGAGCCAGATCGATCGGTAGTATTCTGCAAGATTCCACTGCAAAACATCCCACTTATATCCCAATCATCATCATCAAATCGACGGACAATGAGAAAATCCCTACTACCCTACAACGTGAAGATTTACGAAAAAATCGTTAGCTTCACTGTCCATTGCGGCCTACAAATAACAGTCTTTAAGTATAGTTTAAAGTAGAAGCCGCAATGGATGGCGTACTTCGAAATTATACTATGTGTGTAAATATTTTGGTAGAAACGACACGACATCACTCCAAGTTGAAAATAATTAAATTTAAATTAAATAAGACAAAATTTATTAGAAAAAATACTTACTTATGAAGGGAAATGTCACCGGTTACTCAACTAACCACTCTTGTTGAATTTGAACGGTTAATTACGGCGCAGTGTCGCATTTTCTAGTACTGCAACAAACGTCTTACAGTTAGAACGACAGGAGCGCGACTGAGCGGCAAATGTTGCACCGCACCATTTAGATACACGCGAAGTACATACATTGGGGGCATCTAGGTTTATCTAGGTCTGTGATTTAAAAACTGGTAATATAATATAGATTTAAACGGTTGTAACCAGACATAGATTGTATTCATTTGCAAGTTAGTCGCTAAATATAAATATTTTAGTGTCTCTATACCGTACTGTAGCCGTTACCATTAAGAGGGCGCAGTAAGTTTGGTTTTCCATACAAACGTATTTATGCTCTCATTTTAAAACGCCATGCTAGAATAACATGAAACTTTGTATACACAATGGGATCCAGCTTGTCTAGGGCGGAAATTAGTTTCTGTTGCTTGAAATTATAATGGCGAAAAAATACAGCGATTATTAAGGTTTTCATATAAGCCGTAAAAAAATCAAAAAACCGCTGTAATTTTTTTCTTTTTCAATTTCTAGCAACAGGAACTAATTTCCGACCTATGTATGCCGGATCCCATTGTCTATACAAAGTTTCATGTTTTTCTAGCATGGCGTTTTAAAATGAGAGCCTAAATACGTTTGTATGGAGAACCGATCCACACCGATCGTACTGCGCCGTCTTAAGTTAAACATAACGTCACCTCAACTCTGATAATGTTCTACACTAGCTCGTCAAGAATTTGCTCCAACATTGGTCCCAAACTGAGCCGTATATCACTTGTTTACAAAACAGATTACCAAAGCTATGCTAACTCACAAGCTAATTAACATTATAGACAACATTTACCGAGTCGTATAAATACGATGTTGCCAGTTAAGGCTTCCTTTTACATTGATTTAACGTTCGTGCAGTGTTTTGTTTCCATCTTAAATTAGCATATTCTATGCTGACTACTTATTTGAAGTACCTACCAGAGTTACTCCGACCTCTGCCACTTGCATAGATAATATTTGGTTAAACTGTCCTCATCTAGACAGAAGCATAGTGAATGGAATCCGTTCGGATCATAAAGCTCAGATGGTCAGGCTACCTTGCGAAGTAAAACCTCCAGATCGCGTTATAGAAATAAGACCGCTGAGTAGAAGTAAACTAGAACTACTAAAGTCAAATCTACTAGTCGCCATGCCGAACACCCAGGTTCAATCAAATGATTTGAATGATCAATTCAAAATGCTTCTGAATACAGTGTGTAACGAATTTAATAGAACTTTTAGTAAAAAGAGTATTAAAATAAACAATAAAGTGAGATTTAATGAGTGGGCAACTCCAGAATTTGAAAAAGTAGAGATAACTTACACTAACTTTATGAAAGGAGATCTTGCACCACTGACGAACGCTTCCATCAGTATGTTAGGGATTATTCCAAATTATTCAAAACAGTGTGCACAAAGGCAAAAGCAATGCACTTGAATAAAAAAATAAAGTCCTTAAGACTTATGGGGCGTGACAGTCAAGGTACTGGAATCTATTCTCGAGGTCGTTGCATCCACTCTAGCACTAATTTTTAATAGTTTTGTAGACAATGGCATTTTTCCAGACTTAATGAAGTGTAGTAAAGTAGTTCCTATTTTCAAATCAGGTCGTAGAGATATTTTATTTTTATTTATTTGCTCATAAATTAAAAGACTTAAAACTATTACAGGAAAGAGTGTATACTTTATTTTGGCGAATAAAGTATACACTCTTTCCTGAACACCTGTCTATGCCAACAGAAGATACTTATTATTTCCTTATTCCTAAACGTCCACTAATCCAATTTTTTTAATGTAGTACCTTAAAATTCCTTTTTCATTATCTGGCATATTGAGATTTATGTTTGCAAGAATCACTTTTACACAAAGTTTAAATAAGTAAAGCGGCTATCTAAGGTTTATAAATAAGGGGGTTAACATGTATTTTTATTATAATGCAATAATCCTGATTATCGTCCAGTTTCTATCCTACCAGAGTTTAGCAAAATATTGGAAAAAATAATGCTTACGCAGTTGGTTTCGCATTTTAATTCACACAATATTTTGCACGCACAGCAGTTCGGTTTCACGAAAGGTAGATCAACTACTGATGCAGGTGCAAGTTTAATAAAATTTATTTTGCAGTCTTGGGAAGAGTCATATGATGCCATTGGAGTGTTCTGTGACCTTTCCACGGCTTTTGATTGTGTGGATCATGGTACTTTAATTTGTAAGCTTAATTTCTATGGTATCAGAGGACATGCATTAGATCTTATAAAGTCATATTTAACACAGAGAAATCAAAAGGTAGCGATAAATAAAGCCATTTCGTCAGAGACAGTGGTAGAGATGGGAGTAGCTCAGGGGTCTATTCTAGGCCCTTTCCTGTTCCTTGTTTATGCAAATGATCTACCATATATGTTAAGCCGAAAATCAGGCATTGTAATGTTCGAAGACGACACCTCATTACTGTTCAAGGTAAATAGGAAAGATACTGAACTCATTGAACCAAATAATACCCTGTCCATGATATCTGACTGGTTTGCTGCCAATAACTTAGTGTTGAATCCGACAAAAACGAAATGTATGAAATTCTCTCTAGCGAGCTCATCAAATAGAAACTTAGACACAAATATTAAACTTAATGGTCAAACATTAGATTTTGTTAAAACAACTGTATTCTTAGGTATTACATTGGACACAAAATTGCAGTGGGGGTTCTCATATAACAGCGATAGGAAGTAGGTTGAGCTCTGCTGCATTTTCAGTCAGGAGAATAAGGCAGCTTACCAATGTGGCAACGGCACGGTTACTTTACTTTGCTTATTTTAATAGTAAAATTAATTATGGTCTTATCTTATGGGGATCAGCTGCAGATATTCAGACTGTGTTTATCTTGCAACAAAGGGCTATCCGAGCAATTTATAACTTGGAGTCGCGTGACTCATTAAGAGAATTTTTAAAGAAATAGATATTCTAACCCTGCCGTCCCTATACGTATTTGAAATAATAATGTATGTTAGGAAGAATTTGTGCAATTTCCCAACGAACGCTGATAAACCAATAGCCACCAGAAACACTGGGAAACTCAAAATAACCTTCTACCTATAGACTAGTAAAGGCGAAAAAGTCGTTCTTAAGAAATTGTATCAAATTCTACAATAAAATTCCAAAACACATTACTGAACTTAGCAATTCTAAATTCATATCTGTAGTAAAACAAACGCTTATTTCAAAAGCATATAATAAGGTAAACGATTACATCATGCACAGGGATGTTTGGCAGTGATAGTGTCCTGCACGGCTAATCTATCGCGAAAATAGGTTTTCTACTACTGTAGCATTGTTATGTTTGTAGTAACTGAGACTGTAATTTTATATTTAACTGTACAATTATATTGTTTTGAAAAAATGACACCTCGCCGAGTTTCTTACGCCGGTTCTTCTCGTGGCAGAGGTTTATTTTTCCGAACCGGTGGTAGTTTATTGACGTTCATAGGTGCATGTAATATGCCTTATTTGAAGAAAAAACTACTCTTACTTTTTTACTTTTACTTTTAGTTGATAAGAGCCGATAGAATTTATTTATTACTTGTTTTAAGAATTTTAGAAACTTTTGTTTTGCCTACACATTGTAGTGTATAGAGCTATAGATAGTTATGCACATGTATTACAATGCTATATTAACCATGCTTATTATGAATAAAGAGCAGTCTTACTTAGAATCTGGTGGTATCAATACGTCTCCTGACTCCCAACCTTATATGGCGATCCTGCCAACGCAGCGCTTTGCGCGCTGCCGTTGCCGTTACTATCGCGCGCGAAAGTGTTGAAATAATGCATCAAGGACTAAAACCGAGACCGTGACTTGTGACCTCTACCAAAAAAAAAATGTGGCAAAGGGACGCGAAAGTGTTAAAATAATGTAGCAAAGACTAAAACCGAGACCGTGACTTGTGACCTCTACCAAAAAAAAATGTACGAAAGGGACGCGAAAGTACGCGAAGGTCACGAGTGTATTCATTTGAATGGACCATTACCAACCTTGAATATATAAGTGCTGAAAGAATCAGAAGAAAATAATATGGGGTCTTCGCAAACAAAAGAGGAGGTCGTCGTAGCCCAGAATGCTGCCGTGGGTTCTAGCAACAGCGCCGAGGTGGTTAAGAATATAAATAGCACACAACCCTACGTCGTGGTAGTATGCATTTTTGGTGTCATTATGTTTGGGGTGCTGCATACTACATGTGCAGAAAATGCCACAAAAGGTGGATCCGCGAGGAGATTCGTGGACACGCGTTGAGGAGCTCAATTTTTCGCCGTGCGCCGAAATCAGAAGACGAGGTTTAACTAAGTACGTGTTCAAATATAAACTCAATGAACAATAGTGTCGAAAAGAAAAGTGCAGTGCTAAGTGTTGCGCGCGTCGTTAACCGTCTATACCATGTGTACCCGTCTGTACACGCCGGACAATGAGTAAGATAACAATTTAATTAGTTTATAATTAGTTAATTAGCGTATCAGGTTGCAATAGCTTAAGGCGAATGTACCTTTTAATTTTAAAAATGACTTAGTTGTGTAGCGAAACCGATAAGCAAAATATATTCAATAGAAGAAGTTAACTTAAAAATGGCGAGTTTATTACCAGTAATGAAAGATGACGCTAATGACATTCAGAAATTTTATAAAAGATGCAGTTCAAGCTGCCATTGAATACGACCGTTCTACACCAAGTACGTCAGAAGGGATTTTAACGATGGAACGTCATCATAATTATAACACGAGGTATTTCAGAGGCCCTTCATCCACATACTCAGGGGGACACCGTGGTAATCGTGGTATGTCGTACTCAGCACGCGGCCATCAACCGGGAAGGTTCGGGTCCAGCGGCCGACAGCGAGGTACGGGACGAGGCTTCCAAGTTTCGGATGCCCGAGGAGCAACGAGGCCCTACCAGCAACATAGAGGTAGGTTCCAATATTACTCTAATAGACCCAGAAACAATGGGATACGTAATCAACAAGAAATACGTGTTATGACGGATAGCGAGAGTAGCGTGCCTAATAATAACGAGAATCAGTTTTTTCGTGACTAAAGAGTATATTTTAATTAGTAGTAGCAAGAATTATAGTTACGTAGAATTATATCTAGGTAAGGACATTGCAACCCAATTTTTAGTCGATACGGGCTCTACCTTATGTGCTATAAAATATGAGTACATATGCAACTAGAATATTCCTATCCATAACGATAATGTAGTAGTCAGCGGAATAGGCGGCAAAGTCCAGCCTATTGGATATGTTTACTTAGACCTTAATTATGGACAACATAGCCTTAATCACTAGTTCTATGTTTTTAATTCATTGCCATTTACGGCTGGCGGTATCTTAGGATTAGACTTTTTTAGAAAGTACGCGTCAACTATAGACTACTTTGACAACACTATGACTTTAAGGAATAGTTATGACTGTAAGATTATATTACTGCTATACATGGAGGATAGCAATCGTTTAACGGTACCGGTTCGATCGGAAGCTATACGATACATATAGACAGATATGGAAGAGGAATGTGTGGTGTGCGCGGATGAGATTCAACCCGGAATATTTATTTATAGCTAGTGCGTTAGTAAAACCTAACAATGGAAAGATACCTATTCGTTTGCTTAATACGACGGAAAATGATTTCACAGTTAACCAAGTTAGCCCGACTATTCACAAAGCAAGTGACTACGATGTATGTATGTTTAGCGAAACGCAGAAAAATGCGGACCGAGTTAAAATGATGTTTCTTGTTTGAAACTTGTTTTTTTTTTAAATAGAGAGGGATGGATATGGTTGCTACTAACGACAGGCCTGATTAACCAAGAGTTGTAGCGACACATAACCAACCGAAGAATTCAGTAGAACTAAGATTTCTGGATATAAAAAGTATAGACAATTTAAAACGACAGAAACGAATTAATAACGAGAGTAAAGTTATGCTATAGCAAAGAAAGAAAGACAATTTATATAAAACAAGTATCTCAATCACAACTGACGCGAGCCGCTTTTGTGAGAGAACTTAGTCAGTTTTGTAAGGAAATAAATGTTGAAGAAATATTCATATTCATATTCATATAATTTATTGCATAAATACATGTGTTTACATTGGTGTCATAATACAATTTGTTTCAACATACAACATACAACAAATACATTTTATTAAAAATAAAAATAATAATATTTTTGTCGAGAATATAGTAATTGAGATAAAAAATATGGTGATTTGGTCCGGACCACGAATAAATATATTAAATGAAGTGAAACGAATTTATGACAAGGACGACAAAAGAGTGTTACTTAATGATTTTCACCTTTTACCCACCAGTGGCCACGCGGGTATAAGGAGAATGTATAATAACATGAAAAATACTATTACTGGCCTGGACTCAAGAAAGACATTAAGGAATTCATAAGTAAGTGTGAAAAGTGCCAGCGCTAAAAATATACGGCATATATTATAATATTATATATATATATATATAATAATATATGTATATATATCAAATTGTAACTAAAAAATATGTCACTAAAAATGTCAGTAATGCTGTTTACTATGTTTTGGCGTTTCCTTTTCTAATGTGCTGGTTGATTCAGACCTGTAGAAATGGGGATTCTGTCACTTGACCTATTAATTTTTGTCCTTATGTTTGATTTGACCTAATGTTATTCTGGCTCAATCACTTTGTTCTTTTGTTTCTATTCTTTGTTTAATTAACAGTATATAGCATTACATTACATTTCTGTATTCTTTAGCGCTTAACGGTTATATTATATAGCAAACAATCTATAGTGTCATCCTGCGAAACAGGCCTAGCCTAGTGTAGGTGGCACGAGTAATTCACTTGTTATAATCGCTAGCAGTGGAAATATACTAAATAAGTAAAAGCTAAACATATAGCATAAGTAAACTAATAAAGTAAATCTGTACCAGCATCTGCATTACTGTCACTGTATCAATAAATAACTTTTTAACTTATTTTTTAATACAGTTACTCAAAAAGTGCTACTTTACATAGCTGTTTAGCGTGCTGAAAGTTGGTTTTCGCGCACTAGTGCTTTTCACTTTTCCAATTTTTTTTAATTTATGCTTGTTCCAATGCATGACTCCTTATTGCTGGGTGTTAAATATTAGTTTCCTTTAAACGTCGTAATCAACATAAAAACCTACTGTTAATATCAGAATACGAAAAATATACACATTTCATATTTTATTACTTACCTCTTCATCATTATAACACGTTTATTTTTTAATATTGAATATTGAAAAACCGTTCTTAATAAGTTGTCTGAGTGGAACGGAATAGCTGCCGAAATGCCTGTCAAAGAAGAGGCGTTTTTACTTACTGCAAGCATGTTTTAAGTTTCTAAAGGCAACATTCGAAATTGTTTTTATAAATATTACTTGTTGTTTTTCTTATTTTTTCGCAACTGTATTAAAAAACGTGGTTCAATACACGTGCGGAAATGTCATTCTTCACTCGTCCCGAGTCTTGCCACTCGCCTGCGGCTCGTGGCATCCCTCGGTACTCGTGAAGGAATGACATGCTTTCCGCACTAGCATCGAAATGTACTATTATGTTTCACTACACCTAATGCATTTTCTACGAAACAGTGAACTTCTATGGTTTTCTTTGCATGTCATCAAATAGAAGTCATTAGGCTGGGTAAGTTTGTTTTGCAAATAATCCTACTAAGTTTACTATTTAAGAAAAAAGTGAATTAGGGCTAAACTAGTTAGGTCTAACGAGAGCCGGAATAATGACCTTCAGTATGTAGCCTACGTCCACATTTAATATGTATTTATTAAGATTGATTACTTAAGAGGAAAAAGGTGGATGTAAAGAACTGACGTCAAGGAAAGACCTCGTCAAACTTTTACAGATCGATAAAATTTTGAAGAAAGCTTAGATTAAGCAACGAGCATGCGTACATATGTTAAGAAAGTGAATGATGTGAAGCAGGTGGAAATTCGTGAGCTCTAACTACCCCTTCAGGAAACATCGTGATTTATCATTAATGGGGTAGTTTCCTCATGTTTAACTTTGTAAGATATTGCCGTTATATGGATAGGATACCATCAAATTAACACAGTAAAATGGAAATCACACAATAAAATCAGAATAACAATAAAATATGAGATTTGAAAGTTTCTAAAAAATATGTATTTTTCTATTATTATTTCAAAGTTGAATAAGGCTACCAATATAATTCACATTATTCCATAAAAAATAAATTTCTTAACTACTATGTGCTTAAACGCAGTATTTCTGGATTAAGATATCAATTTTCTTGTTTTTCCATACAGCGTAAGGACGGGGCTCGTGCGTTAGGACTTTCTAATTTTCTGTCAATGTATGGAGCATTTTTGGTGTCCAGAAACAATATCCACCTTAACCCTCATTAGCGGCTTTTGTTGTGCTTTAATCGTTGGTCCCAAACAAACATTCATCATAAATTTTTTTTTGAAACTAGCCTATTGTCTACCACGAAATTGTTGGTGATGAAAACACCTAATCGTCGAAGCGGAAAACTTTTTAATAATGAAGACTAACATCCACATGAGCAAATAATGGATTTCGGCAAGTCTGAGTTAATTTCTAACTAAGGATTGTTTCAATATGGCAAATGGGGAAAGTTGGCACACAGTTGGCAAACTTATCAATGTAATGGAGTTAGCTCAATCGTTTCGCGAATCGAATTATAACATTTAACGGAGAGTCGCCAATATTCGATTCAAGTATTTTAATTTATGTTTAAATATAAAAGGGATGCTTGTAAATTATCATATACGTAAATGTCGTACACAGATTTTGAAGTTGTGTGTTAAGGTGTTGGTTTTGGGCTGCAGTTTGTTTTAATTTACAGAAGGGGTCGGCCCTATACATATAATTTGGAAGTCAAATAAAGGAGTCTTATGTTGTTTCTATAAAAATTAAGACTTACTATATAATTTGGAGCCTAATTTTGGAATTTTTTTTTTGATATATGTCAGAACCGAACCATGCCATACCGTAGCCATGGTATAAAATAAAAGTCATAATGATTATTATTCTAGCTTTATGCCGGGGTCCGTACCTAGTAGTCCCAAGAATTAGCATAGGCACTGGTTTTAACGCAAGTGATTTCCATCTGACATAGAAGGGAGGTACTAGAGCTAATGGGAGATCATGCTTGTCAAGTCAATGGGCAACTTGATTGTTAGAAGCTCTCAAGCCGCCCGGAGGCCTCTAACTTGGCTTAACGACTGATGTCATAGACAGCAGCCGGAAGGTATCCCCCCCTCGCCCGAATGGTGAAAAGAAAAAATTAATATAAATAAAATAAAACTCTCAAAAAGATGTGACATATAAGCTCAATCGCACACAAAGTCAACCACGACCACTCCGACAGAAGAGGAGAAGCCGAGAGAAAGAGTAGGTAGGTAGGTAGTAATAGTATGCCGGATGCCGTTCATTGACTCTGCCGTCACCGCATACACAACGGGCCCGTAAACTTCTGTGATTAAAAATGTAAATCAGCAATAGTTGAATCTGAATATAGGTTAAATCTACCAAGAAACTCTTAATTTGTTAGTGACATTATTATCTAAGGTGAATAGTGCGTATTAATATAAGTATATGAAAAAACTTTAAACTACATACGGAGTGATACGGTGCCAAAAAGTGTTAAAATACAAAATGAACGTGTACAAATAAAACTTTTAAGAAAATAACGCTAGCAAAAATGCTCAATAAGTGTGTATCAAAGGCTGAAAGGAAAAAAAAACAAACTATATATCGTTAGTGAGTGTTTGATTTTTTATAAGTAACGTACTTTTTACTATAGCACTCTAAATTTCGACCCGAGCTTTTTTATACTCCGAGTTGGTCTCGAGGCGCGTGTGTATAATTTTCGCACACCGAGCGCTGTTGTTCCACGTTCGATCCTCCGTCCAAGACACCTTTTTGTATTTATTACTACAAGGAGCCAGTGCCCAGTCACAGAATTTATAAGTGATATTGTCTATCGTTGTTGGATCCACTGTGTCTGGGAATTTGGATAGTAGCACGAGTGAGAGCGAAATGCTTATGTTGTATTGACGATAGAGGGCAGCACATGTATGATTGAGTATGGCTTTAACACGTAGCAAGACGGCGGTTCCGCAGACAGAGGCGCGACTTCAAACAATGACGCACGAATTGCAGAAAGCACAAGAATTAAATATAAAATTACTCAACGAGCATGATGAGTGCGCCGAAGATTACGCTAGATTAACGAAGCAGGTTGTTACACTCAAGTCACAACTGGCCCTATTAGATACAAAACTGCAATCGGTAAACGAAGAACGCGACAAATTGCAGAAGGTATTACATGAACGATTACCCGACATACAAGAGTACAAGGATGCGTTGACTATAATACAGATGCACGAAAAAAACGCAATATTATTTCAAGAACGCCAATGCTCTGTCCAGTCGGATAACGAGATTAAGCTAGAAAACCTCCAGCAGGAGATTTACGATTAAAAAAATGTAGTTCGTCTTCAGGATGTATATGAATATAAAACTAAAATTGAGTACAAAAGACAAATGTAACTACACTGAAGACAGTTCTAAAATTGAAGCTACGTGCAAACTTCAACTTAGTCAAAAAGTGACGAGCAGACCTGTCATCTTCACCAAAAAAGTAGCTGCAAAAATACCCCGATCATTAATTCCAAACTAAAGGCATCGACTTCCAATCAAAAGGTAAAAAATCAAATTGTAAAAAAACTTAAAAATAAAAAATCTTGTGATGCTTCAATCGCTGATCAAGAAAGCTGTACTCGAACACTGGACACAGACAAAGGCCAGTCTCATAAACATCAGGAGAACAGGCAAATATCACCTAAACAAGTATGTCCACAACCAAAACAAACTCAAGAATTAAACTTGCACCATAACCATATTGACTCTGTAAAGAAACACGGAATCTTAATATTATGTGACGAATATGGAAAATCACTCGCTGACTCTATAAAGAAGAAATCATCCCATCCTCATTATCACTATGTCTTCTCAATCTGTAAGCCAAACGCTGAAGTCAAGGAAATAGTGAGTAATATTTCAATCATGGCCAAAGAAATGCAGGAAGGTGATGACGTCGTTATAATTGCTACAAATGCACACGACTACAACCTGGAATATATCAAACATGCGATAGGCTGGTGTAAATCAAGAAAACTCAAGCTACAACTAACGACACTGCCGTATGGGGCAAACTGCTACGTCAATGACAAAAAAAATAAAATTAACAAAAATGTATACAAATTAATTGAAAGGTCAAATGGAGTGACTCTTTTAGACATAAACAAGTTTAACAAGCGATTCTTCTCAGCTAAAAATAAATTAAGCAGAGGATTCTTATCATATCTCTGCAATCAGGTTACCTTTAACTCCCAGTATGAATTTACACACCTGTATAACAATAACATAGACATTTCTACAGACTGTTGTAATAATGTAAGTAGTCAAAGCATGGATAACAACGAATTGTCTTCATATTCAAACATGGCATCTCAAAACACCAACTATCTACGTCAATAAACGAAATAGCTAGTACTTCCCTAGATCGGCTTCCCGAGGAAACGGAAAATCTGGAATCACCGAGTTCTTTTTTAGTATAAACACTCGTGTAATGTCAACGAATATAGATCCTGTCCTGTTTTCGATTGGCCATCAAAATGTTCAAGGAGTAGGAAATAAATATCCTTGTCATTACACGATCTACATATTAATGTCATGTGTCTATCAGAGATTTGGCTACACGATTATAATACATGTAGGAATGACGACATACGATTGTTTTGCGAGGGACGACTATTTCAGGACCCAAGAGACGTGGCAAAAATATTTAATGATTTTTTCTCCGAAATACACGCAGTTTCATACTCAGAGTCTATTTCAGGTGAAAACGCTCTAGACCTGATGACACTAGCTCCACCTCTCGAAACTTTCAAATGGACTAAAACAAGCACCAAAGAAGTCTTAGCGGTATGCAGAAACCTCAATCATCAACTAAAATAGTTAAACAAGGTATTATACCCATTATACCTGTTATCACAGATATTATAAACCAATGCCTTGAACATGGTGTGTTTTCTGGTTCTCTTAAGATAGCTAAACTGGTTCCAGTGTTTAAAAAGGGAGATCCAGCGACTGCAGACAATTAAGGGCCTGTATCAGTGCTTCCCATTTTTAGTAAGATATTTGAAAGATTAATGTTTTCAAGACTTAGTAGCTTTTTCACGCATAACAACATAATTTCCTCGGAACGATATGGTTTTCTAAAGGGTCTCTCTACAGAGGATGCCATAGCCGCATTTATGAAACATGTTCACACAGGGCTAGAGGAAAAATTAAAGTGTTTGGGTGTATTTTGTGACCTTTCAAAAGCCTTTGATATGGTAGACCATAATATCCTAATAGATAAATTGGCATTTTATGGTATTAAAAATAACGATCTTAAATTAATCAGTTCCTACCTACAAGAAAGCAAATTGTGCAAGTCAATTAGGCAAGATCACAAAGCTTTAATATTTCTAAAGGTGTGCCACAGGGATCTATTTTGGGGCCTTTATTGTTTATAATATACACGAATGATCTCCTATACGTAATTCCCAATCAACTAAAATGTAGTATTGAGTACTAAGGAAACAACATTTTTAGGACTAACAATAGACAGCTCGTTAAAATGGGACGTGCATATTGACAGTTTATGTAAAAAACTAACAAAAGCTGCATTCTCTGTACGTAAAATTAGGGAGTTCTGCGGTGTTCAAGCTAGTAAGACAGTCTATTACGCCTATTTTCATTCTTTAATGTCCTATGGAGCACTTATATGGGGACATGCAGCGACGGCCTCTAGAGTTTTCGTATTACAGAAAAGGGCACTCAGAAATATTTACAAGGTTCCTGCGCGAGAGACCTGTCGAATCATCTTTAGACAAAGTGGCATAATGACATCTTACTCTTTGTTTGTTTATAAAAATTTGTTATATGCTCGTAAACATCTAAGTGGCGGCAAGAAAAAAAGCGATATTCATAAATACCCCACACGCAACAAGCATAAACTCTGCCTTCCAAAAGTACGCCTCGCGAAAACTAAAAAAAGTTTTATTTATCAGAGGATTAAATGGTACAACCATTTACCTGATGCTGTTACCACACTTCATTACATGCAGTATAAATTATACCTTAAACAAACTTTGACTGACAATGCACTGTATAATATAAAAGAGTTTTATGACATACAATTTAAATTATGTTAAGTTATACTCAAATAATGTTATGCAATTTAATGTTTTAATCCTTACATAAAATATTATCTTTACTAAGCTCGAATTGACAAAATGTAATAACCCTGAACATAGTTATAAGACATATTCTAGTGCATATTGTGTGTCAATGGAATAAATATTTATTGTATTGTATTGTAATGGAAATTGAGTTTAATGTCAAAAGAATAAAGAAACTGGTTTCATACAAGTAATTGATAGAATCAGGCGTTACTTTGCGGAAATCCATGACAATCTTCTTGAACAATATTTCTTTGCTATTCCGCTAAAAAACGTGTAGGTCTATTTGTTTTAATGTATCCACTTGCGTATTTTTGCACGCGGTTAATTCTCCCACCTTCTCTCCGCTCGCACAAACATGCAAATAAATACAAAAAAACCATCACACAGAAACACAAAACCTCGAAACGTGTTTCGCCTCTCTGCGAGGCATCATCAGGAGATACTGGCAGTAGATGTTGCTTGCGCTACGTCCACCGAGCAAACCATCATCATTCATTTAATTTGTTTCATCTGCGCGGTGTAAATATTGTTAAAGAAGCTTGGTTTCATACATTTTCCTCACTATAAATTACATAACTGCGTAATTGGGAGTGATAATAAATAAAGAATAAATAAAATAATTTTATGCACATGAGCTCTTTGAAAACTATTCAGTACTTAAGGATCAAATTAACATGAAAGTAATACAATGAATAGCCTCATTATTAAAACTATTATTACCTAAACACTTCTTAAACTAATTTTGAAACCGCTTGAAACTTATTTTTATTTGCTTCGTTAGTGCTAAAAACATTAGGACCAAAAATAAAAAAACTGCAGGGCGAGTAAGTGGTTGCTAACTCAGTAATCTGCAAAAGTTGGTCCTCGGGGACAAGGTTCATAAGCCGCATAAAATTAATTAATACTAATGAAATATACTTAGTACTGGACCGCCCACAAACTCCCTCCGTCAGGATTATCCCCCTGAGAGCAGTTTAATTTCTTCCTCTTGAATATACTCGGGAAGGCGAGTAGTTTTAAGGAAATTGTTATGAAAACTGACAGTTGAACGTTTCCGTAGTACGTTCTGCTCATTGCGCTGGCAGACTTTTGGCTTTCTAAAACAAAAAACCGCCATGTTTCATATTGGAGCACTATTTTTATAACTCAAAAGCTTATGTATTATTCACACTGTACGAGTAGAAGGTTTTTGCCATTTATGTCTGGAATTGAGAGTGGTAAAATGTTTTGCCCGTAGTACATACAATATTAACGTGCTTGAACGATTCATTGTGTTATGTTTACGATTCCTTGGTAACATATTTAATAATAAACAATTATTTACTATACTTTCAGTATATCTAGTAAAGTATAAATACGACCTTATATTTAGTTTTCCGTTTGAGTTAAGCTTGAAGCGCACAGAGCGCGGCGCAGCGTCGTTGCGGGGCGGAGGCGGTTCTGTGGTAAATCGAACGCGGTCCGGAGCACGTCTCACCAAAAAACCGCGCGTAACTGGGTAGTGCGGTGGAGCGGAAGCGGGGGGTGTGACATTCGAAGCGGTAATCAACAGTAGACAGTTTCGGAAAGATCAAAACTGCCTCCGCCCCGCACCGCGCTCTGTGTGTTTCGATCCATATAGAGGTTATTTCACATGATGTTATTAAAAAGTCGTGAATATGACCCCAATTTCTTATGGCACCTATTAACCCTTAGAGTCGCAAGTTTTTTTTTTTTACAATGAACTTTTTTTTGTTAGTTATTCGTTTATATATAGTTTGAAATCATGTAAAACAAATTAGAAAAAAAATCCTCATCTTGTACATAGCGAGATATTGTATGTATAAAATACTATACACTGCCAATAACTTAACAAAAATTAACTTAGAACCTCTGTATGGTATAATATGCAATGACACATTTCCTACAAATTCTGATGATACGCGGTGAACCAGATTCTTCATTTTATATAGCGCAAGTGCACTTGACATTTTAACCATGCCAAATATAAATTTTTATCGTACCTTTTACTCATCACTAGTCCTGTCAGCCTTTTTTGAACTTTTTGCTTTTCAGTCACGATCCCAAAATCATTTTCTTTGGTTCCGGTTTTCCGTTACTAATCCAGCAAAGACTTCGTAGCAAGTCAATTTTTTTTCGTTTATTCATATTGAAGGCGTCTGGAAAGCCACGCGTTATGGATACAAATTTCAATCATTTGGGAGTAGATGTACATATACTAACGCTGAGATTTCATTCCGGTACGATACAATGCTATAATTATATCTGCGAGATTTACACCTCCCATGTGCCGTTTGTAATGGAGGGCGACTTGATGTCAATGATGAGATGTCAATTCGCGACTTGGTTTGCTTGGAATATCTTTATTTTTTGCATCGGATAAGCATCTACGTAGGAGCTATCTAACGTGACGGCTTTGTTGTCGAACCATTGCACTATGGTAATTTGTTTTCGTTGGCATGATAAACCTTATCCTTTTTTTTCCGTGTACAGTTCCGAGACTAAAAATGCCGTAGTTTTCCCGCAAAAAATAAAAGCGCTCGAGCGCGGTAAAATAATCAAAATATACAACACATGCACGATTGTTTATACTTTTGAACAGGGCAAGGACCATTTTGGCACCCACATCCAAATTTTCTTCTTCGCTACTATAGCTAACAGATATTTCTGATAATTCATCGCCAGCATAAATCATAAAGTCGTATACGATGCCAGATGCTCCAGCACTCATAATGTTTTGAACCCCGACTTGTCACGTTTATTAGGATTGTACTGACGCTGGCTGCCGGCTTTTTTGCTTTTGTATGGAAAAACCATCTCACCTATGCTGAAAGTGTTCTCCTCTTCCATGAACAAGCATCGAGATCTGATTTTGGCAAGGACTGGTGTTATTGTATGATACGTGTACAATTGTCCATGATGTCCCAATTGTCAGTATCAGCGAAATGGATGTAAATTTTGCCATATCGAAATTATGTACTCCAGTAATCTTTCATGGAAGACATTTTAATATACCCAGTAAGATATTATAGCAAGAGGGTCGAGAATATCCTCTTTCGTGACGTTGATAGACCTAACTATGACGTACGACTATGACATAAGGATGGATGGACGAACGGACAGACATGACGAAAGTATAAGGGTTCCTTTTTCGCCATTTTAGCCACGGGACGCTACAAAGAAATGACGCAACTACGTTTCAAAAGCATCAATTACCGACGTCTACCGTACATATGCCATGGACACAAATCAAAATAACACGTAAGCTATCATACTATGTGATCAAATCTATTCAAAATCTGTAATTTCAATAGGGACGTAATAAAAAACACGTCTTTTAATTTATGTAAAATTTTGATATTAAAAAAACATCAAATGCACTCCAATTTATTTTATTACTCGAATGGCAAGGTATACTAAATAAAGGTCTTATAATTTGCTTGAGTAGTCGCATTGTATAGTATGCTATACTAAATAAACCTGGCATTGTTTACTAGATAGTTTCCAACGCATAGTGCGCTATACAGTGTTAAAAAAATGGTAATAATTACTAAGGATGATGAATCAGACACTATATTTCACCGCAAATGCAATCTTTAGTGTCACATGTGAGTAATTGGCACCATCGATTTATAGTTTAGAAAGATTTTACGTATGAAAAAACATAATTACTTTGTAACTCCGCAGAGGTTTCTTCTTTGTCACCGAACTTGGCAAGCTAAATTCATTATCTGCCACAAGTAAACTTCATCGTATTTTAATAACATTCTACCGACCTTAAATAACAAATCTAAAACTTACATTTAGGTGCAGCTATTTGGAAAGTACCCATTTTATTTTTTTATTTGTTGCGTATACTCTGTTATACGAAGTGACTTTAAGGGTTAAGTTTTCTATTTATACACGTTGTTTTATATATTTCGGGTCCTTCAGGAATATAGCAACGTCATACTCATAGGAAAGGACGTACCAAATTTAGTTTTTCAAAATTCAAGAAACGTTTATTGTCTTATTACAATAATTAATTATATCACAAAGGTTGAATGCAAAATGCCTTAAGAGTTAAGCAAAAGCTAATGTCAACTATGTCAATTTTCAAATAACACACGCACGTCAATAAAACCACACACAAACACACACACACACACATTGTCAGCTATGACATGTACGCAGATTTCCCCCTCGAGGGTGCCCACCTTACCGGGGCGGGGGGCTGAGTAACCGTGGATTGGGTCATCCACGGTGACGCTAAGAGGCACCCAGTGCCGGCCAGTTTGGGCTGCCGGCTGGCCCGACGAGGGCGCTCCCAGCGGGCTTGGGTAGCCCACTGAGGATGCGTTGAGGTGAGGCCGCAAAAGAAGAGGAGTGCCGGTATTATGGTGCGCCACTCTCCCTGCCCCCTGCGAACTTGGCGGGGTCGTTCCGTGGAAACGGCGTTGGTGGGGCCACAGAGGAAGAGAAATGCTTTCTCTATCCTCTGCGCCCGAGGTGTGGTTCGTGGCGGAACCACCGACCTGCTCCGCCACCGGATGCCGGAAGTTTTCGGCACCCATGACCTCCTTGTAGCGGACTCAGTGGGGTCCGCTACCGTACAAGATGGAGGTCAAGGAGGAAGGCGCGCCGCAACATCTGGCGTGCCTGGCGTGGAGGGCCTCCAGGCACCCGCGAGGGAGCGGCTCTCGCCGGCGGGGTCGCGGATGTGTGCGCAAGCGTTCCCGTGACCTCGCCACAAGGCGGCGAGGCGGCAGATGAGGGTATTTTAGGGGGTACACCGTGGGTCTCATCAGCCTATACGGGAGTCCCACATAACCACTCGGGTTAGCTCCCTGCGCCCAGGTCCTGAACAAAAAAAGGTACGCATATCTGTCACCTTGTCGGACTTAGGTTTTGAACGATTTTTCAAGCAAATATGTTAGAAAAGTTTCGTGTAAGAAGGTGTATAATTAATGAGATCTTAAGACGTCGTTATACCTTGCGATACTATAATCTTTATATCAACTAAGAAGGTAAATTCTGTAATATTCTGCAAAAAGAACTTAAATATTCTTACGAAATCCAACTTAGACAGATGCCGGGACACTCCAAAATTGACGGAAACGAGGTACCAGATAAACTTGCCAGAAAGTGTGCAAAATACACCCTTTATCGGCCCAGAATCTTTCTGTGGCATAACTAAACGAAAAAGAAGCTCTCTGCTGAGCAATGTATAAAACTCATAGAGCTGGAAAAGTTCAAGAAAGGACTAAAATAATTGATGCGTTACGATTGAAAGCTAACTATACTAAGCTGTCTAAAGAGTTTTACAACTCAAAATACATGAAACCTGTGCAGTGACGACGATACTCTCTGTTCACTGCAAACAAAAAAAAACCGGTGCAGTGCGACTCCTGCACCGACGAGTCCGTACAATGATCTTGTACCCGTCCCGACCCCATTGATCAAGCAAACCACATCATGCAACCGGAGGAGATACGAGTTGCTACCTAAAATCACCTAAAACCTAAACCACTCAAACCTAAAATTATCTAATAGCAATGTAATATAATTCATTTATTTTTGTAATATATTTAGTAATTGATAATTAATATTTTGCATGCCTAAATGGTAAGTTACACATCGACCATGTACTAATAATTTAAGATCATCTTGTATACTTGTAACTGCAAATAAAATAAATTATTATTATTATAAAAAGTCTGGTAATTCCTGAAAGCAATGGGTAAAAGCAAATAACTTTAAAGGCTGCCGCAATAGATCAATCTCTAGTCGAGGCGGCATGAAAAGGCCCACAATTGAACAACAATAATAATAAATGCCGTGCGGGACACTTTTCTATGGATACAAAACCGAACTTTATATTACCATAATAGCAGCGCTGGATTTGAGCGTTCAACAAGCACTCAGAAACATACTATTATTATTCCGAGCAGCAGGCGAAACGCTCACTTGATCTTCGGCAAAAATGCTGCCAAAAATGGCTTGGCTAAGCTTACAAATGGAAATTGTCGTCTTTACTTTGCAACATGGCCGAGAGCTTGTGAATTTTCTAACGCTAGTGCGGACTAAGTAACCGTAAAAGGAAACCGGTCGGCTACTTTCTGTGGGTATTCCTGCGAATCTTTAAGTTCAATTTGTTTCATAGAGAATCTGAGTAATCGGGACGCAGGCATCTAATGGAAAGCGTTGTCAAGACGCAAACGTACGAGCTTTTTTCGTTAATATTGTGTTTCAAAATATATTATTAGTAATAAAAATAATACGAGTATATATTAGATTTTAGCTAAATGTGTGATAGTAAAAATATGTAAATAGCTCAACACTGTAATTTTTATTATCGGATTGGTTCCGTCAACATGATCAGTGAAAACTTTTCGTATCCAATATAATATCTGTTTTCCTCTTAGCAAATTGCCTTACCGGCCACCTAGGCACCCTGACAATCTTACAGTTTCGTAATATATATGTGATAAATTTAGTAGTACAGTAAAAATGTTATATTTAATACATCAAAAAAGACCAGATTCTAGTACAAAAACAATCCCAATTCCATATCAATAAAATTCAACATAAAATGGGCGAGCTAGCCACACATTAAAAAGCTACATATTGAAAATGCCATCAAAGTATTTAAAAATATATATTTTGAAAGCATGTATGACACAGTCTAGCGTTTATGTAACGAGTACCTGGTATTGAAATTGAAAATGTAATCTTATTTCAAAGCCGCGGGCTCCTGTGAAATAAACCTTGTGGTAATCTATCTGAGTAGGAGCACCGTCGAAAGCTGACCTGCCTAATCGATTTACAGCAGGGTTTGTGTGGAAAATATTTATTTACGATAAAACAACATACAAAATACACTCCGCATTTCTACTTCCATTACATCCGGATGGCTCCTGTAATGTTTTCCGCGCGATCTGAGAAATTGAATTTCTGCAGGTGGTCTGTTATTAATATAGTGGAACACTTTGAAGATAAACTGTATAGAGTGAGAATAACTGGGATGTAAGGAGGAGAGATGACCGGGCATATGTTTTTAGGTTTAATTTACTTTTAAAGCCGTTGTATTATCTTTCGGTATTAACGCTGGAAACTACTTTGATTGCTTCACCGTTCTAAAAATATATCTTACTAGCTGTTGCCCGCGACTTCGTCCGCGTCTTCGCTCCTATTGGTCGCAGCGTGATGTTATATATGAAGCCTTCCTCGGTAAATGGACTATCCAACACAAAAAGAATTTTTATTCGAACCAGTAGTTCCTGAGGTTAGCGCGTTCAAACAAACAAACAAACAAACAAACAAACAAACAAACAAACAAACAAACAAACAAACAAACAAACAAACTCTTCAGCTATATAATATTAGTATAGATTATCATCATCATAATCAGCCTATATATGTCTCATGCTAGTTTTTCGTTGCACTTTTAGCACCACCCAGGGGTCACGGTGGGTACTCCTACGAACGTGGTGCAACTTCGATCCCTCTTGTCAAGTGAGTGGGCAACTTGACTGTTAAGTTCTCAAACCGCCCGTAGGCCTCTAACTGGGCTTAACGACTACTGTCATAGGCAACAGCCGGGATCAACAGCTTAACGTACCTTCCAAAGTAGAGGGCCCTCAGTTAGTAAGCACTTAAAGCAGTCCAGAACTGACCCGCGCCTACTTTGCTTAACCTCGCATATCGCGCGCGGTACGTGGGCGCCGCTGGGCCTCGAGCACTCCAACATATAATCTAGTGATCCGTATGGTCTGTCATATTCACTGGTTAAATATCCAGTTAATCCCATGCGATCCAAAACCAGTCCAATCAATATGACAGTTAAGAGCGGGGTATACCAACTTACGATTACAGATTAATCATTGTTAATAATGGCGCCGGCGGCTGCCATCGCATAGAGTTGTCGGACCCGAGCGGGCCCTATTATGACCGTAAGATGACGTGTTGAACTGTCAAGTGTCAACTGACAGTCAGTGGTATCTCGAGGCTTTGACCGCCAGGAATGTTGCCATCATGGGCGAACCAATAGAGAGGGTGGTAGAAGCAAATAACGTTGGCCTCCTCATGGACGGCAAGTTACGCTTCGAGAATCTAAAAGCTTCTACCGCCTTAAAGTTCTTTACAATACTCGTGATTACTTAAGTGTTGATTTGCGTGTCAACCTTTGTGAATCGCTGATATTGTATTGATAAGCATATTATTATTTGCTGAGTAAACTAGTATGGCCCATAAATGCGCGCAGGTGTAAGGCAATGGTTCTGATGCCAAGAATGGAACCGCGGCGTTTCGAGGAAGTTTCAGATTTGCGGCGTCCAAGCGTTGGAATGATCTCCCTCCACCTATCCAAGGAGCGTCTGGCAAGTATACCTTTAAGCGTAAGCTTAAGGGCTATTTGTTGACGCTCCAAAGATCCCATTCCTAACATATCCAGCACTTAAAGTATCCCAACATTCTTTTCTTGTATTGTGGCTTTCTATTATTATTGTATTTGCTCGGAAGCTGTTATTTGTTTTGAACGTCCGTCATTTTAAAATACGTTTATTCGATTTTGATTTGCGTAATCAGTAAGCTCTTTCTAAACGAATTAATTTAATATAACTAAGCCAGTTTAAACGATTTTCAGTATATTATAATTTTAAGTATTTTTATAAACATATATTATGACTTATTTATTATGTGTATACCTACCTTAAAATAGTATGTTGTGTTGCGTTCCGTGGGTCACTTACGGTGCTGTCTGAAAACCAGCGCTGCAGGTGTCTGTCACCTCGGCATAATACTGAGACAGCAACGGATTCACTGCCGCGAATACACACTATATATGTTATATTATATGTGAGTTTTCTTCCTTTTGTATCTGTGTGTTTTTTTGTTTTGTGTAGTGAATAAATGTCCTTCTTCTTCTTCTTCTTCATGTTAGACTTGTTTAAACATTTTTTTTATCATAGCTTGGTTTTGGCCTCAAGAACAATTAGGCAACGTGTCAGACCTATGAAACGTGTCAGATTACGTTCCAATTTCATATTACATATAATATGTTAACCGCACTGCTTTTAAATACTCAATCACTCATTTATCAATAAAATTACAGAAATATTACATGTCAGATATTAAAATAATTTGATAATTAGTCAATCACTGTGTTTAGTGTTATAAAAATCATTTAAATTATAAAAAGGCATGTCCAATTAACCTTTTTATTTATTTATTTTTATTTATTTATTTAAGAAACAAACAGTCTTTTATAATTATATGTAACACTAGAAAATTTCCTTAAAACTAGACTTACAGTTTCCTTAATAAGAATATTTATTAACATCGTGTTCGATAAAAAAAATTGTTTTGTTAGTGAAGGTGCTAATGCATTTCTCCATTATTAAGGTGATGGGTAATTTATTATAGATCTTAGGACCTTATAAATATTAGGATCTTAGGAATATTATGATATGTAGGTAAGCACAACTTCAGTATCAAGATGGAATGCGAAATAAAGTAAACTCGTAATCCTATCCTACTAAAATTAAAAACGCAAAAGTTTGTAAGTATGGATGGATGTTTGTTACTCTTTCACGTAAAAACTACTGAATGGATTTGAATGAAACTTTACAATAATATAGCTTGTACCTCAGAATTACACGTAGGCTACAATTTATATAGATGTTGTGTGAATTGTCCAAATACTAATCCTGCGCAGACGAAGTCGCGGACACCAGCTAGTCTCTAATAAAGGCCCATACGGACATTCCGTATAAATGTTATAAGACGCAACGCTTGCAGTTTTCAAGATTACTTTCAAGTCATTTTAATTCTTAAATCGCTTGAGACTCGTAAGTCTATTGTTGCCTATTATATACGACAGTAGACGAATTATTTCATTCATACAAAAACAGTACGTTCAGTTGGTTAGTGATCAGTCAAGGTCTACTAATCAAGTGATTCCTTTATTGGCTGTCTGATTTGCTGATCTTGCTTTTAATAAATAACTTTTAGTTCAATAGTAAAACTAACAAAAGCAACACAGACAAGCATATCTAATATATAGCAATGGGCCTGTGATTATTTTTCGAGTCACAAGCGTATAGAGGCTGCGATCGGTTTAACATCAGACAAATCGAACGCTTGTTTGCCAGTGTAGTAGAATACCAAAAAACTTAGCCAAACTCATCACTTTTCTGTTTAGATAGGTTTTTAATTTTAATGGGAAGTAATACTTTTTCATACAACTTGGTCACCCTACCCCACTGTCAACTCTCCATACCATCCGTCAAAGAGAGTAGGGTAACTATGTTTTTTTGTGATTTGGTATTTTTTTCATCAAAATAAATTAAAAATGAAATGTGTTTGTTTCGTGACACTACAATTTTATTGAAATGGCTATCAGATACCAAGTAAAAACTGGTTCTTGATCCACGACCCCCAAATCACCCTGTATAATTGTATATACTATAAGGATTAGTGCAGTGTATTGCATCTACGTCGGAAATTAGTAGACCTAATGTGACGATCTCTAAAAAATACCATGGATTAAATGATTTACAACTATTCAAAGGAAGAAACAGTCAGAGTTGAACCTTAAAATGGCTGTCTTGTATGAACAAAACAACCCTAGGGTGTTATTCACATAATGATATAAGAGGGGTGAATAAGAGGGCTGTACTCGGGTCATTTATAGACTGATGATCTCGTCTGCCTACATGAAACATGACTAAAGTTAACGACTATAATTTTTAAGAAAAAGAAACAGACTTCAATGGGGGATTATTATACTTAGATGGTGCACTCTTAGTTTCCATACAATGAAATAAAAATGGCTATAAGTATGTTGTTAATGGTAGAAGACTAAGTACCCTCAATTCCTCATGGAATCCTTCTCCATCAGAACTCAAGCTTGACAAAAATGTGTCTTGAAAACCCAGCTTGCTTGACAAACATAACGAAGAGAACAAATCGCCAAATGTGAACTATGCGTCGTTGAAGAGTTCCAATCTGATCATCATCAGCCATTCCACTTCATCAAATGTCACTTATTTCAATGTAAATGCTTGATTTGTTTATGAAAATACTAAAATCACTATATGTATGCCTTTTACATTTGAGGAGTTCCCTCGATTCCTCATGGATCCCATCATCAGAACTCGAGCTTGACAAATGATAATCTTGAAAATCTAACTTGCTTAACAAACACAGCAAAGAGGACAATTTGCCAAACGTGAACTATGCGTCATTGAAGAGTTCCGTTCTGATCATCATCAGCAGTTCCACATCATCAAATGTCACTTTTTTGTATGAAAATACTTGTTTTGTTGATAAAAACACAAAAATCACTATATGTTTGCCTTGAAGATTTGAGGAGTTTCCTCAATTTCTCATGGATCCCATCATCAGAACTGCGTTTTGACAAAAACAGGACCTACTTGGATATATATACAGGGTGGCCCATTCAAATCGGTCAGTATGGGAAAGTCTAAAACTATAAGACATACGAAGATTTGTTCTTAGGAACCATGTCACCGATTTTACAAGTAGAGAGGTACAAACAACCATAGAGACAATTTTACATGCCTGAACTTGTTGAATATTGTAACGGTGGTCACTTTGAACACCTACTATGATAAATTAAAGTATGTGAAAAAAATGCATTTTATTCATTTTAGACATTATGTTTCTTAGAGACATTTACTGCTTAAGACCTACACAAACGATATCTGAATAGAAATAGTGTAAGTTTATTTTTTCAAAACAACCGGGTTCGATTCCCTAGCTGGGTACAGTGTTTTTTTTCAAATGTATGAATGCAGTTTTTCTTTTTATCAAAATCGGTGACATGGTTCCTAAGAACAAATCTTCGTATGTCTTATAGTTTCAGACTTTCCCATACTGACCGATTTGAATGGGCCACCTTGTATACTAACAATCAGAAAAGGAATTTTCAAAATCGGTTCATAAATGACGGAGTTCTGGAGTAAACAATAAAAAAAAAAATACAACCGGATTGAGAACCTCCTCTTTTGAAATCTTGAAGTCGGTTGAAAAAGACTAATTTTGGTTGGAATCATAATTGTCTTTAAACAGCATCACCGCTTTTATAAATCGTTACATTACTTGCACACAAGCCTTAACTATTTGCTCAGGAGAGACTATTTTTGTTTTTTCAACTTTATATGACCCTATCCATATAAGTTTACTGATCTAGTCACTCCACGAATATATACCTAAATACTAATGTATATGTTTATATAATGCCCTACATGTAGTGCACGGTCCAGCTTTTAGTGAAAGCAAACATTACTCCAGCGTCATCCGGTATTCTGACCTCGAACCCACATTAATGCCAATCCAAGATAAACACTTTCAGGAACACGTGTGTATCTTTGCGAGGCTACGAAGCCTTCCTAATCAGATTTGCCATTGCAACCTTTTTTGGACGCTTTTAAACTAAGGTACCTACCCCCGTTGCGTTTGCTTCATTAAATTCATTTTATTGCTTTCATTTGTAACCGCATATTTAAAACACGCTTTGGGTTTCCGAGTCACATTATATGGCAATAATATAGGTATTAATAAGACTCACAGAAGGACTCACTGTAGCCGGACACGGCAAGGACTGAATATTCTATTTGATAATGTTTTGAACTCAAATTATGACAAATGTACGTATAATGATGATTGAAATGGACTGATTAAAGGATACAATGATTTTATAAAAGTTTAAAATTGTAAAGAAGGCATTTTTAGATTTTATTACGTGTAGTACAATTCAAGAGACGAAAATCAGTGTTTCGCTAAAATGTGTCGGTTTAGAATAAATTTTAAAAAATACGAGTATATGAAAAATCTATGATATTAAGCCATAATAATATAAGCCTCGTGCCGTCTAATGTATGAGCCACTAAATTTTTATGTCGAAACTGCCCACGACCTTTTTTTAGGGTTCCGCAGTCGACTAGGAACCCTTATAGTTTCGCCATGTCCGTCTGTCTGTCTGTCTGTCTGTCTGTCCGTCTGTCCGAGACTTTTCCTCTGTGATTGTTAGTGCTAGAAAGCTATAATTTGGTATGGATATATAAATCAATAAAGCTGACAAAGACGTAAAAAACACGTAAAGGGGGGATGAATATTTTTTTTGCTTCAGCCATATAGTGTGGGGTCAACACCCCCCTTGGATCATCATCATCATCATCATTTCAGCCGAATGACGTCCACTGCTGGACATAGGCCTCCCCCAAAGACTTCCACAATGACCGGTCCTGCGCCACCCGCATCCAGCGGACACCCGCGACCCTTACCAGGTCATCAGTCCACCGTGTGGGGGGCCTGCCCACGCTACGCCTTCCGGTACGTGGTCGCCACTCGAGAACCTTCCCGCCCCAACGGCCATCGGTTCTGCGTGCTATGTGCCCCGCCCACTGCCACTTAAGTTTAGCGATTCGAAGGGCTATATCGGTCACTTTGGTTCTGCTGCGGATGGCCTCATTTCTGATGCGATCACGCAGAGAAACTCCCAGCATAGCCCTCTCCATTGCTCTTTGGGTGACTTTGAGCCTTCTTATGAGGCCCATAGTAAGCGACCACGTTTCAGTACCATATGTCATCACTGGCAACACACACTGGTCAAAGACTTTCGTCTTGAGACACTGCGGGATATTGGACGAAAAGATGTGACGTAGCTTCCCGAACGCTGCCCAGCCGAGTCGGATTCGACGATTAACCTCTTTCTCGAAGTTGGACTTACCTAACTGGACAGTCTGTCCTAGGTATATGTAATCGTCTACAACTTAGAGCGTAAAGTGTCCGATTGTTACGGGAGTTGGTGCTACATGGGCATTTGACATGATCTTCGTCTTGTCCATGTTCATCCTTAGACCAACTCGCTCGGAGGCTTTACTGAGGTCATTGAGCATTGTACTTAAATCCTCCATGGTCTCAGCCAAGACTACTATATCGTCAGCAAACCGAAGGTGAGTGATGTACTCGCCGTTTATGTTGATGCCTAGCCTTCTCCAGTCCAGAGTCTTGAACACGTCCTCCAGTGCAGCGGAAAACAGTTTAGGAGAAATAACATCTCCTTGCCTGACTCCCCGCTGCAGCGGAATAGGTTTCGAGTTCTGGTCCTGGAGTCGGACTGACATAGTGGCGTTCTTGTACAAACACTTCAGCACTTCGATATAGCGGTAGTCCACTTGGCACCGTTGGAGAGAGTTATACAGGCAGCTCAATAAACGGATCTCCAAGTCCCTTACCCGCGATCTGCGCCAATTCAATACAAATCGTATTGAAGAGGCCATCGAGCAGAATAAGGGCTCTAAAGTGTTCTCAAGAGATCTGTGCCCAATGGCAGAGCCAGCTCGCCAAATTAAAAACTGAAGACGGTAGAATCATTTCATCCAAACCCGAGCTTCTGAAAGAGATAGAATGCTTTTATGGACAGCTATACACGTCAACTAGCAGACCCGAAGTTGGTCTGGCGGAAGACCCTAGAGCCAGATTAACCCGCCACTATACCGAAGATATCCCGGACATCAGCCTGTACGAGATTAGAATGGCTCTTAAACAGCTAAAGAACAACAAGGCACCCGGTGAAGACGGAATAACAGCTGAACTCCTGAAGGCGGGTGGAAAACCGGTCCTTAGGGCCCTTCAGAAGTTGTTCGATTCCGTCTTACTGGAAGGGAAAACTCCAAAGGCATGGAACGGAGGTGTGGTGGTGCTGTTTTTCAAAAAGGGTGACAACGCCTTACTGAAGAACTACCGACCCATCTCACTTCTGAGCCATGTCTATAAGCTGTTTTCAAGAGTCATTACGAACCGTCTCGCACGCAAGCTAGATGACTTCCAGCCTCCCGAACAAGCCGGATTCCGAAGAGGCTTTAGCACCGTAGACCACATCCATACGCTTCGTCAGGTTATACAGAAGACTGAGGAGTATAACCTGCCCCTCTGTCTAGCGTTCGTGGACTACGAGAAAGCCTTCGATTCGATTGAAACCTGGGCTGTACTACAATCTCCCCCTTCGATAGATCAGTCAAAATAAATAGAGGTCTTCACTAAAAATTCTTTGATAGTGTGAATATTTTCGGAAGTAATCACTCCAAAAGAAAAACTAACTTTACTAAGTTTTGAACTATGGGTCCAAAACTATGAAAAAAATCAAGAAAGGAAACCTTAATAAAGACTTTCAACGAATTATTGCGAACATGATCAGTTAGCCGTTTTTGAGTTATCGTAAAAAGTCTTCCGTTCTTAGTAAAAGACGTATGAAACGCTGTGAAAGTATTCTCTATTGCTTGTTATTGATTTTTAGAGTAAGTTGATTGGGGAACTGCGGAACTCTACACTGGGCATGGCCCGACATGCTCTTCGCCGATTTCTATTTAATTATATTTTTTCTTGATACATGACAATGACTTAAAATAAATAGTATCAACCAATATCGAATTCCATATCTTTAGTTCATTCGAATGCACATTGGATTTTTGGGTGATGTTAGTAAAGATATAAACAATAAATTTGCAATCAATGTAATCACGTATTTCTACTACATAGCTCCTTACTTTTGTTTGTCTTAGTTAGTAGTTACATAATTATCAGTTTCTATCAAAAATAAGAAGTAGGTCATTCTATATTTGTAACAGTAAAGGCTAATAAGCCGCGTAATGTACATATTGTTGTAACATTTGACCATATTTGGCAATATTTTGTTTTTATTTTATTGTTTTTCTATTAATATTTGACATTTGACATTCCCTAGGATATCCTAGCCGTGTATACAAATTTAACATTTTAATCTTTTTACATAAATTGTGTCATTCATTGTTTCTAATATTGTTTTTTATATTTCTTTTATGACGATCTTTTAGTGAATTCATTTTGTTTTTTGAATGTAAAGTACTGTGTATTTTCCTAAAAGAAATAAATATATCTAATCTAATCTAATCTAATCTATTATTGCAGGTTTACAAAACATTTAATAGAGATATAATAAACTCCCACTATTGCCAAATGTAAACATAATAAATTCATCAAGAGGAGATTCAATACTTCTAACCGTCGGAATGTACTCTTAGACCAGGTTTCTCAAATTAGGAACTTAGGAACAGAGCTAGGGCGGAAAGATTCTTAAGTGCCGACCACGTGTGCGGCGTAGGAACACCCCAGAGGTGGACTGATAACCTGGTAATGGTGGCGGGAGTCCGCTGGATGCGGATGGCGCAGGAGCATCGTGGCCTATGTCCAGCAGTGCACGTCCTTCAGCTGATATGATGATACGATGAAGTAGAAAACACCACATATAGGTTTTTATCTTGGATTTAAAACTCAAATAAGTCTCACAAAAAACAACACTACCACAATAATCATGCCAATTTGTCTGCAATGTAAAAATAAATTATAATTACGGTCCCTCAGGAGCAGGTATTAGGTTTCTGCTTAGATTATTAATACTGTAATTACACCACCGCAATGCTAATCTCAGCGAGCGACCACAGTACACCAAATTGTTACTAAATATTTGAACATTCGGTCCCAAGGCGGCGGAGAGGTTTTCTATTAGGCATACCTTTCGGTACTGTCGTTATTTTTACAGTATGCATGTATACGACATTTAATTTAATTTATATTATTTTAAATAACAAAGATCGCATTTTTTTTGTTAAAGAATAAAAAGCTAAAGTTAGCATTTTTATTAACCTGCTATCCAGAGATCTTTTTTGAAATTTATTCAGAAAGGTTCAGATTACTTCTTTACATAGGAAAAATTAGGCCAACATCCCTGGTTTTTTTGCGAAGATTTTCACTATGCCCTGTACAAAGTTCATCGGAGCTTAAACATATTGTCCTTTTTGAAGTAGGTAGACATAAAACACAATTTGTTAATAAAATCTTTAATTTTATGAAACATTGATCGTTTGTCTAACTTGTTCCCCTGCCTTTTCCCTTTGTGTAAAACATAAGAACTTACATTAAGCCGGTCGCTTCTAAATTAGTTTCTTTTTAATTTTCATTTTATCGAATAGCTTTGTGTCACGATTCTGAGGTTGAATGCCTTGATATTATACTTTATATGTATACATATTTAGTTTCAAAAAATAAGTTCAACCAAAATAAATTTCCCGTTTAAGTTATTTTAAAGTTTTTGTATCATCCTATTTTTTACTGTTTTTATTTTGTATCGACAACGTATTCCGTCTTTCCAAACACAGTTCGAAAACTTATTCAATATCTGACTATGGCAACATTTTTATCAGGATCCATGTTTAAGTAACGCTTCACCAAAAATCGAATAATGCGTAGTACACTTGGTAGGAGTAGGTTTGATTACTACTACAGTAAAGATTAGTTAGTAGTATCTATCTATGTATTTAAATACTTTATTGTACACAAAACACAGGTAAAAATACAGACGAGTTCGGTTAGTAGTCAGAGTCATCGCTTAAGAATCATTTATAAACTCTGCTATGTTTCTGTAATTGCTGGTGAAAATAGTGAACAAATAATAATAAATATGACCACATGCGCCATGCAAAGTACAGATGTAGTACGGTAATATAATGGTCATATATTAACATTTTTTGGTACTCAGTTAGAAAGAAAGAAAGGAAAGAAAGAAACATTTATTCACAGACACTCAGAAGACACACATACATGACAAAAATTTGAACACAAAGTAAAAACGTTGGTACCTACATACAAATCACATATAATGTGTGTCCCCGCGGCAGTGAAACGGACACTGGCTCAGCATTATGCTGAGGTGCCGGACACCTACAGCGCTGATTTTCAGCCAGTACCGTCGGTGACTCACGGAACGCCATACAAATATATAATAAAAGAGATTTCACAAAAAATAAATAAGTGACTATAATAGAAAAAGAAGCAGGTGAATGTAATACATAAATAGGACAAAGAAACTACTTACTACTTACAGCATCTGGATTACGTATAAAAACAAATTAGGTAAAAAATAAATTAGAAAAGAACGGTATGTTTTTAGTACTTACTGCTGGATTAGAATTAGGATTTTTGAAGCGTTAACAAGTAGCCTTTAAGCTTACGCTTAAAGGTATATCTGCTAGGCGCCCCCTGGATAGGAGGTGGGATGTCATTCCAGCACTTAGACGCCGCAAACCTGAAACTTCCTCGGAAAGCCGCGGTCCTGTGCATAGGCACGATAGCCAATGCCTTGAACCACATTCAGTATGTGGCTCTCAAAGCGCAGATTCCCGTCCATGAGTAGGTCGAGGTTATTAGCTTCTATCACCCGCTCTATTGGTTCATTCATGACGGAGACATTACCGGACGTAAGGGCATGAAGGGTATTACGGATTTGATGCTTTGATCCAAAACTACATATTTTGATTTATGCAGGATTAAGAACCAAGCAGTTCTTCTCCGACCACGAGGAAATACTATTTAGGTCCGCGTTAATATTCTGTAAGGCAGCAGATGTGTCCGATGGTACGCTGGAGAAGTAGAGTTGCAAGTCGTCCGCGTAAAAATGGTATCAACAGCTCCTTATACTGTAAGTGATGTCAGCGGTAAACAGGATAAAGAGCAGTGGACCCAGTATTGAACCCTGCGGTACTCCTCTTGTCACAGGACAAATAGAGGACCGCAGAGTTCCACCGTCCATCCCACGCAACGCAACTGTCTGTGCACGGCCGGACAAATAACTGCTGAGCCATTTTAATGCCGTAACATCAAATCCGTAATACGACATCTTAGATAACAGAAGGGGCACGCTGATACAGTCAAAGGCCCTAGTCTGTAAGATGTTATCGACCACACCGCATCGCATCGCGTTTTTTTGACGCAGTAACTGTCGACCGACCCTTGCGAAAACCCGACTGCAGTTCAGGTAGGATGTTGTGTTTCTCTAGATAATCGGACAACTGTTAGCTGACTACCCGTTCTATTATCTTCGACATACAAGGAAGGATACTTATAGGACGGAGTTGGGATAGGTCGGTTGGGTTTGGTTTTTTTGGTAACGGGATCACTTTACCGATTTTCCAGGCAGATGGGAAGGTCATAGTCTCAATGCTCCTGTTGATTATGTAAGTCAGTACGTGTGCAGTTCTCGGTAGTGTCAGAAGTAACATGTCAATGTCAATCGAGTCGAGTCCTTTCGCAGTAGTCTTTATTGATGTCATAATTTTCGTTACTGTAGTAGTAGTCGTCGGTAAGAGCACAAAAGTTTTATCGCCGTATTTATCGAATTCATAAAAAGTCAAGTCGGATATGGTCACGTCAGATTTTCCAGGTATACTGAGAAAATGGCGATTGATTAGGTCCGGGTCATCAAAGTGTGTGGGGAGGTCAGTCGGAGTCTGTGAGTCTGGAAGAACTGTGCGTTTTAAGTTTTTCCAGAGAGTCTTGGAGTCAGTCTCGTAGTTAATATGATGTTCGAAGAAGGCACACTTCTCGCTATGGATAGCTTCAATAACAAGATGCTCCAGGTCAAGGTAGTACTGCTTATGAGATTCACTCCTAGTACGTTTGTAGCGAGTATGGGCTTCATTCCTAAGACGCATCATAAGCTGTACGTTACTTGAGAGCCATGGTTTAAGGTCCTCCTTCACCACTATCGTCTTTTCAGGCGCATGTCTGTCAAAAAGTATAAGTAACAGTGAGTTCAATAGTCCTACCATGTCGTCTACGTCGTCAAGTAGTAAAATTTGGTCCCAATCTATCGAGTTAAGGTCGTCGTTAAAAATCACTCAAGTTAATGTCTTTAAGAGGTCGGTAAATAATACGTCTTGGCGTCGGTTTTCTTTTTTTTATGTCGAGCTCGGCTGTGATGCATGCATGTCTCCCCAGGTCCGGGATGTGCTTCACGTCCACAGACACAACACGGGCGTCAGTGCAAATCAAGTCTATCGTCGTCTCGCTGTGTTCTGTAAAGTGCGTCGGCTCGCTTACATGTTGAGTCAATTTAAAAGTTGTCAAGAATTGTGTCAAGGATTTAAATTTTCTGCAATTTTTGTCCGAATAATTAATGTTAAAGTCACCAAGTAATATCAAGCGGTCGTATCTAACAAAGGATGTAATTGAGTCAGTGACAGCGTCAAAAAAAGTGTCCACATCAAGCCACGGAGGTCGGTATGCGGTCCCGATAATAAGGTGCCTACAATTAATATTCATCTTCAACCACATCTGTTCTACCAGTGGTGACGGCGGGTATGGTAGTGTGCGTGCGTTGATGCCCCGGCGCAGAAAAAATCCAACACCTCCCCCGCGCCCCGCACGTATGTTGTCCGGCCGAGGAATATGACGCAGTCTGTAATTACGCACGGAGGGTGCACGTCCTTCCTGCCCCGCGCGAAGCCAGGACTTATTTATAGCAATGATGTCCGCATTAGTTTCAGTCATAGTCGCAATCAGCTCGTCGTGTCCCGTACCAAGTGACCCAGCATTAAATAAACCAACAGTAAAGTTTTTAAAACGCGACATGACAATAATTACAAGTTAAAGAAAAAAAATTGAATATTGATAATTGTATATAAGTAAGTATAAGTGAAGTGGTATGGGTGTGAGATATATGCATAAATACGATAAATATTTTACTCAACAACAAGAGGAAGTGGAAGATTTGACTGATATAGATATATACACAGCAATTAGTTAAATTTATATATAATGATTTTTTCCAGGCTGAATCACACGACAGTACTGACATAATAATTTGTCGGTCCACTTCCGCGACGACACATAATAATAACAATAAATTTACCAAACTCAAAAGTACAAAATATATGAAGGCGAAAACAGGGCGGTAAGAATCCCCCGTCAGCCGCTCGTTCACGTAGAACCGCTGTGGTGCGGCGCCCAGGCCCAGGCCCTCGGTGGTGGCGCCGCGGCGCGTGCGCGCGCCCCGCAGCAGGTCATCGCGGATGGCGCGGCGCGCCAGGCGCAGCACGAGGGGCCGCGGCCGGCCGGCCTCGCGCGCCCTACCAGCGCGGTGCACTGACACAACGTCACGCGCGTCCAGCTCCACGCCCAGCTTGGCGCTGATCCTTGTGCCCAGGCCGATGGCGCTCTCGCCGGGCTCCTCCGGCACGTTGGACACCTGTACGTCGTTCACAAGGAGCTCCTGCTCTCTGTCGTTCAGCTCCATCTGGAGGGTCGCGACAGCGTCCTCGAGGGCCTTGGTAGCCGTTGATGACGCAACATCCGCCACCTGCCTCTCCATGACATCGACCCGAGTCTCCAGGCTCTACATTCGAAGGCTGAAGTCAGAGATGTGGGCTCTGACATCCCGGAATTCCTTGATCTCTCGTCTGATAGCCCCGACCTCCTCGCGGACCAGTCGTTCCAGCTGCCTTACCGACAGCGTAATATGTTCCCCGTCGTGGGCTAAAGTGCCGTCATTAGTACAATTCTTTTGTAGTTTTATTACGGTTTCTGTATTTAAAATCATGTTGAAAAGAGATAATAAATCCTAAGCAATGCCACGAGGGATATCATATTTTTATATAATTCTGTTTTATGTATACCTAGCGAATAAAGTCGCTAAATGTACCAAGTATCTAGGACAGGTAATTACATAACTTAGTTCCGCCTTCTCCATTCCATTACCGGACGTCCAGACGGTGTGAGTGGTTACATCCCTAGTACATTGTCAGTCTACCATTTTTTTGCACAAAGCGATTTGTTTCTTCTTTTCTAATGCGAACAGCTAAGGACTGGAATTTACTGCCGTCGTCTGTATTTCCTGATACATACAATTTGTGTATCTTCAAGACAAGAGTGAATAGGTTATTACTGAATCTTAGGCTTTGTCATCCCTTTCTATCAGGTGAGACTAAGGCCAATCGCTGATCAGTCCATCATAAAAAATAGTACATTACGATACAAGTGCAGAGAACAGGAAATTCGCAACGAGTGGTGATAAATTGCGAATTACGAGTTGCCTATTCACACGTGTATCGTACAACGTTTTACAGTACATATGGCTCTTTAAAGTTTCGACATATGCACGTAATCTGCTGATTACCGCACTCGTACTGTATTTTTTTAATAGTCCTCCGTGATCACGATTCCCGACATAATGTTGTACTGTTAAAAAGTGTTGATACCTTTTATACCTCGGTGACAAACAAGTAATTACCGGCTTGACATGCTTAAGCATGGAAGAGCTCAGTTAGTAACCAATCAAATCGATCACCCGTCTAAGAGCTGACCCCGACGGGCATGTTTTATAGCTTTATATCACTTAATCGGTAAATCAATACAATACAAACAATACCAACCATACAATGAGTTGACATAAAGCCATATTTATAGAAGCTAATGCTTTCTAACACAGTGTATCATGGAATGAAATATCTTTTCAAATTCTTTCACTTATTAATATTATTCACGACTTTGTAACAAAGTTTCTTACCTTTCGTAGAATCGTCCATAAATATTAAACACAGTTAATATACTTACAATACTTACTAAGAAAGGTCAAATCAAAAATACACGATAGCAACGAGCATGTTTCGAATATGATATACTCGTACATACGAGTATATGATCAAAGTAGAGCTATCCCGGTAACAGCTGCATCCTGAAGGATGCCCGGCATCCACTACCTAATCCCAAGAAATGGTATAGGCACTAGTTTTTAAGAAAGAGACTACCAACCCAAGTGGGAAACTAAACCTTATTGCGATTAGGGTTGTCAAGTGAGACGGCAGCTTCACTCCCTAACTTAACTTAATGACTGATGTCATATACAGAAGCTGGAATTAATGGGTGAGGGTATACTATATATTGCAATGCATTATTTTTTCTGACCTATTTTCCCTTCACATAACAACTATTAGCATTTCAACGTTTGGCATAAATGTCAATCCCAATAAAATGCTTGGCCTAATAATTACGAGTATACGCATAATATTGTCTCAACTAAATCGTGTTCATCCAATTAGTTATATATAATAATGTTCAAATGTCGAATTTACACATAATTTGTATAGTCTAAAATAAAAAACTGGAACCGGGATCAATGGCTTAACGTATCGTCCAAAGCACGGGAACGGAGAACACTCCTTGACATACCAATGTAAATAAAACTGAAGATGTGTGTCAGTATAATCAAGTTGAACAATAGTCCTTATTAATTTACTTAAAGTTTGTGATATATATCATTATCGGTTAACATTAGTCATCTCACAGATCAAAGAATACTAGTCTTATTACAAGGTAGGCGTCATGTAAGTATACATCATCGGTCGACTTTTATACCGCTATGGTTAGCTTCAAAAACTTGTTACAGCCTATTCTATTCTCTAGCTCTAAGGTCTCAAATACAATACTTATCTACTTGTACTTATTTGTAGACGTGAATGTACATTAAGTTACTAAGCCGCGCCGAACACTTACGGCTCGTCGAAGAAGTTTGCTTGATTGGACATCGAACAGCCGCAGTAAAACTGGCTGCCAACAAGAGATGGGTTGTCATAAACCTAAGCCGTGCAAATTAGATCTAGGGGGGCGAAATAGTCTACTTTCTGGTACCCGCCTTAGGAAATGTTTAATGGAAATTGCTTTCGTTCGAGTAGGTTTTATGCAATCATTATAATCACAAACCTGATGCTATAATCGGTCATTCGACGATGTATGTGAAACATGCCAGCGTAAGACCGTAACAGATTGAGTAGTTTAGCTAAAGCACATAAAGGAGATTAAAAAAAAGAAATTATTTTTATTGGTTTTTATACAATTTCTGTAACATGGCTGTGGCCTCCTTTTAAGTAAGGAAGTATTTTTGCTAGGAGACCTCGCTCTTCCACAAGTAGGGTATAAATAAACCAAGTACATGAAGATGTTTGTAAGGAGATGTATTGGATAGTTATGAGATATTTCAAGGATCTTTACTACCTGTCCTACGAAAAAATTTGTATCCGAACAATATATATTTATAGAAACAAAAAACGAATTAAACCCTCAAGTACCTTTTTTACATCAGGCAACTCAAACAATAAGTACATTATTAAACGACAAAATAGAGTTCAAGTGAAGGTACTTATATCAAAAGTTCCATAGAAGCAAAATACTATTAACTTCGGAAATATCGATATATTTTTTTATACCACGTCGGTCGCAAACAAGCGTACGGCCCGCCTGATGGTAAGCGGTCACCGCAGCCTATGGACGCCTGTAACTCCAGGGGTGCCACATGCGCGTTGCCGACCCTTTAAAAATTTATACACTCTTTTCTTGAAGAATCCCATACTTTAGTTCGTCGGGAAAACCCCATTCATTCGTTTATTGACATTAGTCCATAAACAGCCTTTCTCGATGATCGCTGTTGCATAAAATGTCTCTTAGACGTGGGCGTGGTTTACATGCATCGAGGCAGCCCTTTAACCTATATATATATCTACTTTAACCTATATATAAGCTACTATTGAAACTTACGTAACGTGTAAATACATACGTAATTTTACATTCCAATGCATTTTGCAGATAACGAGCATGGAGGAAATGTCTACAATCGGTCGAGAATACATTATTTTACGTAAGTACAAGTAAGTACAACTTCAATAACTCACGAGCACATTTATTGCAGTATCAGCCCGTTTGCAAATTTGTCGATCAACAAAGTTCCCGCTAATAACCAAGTTTGCCGATACCTTCTAATGCAGCCTCGTAACACGTACGTAGGCCCTTCTCATCCCTTCTATACCAAATTGAGTTATTGAGTTACCCAACAGAGTTAATAAAGAGGTCTGCCCGTGACTGGAATAACAAACAATACGTAACAGCGGTGAGTCTAAAGAGCAACTCGAAATTAGAGCAGTGACCATTTCGAAAGAATCGCCCCCTTGATAGTTATTACGATCGGTATATAGAATACGAAATCGGAAATCGGCTTTAGGACACAATATTGTAGGACAAAATCTAGTTCATAAACTTATAGTAATAGCATATAAGCATTACTCTAGAACAGTCTACGGCATATTATTCTAATTCATACGCCGCATTTATCAACAATTAATTTCTAAGAATTTTAAGAACTTGTGTATTGTGCCTAATTATTGATTTGTCATTGGATTGAATTTGAATTATTTCTTACTGACACTTATATCTTAGTACACAAATTAAGAAACAGTTGATAAACATGGTTAAAACCACATATTGCTTAGATTTAATAATTTTTCTTTAAATTTATTGTTATTGTTATTTATAAATAAAGGCAGAAACAAAACAAGGAACAAAAATAGCTAAAAACCAAATAATCAATGAAACACACACACACTACACTTGGAAGAAACATCGAAAATTGAAACCTCTTACTTAGAAAATCGGTTTACCATATCTCTACACACCAGATTCAGGGGAAAACATCATAAGATTTTTCAAGAAATCACGGATTTTATGGTCTCAATATTAAAGAAGTCGTTCACAGGGTGTTCTAAAAATTTCGTCACAAAGTAAATGATGGATCACGACGGCGCTTTACAGCTGGGCCATCAAAGTTACGGGGCCTGAATTATGACGCAAACTTTCTTAGCTTTTCTTTTTAAATTTACACTACGTGACATTCATGCGAATGGTGATATCATTACGTTGAACGACCTTTTCCTTTGGGGAATCACCTGAAAAACCTTCCTTCTTTCGAAAAAGATAACGTTTGTAAAATTGATGAATCTAAACCTATACTTTCTACAATGGAATGTTGTTAGGATTCCGTAGTAAACAAGGAATGTGTGTGATTGTGCTGTGATGCAACTTTTTGTAATAAATAAGTTTGTGAACTTTTAAGTCCGCATAATGTAACGGGTGGACACGGGATGGACGGGATACTTTGCGCATGGCCCGACACGCACTTGGCTGGTTTTATTTTAATTAAGTTAGATATCTTTTAGAATATCATCATCTTTTGAAGTTCTATAGCTCTATGCGACGAGTAAATAATTCAATAGATTTATAACGAAATAATTATCCTGCGTTTAAACTTGATACAATTTATACAGCAAATTGAAACCTTTGTTAGTATTCAGACTTCGTATCATTTAACAACTTAATCAGGTTCAAAGATGCATGCATTTCCAATAATTATGAATAATCATTTTAAGAGTAAATAACATATGTAAAGCTACTTCTTATTATTTTGTACATAGGTGCTACAACACTCTGCACTCAAATTTTAAAGTTAAAAAGCGGCCAAGTGCCTGTCGGGTCATAATGTAGGGTTCCGCAGTTGTCATCGAAAACTTATATTTACTCTATATTTTGCATCCACCACCACCACCACATCAGCCCTAGGACGTCCACTGCTGGACATAGGCCTCCCCCAATTTCATGGGGGGTAAATGCCATAATCGCCACGCTTGGCATGCGGGTTGGCGATCGCAGTATCTCCACCGCACTCTAGGAATGCTGCTGCCCATTCCCCGGTGGTCTTGGTCGTAGTTTTAGGACATACCCGGGTGCATAACTAACAACATATCTAAGTAATTGTGGAAATTGGACGTGAGTTTGCTTTTTTAAAGTACATCTTCTTAAGATCGGCCTTAATTCGTTAACGAACAGTTACCTTGAAACGCACAGAGCGCGGCGGAGCGTCGTATCGGGGAGGGGACGATTTTGCGGTAAAACGAGCGCGGACCGGGGCACGTCGCACCACAAAACCGCGCGGTGTTCGGTACTTTCGGTAGAGCGGTACAGTGGAGGCGGCATGTGTGACATATGAAGCAGTGACGGATCGGCCGTCGACAGTTTCGGAAAGATCTAAAATAATTTTGTATAGAAAACTCCCGTGAGTTTGAGACATATTAAATATAATGAAACGGGTCACTCACGTCTTAAAGGTCGAATATCGCTCGACATGTTTCAGACCGGTTCGCGGTCCTTAATCATGAGCAACTATCGCGGCGGCGGTTTTCTTAGCACTGCGTGCCCGTGCCCTGTCTGCTCGGACCTTTAAGACGTGAGTGACCCGTTTCATTATATTTAATATAGATCTAAAATACGAAACCGCCTCCGCTCCGCACCGCGCCACTCCCGCTCTGTGTGTTACGAGCTTGTCTATTTACCTGTGATAGTATTATATACTACTACCATGATTTTTTTCACATGCCCAGTAGCAACCGTTTAGCTGGTAGAGGGAGGGGGACACTGGACTCCACCCCTATTATACCGTTTTGTTGGAGTTACTGATAATGTATACTCATACCAGGTTACAGTTTTCTAGTAGTAACGGTTACTGAGCTAAGCCGCCGACAGACGGACGGATGGACGGACGGACATGGCAAAACTTCCCCCCCCCCCCCCCAATATTTATTTCTTCAAACATCAATATAAATCTAATTCCTTACTCATATTATTTACCGAAGGTAGAATAAAGAATCCCACCAAAAACATAAATGTAAAAATGGCAGCCAAGTTCAATATGCGATGCGTGGTTGTCGTCTTCACCGCCAAAAAAACACTTGATTGTTTACAGTAATACTAATTTACTGCGACTAAATGCATTTTGAGCTTGACCTTGGCAGTTTTCTTAAATATCCAACAGCTTTCATGGTATTATAACATACTGCATAGAATACTGCTAAGTTAAAGCTCAAAATGCATTAATTCGCAATAAATTAGTTTTACTATAAACAATCTAGTGCCAGACTTGGCAATTTTTCAGATAATATACGGAACTTGGCACCCATTTAGATCTCAATTCTTTTGTCGGTGAAGAGAGTTCTGAGGTAACAAGCATAAATAATAATAAAACTGAAAAAATCACTGTTTTCTGACTTTTTTTGGTGTACACACACAATTACCGAGCTAGATGACAAATTTCATCTTTCTAGGTCACCTGGAAGTGGGTTCGGTTTTTGATTACTATAGTCAGTCTGTCAGTCAGTGGTAAAAATGCCGTTTTTTGGACGTTAATATCTCAATAACTATTTCACCTATATTTATGAAATTCGGGGTTCTAGTTGTTCTAAAAGATCTTAATATATGTACCAAATTTCGTTTATTTATTTTAAATAGAATTAAAGTTATTGAGGGGTCAAAAGTGGCTCCAAACGGTTCGTGTAAAATAACACACTGCTGCTGTCCGCCAGTTCCTGGGGTGAACTTGGCTAGACACGCTGCTGCGTGTCTAGATATTATGCGTTTAGGGTAAGAGGTTCGAATTGTGTAGTTGTTGAGATATGTAGCAATGTGCCAAACAGACAGAGCGGCACCATAAGGGTTCATTTTTACCATTTTGGTACGCAACCCTAAAAAGTTAAAAGATTGTTAAATATATGAAAAGCGAATATTCAATACAAAACATATTTAAATATAGCATTAAATATAGACAAAATTACCTCATCACAGTACCTACTGTCAATTTAAAGGAGGCGTTTATTGCTTACTTACAGCGGCACTGCCTCGATAATAAGAGGTCGTTCACTAAATTAATAAGAGTAGACTTTTTACGCTGAAAAATGAATATCTACCCCGTGACGCTTTTGTGGAGCAATGATATAAATTTTAAGCTGGTGTATTTTTCTCGAAAAGTTAATAACGAATAATAGATAAGTAACTTTATTTGTTTTTAAATCTTAAAACGTTTTTTGTGTACATTAAGCGATCTGATAATCTCTAATAGATTACTTAGTCTAGTCGTTACGATTATTAATGATACAAAATGTTGGAATAGATATTTTTCGGTAAGAACAAATATTTTTTACAGCATTGGATCTGTTACATTTGACTGAAAGACAATGTTCTGATGCAATAAGTCAGCTTCACGTTTTGTTTTTATTGCGCAATATTACCAATAAATAGGGAAAACCCAATTTCCTTGTTGATTAACGATTACTTACTAGTCTATTTTGTAGTAGTTATTCTAGTAATTTTGTTCTTTAGCAAATAGAAACCATTACTAAATTTAACGGCTTCGTTGTGAAAATGTGTATATGGTACTTATTAATACTGACTTAAGTAATTAAGTCTGCATTGTACTCTCTGGTATATTCCATTGTGCAATATATACTTGCTAAATATAGACTCATTTCATGCCAATAACTCCAAAAATTACAGAAATGGTTCCATGTGTATGAACTTTGTCGAAAACTTAATATTCTCAAATAAGAGGCTTATTAATTTAAAAAGTATTTTAATCAAGACAGAGAGGATGACCGAAAACAACAGGATAAGTTAGCGAAAGAAGAACATAAATTTTTGCTAAACTTCTTAAATTGTGTTTTTCGTTTGAGTGAACTTTGCAGCTGGAGCTCAAAGTAAAATAAATAACTTTTGTGAACTCGCCGTCCGTCTACGGAGCAAATACCCTTTATAATATATCTCGCTTGAAACGTTTCATAACGTTTATCTTATTGTGCAAAGAGACAGGCAGTTCCACCTGCTTCTGTTCTATCTAACTTCTTTAATTTCGATGCAATATTAGAATGCAGCTGTAGATCATCTAGCACAAAATGCGTCGTTTCTATTCAACCAAATAAGCATCAAACGATACTGCCCTTGTAGATAAAGTCTATTAGCATTGAACGTGCATGTTCCACTCTACTGTAACGTATGTACTGCTCAGTCAACGGTATGTTGAGTAGGTAGAAGAAAAAAATAAAAGAAATTAAAGACTCAACTTTTTTTTCCTCTAGTAAATTTTAAAGGATTAGGTTTTGGCTCCAGTCAGATTAGTTAATTCAGTGCTTATTTCCTAATCAGGTCAGAACGCGTTATTTCTAAATGCACTCCGTAAAGACCAAACAACCCAGTCGACTTTTGAGGAAATAATTATTAGTTTGTTCATATGTTTCTGTGTGTCATACATAATTATTTGAAGGCTGTGACATTTGTTGCTTTCGGAGGTCATTAAAACGGATAAAATTCGAGCAATACCCGCTCATAGAATACATTTTACACTGTGCTTTTAATTTAAACGGCGCTCTTTTGGTTTGACTTTTACTTTGCGACGGTAATGAAAAACTGTGACGGCTACAACGTTGCTCGTGTTGGAATATAGCAAAAAGCGATGTTTATTTGAAAAGTAAAGCTTTTAAAAGTCCAAACAAAAACGAGATAGTAATATCCCAACGACAGTACCAGTATTTTTATTATAGATGATCTACATAATAATTTCTTAATTTTGACATGTCTACAGCAATTTAATATTTATTTTAAAGAATAATAATAACATCAATAAATTGCTGTAAGTAATTAATGAATATTAACATGTTATAACTGATGATTCGAAAGTGCTTGTTGCTAGGTCTATTTGAATAAAGAATATTTTGACTATGGTGTTTTTCATTAAAATCAATTTTTCAAGCTGGGAGAACCCAATGAGTCCTGTATGTAATTTGTGAAATTACTAATAAGCTCATCGTCATTTTAATCAATCGTAAATATCCCAGTGCTTGACACTGTCCCAATAGCTGTATTCTTCACTCAATCTTAATTCGTAGCAAAAATTTAGGGCAATAATTGAATTTAAGGTATTGGTACGAAAATTGGGACGATTACGTTTCGCACATCTGAAACCACTACATTAACTGTGAATTGAAAATATTTACTAAGCCCTTGGCCTCCAAAATGTGATAATCTGAGCATAACGTTTTAAATTGTACGGCTCTGGTTTTCAGACAAATTATTGCCAAAAATGGTTTTTACAGATCACTAATATTACAAACAGATTAATTTAACTGATATTTAAATTTTATTTAAACTGTCACTTGTATATATTATTTATTTATTTAATCATTTATTCATAAAAGACACATTTATGGTTACATATGGTAGTGTACTGCCAAACTGCGTAACAGTTGGTTGGCAGTGCATTTGCTCTTGATACACAGTTGTGTCAAAACTATCGATCCGTTAATAGACCATATACATAAAAATACGCTTATCTACCATTATTATTATAGCTAAAAACTTATCACGTAATATGGTGGCCCATGAGGGGAGATTGCATTAACATTTACAAAAGGATACAATCAATGAAGCTTCCACGGTAACAACGATCTTGGCATCTCACGCTATGAGTAGTTATGATTGCAGTTGAATCAGAGTCACGTTTCAATATTTATCAGCCATAATTCAATATATATATCAATGAGGCTTTTGTACAAGGTGCATTTTGCACCTATCATTTAATATAAGGAGGGGTCCATTTATAGTTGTAGTTAACTATAGGGTTGTTTAATTTATGTCTCACCGGTCCGTTTTTAGGGTTCCGTAGTCAACTAGGAACCCCTATAGTTTCAGCATGTCCGTCTGTCTGTCAGTCTGTCTGTCCGTCTGTCTGTCTGTCCGAGGCTTTGCTCTGTGATTATTAGTGCTGGAAAGCTGCAAATTGTCATAGATATAAATTAATAAATCTGACAAAGTGGTACAGTAAAAAAATAAAAAATAGGGGTACCTCCCCTACACGTAAAGTGGGGATGTTATTTTTTTTCAACCCTATTGTGGCGGATGTTGTTGTATAGGTATTTTAAAATTAATAGAGGTCTTCCTCAAATATTATTTGATAAAGTAAATATTTTCGGAAACAATCACTCCAAAAAATGTGTGAAAACAATTATTCAAGTAAAGCTTAATGAAGACTTTCAACGAAAAGACATAACGGACATGATCAGATAAGCTGTTTTGGAGTAAACGTATAAAGTCTTCCCATCTTAGTAAAACACGTATGAAACGCTGCGAAGGTATTCGTTTTTGCTTGTTATTTATTTATTTTATTCGGCTGTGGACCAAACTTTATTTGAAACTTAAAACTAAAAGTAAACTGGAACCTCAATCCTGCATCTACAGTTTGACCTGCAGGTTTTTTTGTATTGACGGGTTTATCTGGTGGAAATTTCGCTGAAACTCTGCTGCCGGCGGACGTCCGGTCTGATACGGTCGCCGCTTTAAATCGACCCAATACTGTTTGCTTTAGGTACGATACGGGCGCAATAGCTTACTTAGTTTCTGTGGGCTTCCCTGTGGACTTTTCCAGAATATCGTTTCGCCTCTAATCTTGAAATGCCTTCTTCTCGTTTTGTATTTGGTCACGACAGTAGTGGTGTACTTGAAGATGTAGATCTTGGGGTTCGTGGTGAGGTGAGAATTTTCGTAGTCCATACATGTACTTATACTGAAATAAAATTTAAATGGTGATACAAAGGTGCCCCGCACCATGCACTGCGCCTGCGACTGTTGACGATAATATACCCGTATAAAGACGAAGTGTAGACAGTATTAATTGAAGTCAATCTAGCTGACACAATGTCCAGGACTTTCAACAGTTAGCGATTGTTTTGTATAGTCAACATCATATACATCTTTAGATAAAAAAATGCTTATAAAAATCTGAACCCAATTCCATTGTTAGGGTGATAGAATGCATATTTCGATATTTTAAAACAACCTGATGTGTGTATTTGCAACAGGCATATCAAAAACAGCAATTGCTACGGACAGATGCTGACTTTGGCAAGAAGGTATACTCAAATTTCATAGTTATATAACTATGTCTCGGGAGTCCGTTGGTGCGGACGGCGCAAGACCGGTCATTGTAGAACTCTTTGGGGTAGTAATTTTGTGTTAAGCAGTGACGTCTGCTAAGGAAAATTCTAAATTTAAAATTCAAGGGAAATATTTAAAATATTTAGTGCTCCGAACAGGATTCCAAACTGCGACATCTGGCATAGGCGGCCAATCTACTCACGGCAGTTTGGAGGAGGCCGATGTCCAACAGTAAACGCCCTTCGGCTGATATGATTATAATTATTCGGCCTATTTAGCCTAGTTGGTAGTGACAATAGTGAGCCTACGAGGCTGTAGGTCCGGGGTTCGAATCCCAGAAAGGGCATTTGTTTCTGTGATAAGCAGAGCAAAAATATTTGTTCCTGAGACTTGGATGTTTTTTTTATGTATTTAAGTATACATCTATTAAATATACCGTCTTCTAGTACCAATAACACCAGCCTTATTAAGCTTACTATGGGACTCGTTCAATTTGTGTAAAAAATTTGTCCCCTAATATTTATTCATTTATGCATTGATGCCTGTATACTGTAAATGCGGGTTGATATAAACTACGACCGAGACCACCGGGGGATGGGCAGCAGCATCCCTGGGTTGCGGTGGAGATACTGCGATCGCCAACCCGCATGCCAAGCGTGGCGATTATGGCATTTACCCCCTATTAAATTGGGAGAGGCCTATGTCTAGCAGTGGACGTCCTTCGGCTGATATGGTGGGTTTTTATAAATATATATATATGTATATACTCATGTAGTCTACAACATAGTTTGCTTATCAATTATGTTTGGACATAAAACATAACTCATTCTTCGTTCATGTAGGAGCATCTCTGTCTGTTCACAAATGCTTCGCAGTCATACGTATCTTGTAATATTTTTTGTAAATTATATTGAAATTACTCGCACCAGGCGACACAGTCACCCTTCTTCTTCAAAACAATATTTTATAGCACAACGCTAGCAAATTTGTGCTTCGCATTTCAGAAACGGGGAAATTATATCTGTAGCGTTGAAATTGGCACACAGGAAACAACTAGGTATTCAATTTACAATGTACACACTGGTTTTAAGATCATGACACTTTGAAAGGTCTGCATACGTAAATAATCATTTAACAAATTTGTTTGAACATTTTGATAGTGTGGGCTGTAACAGGAGTATATGCAGTAACTTTTAGTGTCCAAAAACATTATATTTACGATTCGGAGAAATTTTGATTTAAATGGGCATGGTGAAAAAATCTACAATTACAATAATAAATTTCCCATACGGTTCACCATCCATGTAGCTATTTTTTTTTAATCTGCTAGATGAAGGTAGCAAGGGATCGAAGGTTGTGACGTAGAAGTAGAAATCTTGCGAATGCTTTTCGTGGAATATCAATAAGACTCCTATTGAATTCCATTAGTCCATTGGAAGATTGGTGTTGAACACTTTCCTCTTTATTGAGCGAGCTTGTTCATCACTAGAATTACATCCAATGAAACAACCTATTTTACTAGAAAAAGTAAATCCGGAGAGACCGTGCACAGACACACACCGCGAAACTTTTTAAATTGGGAACAGTTTCATGCCAGGTAATGTGGCCTTCTTTAATTTGTTCTTCATCCCACTGAGCCGTATTAGCTTCAGATCGCGTTGGGCGAATCGAACGTGCCAAAATAATTTAGCAGCGGATTCCAGGAGTGCAGCGAGGAAAAAATGTGATTTATGTGCGAAGCGTGCCTCGCGCGTTCATTACTGCAGTGCGATCTGCTGACTCAGCGAGATATCACTCGATATGGATTCCGGTGAAAGAATAGGGGCATGACTAAACAGAACATGGCATAATGATTTTATATACTCATCAAACTTATTACTCCTACAAAATCTTGCTTTAGTTAAGGATTTGGCAGGGCCATACATACATACATAAACTCACGCCCATATTCCCATAAGGGATTAGGCATGTTACAGCCGATTTACTCGCAGACTATGACCACTACAATTATGAAATTTGGTACAAACTTTTTCATTTAAGTCAACCGTTGGTGAGATATTAGTTGTCAAAGTCGTAAAAAGTGGTTTGAACAAGATAGGTCTAGCGGTTTCTTTGTTATTTCTGGCAAGAGCCAAAAAATGGGCATAAGTGCCTTAAGTTTCCTATGAAGAAACGACATTTTTTTTATTCAATTTATTGTATAATGGTTTTAAATTTAGATTCGGTGTTGGAAACCTTCTTTGTGTGTGGTCCGACACGCACTTGGCCGGTTTTATTTCTAAAGCAAGCGGAAGTACTCACATGCGAAATATTTTTTGGATAAATCATTTACTTTGCTGCCACTAGCCCAATAATTCAGTTGTAGGTAATAAGAATAATGTTAACCACTTAGGAATAAAGCGACGATATTTTATAAATCATGACAGTCACCTCACGTTATGGTTAAGAGTGCGCAGTACGTTCGGTTCTCCATAGAAACGTATTTACGCTCTCATTTCAAAACGCCATGCTAGAATAACATGAAACTTTGTATACACAATGGGATCCGGCATATCTAGGTTGGAAATCAGTTTTTGTTGCTTTAAATTATAATGGAGTAAAAATACAACGATTATTAAGGTTTTCATACAAGCCGTAAAAAAACTCAAAAAACCGCTGTATTTTTTTTCTTTTACAATTTCTAGCAACAAAAACTAATTTTTGACCTAGATACGCCGGATCCCATTGTGTATACAAAGTTTCATGTTATTCTAGCATGGCGTTTTAAAATGAGAGCATAAATACGTTAGTATGGAGAACCGAGCGTACTGCGCCCTCTTAAGAAAATTGACAAACGAAATTCAATTCGGTGTGTTTATAAGACTGAATTTACAAATAGTGATTACTTGTTTGAAGTTACTAGCAGCAGTATATCAAGCCTTATATTTACACTCAACCAAGCAATTTTCTGTGACAACACACTAAAGTCAAAGTCTGAAAAACTGAATACATATAACTTCATTTACCATGAACACAGTTTTAAAGTCATTTTCCACAAACACACTGCTACGAGTCGTAATCGATTTATTCAAAACCTTCATATTAATTCACTGAAATTTCAAAGTTTATAGATAACAATGTAATTTATTCATTCCGTTATTGATTTTAGCAAACAAAAGTTTCAACGGCTGCCCAGAATCTTTCATTGGGTATAATTATTAGTTAGCTATCACGTTTGATCGTTTTGGTTGTATAATAAGATTCTCTGATCAATCTCAACTATTGAGATCAGCATTAATAACGGACACCTACATTAGTATAGGTATTTTATGCAATCGTTTAGCGACAGTTACTTAATAAGGGTTCTTAAAATTCAAGAGTTGTTGTAACAAAATGAGCGTAGTAGTTATTAACGACTCGAGAATTTTAAGACCCAATTATGTAACGTTGCATACAATATTTTTGCTATGAAAGCAAAATAATTTTATTTAAAAAATTAATCGATATGGTGGCATAATACGGGCATTGACATGTGACTGTTTTGAAAAAAAAACATCAGAAAAACCATATTGATTCTCCCACCAGTCATTTAGTGACTTTTCTATGGTATAGACTTTCATTTGTATAAATAGTTTATGGTTTTAATACTGCTGTCAGTCAGATAATATTTAATGCTGGAGAAATAAATTACGTTTTCGCAACTCATTGAGGCCATACCAACGAACCTGTGTGCAGGCTTATATCATGTGCAGTTGAGGAGCACCTCCGCCCTTGATGGTACCATAATATTCCGAATAATATACAATGCCGAACACCACAATCAAATACCAATGATAAGTGGTTTAGAAAATTTGAAACGGACAACTAAAGTATCTACACATGTTACGTACGAGTACGCTGTCAATATAATACACTTGCTAGCTAAGCTTATAATGCTTTATATTAACTTTATTCAATGAAACCTCAACAAAGAATTACTTTTTATAAGGCTCGGCGCTTTACCAAAAGCGCCTATATAATCATTAATGCAACCGAATAAATATTTGACACTGTACTCGTGTATTCGACTCGACCAAAAAAGGGCCAAATTAAATCACCATAAAGTAACGGAGGGCTCTTATAAATAATGCGGTCATCAGGCTTGCAACGAGAGGAGGTTACTTAAAATTTTACTCTTGCCGTTTCTCGAGCCAGCGTTATGACTTTGGGAATAATTATGTAAATATACTAGGGAAAGTTTATCCTAAATAAGCCGAGGGTTCGATCAACATGAAGAGAGAAAATATAATTGAAATGAGAAAAGACCTCCAGAGTGACGTTTAATTTTTTATTATCCTGCTGCTACCCCCTTAGGGGTGCAGAAGTTTTATAAGATTGCGCGGACTTGTTGAGTAACTCAATTCGGCTCGCTATTCATATCATGTTAATACGTGAGTTGTTTTTATATTCCATTTATATATATTTTAGCTATTTGTATTACCTATAGTTACTGTTTTTTTCTTTTAAATATTCTACTGCAAGTTCATGTTCATACACGCAAGTTAAATGTTATTCAAATTGAGTTAAATCAGAATACATAATCATATTATTTATATCTCGTCGACTGATAGAATGTTCCTATTCTGAAGCACGACATATTTGCACACCACGCATACGTATGACTTATTTCTTACCAAGCTTATTGTGGGAGCAAGTAATATCAAGTTTGTTTGGCACTTGGAGAATATTATTCAACAACTTTATTATTCATTTATTATATTATTATACCTGTTCTTTGTTGAACAAAACGACCAGTATTATGAATCGTAAATCGTATAATTATCTACATTTCTACGAACAAAAAGTATTTGTATTTAGTGATTTGATTCTTTTTTCGGTAAGTAGTTATGCTAACTAGCTACCTATAGGTTCAGAAAAACCCTGACGAAATCTAGTGGATTTGCAAAGCGTTTCATTGCAATTATGTATTCAGTATCCAATTTAAAACCAACCGACTCAATCCCAGCGCCAGGTGCTAATCCTAGTCGCAAGATTATTCAAAATTCATATAACCCAGATTCCCAACCAACATTATAAAAAGACTGTATATCAAAAAAACGCTCACCACCGTAAACACTTCAAAGGCGTCAAAAGATATTATCTCAAAAAATTGAGATAACAATAACGAAACACGGGATAAACTGGCCTCACAAATGCACAGCTCTCCATAACGGAGGGTGACGAAGTATGTTGAAAGGGTGGGCCTGAAATGTTCAGGCGTTTTTAACCTCCGCCCGTGATGCGTCAATGATATTTACTCTCGCTAAAAGCCTCCATATATGTACGTCGAACGATATTATGCCGACCCCTGGATATGTGCACTTTGGCACAAAAAAAGCTAACGACGTCTGATTATTATAAAACAGTGAAATGAATAATGGCTAATAAAAATCAATTCAAATTCCTGCGTAAAGAAATACGCTTTAATATTTTAGGCAAAAATTAATGTGATACTAAATGCATCTATATTAACTTGCGGCTTACAGTTATGCCCCCGCGATCGTTTAGCAACCGTTTCTTTAAAACACCATCCGTGAATTAGTCCATGTCCAGCTAGCCCATTCCTTTACTACCCAACCATGAGAATGTCTGTCTCCAACAAAAGGGCGTATAAAGGCTGGCAATGAAGATAATCCTTTGGCAGGACTGTCATTTTATATGTAAGACATAGGTCGTCTCATAAATAGCTATAGCTAGGTATGTGTCACGCCGGTCACTACTTGTCTACTTATTATAAGGTCTAGTTCGATATAATATTAGAAATGAGCCTCAATAAAATAACAATTAACTATATCCACTAACTATGTCACAAAAGAAATGTTAAAAAGATTACTGTTATACAACTGCTCATGTGCATTCATGTCACTGGTTATCACTAGAACCAGAGTATTTTATCCTGTTATACAAGTTTCACGTATGAAACTTCCCGGTATATTCTAAACTAAGACTCATTTGCGTACTTTCGCGTAAAGTTGTCACTGAAACGATTCAGACTGTGTTTACTTAAATCTGTTAAAAGTTAGCGGAATGAAGTTCTACGGTACGTAACAGACTACAGCTGCACAAAAGATACCCTTATGATTGTTCGCAATTAAGCTACACGTTTTTTTATATGTTAGTGATACTTAAGAGTAATTTAAGTATTATAATAGTATTAGAAGCGATACATTATTTTCAGGCATTGGAAATTGCAACAATATCCTATTAAAAGTTGTATTAGCGAGTTTAGTCGAAATACACAGGTAATTGCAAGTATATAAGTGACGAAATTTGTGGACTTTTACTAGTGAATTTAATTGAATCGCCCAATACGACGTTAAATTTTCAATGCATGTTGTGTTTGCCTATAATTAGGTGAATATATTGATTTAAACTTGTACGAATTTTACACATTATTATTGGTAAACGGTACTTAATCGCGTACAACTGAAATGTATTCACCTTTTTATTTTTGAGGTTAAAAAGTACGCGTACAAATGAACGCGATTAAGTACCGTTTACGAATAAAATTTGGGTGAATACTCAAGCAATTTATTAGCTATTATCAATCAACTGTTATATGTAGGTAAGTTCTAGTATTACACCTGTTGGCAAACCTTAAATAAATACTCAAATTTTCACTTAATGGCTCAATTTATAGATTTTATCTTTATTTTATTGTAATGTTTACCTTCCATTGGACAGTCTTGAAATGTTTATTATTTTTATTATGTGATTGGCATTTTAATTAATAATGTTAATATTTTATTTTAATACAATGATTTGCATGTTGACCTTTATGTCGGCTGAATACTGATTCTAAAATTATTGTAAGACCTTATAAATATGTAACGTATTCCAGCAAATAAATATTTCTATTTCTATACCTTTTTCTAATAAATGTACTTATAATAAATGATATGTACACAGATTTTGCACAAGACAAAATATGTAGTAAGAGTCTACTTACCAGTTTATTCTATGCAGACAACGTGGACGGACTGGTAGGTACACGACATGACAACGCTTGTAACAAAAAAATGAATAGACTTCGATATGATGCCGTACAGCACCATCTATTTTATAACAGTTATCAGCATTAAATTTAAAAAGTTATTTACACATAGTAACCAAACGTTGGTTTGGTTATATGCTAATAACTTACGTTACGTTTGCGAAGTTTAAAAATCTCGTATTTTAAGCATACTATGTGAAGTTCTTGGCAATCTTGGCTCCGTGAAAGAACCAGTTTGTAACTATCGAGCCGGAATCGACGTGCCAAGCGCAGACATGGCTATTCCGACTCCAGAGGCAACTGCAAAGGTGTTTAAAAGACAGTTACCGATGCCATTTTTAGCGTTCCGTACCCAAAAGGTGATAAGGGTATCCTGTTACATACTAAGACTCTGATGTCCGTCAGGCATTCTGTCAGCGATCCGTCAGTATCTCATGAACCGTAATAGGTAAACAGTTGATTTTTTACGGAATATGTTTTACTGTGGCCGCTATAACAACTAATAATAAAAATATACCCAAGCGAGAAACGTGACTTTTGGTAAACGTACTTGTACGATGGGGCGGAACCCTCCTTGTGCGAGTTCGACTCGCAGTTTCCCGATTTTAAAGCCGCTGCAATATTGTTGAAATGGGAGTATTAACTTGAATTACCGCTTTATACTTTTGCTACAATACGTCAACGATCAATATTATGGAATTCCTCAAAAGATCTAGAAGGGCTTTGAATTTAATCCGAGGGACATCAGAATTGAATGGACTAACTAATCTAATAATATTAAAAATTCACAGATCTCGTGCACTACACGACCATCAAGGTACATTGAAAATGAACTCAACAATAATAAAAAAATGCATTACATTTGCTAACGTTATGCCAATTTGGTTGATATACAGGGTGTCCCAAGAAGTAGTGATATACTGAAGCTGGGATGTAGAGGACCTAGAGGGCTATCTGAATCACCCCCATGTATGTTCCGCGATTTTTAGTATTTTCGGAGTTTTTTTTTTTTTAATATTTCACCTATCGCCGCGTACGATGAGATTTTTATTTATGGTGACGTGAATTATTGCGGTAGATGCTTGATTTTTTTTGTGTGCTAAGCTGATAGATAGGCCAATTCAGTATAATAACATTTACTATCGTTAGATCTTTAAATGGCATAAAAAAAATTAAATGCCAAGAAATATAAAATTACCCAGTATGTTCACAACTTCAAGGGCCCTTAAAAAAATAAAATCACATAAAAAAAATTATCGATTGGCTTTTAAAAACTTGCTCTATCTATCAGGTAGCTACCCTGAAAATTTCATTTTATTATTAATAAGGCTTCAATCAAAAAATTGAAATCTAACTGTGGTAAGTGCAAAATTTTTATTTACATAATGATTAATGCGAGCAAAGTAAAACAAATAACAAGGTGTTTAATTACAATAAATTTTCAACATGGCCCCCCTGTTGCTCAATGCAAGTGCGACATCGCCGGAAAAAGTTGTCTTTTAAACGTCTGAATGCACTTCTATTATTTTTAATGGTTTCTTCTGCTACTCTCAATTTCCGGGTTAACTCGTCCAAATTGCGGCATTCTCTCGAGTAGACGAGGTCTTTGTAATATCCCCATAGAAAAAAATCTATGGGGTTTAGGTCGGGGGAACGTGCAGGCCAGGCTATAAGGCAGGCGTCACCCCGGCCGCAACGACCAATCCATCTTTCAGGGTATCTTTGATTTAAATAGTTTCTCACGTCCAAGGCAAAATGGCATGGTGCACCATCACACTGCAGTACTATGTTTCTGCGTGTCTCCAAATCCACATCTTCTAACAGCAGGGGCAGATCGACGCGTAGAAAATTTTAAAAGTGATTGCCGCCCAAGCGGTCTGGCAGCTGAAAGGGCCCGATTAACTTACCGTTAAGTATGCCAGACCAAAGGTTAACACTAAAGTGTTCTTGGAATGTCGATTCCCTTTTTAAATTCGGATTTTCAATTGCCCATGAGTGAGAATTGTGCATATTAAAAATCCCATTGCGTCTAAAGTGGGATTCATCCGTCCACAAAATTTGGTTAAAAAAAATTTCGTTTTCAGCTTGTCTCCTCAGCATTTCCTGACAGAATTCAATTCGCCGATTGTAATCTTCCGGTTTCAACTGTTGCACTTTTCAATGTGAAACGGATGATATCCTACGGTCTGTAGTGTACGGTGTACCTGAGATTTAGAAAGTCCGGTACGACGTTCCGTAACTCTCACACTGGTCGACGGGTCTCTTTCTACTTCTTCAACAACTGCATCAACTATATCAGGATCCGGCATAGTGGCCATACGGCCTGATTTCGTACCCGGTATGTGACCTTCCAAATACGCATTATGTACTCTTAAGATCATGCGATAGTCAGGAAACGTTTCAGGTTGGGGCCCGCCTCTTCGTTCCACATGTTCCCGGTACAGCCTTGAAGCTTCCGCCGCATTCCCCCTAGCATAAACGTAATAGTAATGCATTTCTGCGTAATCACGTGAAGTAAACATGATCACTTACACGCAAACTCAAGTCCAGTTAAATGATGCCAACTCGTCGATTCCAGGTAATAACACTAATCCAAATCGTAATGGAATTCAAAGTCCATATGAATAGCCAAAATGATTAGGGAAACGAACAATTAGCAGTATTAAAACACATTTTTTAAATTATTGAAAAATAACAACGATGACCAAACAACGTGAAAATTTTCTCATGCGTCAACCGTCTTTTGTTTTTTGTTCTTTTTCTATTGATGGCCAGTGCGTGATTTAGAACGAAATTTATTTAGAAAGGTTTTGCTTTGCTTGCATTAATCATTATGTAAATTAAAATTGTGCACTTACCACATTTAGATTTCAATTTTTTGATTGAAGCCTTATTAATAATAAAATGAAATTTTCAGGGTAGCTACCTGATAGATAGAGCAAGTTTTTAAAAGCCAATCGGTAATTATTTTTTATGTGATTTTATTTTTTTAGGGCCCTTGAAGTTGTGAACATACTGGGTAATTTTATCTTTCTTGGCATTTAATTTTTTTTTATGCCATTCAAAGATCTAACGATAGTAAATGTTACCATACTGAATTGGCCTATCTATCAGCTTAGCACACATAAAAATCAAGCATCTACCGCAATAATTCACGTCACCATAAATAAAAATCTCATCGTACGCGGCGATAAGTGAAAAAAAAAAAAAAAATCATAACTCCGAAAATACTAAAAATCGCGGAACATACATGGGGGTGATTCAGATAGCCCTCTAGGTCCTCTACCTCCCAGCTTCAGTATATCACTACTTCTTGGGACACCCTGTATAATATATAAACATAGCTCATATACAAAATTCCTATTAAATTGGCAATTTTTTAAAGCGCAGCCAAGTTACGGTAACCACATAAAAAGGCATTTTCCACTTTACTAATATTCACGCAAGATAACGGCGTCTTCAAATTAACTCGACCTCCAAACTCCGACTATAACTATAACAAGAATTTTCAAAGTCGAATTCAACATGACACCCTAGGCCCCAGGAGAAGGATAAATTATATGATATCATAACCTTGATTATTTGTTTAATTTTCTCGCAATCGAAGTGAAAATCAGATATATAACTCATGTATAAAACTCATTTTATCCTCTACTTTATATCGACCCTTGCCTGCGGCTCGGGTCGATAAATTGTCTCGGATAAAATGGCTTGTTTTATGCAATCTCAATCAACTATTTTATTTGCCAAGGTTTTGGAAGATATTGGTCTTCCAAAACATCATTGACTTACGAGTATCCACGAATTGCTATTTCCCGGGCACTGCAATAATGTGCTATTGTTGTCTCGAACTATAATTAATAATAATTTATTATAGAAACAATACATGTTTAATTTAAACAATTTGAAATATAAAACTAAAACTAACTACAATTGTACAATTGTGTTGATTTAAAAATATATATACAGGTGTTCACTTTACCTACCGCACAAAAAACTAAACAAAATTCATTTACCCAAAAAAGACTATTTACTGACCATTCTTTAATTGGATTTTATATTGACATTTTTTTTATGACGACGATTTTTGACATTGAAAATTATAAATGGAATTTTGTATTTGACGAAGCGATTCCTATAAATGTCAAATTTTGTAAATTATTTAATGTATTAAAATATTATATTGACATCCACATTCCAATCAAAAACATATTGACAAAAAATAAGAAACAAGTACCTTGGCTAACCGAATCTCTCTCAAAACTTATTTTAAATTATAATGATTTAACAGAGATCAAACGTCAATATCCGGACCTAACAACTCTCGCGGAACGCATTAGGTGTCAAACAGATCGTATTAAATCGGAAACTTTGACTGCCCGCCGAGAACACTATGAAAGCCGAGTAGCAAATAGCAAAAACCCGACGAAAGAAATGTGGCGCATTGTCAACGACGAAACGTCTACGAAACCCCTACGCCATACTATTACGCTTAAAGATGAAAGTGGAAATGATGTCCCACCTACAAAAGTACCAGAACACCTAAACCAACACTTCCTCACGATAGCTACTAAATGCAGGATAAATAATGTCAACAAATCGGACTCTGTACACTATCTCGATTATTATTTACAAAACGTAAACATACCTGACCTTGTCCTGCCCAAGGTCACACTCACAGACCTCGACCGCACGTTGAGGGCTATGATCAAAACACGCGGGACCTTAGATATATACGACATATCTCTGAACATACTCGAGTGCATCTGGCCGGTCATTGCGGGATTATTAGTAGAACTAATAAACACCATGTTTGCATGTGGTGAGTATCCCGATGTACTGAAAAGTACACGAGTATGTCCAGTCTACAAGGGGAAGGGCGAAAAAACGGCTGTAGACAATTACCGACCAATCACCATTGTACCTAATATTTCAAAAATTATTGAATCCATCCTATCAAACCGCTTAATGACTCATCTCGAGACAAATAACTTACTTACAGACAGACAATTTGCTTATAGAAAAAACAGATCCACTACAACAGCCGCATTTAAGACCTATGATTGTGTAACAACAGCTTTGGATGCAAAAGAGAAGGTAGCAGGGATATTCTGCGACCTATCTAAAGCGTTCGATGTGATTAGTCATGAATTATTATTAGAAAAGATAGGGCACTACGGAATCAAAAACAACGTTCATAGACTGTTCACATCATTCCTTGAAAATAGACGCCAGACGGTCGGGGTCCAAATTGAAGGCAAAACCATCAAGTCAACAGAAGGCAGCCTAGAACTCGGGATTCCACAGGGATCAGCGCTTGGGAATACCCTGTTTTTGATGTACATAAACGACCTCCCCTCCTCTGTTACTGAAGGCATGATGGTTTTGTTTGCTGATGACACCACTGTGATAGTAAAGGCACCCACGTACTTTCAGCTCGAACAGATTATATCACAGACGTGTAGCCAACTTCATAAGTGGTTCTCAGTGAACGGCCTAATCCTCAATGTCACGAAGTCTAATGTGATGTTGTTCTCAGCCGGAAGCACTACCAGCATCCCACTGATACAAAGTTCGATGCCGCGCTGTGACTCATGCAAGTTCCTCGGATTTACAATCGACGCCAGGTTGAAATGGAAAGAACACGTTGACAACTTGTGTGGAAGGCTGAGCAGTGCTGTATTTGCGCTGCGCAAACTGAAACCAATTGTCTCCAGTGACGCATTGCTTCAAATTTACTATGCCCATTTCTTTTCACTTATGGCATACGGTATAGTTTTGTATGGAAACTCGACCGACTCTGACAGGTTGATATTCTGACATTGTACCTTTTTGACATTATTTAGTTTTATTATCCTTTTATTATTTTGATTTGACATCACCTAGGATATCCTAGTCATGTATACCTACTTTTAAGACATTTTTTATTTTATTTCATTCACATGTAACATTTCTTATTTTTCTATTATATTGTTTTTAAATTCTCAAATTATTATACCTATAGACGATCTTATAGTGAATCCATTTTATTTTTGATGTAAAATAATAATGTTATTTTCTAAGAGAAATAAATGAATCTATCTATGTATATTACCTACTAATAGTCGTTCTGACTTTTTGCCTTCTTTCAAAAAGGTTAGGCTACAACGCAAACCCTTGACCCGATTGTCTTTGTTTTAGGCTCAAATTGTAGCCGACTAAATTGTCCAGAGGAGTTTTGATTAAAATTTTGATATCATTCTTCGTTTCCAAAATATCGAGTGCCAAAATGAAAAAATCGGAGGAAATTGAATTTTTTTTTTCACTATTTCGGCCAAAACTTTTTTCGTTCTGTACTTTCTCAAATAATTCTCGTTGCATCTTACACATCTCGTAAATACGCGTCTTTTGAGCCTAGTTTGAATAGCATACCTTCACAACTGTTTGAAATATAAGGGGATCGCACTATTTCGTGAAATGGGACTCTATACCGGAGCGAACGAAAAGACATTTTCAATGTCAAAATTCTAAGTTTGTTTGGCTAAATAAAATTGTTGTCATAACCAGAATCAATTTACAGAATCAGTTTTGTTTTTGTTACTTGTTATATGTTATTGTTTCTAGAATATATTTTTAACTAAGTAAAAAATATATATAAATTAAAGTGCTTAAATTTACAGATTTCACGTATTTTAAAATCTTATGTAGAGGTAGGCACGAGTATATACGTGTGGTCAGTACTGGTTACCTTTGCTAATTATACCATGCTAATCCTACAGAAATATTTATTTTATTCAGAACTTTTAAAGAATAAACGCATCGTCGAATTTACAGCCACTTTAAACTAAACTAGTTACAAAACATAATAAATCCAGAACTGTATGCAGTATCGGACTTAACGTGTTTTTCATCTTGGAGCGGTGCCATGTTGTTTTGAAAAATTAGAGTGCCTTTGCTTGGTCGCCGTCCAAGAGCCAGCCGCGACAGGTCCCGATAACGCGATATGTCTTATTTGGTCCGTAATTAAGTTTAAAGGTGCTGTGTTAAATAAGGTAACTTCAACTTCAGAAATACAAATAGATGTTGGACTTCGCAAGCAGTTGAGTGCGCAGGCAAGTTTTTAGTTGAGTTTTAATCTATTTGGCATTATTTCATCTGGAACGCTTTCCACTGCATTTCTTATTTACATTTCATTTTTGGTGTGAGACTGCTACAACGATCTCAAGTATTGTTAGTAATAGAAATATTCTATGAGCAATTTTAACATGGGAAAATAAACAGATCATTAAATCGAGCCTAGCTTTGTTAATTGCTCCCATTTTGTTAATGATAAACAAGTATTATTCTGCTGACAATTTGATGCTTCATGTGATTCTTTATTCTACCGTCGTATTATTTGGCAGTTTATAACTACCACTGTGTATTTCTTGGTCAGCAACAATACATTTCCTCGTTTATCTTAACGTTAGCAACGTTTTATTTATAGACAGGACCCATGGGTAATTTTCTCAGCCGATACTAAACTCTAGTGACTCGTCAAATTAAAGTTCACATTCGACTGCAGTAATACCCTGAAGTGTCTCTCTCGATAGGACATCGCGTGTCGAATCAGAAGCAGGGACTAGTCTTTCCCCTACTAAGCCATTTACCAAATTGACCTACATGACAAACCCCGTAATGTGTTGCCTATATAAATATTATATAAGGGTCAACATGTAGTCACATCAGTCAATAATTACAATTAAACATTATTATTAATTAATATAAATATAAAATGACAAATAACTAATATACCTTCTCAAAGTATAGTCGCGGAATGAAGCGGTTCGTCACTTTTCGACTTTGTCGGCTTGTTTAGCCCAGTTGGTAGTGTCACTGCCTCCGAACTAGAGGTCCCGGGTTCGAATCCCGGTAAGGGCATTTGTTTCTGTTGTGAGCAGAGACATTTGTTCCTGAGACTTGGATGTTTTCTATGTATTTAAGTATATATCTATTGAATATATCGTCGTCTAGTACCCATAACACAAGCCTTATTTGAGCTTACTATGGGACTAGTTCGATTTGTGTTAAAATTGTCCCCTAATATTTATTTATTTATTAACGGAAATAGAGTTGAAAAGTGACGAACCTTTACATTCCGCAATTGTACCTACAATTACAAAGAAAATATATGTAATATTTACGAATTAAATATATAATGAATAAAATCTATATTTCATGAAAAAAAATGATACTGAATATAGGTATAAAAACCAACAGTCTCTCACCCTAAACGCATCATGTACCTTCTTCGTTCCGTCGTGGGTAAAACAGGTCCCTGTCGTAGCAGCGTTCCCTTGCTGTATAGTTGTACTAACGCACTGTGCGAGGAAGCTGCCAGTTCTTTGGTCACCTGTGTCCTGTGGTGTCAACGAGCCTTTTACGAAGTCTGTCAAACATAATACAATTTCACCATTTGTTAGAATTGGCACTGAAATATAGATGGTCTGCCTACAATTTTTGGAATACAGGCGGGAGTTTATGTGTCTGTAATTTGACCAAAACTAAACCGCATTAGGACTCAGAAGTCCAGAACTTAGATGCTAAATCATTTGCACCACCACGAATCAAATACAAAACTTTTTTTCTATTTTACCGCAAAAACGGACCCTTGCCCAAACATCTAACAGAGCAAAAGCAATAAAAGTCAAATTACTCTTCGACTCATGCATCACCAAAGTTTTGGGTGCGAAAGTTGCAAATTGAATAAAATTAAGGCCAGCTCCCTCCCTGTGTGTAAACGTCGAACGCTTGTACTCGTACGGTAACATTTGTTATTCAGACTCACTTTGTATTCACATGAAACCATTGATTACACACCACCTTTTATTATGGTTGACATTTATTTTGATAAATACCTATATGCAAATGTGAGATGGATAAAATGTAGCAGGCATTAGAATGTAACCAAGTAGATATTTCATAAAAAAAAGTATACATGATAGCCTTTATAACTGTAAAACTGTAATAGTTTCACGAGTAACCATGGGCATTGCGGTGCAACGAGGTAACGCAGCTAGCCTTCTGGTAACCATTCCCAGCAGCGGCGATCTAGGAGACATAGGTTACACTTTTATTTTAGTTTTGTTAATTATTTCGTAGTTAATAATAAATGAAGATTACATTTATATTTCAAAATAGTAATTGCGAAACTTTTCGAAAAAGCCTTTACGAAATGCTACGCAATCGTCCGCCAGGTTAGGAATTATTCGCATCGATCGTTGTCGTTGCTACTATTAATCAGTTTCGAAAGTGTAAATTTCTGTGCCCGGCGTACAATGTAATGAAATATGATATCTGTTACTAATGGCTGTCGCCAACATGTGATAGTTTTTTTTTTCAATATACATAATGTGCTCCTTATCCAAGCTATCAAAGTAACGCTAGTTAAAAAATGAAAATGTACTCAATGTTACTGTTGTAAAATAATAGATTAACTTAAAACAGTTGTCTTTTACAAAACGGTTATTTTAAATAGTCTATACTACGTATGCAAATGATTCCGTTTGAAGTTTCCTCACACACATCACCAGCGGAGGAAAGAAAAATAAATCAAATATCAAATGAAAACCACTTCAAAGCCTCTTTGTAGTTTCTTTTGGGGTAAATTAATCTGTATAAACGTCTTACAAAAATACGTCTCATTTTTCTCTTGCACACATGCTTTGTATTCTACTCGTATCTTAAAATGGAAGTAATCTTGAAAGGTAATTTTATTTTTGGAATTGAGGTTATTTATGATTGGAATGAGATTATTTTACCGAATAAAAAGGTAGCATGCAGATCTACCCTCTTATTCACAAACCGACTCGTACTCACCTGTCAACTCTCACCTCACCCGTTCTTACATGGAAACTGTCAAATGTCATTTCTCAAATATTGAGTCTCCTTATAAAACCGGGTGAGGTGTAAACAGCTTAGATTAATAATACCAACAGATCCGTAGTGTTAAACAAGATGATTTTTAATATAGCTGTCTCTTTGGATCATTATGGTTAGCCAAGATGAGTTAGAACGGGATAGATAGTCCGATCATTTTCGGCTGTTAACGAATTGTCTCCATTTAAAAGTGCACCAAAATGACAAATCCCATATTACCCAAACGTCACAAACGTCGGTTCAGTACAATTTGCAGTTCTTTATGAAAGTAGAGACAACGACACATGAAGACCTGTCAGATATTACTTATCTGTCTGCCACAAACTTATTGATTTGTGCATTAGTAAGAATTGATCAGATATACAGAAATCGTTCAACTTAAATGAGCAGATCTGCTTTACTCTGATATATGTAGGTATGTGATGACGAGTGAGTTTGTGAATAACAGCCCTCATGCAGTAAACAGCGGAGTAATTACGCATTTTTTTTCCGAATACATCTAAATGTCATTTTCCATCCATACTAATGTTATAAATGCGAAAGTGGTGACTTTCGCATTTATAATATTAGTATGTCTGTCTGTCTGTCTGTTACCTCTTCACGCTTAAACCGCTAAACCGATTTAGATGATATTTGGTACAGACATAGTTTGAGACCCGGGAAAGGACATAGGATAGTTTTTATTCCTGAAATCGTTCCTTAGGGGGTGAAAAGCGGATAAAAGTATATTTGAGCGCCTACAACAATAAAATAGCAATTATTTCTATAAATATCGTTTGCTAAGAGTGTAAACCCGCTAAATCTTTCGTTTCACCCACCATTATGTAGCAAAAAAAAGATGCATCGTCTGAGAAAAACAGCTACTGCCAGTTATTTTAACTTATCGGCTAACTTCAATATACCCGCAATTTTCGTAAGAATTTTGATCGCCTAGATGTCTGTTCTCGCAAAAGATAACTTTTCTTCGTGTTTTTAGTGTAAACGAAGAAGTGTTACATCGCAAAGGTATGTACTATGTTTTTTATTAATATTCCGTGGCTTTTGAGCTGTAAATACAATACAAACACTGTTTTGGGGTTAGGTTAACCTTTTGCCAAAATGAACGGGAGTTCTTATTCTTACTATCGCGATAAACGTACTTAGCAGGTATTTTTCATATTCTCAAAATAACTTTGTTACAGTGTGTCAAGACGGGTGTCTTTGACCAGTGTGTGTTGCCAGTGATGACATAATGGGCACTAAAACGTGGTCGCTTACTATGGGCCTTATAAGAGGGCTTAAAGTCACCAAAAGAGCAATGGAGAGGGCTATCAGTATCTCAGTATCTCAGTACCTACTTATATTTCCTTACCATGATATAACTACTTTCTTTTTCTTGACAAACTGCTAAAACCATAATATAAAACGTTATTTGATTGCAAAATACTGTTAAGTTACAAAAGACATCGTAAAAAACAGAAAATCAAAACGCTCTCTTTTATTTTGGAATTAGGGGTAAAAATAACCCAATGGTATTTTTTTTTTCTTTAATTTCAATCTTTCTTTTTGGCTCTCCTGTATTTTTTCATAATATGACGTTAGCAGGTCTTACACTATTAGCCGGCGATATAACGGGTTGCACGCGGACGAAGTCGCGGGAAAAAGCTAGTATTAAAATAACTGCTAGGTGTTAAGTGGCAACTACACTTCGTCGTTCGCCGCATGCTGCATGCGGCGACCGCAAAAGTGTAAAGAACACGTTCTTCGGCCGCATTCGGCGATTGACAGCTGCCAACGCTTATAAGTAGGCGGACAGACTAATGTGAAGACGACGTTTGTTCGCCTAAGTAGTTAAAAATGAATTTGGCGACCGCATTAGGTGAACGACGAAGTGTAATTGCCGCTTTAGAAGAATTTTTATAAATTTAGTTTGTGCTACTTATATTGTATTATTTGATTATGATATTGATAATTAAATACTTATTGCAAACAAACAAAGAAAACCACCTGGGCGGGCTGCGCGGCGGGCTGGGCGTACGTTCGAAAACTTGCGTAATTATCCTGCTACTAGCAAGTATATAAATGCAAAAGCGACGAATGCTTAGGCTGGGTTGCACCAAACCGTCTGTAATCGTAAGCTGTGTTCATTAAAATTTGAATGTATGGAAAGTTTGACAAATTTCTATGGGATGACAGCTGCCAGCGCCATATTTAACGTTGATCGGTCTGTGATCGTAAGTTGGTGAAACCCAGCCTTAATGTCTACTAGTGAGTACGATAAGACAAGGCGCGCAACAATATCTGGTAACGTAACGATATCATGCAACCTGGGTACAAAAAGCTTACTGACACACCGACAATTTACCTCACACCTATAGTATAAGTCTGACTAACACATACATCGGAAAATCTGATTAGAATCGATGGGTATGATACAATTGATCCAATATGCGAATTGGTTTGTATCATAGGATTTCTAAACCCAATATAACCTAACCAAGTTTTTACCAAATGTATTAAAATTCAAAGCGTAACCACAAACAAATGTATATTTTTACCAACAAAATTCTGTCATATTTCAAACAAGGCGCCATCAAAATGCAAAGTGTGTTCAAAACAAGCCGATACTTGAGGAAACCCGGAGCAAAACAAGGGAAACCGTTTAGGGACATAAATCACGAGACAAGTCGTGGGTTACAGTGCTGCAGAACTGACAACCGCTGCATTAGCGTACACGAGTTGTGAGGAGCGCGAGTTTAGGACGTCGACTCACAAGCGACACAACACGGGTCATTATCAGCTTTCAGAACTCATAATTATCATCTGAGCTTTATCCCAGTACGGTAGCGTTCTGATGGATGCTCGGGGTTCGCGATCAAAATTAATAAAATAAACAAGAGCATGTTGGGCGATACTCATTGTAGGGTTTCGTAGTTGCCAAATGAACTTACTCTAAAAAAATCAATAACAAACAAAAGGGAATACTTCCGCAGCGTTTCATACGTCTTTTACTAAGAAGGGAAGACTTTACGGTAACTCAAAAACGGCTTAACTGATTATGTCCACTATAGTTTTCGTTGTCTCTATTAAGCTTTACTTTCATGGTTTTTTTTTTTCACATTTTTTGGACCCATAGTTCAAAAATTAGATTCCATTCCTAGTTGACTACGGAACGCTAAAAATGACTATAATTTTAGTTATCTCAAAATGTAATCCGGTTACTTTATACATAAATCAGCTTTTTACATTGATAGTTGTCGTAAGATCAATTAACTCTCTTAATTCAGAATTAACCACTAGCAAATAAACTTATACAATCTGTTTGATTGTTAGCGTAAACCGTAACCTAATATAGCTATCTGCCCGGCTAGCACGGTAATCCCGACCACTTATATGCTCTGACATATAACACGTCAAAATTATAAGTGCGGCAAAGATTTTATCTCAATTAGCTAACATGCTAATGTTCTCACATGCACATCGCCTATATACTCTTTATTGATTCGAGCATACCCAGAGTTGAGAGCAAATATAATAGCGTAATAGCGTACACGTGGTTCTTATATGTTTCTGATTAATATCTCAATAATATCAACTTTTTTATTTCTTGTACCGGCACCATTACTACATGCATAGGTATAAAATAGCTAAACCTAATATTGTTGTGAACGCACAGTACTTGTGGCAGACAACACTAGGCATCATATTACTAACAAATAGCGATGTGCAATTTTGAATTCGAAAAGTATTTTGCAAATAAATTTCAATTCGATACCTAGTGGGATAAGGCAGCAAGCTCACATAGATTGCGATTTTCCGTGCTGTTATTGAGATGCTGTCACATCCGCTCCAGTTGGTTCAAACCGCCCGAGTTGAATACAAAAGCGCATCAAAGAGATATCACAAACCCTTCTATGTATACATTCAGATAGTCCGCGTTATTGGCGTATGATAAGATACCATTCCTTTCAAATCTCTTTGTAAATTAAACATTTGCAGAGCTGAGATATCAATAAGTCCCTGACGCCCTAAATTACGTCGCAAAAACTCACTATGATGATGATGATTCAGGTTGTACAAGCGAAATATAATAAACAATTCGATTCAATCAATCTATTAAATTGCAAATATTTAACATGTCAGTTTTCCTTGTAGTATTGTAAGGTCATAAATAAATAAATATTGGGGGACAATCTTACACAAATCGACCTAGTCCCAAACTAAGCAAAGCTTGTACTACGGGTATTAGACGACAATATACATACTTATATTGATAAATACATACTTAAATACATAGAAAACATCAAAGACCCAAGAAAAAATATCCGTGCTAAATGCACAAATAATTCCCTGGCCGGGATTTGAACCCGGGACCTCTAGCTTCGGAAGCAGTGTCACTACCAACTAGCTAAACAGGCCGTTGCCGAAGCTCCCGAGGATGCGCTGTGTTGAGTGTGAGGAACCTCCATTTGTCTCTATATGTCAATACAATTAATCCTCAAAGAAAACGGCATAGCGCTTGTGATTGTTAAGGAGTCGCAAGTTTCCATAGGCTACGGTGTCTGCTTACCATAGGCAGGCGTATGCTTGGTTGCCACATGATCTGATTGTGAGGTTGCCACTGTAGAAGTTAAAAACAAATGCCCTTACCGGGATTCGAACCCGGGACCTCTAGCTTCGGAGGCAGTGTCACTACCAACTAGGTTAAACAGGCCGACACAAATGAAGAGCTAACAAAGTGACTGTCGCTAAGTTACTAGTATGCAGGAGCCCTTATTTTCTTAAATTGTGTAATGTTGTACCTACACTGAATTGCTAACATTGCAGTAACATTTTCAGAACAAAATTTAGCTGAAGGAGCTACAGTATTATTAATACTTGAATCTAATTTGGGGCTACATCATCACATTACATTTTAAATATTTGCATGTCCTTGTGACCAAACATGTAGTTCTTATCTGTATTATTATTGTGTGACCTACTTGTACCATGTTTTTGCAAACAAATTACTGATTATGTTCCAAATACATATTCAAAGTTTTAGATAGTGCCTGTTTTAATATATTTGGTTTCAGGCGTTGTCAGATTGCCACGAATATATATGTAACTACAATAGGTACAAGACAGCATAATTTTTAGCAAGGTCAAATAAAGGAAAGCCAGCGCCACTGGTCAGTTAATTTTCTACCTCAGACGTATTAAAAATACAAATTATTATTTTTATAATATTTATAATAAATGTAGCGTTAACACACGCTCTCCCTTTTAAAAAACCGGTCAAGTGTGAGCCTGACTCTCCCGAGAGTTCTGTACAAAAGGCTATAAAGGCTTAAAAGGCTATACTTTTACAAGCTTTTATTTAACTTACACTGCTCGTATGTATGTATGTATGTAGTTAAGTAAGTTTTCCTCAATGTAATCTGTTTTTCAGGCACTTGCCGGTATCCGATTGAGCTAAAACTTAGCATATTTATGTAAGTTCGGTGACAATGCAGTATAATAGTACCATCGACCTGATCTACTGATGGAGCCAGAAGGTGGCCATAGCAACTCCTAAACTACACAAAATAACCCAATGGTTATGGTGTGGAACCATCTCAACGAGTAATTGATGCACGTGGAACCAAGATACAGTTGACTTTATAAGCCTGAATCAAGAATGTCAATTTTTACATAAACTTATATCACTTATCCATATCCATATATATAATAAAACTCTAAAATTCCAGCCAGTATCTTCAGAGAGGGTTTTGTGTCCCGAAGGATCTCAGGATCCGCTGAATCGATTTAAACATTTTTTGCTGTATATGTAGATTATTATGCTGGCCTTGTCATAGGATAGTTTTTATTTTAATGCGACTCTAAATTAATTTTCCGAAATATGTGGCTTCTTTGGATTTTTCTTTTATTTTCTTTAAGCCAGCCGCCGTCATTACTGTCACTTCTGTCCTGTCAGTGTGAGCTAACGTCAAAATAAAGCTCATTCTAATTTGTCAAAATGGCGCCATTTTACAGGTATTTAGTACATTTATCTGCAAACATGTTGTTTTTAATAAGTTAACAAATAAGCGAAACCAATGAAGTGAAATAAAAAAATATGATGTATTTCTAAACTGACGTATCGGAACACAAAACGTTACTGCTCTGACATTTTGTCAATTGACATTTCACTTGACGTCAAAGTTTCTGAATAACTAAAGTTTTAAAGTAAAACGAGTTAGTTTGTTATTGCTATAAATAAACTATAAATGACAGAATGCTGAATGCTAACGACAAATAGGTTTGGTTGCTCTTCTCGCAAGCTTGACAGATGCAGCTTGCGCCCACCAAATAGGGTAAAATATTAATACCTAACCGGCGACAAAACGTATTTAGTTTCTAACTGATGTTTCAAAGTGCCAAGAAAATTAAGAAATTCTGCTATGAAGAGATGTTAATTGTGAATTCATTCAATTCCTATGAAGAGATAAATTGACATATTAAGTAGTGTAAAAGGTGAGGAAATTATTTGGGTAACTCAGTTAAGTAAGAAATACAAACGAATGACGAAAACGCATGAACTATAACTATCCCAACCAGATAAAGTGAAATAATAGTGCGATAATATATACATAAATAGAGCCGAAGTGAAATACATATAGTGTGATATGAAAAAGGCAAAGTGCTGTGTTTTCTGTTGTTTTTAATCTCACATAGTAATAAATGGTCTATGATTATAAAACTTGAATGATTTATAGTTTTTTTTTTCAATTACTTTTACCACTTAGCTAATTCTAGACAAAGTAAATAATGCTTTTATTTTTTTCTCTCTTCATTTTAAAATAAAAACTATATAAACTAATTACGAGTAACATTTGGGCGGTCTAGGGCACTATAAGTTAGACCAACACTTGATGTTTGAAGTGATTTTAATGATCAGAAATATAACGGTGCTGATGTGAGATTACAAAAATTACAATTATATTGGACTTTGTAACAAACATAGCGGAATATTAGCTAATATATTATTCTTACTCTAGCACATGAATGGCACCACCAGTAAATTGAAATTTTGTATGAAATGACATCCGCACACATGTATTGTCTTAAGAGGCTTGATATGAGGTGTGATATCGAACTTTTTTATAGTAATTGATAATTTTCAATGAGCACATCTATATATCAACATGTTTTTTTAATAATAATGCTATAATGCACACAATGCTAATAATGCACACAATTAGTCAGCTTTTTGAATTTAATTTAATTGTTATGTATTGTTAAGAACCGAGGATTGATTTTTTATTTTATACTAGAGTATTTAAGAGTTAATTAATAAATTAAAATACAGAAACAATATTTATTTCTTATATATTAGGTATTTTACAGCAATACACAGCATTACCTAACAATTGAGAACCTTCTGAAACAGTGTGCAGTACATTTACTTATATTTTAGAATTCAGGAACATCAGCTATTGTTTTCTGGAGTCACCATACTTTCTTACAAGAACAAGCATATCCAACCCAAGTACTTTATATACAAACTGGTTTCTATATCATTTGATCTAAGTGTTCCAGGCATATCTATTAATTTATCTGTAGTAATATTCATTAGGTTGGTTTGTACAGTCAGCTGTAGAGAAACGTGACATCCCCTTCATAGAAGTTTGTATACAGGAGAGGTTTCGATTCTGTGCAGCTGACTGTACATTTTGAGCTTCTCTGCTACTGACAAGGCTGGTAGCCAGAGTTGCATAGTCTAACACACATTTGGATTATATGTAAAAGCGCAGCCCCAGCGAGGCGGACGGTTTGAGCGGTAAGATGCCATAAAATAGAACGAGATAGGTACCTAATCGACGAAACCTTGGTTTTATATTACTATATATCTGCCTAGCTACGAGTAGCACAAATAGCACGATACATTATACCGTCATGTTCCGTAGCTAAATGGCAAAAAAGGAACCCTTATAGTTTTGTCATGTCCGTCCGTATGTCACAGGCATTTTACTCAAAAACTATAGGGTGTATTAAAATAAAATTTAAAATATAAGTAGATGTATTATATTATAAACGCCGCTACGTACTCGGTAGTTATGTAGTCATATCTCTAAAACAGTTTTTTTTTATTGTTGCGTAACACGTTGAATTACGTACTTAATTCAACATGTGGCACATCAATCAGGTCATTGGAAACAAATCTAAGTGAATATATTCGTAGATAATCGCCCTGAAAGTCACAATAATTGTGTGCCCTCCCCTCTCGATCTTCAAAAATTTCGATCGTGCAATCAAAAACATAGTGACTATTGAATATTTACACCGAAGAATTATAGATCCAATAGGTTAAGGTTATTAAGCTATCGCTGATAAACTGCAACCTCTAATTTCGCCCAAACAAAAGGTGAGTGCCGTGAGTTACCATTTTTTACTCACAGTATAGTATGGTGATTCTAAATTCGGGTACGGAACCCTTTAATATAATGCCGCTATTTATGTGATGTTTTATTCAGTACATTTCGGGTATAAAACGTGACGATAAAATCTATCATGCTGGTTCTATCTTATAGCATCGTAACGTCGTGCCTGGTCAAGCCGTCCTCTTCGTTGGATAGTGGGATCCGTGCCCGCTCGAAGCGGAGAGTGCAGCGGGGCGGCAGCGTTTCGCATGTGTTGAGAGATTAAGATGGACGCCGCAAGCCCCGTCCCGCTGCACGCGAAACTCGAGGTCGAGCGGGTGCTCATGACGTGCATGAAGTTCCTTAGACTCCGTTCGGTCACTCCATAATCAGAAACACGTAATCGCAAAATACCTACTCGTAAATGCATGCTACATGCAAAGTAGAGAGTAAGATGCGTCGCTCTGAAATAGTAATTGTAGTTACTGGTTAACCACCTATTTTTTATGTGATTTATTACGTTAACGCTATGGCTATGAACTAAGGAAGGAAGGTATAATTTTTTTATCCCTAAAAACGTCCCTCAGAGGGTTGAAGACGTGCATGTAAGTGTACCTATGCGGAAGTTCGAACTTCACCCGAACAAAGTCGCAGGCAAATGGTATAGTACCTATCAGTATGTCGATATATTTTAGGTTAAAACTGTCAAGTACCAACATAAAGAAACTGCTACTTGCAAAATAGTAAAGCGCTGCATCCCTAATAATCACATTAGCTATGTGATTATTAGGGATGCAGTGAAGTACGGATAGGTAAAATCTGCGTCTAAAGTCCCACATTAGGTAATACAATAAATGAGCAAAGTTGAAATTAGGTACTTAATGCCATACAAGACCCTTTTTTTGTAACACTACGACGGCAGTAGCATATACTTAAGACCCCATAAGAATAACAAGCGCATTGTCGACCCTTCATTTATTTGAGCATTTGTTGTGCCTATGTTAACACAGTGCATCGGGAGCTCTGGCGCTATACTCCCCATCAGGAACACAAAATCACATACAGAGCAATATACTTAATGTCCATATGACGATTTTTTTTCACGCTAACGAAGTCGCGGGTTACAGCTAATCTATATTAATAATTTCGTGCAGGGGTACGGTAGACCCGAACGAGACCTGTCTCAAATTGAAGAACGTATAAAAATAACGATTTTTGAGTTGAACATATGTATCCGCAAAATTCGGATTGTCGCGTATTTTGCATTTAAAAGTGTTAATTTGATGACAAAACGTCGGCCATATTGCCCACAGACTATATTGCTATATAAAATTTGTTGGTTGACAGTGTCGGCTACGTTCGAAAATCGTGAACTATTTTTGCGTCCGGTATGTTGGCCATGTTGCTGGGCTGCGTTCTGGGTGATGGGCCATCATCGCCCATTGTGTGGATTCGGCTAGCCGCGTCTGCAGCGTTTTGTTTTTGTAGTTTTCAAGCGTTCTGTACACCTATCAGCCTAGCTAGCACGATAACTTATACCGTCACGTTATATGAGCGAAATGTATTAAAACGTCACATAAAACGTAACGGTATAATCTATCGTGCTAGCTAGACTGATTGTCACAACAACCGCCTTCAAAGCGAATGTATGGGGCCTGTTACATGTATTCATATCACGATAAGTATCACGTGAATATTAAAGCAGAATCCATACAAATTTGAAAACTGCGATAATATTGACACCCCAGTATTATGATAATATTAATCGTGTAAAGGACACCACTTGAATGTTTGCTGAGTCTGTCCGCCATCTTAAAGCTGCGTCTCTATTTTGTTTGTGACAAACTACTAGGTGGCTTTTAAATGTCTAGCAAAATTCTATCCCTATCTCGCTCTATCTTATTACTTAGTGGTACTGGGGGACTACTCCGAAATTCGAAATCCGAACTTCGTATGGTGCCGTCCCTTTCACTCATATAGTCTATGACAGGAGAGTGAAAGGGACGGCACCATACGAAGTTAGGATTTTGAATTTCGGAGTAGATCCCCAGCTCATGCCGTTCGCCGCGCTCGGACGCTAGAGGCGCTACTGCGAACCGAAAACGAAGTATCTGCCTCTCTCGCACATGTATATTCGAACGACAGAGAGGAAGATAGTTCGTTTTTGGTTCGCGGTAGGCCCTCAGGCGTCAACTTTAAAACGAATAGGGTATTTTACTATAAGAGAAATAAAATTCAAAATGTAATAAAAACCAGCCAAGTGCGTCGGAGTCGCACACTGAGGGTTCCGTACAACTAAAAAACAAATTGATTTATCAATATATTGATATTTTTGGTAAAATATACTTCATAATAAACATTATCACTTAATTTCAAGATCATAGGTCGATGGGAAGTTAAAAAATTATATGTGTGACAGACAACACACGGAATGTTCTTTGACTTTCTTCGACCGTCCGCCACGCTCGGACTAAGGTGCTACCAACCGAAAACTAAATATATATGCCTCTCTGTCGCACTTGCATATTCGAGCGCGGAGAGGGAAATACTTCGTTTTCAGATCGTGGTAGGCCCTCTGGTCTGACGGCTCCTATTCCTGGATGGTGCCCGTATCGGAATGTGATATACCTTTGGCAAAACGGAACAAGTTGTTAAATAGCTTCCATTAATTGGAGAAAATATTACCAACTGTTATTATTATCACGTGAAACACTGAATAATGAAGCAACATCCATAGGGGCCTGTTACATGGTTATTATTATCACGCGATATACTCATATCACGATCCGTATCACGATCATACGATTTTGAAAACCACGATAATATTGACACACCAGTATTGTGATAGTATTAAGCGTTTAACAGACCCCATACAAGTTTAAAAATCGCGATAATATTGAGTGTAAAGGGGCCCACTGAATAGAATTTGGCGGAGAATAGAGAGCTGCTATCGCGAAACGAAAACGAACGAACATCGTGTATTTCCCTCTGTGTCGCTCGAATTTGCAAGTGCGACAGAGAGGGAGATACACGAACTTCATTTGTTTTTCGCGTTAGCAGCTCTGACTTCGCACCAAAAATACTGACTGGCACATCAATATTTAACAATTGCACATCTGAACTGAATTTTAATGAACGATAAGTATTTTAGCTATACAAATCAGTACTGATTACGTTGTCAAATTTTTTATGTGCCTTTAAATACTACCCTTATAAAAATGCTTAGGATTAACTTGCAAAGATACTAACTAGCCTTTGGCCGTGACGTCGTCAGCGTAATCTTTTACTCCCTATTCCATATGTTAATCCAGACTACAGACTATATTTCTATACGAAGTTGCATCATAATCCGTTGTTGTAATGTTTTTATTTTATACATTTTTGTACACTATTTCTTTCGTCGTTTACATAACTGTCACTAATAAATGTTTACTTTATTTCTTTCTTATTTATTTCACCCGAGCGAAGCCGGGCTTTCATCTAGTATGTAATAATTTACCGGTCACGAATAGGGTAGACCACCGGGGAATGGGCAGCAGCATTCCTAGAGTGCGGTGGAGATACTGCGATCGCCAACCCGCTTGCCAAGCGTGGCGATTATGGCATTTACCCCCCATGGAATTGGGGGAGGCCTATGTCCAGCAGTGGACGTCTTAGGGCTGATATGGTGGTGGTGGTGGTGGTGGAATAGGGTAGGTAGTAGAGGGTAGTATTTTTTTTAAATTTTACTTAATAAATCAGATGTAACTACTACTACATATATATATAAACTCGCACCTATATTCCCAAAAGGGGTAGGCAGAGCACATGAACATTAATTAACTATTATTAATTTAACTCCAACTTTGTAAAAAAAGAGAACAATGGTTTTAGAATTATGTAATTCAAGCTGTTTCATGCAGATGCAAAAGTTGTAACAAATGGACAGCTGGAGTCGCATCATAAGGATTCCGTTTTTACCTTTTTGGTACGGAACCCTAAAAACCGTATTATTAAACCGCGATTAGAATACGATTGGGGGTCGCGGAGGCGCGCCTTCGAGCACGGCGAGGACGTGTGGTGTCGTGACTATCGCTCTTCCGAGCGCTGGGTTCCCGGTAAGGTCACGGACATTTTAGGCAATACAGATTATAAAGTAACTTGCGAGAAGGGCACTGAGGTACATCGAAATATCGACCAAATGAGACGTAGGGTTTCCACCGGCACGGAAGGACAGTTAACGTCTCGATCCACGGTACGACGTAAAAACAGTACTTTGATAGTACCACTGGCGGACAGGAGCCAACCGGAGCCCGAGGGACAGCCGTCGGGAGACGACGCGGGCGCGAGCGCGGCGGGGCAGGGACTGGGGCCGCCCAGGGTGTCGGAGAATGAGTTAAAATCAACATCCGAAACCATTGAACCACCTAAGAGAGTACCAAAACCGCCTATCCGTTTTGGATTCGATGAATATTTTTGAATATATTAAAATAAGGTACTTACATACCTAATGTATGTAGGTGGTTGCATGTAACGGGCACGGTTGGGCACAATCCATTACTTCTAGATTACTTGTACCTTCTGTTATGAATTAGGTATTGGGATAAGCAATAAGTAAACTAAAATTACCTAATCACTATCGTAAATAAAGTTATAGTGTTACGGTTCAGTACCAATTTCCAGTCCAATACCAATTTAAGTGGCAGTGGGCGGAACATATAGCACGTAGAACCGATGGCCGTTGGGGCGGAAAGGTTCTCAAGTGGTGACCACGTACCGGAAGGCGTAGCGTGGGCAGGCCCCCCACACGGTGGACTGATGACCTGGTAAGGGTCGCGGGTGTCCGCTGGATGCGGGTGGCGCAGGACCGGTCATTGTGGAAGTCTTTAGGGGAGGCCTATGTCCAGCAGAGGACGTCTTTTTTAACGGCTGACATGATGATGATGATGATGATACGTACCGACATATGGGGTGGAATTTTGTAAGTCACTCTTACTGGTTTTATATACCAAAGGCGAGATGCACAAGATATACCATATTTAAAAAAAATACCCAATGGATTATTTAAAAATTATGTCTATTGTTGTTAGTATTCTAGTGTTTTAAGTATCTTCTATACATATAATAAAGCTGAAGAGGGTCGAAAGTCTGTACGTGGAAGATATTCGGAAAAAAGTTGGCTGGGGATACTCAGAATCGATAACAGAACACGATTCAACGGTTTCTAGAATTTTTGTCTGTTTGTCTATTTGTGTGTTTATATGAACGTGCATCACGTGAAAACGGCTGAACGGTCTTTGATGAAACCTTTACTAATCTATCGAGTAAATACCCGGTCAGGTTTTAGGCTATAAAAATTGTGCAGATTTGGGTTAAAAGGGGGTAAAAAGAGGAGTTGAATTTTGTATGGGAACTCCATCCATGAGTTACAGATATGAAAATTGGTAAGCATATACTTGACGACAAAGGAAAAACATCCTTATTCAAAATTTTTGAAATTTATAGATAGAAACTGAAAAAAAAAGTAAACGCAAGTGCTGCGCCGCGGCGCTGCCCAGTGTGCGCGCCAGCCACTACGGTCTCTTGAACACTATTATGATTTATTCCATTAAGTAACTGTGACTCTAAACCCTAACTTAAGTCCCGTTTTCTAGATTCAAAAACTACATATATGACTTTGTAATCCCATATAAAAACATGCAATTACAATGTTACTTTTTCCGCTCACTTCATGTGCACTCACTTTATACCATAATCCCACTACTTAATATTATAAATGCGAATGTTTAAATGTTTGGATGTTTGTCACTGAATCACGCAAAAACGGCTGAACAGATTAAGATGATTTGTATGTTAATAGTATATAATCTGGATTCACTTATATATATTATAAGTGTACTTTTTTGTCCCGATGATCTTCCATCAAAGGGATATTAAATCGGGGATGCAAGTAAGGTCTATGAAACGGGGTGGTTTAATCCTCATACCCCATTCTACGATTTAAGTTTCAGTCAATTGGGAGTATAACAGCGTGTCAAGAAATTTAACTTAAAGCATAGCAGAATTGTAAACAAGTTGACGATTCAATATGTCAAAACCGAAGTATCATAATTCCTTCTGAGTGTAGACGCTTTTTTTGGAGCACAACCTTTTCGCAATTAGTTCTACTTTGCGTGTACATCAAAATGCATTTGCGATACTTTGGCATTGTTTTTATTCATATGCTTAAATACAAAAACAGCTGTTTCAATGCACAATTTGTATCATCAGTGTACCATTTAATTTTGTTGTGCGTTATTTTTACGTAATTGTTGACCCTTCACACCATAAAAACCTAGTGTAGTAGTCTTCAAATCATAAGATCACTTGAGCTGGGCAGCGCAATCGTCAGCATAGACAGTTGGAGCGTCTTAGATGTACACTTAGAAGAGGGTCGAAAGTCTGTACATGGAAGATATTCGAAACAAAGTTGGCTGGGGATACTTAGAATCGATAACAGAAATGGTTTCAACAGTTTTAAGAATTTGTGTCTGTTTGTCTGTCTGTTTATATGTCTAGGCATCACGTGAAAACGAACGAATGGAGTATAATTTACCCTCATTAATATGGCAACTGGATCTTCGGCGACGACATAGCTCGGCCTTCGGCCTCGCATGCCTTGCCACACTCCTTCGGCTTTTCAGTCATCAACCTTACATGAAGAATCTACTATGTTGGGAGGCTCGGCATTCACCCTCGCGTGTCTCCCCTGTCTGCTTCAGGCCTTCGGCCCTCAGCCTTACATGAGAAGCCCGCTCTGTGTGATTATTCTCGCATGCCTTGCCGCTCTACTTCCCGCCTTCGGTCATCATACTTACATGAAGAACTCGCTCTGTTGGGATAACGTTTTACGGCAGAACTGCGTAGCGAGACTTTTACCATTGTACAATGTACATGTAATGTTTTTGACGAGATTCATTCGTCTAGAATCGGTACATTTGATATTCCGAAATAAGCACTTAATCATTCGTTTTGACAATAGGCTTTCTAGGGAATGTCATATTGACTGTAATCATTTCTTAAGGGGGTGTAAAGAAGGGTGAAAGATTGTATCATCATCATCATCTGAGGCGTTATAGCCGCGGGTGGGCCCTAGGCTAGCGTGGTCAAGCAAATATATCCAGTCCGATCTATTCGTAGCTTTCCTTCTCCAACATGTCACCCCTAAGTTCCTGGTGTCCACCTGAGCTTGAGAAAGATTGTATGGGAAAACAAATCATTCTAAGGCGAGAAGTAATTATACGCGGACGAAGAAGCGGGCAAAAGCTACGAGTAGTAAGTAATAAACAGATCGGCTAATACTGTGCCTTAGTAAGTAGGAACATAAGCCGTCGGTTGGCGGCCATGCAATTAAATATACCTATCATTGTGTTGTGTATAATACCTAAATATATTGTTACATAATGGAAGCCGCCATATCTAAGTCGTAAATTACGAGTAGTTTCTGTGGCTAAAAATTGTATTATAAAAATACAGCGAATTTTTGAGTTTTATACGTCTTGTATGAAATCCTTAATAATCACTGTATTATCTCTCCATTATAATTTGAAGCAACAGAAACTAATTTCCGACCAAGATATGCTGGATCCCATTGTATATACAAAGTTTCATGTTATTCTAGCATGGCGTTTTAAAATGAGAGCGAAACTACGTTTGTATGGAGAACCGAGCTTACTGCGGACTCATAAATACATAGAAAACATCCAAGTCTCTAGAACAAATGTTTCTGTTCACCACAGGAACAATGCCCTTACCAGGAACCTCTAGCTTCGGAGGCAGTGTCGCTACCAACTAGGCTTAGCAGGCCGACAAGTCTATTTATTTATTTTTATATGACACACCAACAGTACATAAATAATCAAAATTGCATATTAATATTTATGGACACACAACATATTTATGTACCAATATATGCCGTGATTGGCAAAGGCGACCCTAGCTAGCTACGAGCGTGAGCACGAATGTGGATTGCAAAGCCGAACTTACTTTTAAAAATTCTATCGCAGATGGGGCAGTAACTGACCAGACATATTATAGGTGTAATTATAGGAGGGTTTTGGCCGGGATTTACTTATCTGACGTTTCGCATCAAGATCAGTGAGACGAGCCTCTTCAAAGGTCTTTACGCTCGTTTTGACACGAGAACGCCATTCTGGCCGCTGATCAGCATACTCCTCCCATTTGTCAGGTGGTATACCGCAGGCAGTCAGGTGGCGCTTAAGGACGTCCTTGTAACGTAGGTGCTGCCCACCTTGGTTCCGTGTACCAGCTGATAGCTGGGAATAGAAGACTGCTTTCGGTAGTCTGCAATCACTCATACGCCAGACATGCCCACACCACCTTAGCTGACCCTTCATCAAGAGCGACTCCATGCCAGGCATCTTACAACGATACCAATAACAGGTATGCAACAGCATTTAAAGAGTCTGAGGCTTTTACAAAAAACAATAGAAATAAATAAAAATAAAAAACAATAGAAATAAAAATAAAAGTCTACGCAGACAAAGCGGGCAAAATCTGATTGATTATAAAATACTAACTAACAATGCTCGTTCAAATTACATACCTACTCGTACTCGTAACAGTTAAATCGGCTGACAGTGGTCGTTTCAGTTTAACCACAACTGAATCATATAGTCACATATCGTATCAAATCACAGGCAAGATACATCGATATTGTATGTATTATATTAGTAGCTAGAAACTCAAGCGAGGTAAGTTAGGGTTAATACCCTTAGCTAATTCTAAGTCTGAGTAGAACTTGGCAAACTGCTTAATAATAATAATTCATCGGAGAATTGAGTTATGCTCGACTTATTAATTTGCTTTGAAGTTTATAGAGACATTGCAAGTTTTATGCAGCATATCATGAATTTTAGGTTAATTGATTAATTAGTTTTACTACTCTGTGTAGTATTTAATGTGCTATTTTATTCCTTTGCTTAACATTGACCTTTCAATTATGAATAATAATATTAATATTGGGGGACAACCTTGCACAAGTCGACATAATCCCAAACTAAGCAAAGCTTGTACTATGGGTACTAGACGACGATATACATACTTATATAGATAAATACATACTTAAATACATAGAAAACATCCAAGACCCAGGAACAAATATCCGTGCTAAATGCACAAATAATGCCCTGGCCGGGATTCGACCCCGGGACCTCTAGCTTCGGAGGCAGTGTCAATACCAACTAGGCTAAACAGGCTGTCGCCTTAACACCTGGTCACAGAATAATTAATAGTACCTACTACCTAATGGTACAGAAGCCCATCTAAGTGATGTGATGACGTTTGAATGTTTTTTTTTTTTGCAATAGACAATCAATATCATAAATAAAATAGATAATCAATATCATTCAATTCATAGAATAAGATAGGGTTGGTGATGCACGACAAGCAGCAAAAAACTAATTTCTGACATAGATATGCCATATCCCATTGTGTATAAAAGTTTCATATTACTATAGCATGCCGTTGTAAAATGAGAGCGAAACTACGTTTGTATGGAGAACCGAGCATATTTTTAATACTTCTTCAAATTACATTAACAAACCTCGTTTATAAAGGTATATAAAGGAAATAAAGGAGGAGGGAACTCCTCCTTTATTTCCTTTATATACGAATATACGAATTTTAATAATACGAGTATAAGAAAACAGAACTTCCAGATTATTTTACACACCACTACAAAGACCATTATCTACCATCGATAATACGCCAATAACATCATCGTATTTATCATAATAACATTAGATTCCATTGTAATTTTCCAATCAAGTCTGCTGTTGTATAATAGGATACATCGTGAATGTGCCGACGGTTCCAATTGTACCTATCGAAACATCAATTATTCAAATCGGGAATAGATTATTTGTGTATACTGCATATATACGGTGAACACAAATAATTCACATATCTATTCCAGAGATTATCTCGCGTCAGTGATACTGATAACTGATGGCAGGGTTACCACTTGCATTAATTTTAGAAATAAGTAAAAGGTAACTACATTTTTCTTTTAACTTTTTAAATTGATGAATCGTCAAAAAATCTTGTGTCTCTATGTGGACACACTGGAGTACATAACCAACCAGGGGTGTTATTCACAAAGTCGTCCTCAAGGTCAAAATTTGACAAATGACATTTGAAAGTTTCCGTATAAAAACGGGTGAGGTGTGTGGTGACAGGTGAGGACGAGTCGGCTTGCAGGTTCGCAAAACAAGAGAGCAACACACCGGCCGAGTCACTCTCTTTCGATCCATGAAACCTATTTCATTATACACTCGCTATTTTACATGTCTAGTTAGACACTGAGTTATTCTAAGTAATACCGTACAATATCACTTAATCACTTATTTAAGATACCTATCTAGTTGGAGCTCTGATAATAAATAGGAGTGGCGGTGCCAGAATTATTACAAGAGGGATTAGAGATTAAGAAAGGAATACCTGTCAGTCTGATGGTTTTCTATAAGGTTTACTTGTTTTGATTCCCACGTTGCAAGCCGGCTCGATGTTCTTCTTTTCTTAGATTTTCGTCACGTCTGTCACTTTTGGTCGCGTCAATCATGGGGAAGGAACCAACTATGTATGCGGAATGGTAGAAAAGGGGTCAAACAGACTTGAATTCGTGAAATTTAGAAAAATTGACGCGGAGCTATAAGTTGTCGGCCATTAGACAAATGTTCAAGTGAAGTCGAAAAGTGACCGAACATAATATTTCCGAATAAGAGGATATCAGGTAGATGAAGTTTAACATTCAATGTTACCAGCTAAATTAAAATAATTCCCAAACAAGGAGTATTCTCAATAACTTACAGCGAAAAGTGAAACTTTTTCAAATTTTCATATTTATGCTCTTGGTGAGATTTTAAAATAAAAAATCTTTAGGTCATGCTCAATTTATGGAATTATATTGACTTGGTTGTAAAATACTTTTGTTACTATTTCAGAGAACTCCAGTTGGACTGATTGTTAGCATCCCTACATGTATACAAATCACTACTCAGTCGTCTGACGCGGAATATCAATTAGGTATTTAGGGACTTATACCATCGGAACCTTTCCATGACAGAATTTCCTATACCTGATGATGAATCTATACCTGATTGCTAAGTCATATGTATAGGTTTGATAAAATAAATTACTTTATCTAATTCGATATTATTTTGACGAAATATAGTAAAAAAATTCAGTCAATCGTACGGTTAACTTTCGGTCGGTCCTCGTATCGTACTACATATTTAAGAACCACTGTTTATTATGTGTATGTACGTTTATCTCTTAATTAACGTCTGTTTCATATTCTGAACGTTCCTACATATCTAGTGTCTCTGTTTGGCACAATGGTTGACTGGCAAAGAATGTCTATTACATTTGTTGTTTTTGTGCATTGAAGCTCAAATAAATAAATAAATAAATGGTCAGTCAATGAAGTTTTATTTTCAATAAAACTTAAGAAGAGATAAAGCACAGTTATAAAGCGCATTAGTACAAAAGTTATTTTTAAAAAAGGTTGTAATTCACTTAACATATACGACGAAAATTCAGTAAAAAGCTTTTCCTTTTTGGAAATCGATTAAAATATGGTGAGCTTAAACAAAAGATAATGAACCTTTTCTTACCGAGGAAATGATACTGGAGGGACATAGTATTTGGTACAAGAAAAACTACATAACGACGACCGCCGTACAATAAAAGTTAGTTGGCGTATCTCTAACTAGCCCCACTGGGCTCCTCAAGTTTATGTATATCGGTTATCTTGGAATACTAGTTCTTTTAGCCAAAGAAAGTTCTTATCTCTAAACAATAATGCGGCTGTGTAACCGGTGCGGTAACAACACAACACTTTAACAACTGAGCAATCACTCGCGATCAATATTACCCGTTTGCAGTCCGCACTTCGCACCCGCTGACTACACAAATCGTATCTTATTGCGCCGCTATCCATATTAAATATACGTTCTTATCGTGCCTGTACAATGCAATTTTTTATAAGTTCTAGGCCGACTTTTTCTATGTAAATGAACATTTAGAGGTGTTCGGTATTCTTAAGAGACGCAGGGCTTAGGGAAGCATCATCTCGCTCGTATTTTAGTGCACCCAACAATACTAACTTTAGGTAGGTATGTGGAGTGTTGTGTTCCTGGTGGTGATTAAGGTCGCCAGAGCTCCCGGGGATGCGATGTGTTCAGAGTGAGAAACCGGTATATGTATCTACAACACAAAGAATCCTCAAGTCAATAAAGGGTCAACAACGCGCTTTTAACACTGGAGTCGCAAGTGTCCATAGGCTATGGTATCTGCTTACCTGCAGGCAGGGGCCGTAAGCTTGTTTCCCTCCGTAATGTAAATCTCCGCAATGTATAAAAAAAAAGAAAAATACAAAATAAGACTTGTCCTCTTCATTTCCCCTGTTTTTATACTGTCATTCTCATAAAAAAAGAAAATTGGCGACATTGAACTAGAAATAACTATGATGAATCGGTTATCGTGTGAGAGGAACTTGGTCACGGAAACTGACGGAAATATGTTGCTGTCCCGCGGTCTATTAAGTGAATAATGTTTAACAGCATTTTTACAAGTTCCTAAATAATTCGTGTACTACGCAGGTAAACTATTTTATTAATTGAAATTGAGATTTTTACGCCAGCTAGTAGGTATGTTACCTAATGCATTTACTATTAAGTTTGCCATAGTTTGTTTTGCTCCGCATTTCTACTGACAGAAAGGTTTGTTAACCCAGTTTGCACAGAAAAAACTAAGCATTACTGGTTATTTTTCTTAATTTTTTAATCAAAAAGCAGATGGAAAACCTATCTTAAAATCTTAACCTAAAATATGTGTACGTGACATTGTTTTTTCTACAAGCTCTATTCGGCTAAGTCCTGAAGAAGTATTTTTCATTCAAGTTTAAATTTACAATTGCGATTTCAGAGTAATAGAAAAATCTATTCTCCGCAAGTATTTCCAAGAAATAAGTCCCCGGCCGGTTAGAGCGACTTCCTCGTATTCCATCCAATCTTGCCTGTAACGAGCTCTTCAAGATTTCCTGTATGGCTAACATTGTCGTAACTTTCTTCACGACTGAATTTGCATACAGTACACTATACCGAGCCTGTTCGTCGTATGCGTCAGTCACGTTCGGTGCCAAGAAACCACTCGACTTTTAGGTAACTATCGCTACAAAGCAGAAAATCCATTATTTACCCTAAATGTGTTAATTATTAACATTGTGCTTTGTGAGGCGCAGTCCTCGCCTGAACTCCTACAGCTCCTACATTCGGCCGGCCGAAGCTCTTGCCGAACTCGGTGGATCTAAAGTCGGCCTTTACTCATATAAAGTTAGCCCACAGGCCGACAAGCTGCTTTTTCTAGCGCGGGCAGCATACAGGCGCCCTGCCAACTGGGGCGTTTGATTGCATGTAAGTATTTCATAGAATTTGTGACGTGAACATGTTATTCGAGCGGACGGAATTTCATTATTATGTAAACGTGTAAGGCGGTAATGGGATTGCTGGTTTAACTTTATTTTATACTTATTTTATCTTGACCTAAATACTTACTCGTGCTGAGCATTTGCGATAACTAGCCACTTTCATAGCAGCGTTGCTTATTGCAACAGTAAGTGCAAATTTTACATAAACATTTAAAGCAGTTAAGAGTCGCCAGTACGCTCGGCTGAACTCGATTCTCCATACAAACGTAGTTACGCTCTCATTTTAAAACGCCATGCTAGAATAACATGAAACTTTGTATACACAATGGGAGCCGCCATATCTAGGTCGGAAATTAGTTGCTGATCCTTGAAATTGTAATAGAAAAAAAATACAGCGAGGTTTTGAGTTTTTTACGTCTTGTATGAAACCTTAATAATCGCTGTATTTTTTCTCCATTATAATTTCAGCGAGGTTTTGAGTTTTTTACGTCTTGTATGAAACCTTAATAATCGCTGTATTTCTTCTCCATTATAATTTCAAGCAACAGAAACTAATTTTCTACATAGATATGCCGGATCCCATTGTGTATACAAAGTTTCATGTTATTCTAGCATGGTGTTTTAAAATGAGAGCGTAAATACGTTTGTATGGAGAACCGAGCTTACTGCGGACTCTTAAGTAGACTTTTTTTACAGTGTTGTAAGTTGTAAGATGTCATTATAATTAGAAGTTGTGCTCTTCTTAGTAGTGCAAGTTTCTGCTACGATTATCTTTGCATAAATAAGCCAACTTTTCACCTCCTGACAATTATACTAAATAGCTTGAAAGAAGTGGCCATCTCATACCAACAGTACCAATTCCATTTGCTTGACTTTCTAGTTACCACTTCAGTTTACGCCAGTATACCTACGGTTAATTAAAAAGGAAGCAGGAAATAGTACTTAATGAATAGATCTATATAAAAGTTTCGCAATGCAATTATGACTTGTACACGATACGTGTATCCTTAATCGATAAACAGAATAGCAATGATAAATGTCGCAGGCTCTCATCTGACTTCATCGACCAATCTAAATTTAACCTTTCCCCGTACTCATAAGTGACAATTTAATAATCACACAGTCAAATGATACAGATTTTGTAGAATTGCTCTATAGAGAAGCGAATAAATTTCCAAACGCGAGAGTCTAATTAGCACAAGTTGGTAACTTCGGAATACTTGCGAATGAATCGCTATCGACTGTATGCAACTGCGCGTACATTTTTAATTACCTACTAAGAGAACTAAATGCTTGTTTTGGATCTCATTATTAACAAATGATAGGTACGTATTTTGAAATGTTTGAAATGCTGCACCAATCAATTCCAGACCTACATACATACTCGAATACGCCCCATTATAATTGTAACAGTTTTATACAAGAAGGAAAGCTTCATACACGACCTTTTGCCTGACATCGAGAGCGAATAAATAAGATACCATTGGATTTTTGTAGTCCTTTATCCTTAAGTTTATGGAACATTATTTAAACTCTCGTCTAAATATCTAACCAACCTATGAAAGCATTTTTTTTTTCATATTATTGAATGTATTGAACCATTGACACAAAGATCCAAACACAGACAAAGTTGGTTACATAAATCCCAAGTATGGGGGCTAAAAGTATTTTCCTGTCAAAGTCTTTATGATATATATAGATTGAAATCAACTTCCACTTGGCTACTAAAAAAGGATCCTTCAATATACTTGTAACGCATTTTCAAGTTTCTTTGTGCTTCAACTTTTGTTTTGTCAATTTAACATAATATCTACTAAATCATCAGTTTCTGTCAAAATATTTTTGATACAAGCTTTATCCCACGGCCATCAATCACTCGTTGAGACAATTCGAATCAGCCCAAACACGACGGGTGTACCTTGTAGTTTAGGTGTTGCATCAGCTCAACTGTATTCCAAAACTCAGCAAGCAATCGGATACCGAGAAGTGGCTGAAAAAAATCGGCCAAGAACATGTCGGGCCATGCTCAATTGGTCAGTGTAGGGTTCCGTAATTGCCCAATGAACTTACTCTAAAAAAATCAAGCAAAAGGGAATACTTTCGCAGCGTTTCATACGTCTTTTACTAAGAAGGGAAGACTTTTTACTATAACTCAAAAACGGCTTAATTGATCATGTCCGCTATAGTTTTCGTTGAAAGTCTTTATTAAGCTTTACTTTCATGATTTTTTTCATATTTTTTGGACCCATAGTTCAAAAGTTAGAGGGGGGGACACATTTTTTTTTTCTTTTAGTGTTTATAGTTCCAATAATATTCACTTCGAAAGACCTACATACATAAAATTACATTCCAACCACCACCATCCACCATATCAGCCCTCCCGATTATGGCATTTACCCCCCAATTCCATGGGGGGTAAATGCCATAATCGCCACGCTTGGCATGCGGGTTGGCGATCGCAGTATCTCCACCGCACTTCAGGGATGCTGCTGCCCATCCCCCGGTGGTCTTGGCCGTAGTTTTAGGACATACCCGGGTCCACAGGTCACATTCCAACAGTGCATGTTAAATAAAAGATTGTAAAAAGGTTATCCCATATTGTAGAACCGAAAACATCAGCCAAAAAAGGACGTGCACTGCTGGACATGGGCCTCCCCCAATTTCATGGGGGGTAAATGCCATAATCACCACGTTTGGCACGCGGGTTGACGATCGTAGTATCTCCACCGCGTTCCAGGAATGCTGCTGCCCATCCCCCGGTGGTGGTGGTGGATTGTAGAACAGTTACTATTATTTTATAGGGAAACTATTTACATAGAACACACTATTCCTCTATAAAATCCGAACCCGTAGCAAAAGAGACTACTTCTCATTATTTAAATTAGCGATATAAAAGTACCTCATACATACTCTAAAATACGCTATAGAGACCCGCACACTGGAGGCATTATTAGAGGTGCGAAATACGAAGTTTCGTCACGTGCGGAACTGCACCTAGATTCCACCGGGAACAACGCATTTCAATTAAGAGGTCCTTTTATCATCTCATCAGTGCACGAGAATATTCCACATGTTTAATGATTTGCGTAAGTATTTCGAATAAATCTGTTGGATGGGAGAGGAAGAGGGAGGTCGTACCGGAGACGAATCCAGAGGCGAAGACGGTGATATCGTAAATTTAAATTTTATCTGACACAGTTGATGCCAATCTATACGTACATAAACAGATATCTACCATCTTAATAAGGCTGATAGACATCAACCTAACCCAACCAATTAGCTTAGAATGGTAATTGGCTCTGGTGCAATATCATTAATTATGAAATTAGTTTAGATATATTGCGTCCGGAGCAATCAATTAAGATCTATATCGTGACAGAGAGGTGTGGTAAACTAGTAGCTATATCATGCTAAAAAAACAATTTCGTTGAATACTAAGCGGGTTAAGAGTCCACGGGTAGCTCGAGATTAAAACAGCATGCTGGAATAACATGAAACTTTGTATCCAGAATGGCATCCGGCATATCTAGGCCGGAAATTAGTTTCTGTTGCTTGAAGTTATGATGGAGAAAAAATATAGAAGACCTAAAAAACTCAAAAATTACCTGTATTTTTTTTTATTACAATTTTTAGCAACAGAAACTAATCCCTGCCCTAGATATACTTTCCGGATCGATGGAAGTTGGCACTAGTGTCTCCTATTCACAAAAACGGGCCAAAAAATGACCCCAACCATTATCGCCCAATATCTCTCCTTAGTGTATTTTCTAAAATACTGGAGAAGATAGTTAATTCTCGTCTCACGGCCTTTCTCGAAAAAAATAAAGCTCTCTCAGATAATCAGTTCGGTTTCAGGAAAGGTAAATCTACAGAAGACGCAGACTTACTCGTACCTTTCGAATAAAATATCTAGTTCTCTTGATAGCGGCGGTGAATGTGTTGGGGTATTTTTGGATCTCTGTAAAGCATTCGACACTGTGTCAACAGAAATCTTACTAAGTAAACTTAATGCCTTGGGCGTACGAGGGATAACTCTCAATTGGTTTCGCAGTTACCTGACTGACATGCGTCAGTCCGTTAAAGCTGGCGAAATCAATAGTGACGAGTTGCCACTCACTTTTGGAGTTCCACAGGGCAGCATCCTCGGCCCCACGTTTTTCCTTGTTTACGTTGATGATATCCTGAAGCTTAATCTGGATGGTGCTGAAGTAATTTGCTATGCGGACGACACTGTGGTACTGTTTTTCGGTAATACATGGGGACATGTTTTTGTACTGGCAGAGCGTGGGTTATCTGACATTGGTGTATGGCTGGAAAACAATTTGCTTACTCTAAATACAACCAAATCTAACTTTCTCACATTTTCCAAATCCCAGTATCTTTTGGTCATCGAAACAGTAATTAATTAATACACACAAGTAAATGTCTGCTCTGAAAACATTTTCTTTATCCCACGGACAACTCTTTATCGAGACTCAAAACTTTTGAGTGTGCGACGACTTTATGTCTTAAAACCCACTTCACGAGCCCATGCAATAGTTACAAAATTATCAATTTTTCCGCAGCTCCTTACCAAACATGAATTTAAAGCCCCTCTATCTAATTATAAAACATTATTCGCAATACGCTCACCTGACTATATGCATCGGCGAATTTACAATAAGATCTGCAGAGTTCTTGAGATTCAACATTACTCTACTGGTAAAGCTATGGCGGTTGTAAAAAAGTGGCTTGTCTCTCTATCATATACTTCTCATTAAGTTAAACTCAATCCTGCACACTAACGCACACAGGCTTTCTCACGCACACACACGAACGCACACACACACACACACACACACACGCACAGTTTTATCTTATCGCTTTCAGATGACGCTCCGTGGACGCTGCTAAGCAATACCATCATATAAGTTTGTGTTGCTTGTCACGCCGTCAAACCACAGACTACGAGTATATAATAGGCGAAACGCAAGCAAACATACAACACATAATACTGTAAAGTTTCTTAATACTTATTTAACTTACTTCAGATTCCGAGTCTAAGCTTTATAATTGCCCAGATAATCATTTAACGCAGTAAAATAATTCATTTTATTATAATACTCGTAACTTTAATAAGCAGTTTGAATACGAGCGACCTCAAGAGCCACAACCTCCAAGATATGTAGCTTGTAGTCAAAACTTGCGTGATTTTCCCAGAGACTGGTTATTGTCAAAGTTGTTTCCGACTTCAGAAAGTTAGTTCAGTTTACATTTCGCTATTCGAATACTAAATGCGGTCGCTCCAAACTTAGCAAATTAAGGAATCTCCTCGGAAAAACTATCGAACTCACCATTTAAATGGTAGACTTAGAAGTTAGCTGCTTTTGAAGGCAATCGTGGTCCCGCATAGTAAGTTTATATAAGTAAATTAAAGTAACTTCTATAAAATAGCCGTGCTATGTTTTTAAATAAGTACCAGATACCCTTTACAACTTTGAATAAGTGCAACGCTATTTCATACAAATACTGCACAAATAAGAAAAAATTACCGACTTCCTGTAAAAGAACACACACACCAGCAGGCAGCAGCAGCAGGCAGCAGCAGCAGGCGTAACGTATCGTAAACACAAAACACAGCTTTAAACATTCCATGCGACACTTCAACTGTCAACACTTCATCACCTTGAAGTAGGTTTCACTAAACCGTCTGTAATTGTAAGTAGTGTCTCCTGTCCAATCTGATTGTATGGAAAGTTTGAGAAGTTTCAATGGGTCATGTTTAACGTTAATCGGTCTATAATCGTAATTTGGTGCAACCTGCCCTTGTTCGGAGTATGACAGTAATAAAATGAATATAATTCAGTAATCAAAATACACAAAACCAATTACATAAAACACAGAGTCTTTAACATAATGCTAATTATTATTTTAACGACCAATTTCTAATGAGATTACTTCAAACTCTTTAGACGACTTTATAACTTCGGAAACTTTGGCTGTAGAGTAGTCTCATTCACTGTTATATTCAGAAGCGACTTGGGTACTTTGCATTGATAGACATAAATGAATTGCGTGAAAATACGCACCGGTCCTCTTTTATTTGATTACGTTTTTTCTTTACTGTGTGATTCATTTATTTTTCGTAATTATAAAGAATCTTAGCGCAGTACTTAACTTTAGTACACTGTTCCATTTATAAGCATCTAATACTTGTAATGTAAGGCGAGGAGCACTGCTCATCCTGAAGTACAGGTTTTGCCTATTCGGGGAGTAGAATCCTGTTTTAAGGACAATTGTAAAAAAGATGTTTTTATTAAATAAATATTTGTATTTGTAAGTGGCAATGGGCTGGGTACATTGCACGTAGAACCGATGACCGTTGGGGCGGAAAGTTTCTCGAGTGGCGACCACGTACCGGAAGGCGCAGCGTGGGTAGACCCCCCACACGGTGGATTGTTGACCTGGTGAAGATCGCAGGAGTCCGCTGGATGCAGGTAGCACACGATCGGTCATTGTGGCACTCTTTGGGAGAGGCCTATGTCCAGCAGAGGACGTCTTTCTTTCGGCTGATATGATGATGATGATAAATAATTTTCGATGGTTTTGAATTTAATTCTCAACTGTTTTTTTTTTTTGCACAAATGATAAACATTCTTTAACAAAAGCTACAGCTGCCATACCCACATCCTGCTAATACCTACGTAAATAATTATCCGAACGAACAAAAAATAAAACCTCCGCCAGTGCTGTGTATTGTGTCAGACGTTAAAGCACGCGCATTTATTCATTTCTAACTACCGTGCTAGCTCTTAGCCAGTTAGAATAAGAGCTATATTGCTTTAGACTCGCGTTTACGTATAGTTGGTATGTTACGTCGGATATCCGGCGGACAGTCTGCGAGTCCAAAGTCAATTAACTAAGTATGAAATATGCAATGGACGGACAGTTTTTCCATACTCGAACGCATGCCTGGGTGGTAGGCAGACTTCAAATATCATATACATCATACATATCAATGTACTTAGCTCGATAAAAATTGACGATACAATTTTGTTCATAAAACGCTTGTGGTATACTATTATATACTATTCTGTTCTTGTGGACAGGTAATATGCACGGGATTTTCATTTAGGCGGTTGAAATAAATGGTATTTGTTAATTAATTCAGTGAAATGTATATGTGTAAAGATAGAGGGGTTTGATCAAATCTTAGTTTTCATATCCCTGCGAAGTAAATTTAATTGATAATGAATTTATAAGGAAAAATATCACGCAGCTAAGTACCTCTAGGCATTACTACACTGGCCTGTAAAAGAAGGTATAACAGTTTTTGTTCACGAAAGCTAAAAGTAAAAAATTACAGCATTTGAAAAGGGAGGGTTTTGTTTGTTTTTTTTTCAGTCATCTTTTAAAAGGAGGTTCTCAAAAAGGAGTTTATACAACAAAACAAAATTTTCTACATAATGATTTTTATTTATTTCAAGTTTCTAATTTAAATAGTACAGAAGTTATTGTCACGTTTATGAGTGTTATACCTTTTTTTGAAGGCCAGTGCAATTAAAAAGTAATAGCTGATCTTAAGAAATGTATGTACTTGGACAAGCCAATTTTCGTACAACTTCCAATTTCTATTGATTTTGTCAAATGTAAAGTAAATATAAGTTACTGTTATTTTCAATCCGCATAAAGTCACTGTTGAACAGATACAGAATCCTACATTGCGCATAGCCCGACACGCACTTGGCCGCTTTTTTATTACGACATTATCGATTAATACATGCGGATTTTTACTCTTAAGCCGACATCATGATGTGTTTTAGTAAGTCAAACAATAGTTAAAAAAGGTTAATAGGTTAATAGTTAAAACGCATCATGATGCTTGATAAAGCTTGAAACGCACAGAGCGCGGCGCAGCGTAAAGGCGCTGGTGTGTTTGTGTGGCGCTTTGTTCTGGTTTTGCGGTAAAGCTAACGCAGTCCGGAGCACGTCGCACCAAGAAAACCGCGCGGTACTCGGTAGCGCGGTAGAGAGGAAGCGGCGTTTGTGACATATGAAGCCGTATTCAACAGTCGACAGTTTCGGAAAGATCAAAAATACAAAACCACCTCCGCCCCGCACCGCGCCGCGCCCGCTCTGTGCCTTCCGAGCTTTATAGAATAGAATAGAAAGATATTTATTCGGATAACACACTATGACATTACAAGTAATACGAGGGCTGCCTTTTAAGTTCTGTCGTTTGCAAACCTCCCGTGATTGCATAAAAAAGAACTAGTGTCATCTTAAAATATTTGAATTTAGAATTCGAAAACAAAAGAATGACTCGAAATCGGCCCACCCGTTTTAGTACAGCGTTCGTTCAAAGTTGACAAGTCGGTTGTGAAAATGGAAATTTTGAAGGAAAATTTACGTGCGATTATTTTTTACAACTTCAAATGGGGCTTAACGCAACTTCAGTGCTTCGAAGAGTTGACTATGATAAAGCACCATGCCTCCGGACTGTGGAACGCTGGTATTTAGAATTTCAACGTGGTTGCTCCAGTCTTGGTGATACACATCGTGAAGGTCGACCAAAAACAGCCGTAACCCAGGAGAACATTGATGCTGTACAGCAACTGATCGTCGAAGATCGCCATGCGACATACCGTGAGATAGAAGCTTCCTTAAGTATTTCAGGGACCAGTGTTCACAGTATTTTGCATGATCACTTAGGCGTAAAAAAGTCGATCTCACGCTGGATACCACATTTACTCAGTGAAGACCAAAAAACGGCTCGCGTTCGATGGTTCCGCAAAACTCTGCGGCAATTCAACCGCGGAAACTCGAAACATGTTTACGACATTATCAGTGGTGACGAATCTTGGATATATGCCTACGATCCCGATTCTAAACAGCAGTCGACTATTTGGGTGTTCCAAGATGAGCCAAAACTGACCAAACTAATACGCTCACGGAGCACTTCGAAAAAAATGGTCGCCACGTTTGTGGCGAAAAGTGGCCACGTTGCCACCATCGTGCTCGAGGATCGTAAAACGGTTAATGCTGACTGGTATACCACTGTCTGTTTACCAGAAGTCATCGGCGAGTTTCGAAAAAATAACCCAAGACGTCGTATAAGACTGCACCACGATAATCCGAGCTCGCACACCGCCCGGCAAACAATTGCGTTTTTAAAAGAGCAAAACGTCGAAATTCTGGAACACCCGCCGTACACTCCAGACTTAAGCCCTAACAATTTTTTTACTTTTCCAAAAATCAAACAACGACTTCGTGGTCAACGGTACCAGACGCCTGAAGAAGCGGTTGAGGCATGCAAAACGGCCATTTTGAAGACCCCGACTTCGGAGTGGAATAAGTGTTTCGAAAATTGGTTCGTTCGAATGAACAAGTGTATTACATGTCACGGTGATTACTTTGAAAAACAATAAATACCATTTAACACTTAAATTGTCTTTAGTTTTTCCAAACGACACAACTTAAAAGGCAGCCCTCGTACAACAAAACTTAAGAGCTCAAAATAACAGAGATGTGCTACCGAAAAGGCCTCCACTCAGCAATGCAGTTGACACAGTACTGCCAACGGCGCTGGTTTTTAATGGATCCAGTAAGGTGTGCGGGATGGCATACTTACCGCAAACTGCGCGACTCGTGTTAGGATATATAAATACATAAGTGAACAAATAAAATTTTAGGTATACTTCTTTTGTTTATTAGCTTGAAATTGTCCCTGTTAAGTAGTCAAATCTGATTTGTTTAGATGAATTGTACTGGTATAACGTTGTGGTATAGTAGGTGTTTAATGTATGGCAGTGACGCGAATCAAGTCGATTTCCAAACGCTCAAGTACCGTCCGTTTCAAGTCAACTCTTACGCATTGTGTTTTTCAAGTCGAGCGTGCTGCGCGCTCGTACAGATAATCGCTAAAAGAATATATATATATATAATATCTGAGTAATCGTAAACGTTTAGAATGAAATACATGTATGCATGTTAAAGCTAGCGCATCTTACTACAAGTAAAAAAAATATACAACCTAAGCATGTTACTCGTAATTAATACGTTTACTGTATTTGTAAAATAATACTGTATGAAATGTGTTATAATGTATTGGAATAAATGGCTATATTATTATTTATTAGCTATTAAAATGGGAAGCATTGAGATGTTTATCTTAATTCCAGACGTCAAACTGGGAATTTCTTTAAAACGTGCCACCTGTGTAATGGTAAGTAGCAAGTTGCAATTAAACGGAACAAGTAACGACGGTGATTCGGGAGCGGTGCAGTGTAAAATGAGCGACGTAATTATCGTCGCATTGTTCGCAGACAGGGACAATCGCGGCCGGAAGCGTTTACTCGACGGGGTGGTACAATCGCACACACAGATCATGGATAAACTTCAAGTGAGGACATATGAGCCCTTGTATTGGAAGTGCTACACTACGTGCCATGAGGAGGTACTTTTGAAATTGAAATTCTACTTTTACACAAACGTTTTAGTTCGTCTTGAGCTTGACTTTTATAAAATATATTTGACACATAAATCATACGTAATTTTGTACGATACCATGGAAATTATTTCATCTAAACTTTTTGCGTAACAGACGTATACGATTAATTTTTATATTAGGTACATCAAATTTGAATAAGCGTCACCCCAAAATATTGAGAAAGTTCCGAACCGCGAACGTTAGATTAAAAGCGAAGGCCTCATGAAATTATAATTTAATTTGTTCACACAAAACTCATTCTCCTTCCAACCATATCTTGAATATACGGCGCTGCATGATTACAGGAGAAATTTATGAAAGACTACATTGTTACTTTATACGAGAAATGAGTGTCCCCAATGGAAGCGTATCAGGCCACGCGCGATATACTCGTAGAGTTACGTACGTGTCCATACGTGACATTATGAAGACTTGAAATGTGAAACTGACATTTACTATGTATTTGACACAACTAACAACTTATCTATCTAATCAATGGACATTGCACGAATAGTTGTTTTTGTATAATGTCCTTGTATTTTTTTATACCAAGGCGGTGGCAAACAAGCGTACGGCCCGCCTGATGGTAAGCGATCACCGCAGCCTATGGACGCCTGCAACTCCAGGGGTGTCAAATGCGCGTTGCCGATCCTTTTAAAATGTTTACACTCATTTCTTAAAGAACCCCGTACTGTAGTCCCGCGGAAAAACCTCGGCAGGGAGCTCATTCCACAGTCGGAGCGTCCCAGGGAGGAAATTCCTCTGAAACCGTACCGTACGCGACCATTTAGGTTCTAAGGTGTAAGGATGAATGCCATGGCGACGGCGAGCGGTGCGATGGTAGAAAGCGGCCGTGGGCATCATTTCGAACAGTTCTTCGGAGCACAAACGATAGAACACGCACAAGGAGGCAAAGTTTCTCCTTAAACTTAACGGTTCAATATCGCTCGTGAGTTTGGGATTATTCATTATGCAAAAGTACTTGACATTTCTTAATTTCGTCTATTACTCGAGAACTAGTAATGTTTGTTTAGCGCTGTGATAAGTTTCAATTCAATTCAAAAAGTTTATTCTCAGAACATGGTTCCGTACACACAATTACAATTAAAACAAAATGTTAGTAATAATAATAATGATACTTTGCTAACTATACTTTGCTTTTGAATTCAAATTTTGAATAGCAACCATTTCGCTGGCATGGGTAAAGGGGGGTTTGGGGAAGCACTTGACTCCAACAAAAATTAGCTCTTTAAAGTTTAATGTTACGTAAACGGATTCCTAAATCAAAAAATCTGCTTTAAAAAAACCACATTTCTATTACAGGAGCTCTACGACGATACCACCACGATGGGTTTTGCATTTCGTATAGGGGGACGGGGGTACCCTAATTTATAACTATAAGGGTACTGTTTACTACGCAACCATAAAAAGTAGGTCTTGAAAACATTTTTACTGTCAACAGCCAGTGCCACTTGAATTGCGAGGCTAATCCATGCGTCGCCTAAGATGAACTAGGTTTATTTAAGCCTGGAGGCCAATTCTCGGGCCGTTCGAGACGATGTCTATTCAAAATGATCTCAATGACTGTAATGTAATACGCGTTCCGGTTTTTTCGATTGTGTTAATTTACAATTGATTGTATGATAAAGCATTTTATAAGTTTTTTCACTTAATTAAATATATCTTATATCAAAAACCAAAGTGTTATTAATTTTTCAACAATCTATATATAATAACGGTCATTTAACACCTCAAACATATTTACAAGTATTTGCTCGTTTATGTACTTACGTGAAATGGAACGCATAAAAACTGTTTTGACTTGACAGTTTTGAGTCAAAGACTACTTGCAATATTTTAGTGCTGTCAATATTTTCCGTCAACCGCCATTCCACCACTGAACGTATCAAATATATTTAAAAGTCTTTAGCCATTAAATCATTTAAATGAATCGTAAATATGTGCATTTAACACTGCTTTAAATAGTCGATCAACTTCTTAAGTCGTCAATATTTCCCGCCACTGGCAGATGAAATGTAAAAAAATGTGATAAAACTATCTCGATCGCTTCCGACCACTCGTTGCATCTCGAACGCTGGGAGTAGACATATCTCGAGTGTGAGATTTTGAGAATACGCAAATGGGTTTTCGATCGACATCCAACATATTTTACCGAGATATATCTAATAGACATCATCTCTAACGGCCCGAGAATTGGCCTCCAGTGCTTTAATTGCCGAAGTCAAAATATAGGTATATCTACTCAAATTTTGACTTTAGCAATATGGCTACCCTATCGGGTAGTGAGATGAGCTGAGACGTTTGAAGAGAATAGCCGGGCTTGATGTCAGTTGTAACTTGCAAAAAAAGAAACAGTCAAATTATCTAATTATTCATATTCATTCCCAATGATAACATTACTTAATCTAGCAGTCGAGACATGTATTCAGCTATTTTGCTCGTGTATTTTCTTCACATTTTGGTATATCCTCGTCATCATCATCATCATTATTATGCTGTATCTGTATATGATGCTCTGAGCGGAGGGCCATAGACGAGATGGATACATATTTAAAGTCAGAAGACTAAACTTTAATCTACGTACTTAAATTAACATGTGACTGGAATCTTTTATGATTTTCATTAGATTTCTATTGTTTAGAAATGTGTTGTAATGACTATGTTAACCCTGAAATATTGTCTAACAAAATAAACTATGGTAACAACTAAGAATGATAAAACCGTCGTCCCGTTGTCAATGATGCAAAATTGTTGACATAGCAAGTCCTTTAAGAGTCGACAAGTCTATAGACCACATCTCTGATATTTGTTCGGTATGGACAATTGTAGTTAGTCCTGACTGTAATTGGATTTTGAAGGGTACATCGGCTTTGAATTATGCATTGTACCTGCGGTTTCAACTGTTTTCATTACCCTTACTTAAGTCATCCGAAAATTGTACTGTCTAAAGAACGTTTTACAATGTGATATGCTCACTATTATTCTCATAGTAAATATACAGGGTGATTTTGGGGTCGTGATCCGAAATAATTGTACATGGTCAAAAATTCGACAACATCACAGTCGGTATGAAGGTTTATAACTTAAATAGTTTTCTTTTTTTACAAATTTTAATGGGAAATAATACTTTTTCATACAACTTGGTCACCCTACCCCACTGTCAACTCTCCATACCATCCGTCAAAGAGAGTAGGGTATTTTTTTTATTATTTTCTAATGTTCCAATCGTATTCTTCAGAATACAGGAAACGGATAATCGTCAGTTCTGCATTTTTTTATTCAATAAAACAATTTTTCGCCGAGCGAAAACCTTCACATGTTCCTCCGCGGCGGATATGAATAATTTTGGATTAGAAAAAGACAACTATTATAAATAAACAATGTACGTCGCAGACACATTAAATACACTTTATAACGTTTAGAAGCGTTAGAAAGTATATTTTCTGCTAATATAAATCTCAATTACCTACGACAAAGGACCTTTGCTTGCTATCTTGAAGATATTCTACAGCACAGACCGCCTGGGACAGATTATATTCAATTAAACCTCAACTTTATGGATAGCTCGAGCCAAACTCTGCTCACTTGAGACCAACTTCTAACTGGTTTTCGTAAAGACCATCTTGTACGGTACACCTGATTAGACTACCTATATCAAACTTAATGACCTTTTGCGTAAAGTTCAAAACTATCTAATGGCGGGTGTTGCCTAAACGAGATAATACATATGCACTGGTATAGTGAATAAAATCTTTTCTATAGACCAGCAGGGTACCTAATCACTCAACTAATCTAACAAACAATACATGCACACATCAAAAATTACACAGAAACCGCATAATGAGATACAAGCAGAACTAAACAACAGGCAGTGTTATCGCTAAAGAGCGATCTCTTCCAGACAACCTTTGGTAGCGAAGAAAAAAAACATACGATAGGTAGACCTGTCATTTTTATTATGGAAAATGACATTTAGATCTAACTTACGCGCGCTCGAAACGTTGCGTATAATGATCCCGTAGGACTAGGTGAAATTCTAACTTGTATAAATGTCATAAAGATTTTGACTTACAATCTCTTCTTACATTGTTGGTATTTTGGCTTAACATATCCAGTTTTCTTAGCAAAAAGTCAACATTGAATACAAGAAAGCTTTTTCATTTTTTTGCTTTACACAAAGCCCTTAAACTCGCCGTAATACGACCAAGCAAAACAAATAAGACAGTCATTTGTTTATGCATTAACGTTAAACGCAAGGTTTGAAAAACGAACGCAATTTTTGCGATAAACATTTGCTTTTCCTCCCTATTCACACAAACCATAATACTTATAGAATCCGACAGCGAGACAAGCCCCGAATAAATCTCGAATGCGAATAAAGAAGAAAAATTACTGCTCTAGTGAAGCTTCACGCACGATATAAACTATAACATATCGCTTCGTAAACAATACTGCTAGTTTCGGGAATAAATTTCTGTTTGTGCGACACTGGTAGACATTGTAGACAGGCGGTAGCGAACACGTTTTGCACCTCTATGACTTTCAAATGTATGCGGTGTATTTGTCGTCTATAATTTAAACGTCGACATTGTTTGCATGGATTCGAACTTTTCAATTTAGAACACTACGTTTACACCTGCAGGGTGGTTGCAGAACTTTTTGAAGGAGCGTTAAGGACATTTTCTCCTTAAAAAAAACTGCGGATTGTATCGGGTCTACCACCGTAAATTATATTGAGTGGATATTCTTACGTTGCCTACTTATTAATTTTATTCAATAAATAGAATAAATAAACCCAAACATAATCGTATTTGGTTGATCACCGATCGACCGAGACATTAATCACCGATTTCATCACTTTTATCTCAGCGCCATCTAGCATTAGAAACGAAACTAAAATTGAAAATGTTGAGTGTAGGGCGGCTTACTCATTAAAACAACAAAGAATCCACTTCAAAATATACAGTTGATAGTTTTACTCTGATGTAGGATTACAGTTGACACAGTAACCCTACATCAGAGTAATCGCGTAACTTTTCGAACATACGTTACATATATTACATACTTTACAGTACATATGGTGCTATATTACCGCACGAGTGCGGTAATCAGCAGATTACGTGCATATTTCGAAACTTTAAAGAGCCATATGTACTGTAAAACGTTGTACGATACACGTGCTAACAGGTAATTCGCAACTCGTGTCGATTTAACACACTCCCTTCGGTCGTGTTTCAATTTATCACCACTCGTTGCGAATTTCCTGTTTTCTGCACTTGTATCGTAATGTACTATTATTGAAGGTAACAATGACAGTAAATATTTTCTAACTAGGTTCGCCTGTTCGAATAGTTACACAATTACCCTGCTGGATAAGGTATCTAGTAAATTGCATAGATTATTCTATACAGTGATATAAAGTAGGCACTTATACAACTGTTATCTCGCTCTGCCAAGTATTATATCGCGGTACGACGGCCACTAATCGGAGCGGTGGCAGAATGGACACGTCTGTCGAGTTAGATGGGACTTAATAATTATTTGACAATCCTTTGCTTGCGTTCATGAACTAACATAGACTCAATTATAAGCTTAGAAACTGTTACATATTTCTATAAAATTAATTGACTATGCAAACTAAGCAAGTTTTATTTGTTTACTACCCTTACTCGTACATAAATAATTTCATTTTTATATGGGTGTAAAAACTATACTGGCCACAAAGAAAAATGCCTAGCAAATATAAAAAAGTAGTATACTAAATAACTTGATAATTATTGATTTATTTTCTTATACCTCGATAATTAAGAATAATTGGTGATAATTACTACTCTACCTACGTTATGCATAACGCAAAATGGAAAAATTTCAAACAATATCGCTACCACTCCCATAACATCCTATTGCTAAACGTACTAATCCTCCCAAGTATTCATTAAAACTCGTTATAACGCTCACATAGTAGGTACCCACGGTACATAAAGGCAAACCTGAAATAATCTTACAAACTGCTTCCTATACAATATCTCTAGATAGTTATTTTTTCCACTTAACCAAATTACCCGCCTCAAGAACAGAACATGTCAACCCTGTGAGAAAACGCAGTGTTTACTACGAGTACATGGTACGCAGGCAATATCCCTAAGGTCCCACAGCACCGAACTGAAGGTAGATTTAAGATAATCTCTATAAGAACTCTCGGTCCGTATCCTTTTAGCGAGCAATCAGGATATCACGTAGTAACGTCGTGTTTTATTGTACCGTAACGTCAAAACATTAGACCTTTTTTATCGAGTTAGCCGGGTGTCGACCCTTCGTGTCCCTCTGATGTTCTGCGTAACTTTATTGAATTAGGATAATTTACTGTGTTTGTTGAATGTGCCGATGCCTTTTGCAACCTCCACATTGAAATTTAAAAAGGTTGGAAAGTGAAAAATTTACATAGTCATCTCACATGCATACTCTCTCCGCGCCGCGTATGTGGCGTGACGGAGGTTGAATTGTGCTCATAAATATAAAGAGATCTGCTTCATCATCTAGCTGTTTATTTATTTACATAAAGCAATAGGTATTTTTAAACTCCATTGAACGGTTTAAAATATACATACTTATTCCTTATTTATTGAAAGCTGTCAAATTAATTGTACTTAATTCAACGCGAATAGAAGTCTCGGAATATTTAGTATCAACTTGAGGTAGCAGGAGATGAAGTTTAATTATAATTTGTCTCAAGTTTCAGCGACGGCAGAGAACTTCGTGGAAAACGGTTACCTTTGCTAGCATTGTTTGCAGCAAACATCTTTTATAATAATATACCTGTCCTCTCCACTGAACAAAGGGGCAACGAGCTCTTTACTTACTCGTACATTTAAACGCAAATGACTCCCTCGTTATAGTTTTTCAATACATTCACCTTAATTAGCAGAGATATTTTTCTTTATTTACCCATAGAGATTAAGTTTGGGGTGGGGGCTGGGGGACAACCGAATGTGATCTCGTTAGCAAGAGCAACCTAAATGACGAAGTACCTCCACGTTAAATAAGACTGCAGCAATAATAACAGTTTACTACTCGATCTGTAATATACGAGTAGTGGTGGTGAGTAGGTAAGTTCACCTGAACTCACAAGTACGCACTGTATTGTACGCGTGGTATATGTACATGTCTACTCGGCAAATTCTCAAATTAAGAGGTAAAAGAATCGGCAGCGTGAACGTGTCTGCTTACTAGGGGGAAGAGTTGAATTCTCTTCCAGCAAACCTTTTCCCAGATTCTTATAATAAGTTATAATTAGTAAGTTAAGTTATTAAGTTATAGTTATCTAAGGATCTTTTCAAAATGAGAGTGAATAGGCACGCAACACCCTCGACCTCATCATCACTTACTATCAGCTGAGACAGTGGGAAAATGCTTGCCCATTTTATATAAAAAAAGTCAATCCGTGCGCTTGTTTGCTATTAGAGGTATGTATAATGTTATATTAATAATTGAAACACATTTAAGCGTACTACCAAAATGTTTCTGCCTACATAGCGTTACATTATAACACATTCTTATTCACGATTTCTGGTTGTTGCGGTTGCCCGCCTTTGGCAAAGATTTTTTGGGGAACCATATACGAAATTTATCGCTATCTTTTCGCCGAGCAGAACCTCCATCGAAAATAATTTTACACTCAATATGCTGTTCAAGACATAATATTTGTGTGTAAATTTATTTTAACTCCTATGTTCTCGTTTTATATGATCGTAGATCGTAGATCGTAGATAGATCAATGACGTAAATATTTAGTATATTCATTAAGAATATTTGTGTTTAAATATAAATGGGTATTTAATGTTTGTTCATTTGCTTTTGCAAACATTAAGGTAGGTGCGCTTATTTTAACCACTGATAAAGGAGACAATCTTTTACACAAATCGAACTAGTCCCGTAGCTCAAAAAAAGCCTTGTTTGGTTATGGATACTAGACGACAATACATTTAAAAGATATATATACTTAAATATACAGAAAACATTCAAAACTCAGAAACGAACATTCATGCTCATGACACAAATATTTACCCACTCCTGGATTCGAACCCAGGACCGTCAGCTCCAGGGTGACTAAACACCAACCTAAACCGGTTTTCCTTAGAAATAATGCGACATTTTCAGTAGACGTTACGTCTTGAACCATCTGAGGACAGATGGTTGAAGACGTAACATTTTCGAGAGCGCGTAAAATTTATAAATTTTTAAGCATATTCAGATGGCAGTCAGATCTAACTAACGTAAAGACTCTTCAAAATATTAGTCTAGCTAGAATAGAGTCTCTTGTTTACCGGATCGACATGTCAGATATTCTGTAATGCTGACGAACATTAATAATTCCGTGCCTTTTTTTATTCACAATAAATATAAGATTTAACTTGCTTTGTTTGTTAGTAAGCAGGTCAGTCTATAATATGTATAGGATAAAGTTTGAAACTAAATTTTAGACCTTTATATAATAGTTATCTTATCATCAGCGGATTGACCTGAAATTTGGCATACTTATATACTTTGTGTTCGTTGGATTTGTCTTGCCAAGCACTTGGTCCTAGATGATGACCAGGGTTCTGATGACGAAGTCGGATGGTTATAAACTTCTAAACAAAAAGACTTCAACTCATCTAGTTTGGCTCGTTGACTTTGTCTCCGCAAGCACTTTGGTCTTAGGTAGGGTCCTGATGATGCAGTCAGAAGTGGTATACCTTTCTTGGCTTACTGTACATACCATGCACTGCGTATTACCTTAGTGTGTTACCAAGTTAATAGGCAGACAATTGCTTCATTAATTATCAAAGTAGCGTATTTTTTCACGGCAACCTTCCAGGACCCGGTTTACTCTAAGCGAGTTGAACTGTAATTGGTTTGGTATTTGACGCGCTACTTTAGTCGTCCATTCTGAGCCGCGCGTGGAAGCGAGCGTGTAAAGGAAATTCCAATCTGATCCTAAATTAACAGGTATGTCAATTAGACCCACTCAGCACACGACTCAAATTTTAAGCGCCCGTCCCTCCCTCTAGCTTTTCAAAAACGTGTCTCGAATGCAACGCGTCGAGGAAATCCCTATTTTTACAGGACAATGTGCTAAATGAAGTCACGCTATGGCGAATTGGCCGCCTGTTAATTACATGCTAACTAAGTTTGTTCGTTCCCACTGGAAAATGGGAATGTTGCACTGAATAAATTACTTTCGCCTATATGTACAGGGTTTAAAACTGTTTGTGGTGGAAATCTGATTGAGGAAGGTCTTTCCTTCGAAAAAATTGAGTCATCATTATTATTGTGATATCTACACAAACACCCCAGGTATATCCTAAAATCACGACCCAGACCACCGTGGGATGGGCAGCAGCATCCCTGGAGTGCAGTGGAGATACTGCGATCGCCAACCCGCATAACAAGAAAGGCCTATGGCCAGCAGTGGACGTCCTTGGGCTGATAGGCTGGTGGTGTGGCTCACTGGTGGCTACATAAACAAGCCCGAGTATCATGTGTAAAAATTTTTAATATCACATTAAACTACTACTTTCTTTCTAATTAGGGTGAAGTGTAAGGTGAGAGGTGAGGACGAGTCGGTTTGGGAATAACACCCCTGAATTCCGATAATTAATTAAATTGAATAAAAGTACAGGTAGGGGCGTGCTACGCACTAAGGCTTTCTTTCACCTTTTGTCCACATTTACACAAAAAAATACTATTGTCCTTCATAATCACCATCATTAGTACCAACCGAGTACGTCCCACTGCCGCCTACAGCTCTTGCCTCAAGGATAAAAGGGAATACTAAAATTGAGAATATATTTGGATGTGCTTCCAAATCGCTCAATAAAGTCGGCGTCTGGTGAGAAGAAGAGGCTCTGCTCTAATATGAAATGGTGAAGAGAATATTAATGACTTGGTCTGAATAGTTCGTATTTAAACGTCTATCAGGGCTCAGGCGCACACATCGGCGCCATCAATCAAGCGGACTTATCGCGTCGGGCCGGCCGTACGTCTTACGGTATACGCGAGGTGAAAAGTTCATTTATTTTACGGTGGCGACTTTTAAATGATGGCCGGATTTAGTTTGATTCAGGTGCTTACACACGGGTAAAAGTAAATACGAGTACAGCGGGGTGGCTTAATGCAGTTTTGAGTCGAATTTATGTTGACAAACTGAGTCATACCAACACGTCCATTTTATCCTTATATACCTATGTAATTAAGTAACGTATTAAGAAATTTATAATCCAACTTGTTCAAACAAATGGAAGATGAACGGAAGCGATTTAAAGACGAAATTCCAATCAATGAGGATTCATATGAAACTTTATTTATTCTGTGCCTTAACAAAAATCCAAATTTTATGTAGTACCTACAAGTCTTACTTAGTTTGAGACTAGGTCGGTTTGTGTAGGATTGTCCACAAATATTTGTTTACTTATTTATTATTATTGCATGTACCAAGTACTTATGAATATTTATTAAGTGTCTATTAAAATCCTGAGGCCTAAGCCAATATTTTTACCGTCCATGTCACACACAGTGTTTTTCGTAATATTTATAGCATCGGTTTCAATCAAAAAATGTCGAGTATGGTGGCATAAATATCGATGGAGTATGTATGATATTCTCTTGCTTAAAAATATATATGTAACAACATTTTTGTGGATTTACTGATAGATCCAGTGGGCTCGATCGTAGCACGTCTCAACGCCACACGGCTTGAATCAGAGGCGTATAGCATGCACTACCTTTCTTCTTTTATCTGGGGAAATGTATGGGGATCTTTCATGTGGGGGTATATCCTAAAACGACAACGGAACAAAACAGGTCTCTTTGCGAAGGAAGGTATCCTTTCTTTCATCTGGGAAAATACGTACTCCCGGTAACCACACGGACTACCGTGTAAAACCAGCAGGGTATGCCAATCAGGCAGCCTAAGTGGCGGCGACACGGGATCGTCAAAAGCACGCAACCGCGAACACCACCTACTGCAACAACCAAACCTGTTCCGCCACTACTGAGACAAGCGCCCCCCAAATGTCGGCAAGTAAACAGGGCGATACCACACTTTGTAACTTTTTATATAGAGGTTTTTCTCCCTCGCAGCCACCACCTGACCCCGGAAACCTGAAGAGACCTCTGCTTAATTCAGAAGCACGCTATTGGGTTATTGGCAGCGATATCCGCTTAGAGAATTCGCTTACCGTTGTTGCTTCCAGCACTACCAAGACCCTCCCCCTTTCCACAGACTTCCACTCTGTGGTTGGGTTCTGAGGTTTGCCTGCCCGGTCAGGGTCACGTAGAATGCTGTTAAAGCTAAGTATGCCTAATTCTCAGCCTTAAAACCAATACAATCTTGCAGTAGCGATGCTGCTACGGTGGAAACTGATCTTTGAATTCGGAAGACAAGAATTTTGTTAAGGATTTGCGTTACGACAGAAAGATGGTGTATCGTATCCAGATCACAGAAGATTTCGTTGGCTATTGAAGGTGATACTTGCAAGTGTATGAACCAGGTATGTCCTAAAACGAAGACGAAACAAAAGAAGGTCTCCATGGTGGGCGATACAGCGAAGTCATCCAGAGACAAACAAGACCACACATTAATGTCTCTATTGTACAACCCTCGCTGTCACAAAGACATGTATAAACGAAATGTCTATAATAAGAGCATTGTACTTTTTAATAAATTGCCGGATGATTTAAAAGTATTGACAGGCGACATACTTAAAAATAAATTGACCAAATGGCTACAAGAGAAATGTTTCTACAGTATTAAGGACTACTTAGATCATAAAAATTTGACTCACGCATATATCTAATTTGTATTACTTTAATTATTTTATTCTTCATACATAGATAATTTTCATTGAAATATTTGTACGCCTGCTTGCAGGCTGAATACATGAACTTTGTACACTATAGCTTAAGACCATATATACTGTATTCTTACAAATAAAAAGTTTGAATGTGAATTTTGAATTTGTATGAAATACATTATGGACGGCTCGTTTCGCCGCACCTGAAAACTTCGCAGCTTACTATAACGACCATATTAATGTCAATATTTCATGGCATGTTTGAAAGATATAATATAAAACTATAGATATTGTGTAGTACCGTTTAGTTAAAAAAAGAACAGATGAATATTTTATTATCTTTGAATAAAAATCACTTCTGTCGTACATTGCCTTTATAGCGTTTATCTTAACGCTGATCTTGGCTTATCTAGCATACGGGTTGCGGTCGAAAATTATACCTAATAGGGATAGATAGCGAATCGAAGGATAATGTCGTGCCGTCCCTCGTAATAGGAATATACGTAAGCTGGGGAATTAAAGTGGAACGTTTTTGAAATTACCGTTATTTCTAGAGGACATGATAAAATCTTTCAGCTTATATTAGACTAGCTGTTGCCCGCGACTTCGTCCGCGTCTTCGCTCCTATTGGTCGCAGCGTGATGTTGGAAAAACTAAAGACAATTTAAGTGTTAAATGGTATTTATTGTTTTTCAAAGTAATTACCGTGCTATGTAATACACTTTTTCATTCGATCGAACCAATTTTCGAAACACTTATTCCAGTCCGAAGTCGGGGTCTCCAAAATGGCCGTTCTGTATGCCTCAACCGCTTCTTCAGGCGTCTGGTACCATTGACCACGAAGTCGTTGCTTGATTTTTAGAAAAGTAAAAAAATCGTTAGGGCTTAAGTCTGGACTGTACGGCGGGTGTTCCAGAATTTCGACGTTTTGCTCTTTTAAAAACGCAATTGTTTGCCGGGCGGTGTGCCAGCTCGAATTATCGTGGTGCAGTCTTATACGACGTCTTGGGTTATTTTTTCGAAACTCGCCGTGGCCACTTTTCGCCACAAACGTGGCGACCATTTTATTTCAAAGTGCTCCGTGAGCGTATTACTTTGGTCGGTTTTGGCTCATCTTGGAACACCCAAACAGTCGACTGCTGTTTAGAATCGGGATCGTAGGCATATATCCAAGATTCGTCACCACTGATAATGTCGTAAACATGTTTCGAGTTTCCTCGGTTGAATTGCCGCAGAGTTTTGCGACACCATCAACGCGAGCCGTTTTTTGGTCTTCACTGAGTAAATGTGGTATCCAGCGTGATATCAACTTTTTTACGCCTAAGTGATCATGCAATATACTGTGAACACTGGTCCCTGAAATACTTAAGGAAGCTTCTATCTCACGGTATGTCGCAAGGCGATCTTCGACGATCAGTTGCTGTACAGCATCAATGTTCTCCTGGGTTACGGCTTTTTTTGGTCGACCTTCACGATGTCTTACACCAAGACTAGAGCAACCACGTTGAAATTCTAAATACCAGCGTTCCACAGTCCGGAGGCATGATGCTTTATCATTGAAAACCGTAGTCAACTCTTCGAAGCACTGAAGTCGCGTTAAGCCCCTTTTGAAGTTGTAAAAAATTATCGCACGTAAATTTTCCTTCGAAATTTCCATTTTCACAAATGACTTGTCAACTTTGAACGAGCGCTGTACTAACACTGTTGGGCCGATTTCGAGTCTTTCTTTTGTTTTCGAATTCTAAATTCAAATATTTTAAGATGACACTAGTTCTTTTTTATGCAACCACGGGAGGTTTGCAAACGACGGAACTTAAAAGGCAGCCCTCGTATAGCCTAAAGCCTTCCTCAATAAATGGACTATCGAACACAAAAAGAATTTTTCAATTCGAACCAGTAGTTCCTGAGATTAGCGTGTTCAAACAAACAAACAAACTCTTCAGCTATATAATATTAGTATAGATAACTCATGATCATGACTATCTGTAAATGCACTGTAAGCTTTTAAATATGAAATAATACATTTGTAAATATATTATACGTATAGGAGTTCAGGGTATGCAATTCGAATGAGTTAGTGATTTAAAGTTGGAAACTAAAAATACTTTAAGACTAATGAATTTAATTTTATAAGAATAAAGTAGTTTGTAAGAATTTTCAGTCTCTAATTTCCTCTTTAGTACTCATTTAAATTGCTACGAAAGCAATATTTGCTTTGTTCAATATACAATATACCTAATATTGACTTGCTTTTTTATACACTACGTAACTAGTTAGTTATAGGATGGTTTTTTTTAATACTTACCTATACCTAAAATAAATGTTCTATTGACGTGATCATATTCGGGTCGGATAGTTTAGATACGAGTTTAATAAGGTCAAATGTGCAACTTTTTTTATAAAAGTAACTTTCAAATCATCACAGAAATTATGTTTGTATGCCTTTCGTCTAGACGTCGGTCAATAAAAATATCTGCCCTTGACTTGTACCGACACATTATAACGAATTCATAAAGGCGTCTACTTTTAATACTTATTACTGGGTTCCTTTGAAACTGGTGCTTATTTCAAAAAGTCTGGTGCTTATTTCTTTATAAATATCAAATTATATTTCATTGAAGCCGTAAACTATGCATTAAAAATATGTATTAACTTTGATGACTGTATTTTTTATGAAACAACGAAATTTACGCTAAAACTTTAAGCTACTTAAATATGTTAGTACTAACTTCAAGATACTTAAATAGTAGTATAGTTAGGGGTGAGTGATTTGTCTTTGTTGGTCCCATATAAATTTCGTGAAAACCTGTTAATGGGATCTAGAAGGAATCGAGGGAACTCCTTGAATTTTATAGGAACGCATGTACAGATTTCAGTATTGTCTGTAGGTAACCAAGCATTAGCTCACGGAAATCAAAAAATTGTGGCATAGCGAAGTATAAAATTGAAGTCGGTTGTTTTGGTATACATTATAAGTATGTATGTAGTTACGTATGAAAACACTTTACTATACACAATTACTGGTTGAAACATACACATGTCAAAATCTTTAAAGTACATAGGCAAACATATCCTAATAAAGGATCTCTTTAGCATTTTTAAAACGTTATTTAAAATGTGTCACGTTGTAGTATTTATACAGTATATACAATAGGATCACCGTATATTTTTAAAAGCGTTTATAAAATTTGCTAATTCTACATCACTGCACACTTATTTTCAGAAAAAAAACTCTCGTGACGTTCCTCCCTAAAAGTTGTAATGGTACTTTTGATTGTCTACCTAATGTTTTGTTACTTTTAGACTTTTCCTTCCAGAAATTATCAAAACAATCTCAAGCCGTCAGAAACCTTCACCAAATCATCGAAGTTGTAAAACGAAGTCATACAAGTACAGGAGGCAGAAACTGTGACAGGCGACGCCGCAAGCAAATAACCAGACAACTGAAACTTTTCCAATTTTCCGTTGCATCTCGAGGGCGGTGTTTTACATTGTATGGCATCATCCTTGCGTGAAACCAACTCAAACGCTGTTTCATAGGCCACAGCATACCGTGGTCAGCTCATCGGGTCATCGCAATAATATTCACCATCCTCTCAATTCCAAAGATCTTTTGAATTTTGATGTCTATTTTGAAGTACTTGTAAGTACAAGTACTTCAAAGCAAGTGCTTGTTTGTTTTTGAAAGTGGGTCGTTCTCGTAAAACTGGTTAATCGCAAGCCTAAAGAAACATGGACAATGTGAACAAAAAGCTCCTACGCTGACGCACGCATAGATAAAGTACATTTATATCTCAACACACAACCATGGCAACCGCACACCCGTTTTCGAGTAGAAGTACTGGAGGCCAATTGTCGGGTCGTTATATTAGACATATCACGAAAACAATTTCTAAAAATTTAATTAAGTGGAAAAACTTATAAAATGGTCTTTTATTTAATACTCGATTGTAAACTAACACAATCGAAAAAACGAAACGCGTATTGTAATAGATATTAAGATCGTCGTTCGTCATAATCTTGATCGTGCCCCAGAATAAGAAATTTTACCGTGTTCGACATTTTGGTGAAATTTTTCAAAAGACATTGCGGTAATCGAGGTCATCTCAAATAGGCATCATCTCGAACGCCCCGAGAATTGGCCTCCTGTCGTTAAGAATCAAAAAAAAAAGTGGCAAGAAGTTGAGATGAAACAGGTTCTTTATGTACCGGATCTCAAGGTAAATCTGTTTTCTACCGCCAGTTGCCTAGATAAAGGTTTAAAAATGGTATCAGATAATAATATTTGCAAATTTATTAAAAACAATGAGGTTGTCACTCTAGCCCGCCCTGAAGGCCAATTGTATAAAATGATGTTTAAAATGTCACAACAAACTATGGCGTTGTCAAGCAAGTCCGACACAGTTGACGTATGCAATAATAATAAATGCGAAATATTCTTATATCATCAGAAATTTGCTCACCAAAACTTTGTTTATATAAAAAGAATACTCCAAGATAATGAAATTAAAATCTCATGCTCGAAGCAGCATTTTTGCTCGGCTTGTATTGAAGGCAAACATTCGAAAACTCCAGCCTATTTGAGTAACAATAAAACAAGCTTTCGAGGGGAAATAGTGCACGCAGATTTGTGTGGACCCTTGGAGGAAGAGTCGGTTGGAGGTTCACGGTACTTTCTCTTATTGAAGGATGACTATTCTCGGTTCCGCACCGTTTCATCAAGCACAAGAGCGAAGTTTTAGCTGATATGAAAATATACCTCGCGCAGAGTGATAATGAAGGTAAACCTGTAAAAACACTTTGCACCGACGGTGGAGGTGAATTTATAAACAAAGGTATGAAAGAATTATTATATTCAAAGGGAATTACACATCAAACCTCAATACCATACACGCCTACAGTAAATGGCGAAATTGAACGTGAAATGCGCACTATAATGGAAGCTGCACGCACGATGATGAAAGCTAGTCAAGTCAGCAAGAATATGTGGGCAGAAGCTGTAAATACAGCCGTGTATGTCATTAATAGGGCAGGAACAAGCCTTGAAGAAGGTAAAGATGAAGAAGGAAGGGAAAACCCCTTATGAAATGTTCTATGAGAAGAAGTTCGATGTAAGCCAATTAAAGTATACTTTTGGCACAGAATTGTGGGTTAATATCCCAAGACAAAAGAGAAAGAAACTCGTTAGTAAGTGTAAGAAAGGGATGTTTGTGGGATATGGCGAAAATACAAAAGGGTACAAGATTTACTATCCAGAAAGCAAGAGTTTCTCAATTGAAAGAGAGGTAATAGCATCGCCTATGTTAATGGAGACTAGTACGGCAGATAGAGCACAAAATGTCCCAGTGTTACTTGAAACCACCGACACTGATCAAAATTTAGCGACTACAAGCTCAGTAGCTGATAGCATTCAAGCTTCATCAGAAGACGAGTTCGTAGACATTGAAGACACCAGCGAAGTAATGCCGTCGGAAGAACAAAATGAAGACCACAATCGCTCAGTTGCTGGTTCAAGCGTAGCTCCCATTTCCAGTGCCGAAGAAAATATTAACACTAGGTCTCTACGGCCTAGGAACACGCTGAGACCACCTGCCAATCTCCAGGACTATGAAACGTCCTACTTCACACTCCTAGATACAGAATATCCAGAGAATAGATTTCGATAGTTATTTTACGAGTTTCGCGTGCGGTTTTCGAGAAACGTGTCACCGGAGATCGTGCTTTTTGTAAGGCGCTATCTCGCTCGCTCCCCTTACTTTTTATCCCTTTCTGTTTTTTCACTTTTATATAATAGATAAGTAAAAATAAATAATCGTATGACATTTATTTTCGAACCGTGAGATCTTCGAGAAGACAAGTACGGTTGCCAGTTTGTTGTACTGTTAGCACCACCCAGGGGTCACGTGTAGGGAAACGGTGGGTAGTTCCTACGGACGTGGTGCAACTTCGAACCCCCTTTGTCACTTGACATGAGCCCCTTTGGCACTTGAGTGCATGGGCAACTTGACTGTTAGAAGTTCTCAAGCCGCCCGAAGGCCTCTAACTTGGCTTAACGAGGGATCAACGGCTTAGCGTGCCTTCCAAAGCACGGGAGCGCTCAGTTAGTAATCACTCAAAGCGGTCACTCATCCAAGAACTGACCTGGCCCCACTTTGCTTAACCTCGCAATCCTCGCATACCGCACGTGGTACGCGGGCGCTGCTGGGCCACGAGCGCATATAGGTTACATTTATACCTTGGGCCACGAGCGCATATCGGTTAGTTTTGTTTGAACGTTCCTTATTTCCAATTTAGATGTTTTTAATAACTCTGTACACACAAAAATTATATAAGAGGTACCCTCGACCACTTCTCCAAGACACTCAGACGGGTGACGATGAATATCTTCAATAAAGGAGATGTCCAACTGACGGTGATCACACAATAAAGATTAATGAATTAGAGTTGGACAATCGCTGGGTAATGCCTTACAATCCTGTGCTGTCACGTACTTTCATTGCTCATATTAATGTAGAGTTATGCAACTCTGTTCAAGGTATCAAACAAACAAACTTTCCTAAATGGCATAATTAAGGACGATACGTATATAAAATTGCCAGAGAACTTTGACGTACCCAAAGGCAATGTATGTAAATTAAATAAGGCATTATATGGCTTGAAAAACGCACCTAGGGCATGGTATGAGCGTTTTAATAACTTTTCAAGCCACATGCTCGACAATGCCGAATTATAGGTCATGTAAACCCTACCGAAAGCAAGACATTAAATCCCTTGGTATTAGCCGGGTTATAATGTTGTACTGAATTTCATTATAACCCGCTGGTTAATAATATAATTTCACTTTTCATAATTCTTATTACTATATGCATAAAGTTTAATTTTGCTAAACAGAATTTGTCCTAGGCCATGGCCTACTTGATTTGACAAAATAAATGAAGTTTGCCTCCGTGTGAACCCCGGTCCGGAGGAGCGCGGTGTTCGAAATTCGAATTTCGAATCTAGGACCACGGCTTGTGCTTTCGAATTTGGAACGTCGCGCGCCTTCATTTGTTCACGCGTGACGAACAAATCGAGTTCTTGTAGGTGCCTATAGAAGATTTAATTTCAAAAATAATATTGAAAATGTCGAGTGATGAAAGTGTTTTGACTCCTGAGTTTATCAAATTAGATGCCATAGGCATTGTCAACAATCTGCTGCCAGAGAAGTCAAAGGAAAAATACCTAAAAGCCTACAACGATTTTGACAAATGGAAAGCTGTAAAAGGCGTAAAGTCTGTGTCTGAATCAGTGCTTCTGGTCTATTTTGAATATTTGTCAGCTACAAAGAAGCCAAGTAGCCTGTGGTGTATATCTACTGAGCCTGTTTTTTTGTCTCGCATAAGGTGTGAAAAGTAGAGTATACACCTCGGGGATAAGACTGTTTTAGTCTTGGGCGTTTGAACCCCTCACTGCACTCAGGACTCAGTCTTAATTCCCTCGCTTCGCTCAGGAATTAACTTATAACTCCCTCGCTACGCTCAGGAGTTAAATTATGAGTCCTTCGTTACGTTCGGGATTCAATTCGCTCCCGTGACATAAAACAGTGCTTTATCCCCTTAGTGTATAATCTACTATTATGTTGAGCCAAGATTTTATAAAAACGAAAAGTGACCACTGCTTATATCATTATGTCAACGACAGTAGTAAGGTCTACATATTAGTTTTTGTAGATGACATATTATGTACTGGATTTGGTCCAATGTTGAATAAGGTTATGCAACAAGCATGAAAAGTGAATGTAAACCAAAGACAACACCTATCAGTATACCACAGGTGATGGGGTGGAGTTTGGGGACGTATTTGTGCCGCAGATACTGATCCCCATGTGTCCGCTCTCCGCAAGAAAGTTCCGAGTAGAAAACTGCTTTGGGAAGGTCGTATATATCTACTACAAAAGGCGGACTTAATGCCATAAAACATTCTCTACCAGTCAACCTTAAGCCAAATCAGAAAAATCGTGGATGGTGCGACTAAGGGAAAAGAAAAACAATAGGTACAAAGACTGGAAGGATACATACAATACGTAATGTAATGATATTACATAATATGGGGAAAAGGGGACACTTTATCACGTCACGTATCTCTGCAGCTGACTGTACAAAAAAAAATATATAAGAGTATTTAACCAAAATAATATAAATAAAATGAAAACTAATATAAGTATGTATATCATCGTCTAATACCCATATGCGGGGTTAAGCAATGTGGGCGCAGGTCAGTTCTTGGACGGGGCGTTAGTCGGTTAACCTCCACGAGTGTCTGGGCTCTTCCAGTTCCTCTGGACCCTCGCGGGTCTGGGGGATGGGGAAGGGTTCTGGCCGGTGCGCCCTGGAGGCAACGGTAAGTGATTTCATCTTCGGAGGGATCGCTTACCGGTGCTACCAATAACCCGGAGACGGGGTCGCTCTGGGTGTTCCTCTGTTTTGCGGAGGACACTCCAGGTGCGACCAATGGGTGGGATGGGGGCTTCCGCATCAACGAGTCGCAAGACTCCCCAGTTGCGGCGAGACGGACAGGCCATGCCGTATGCCTGTTTAAAGAATTACGGACCCGTAACCCTGACTTCGGCAAAGGGCCGCTTTTTTGCCATCATACGGTCCCGCGTGGCGTCTTTTTGGAACCGCCTTCGAATGTCAGACAACAGTATTCTCCGTGAGCTGTCTGGGTGTTTGGACAATCCCATATATAAGCATTGGATTTCCGTCCATCGCGAAAGGAACAGAAAGTAGCTACTTTCTGTCTGTGACTGCCTAATTAGGATTAGGTTATTATTTAATTTTAATTTAATTTATTGTATTTTTATTTTTTTATACACTTATTTTATACACTTTAATATAATCTGATTTTGTGATAGGATTATACCTGTAAATAAAGAACCTTTATTATTATTATACTCGGGAGCGGGGGCTGTCACCGTCAGGCCGGGGCCGGGTGGTGGCTGCGAGGGAGAAAACTTCTATAAAAAGTTACAAGTGGACCTGAGAGAGTGAATCCGGGGTTTTTCATTCTCTCCTGGCGTGGAGGTCCTTTGGTCGGCAAGTGTGTGGTGTCGCCCTGCACGCTTGCCGTCGAGTGGGGGGCGCAAGCCTCTTCCGAGAGGGGACAGCTTCGGCTGTCGGAGCAGGCGGCGTTCGCGGTTGTGTGCCTTGGCGATCCCGTGTCACAGCCACTAATGCTGCGTGATGGGCATACCCTGGTGGTTTTAGACGGTAGTCCGGGCGGTTCCCGGGAGTCCGTCATACCTGTCCTAGTTCCCCGGCTAGGCGGGATGCGTAAATGCATTTCCCCAGGTAAAAAAAAGGTCAATTCTTGGATGGGTGACCGCTTTGAGTGGTTACTAACTGAGCGCTCCCGTGCTTTGGAAGGCACGTTAAGCCGTTGGTCTACGACAGCAGTCGTTAAGCCAAGTTAGAGGCCTTCGGGCGGCTTGAAAACTTCGAACAGTCAAGTTTCCCACTCACTTGACAAAGGGGGGTCGAAGTTGCACCACGTCCGTGGGGAGTACCCAGCGTTACCCTACACGTGACCCCTGGGTGGTGCTAAAAGTGCAACAAAAACTGGCAACCGTACTTGTCTTCTCGAAGATCTCACGGTTCGTAAATAAATGCCATACGATTAAAAAAATATACCCATAGTACAAGCTTTTCTTATTTTGGGACTAGGTCGATTTGTGTAAGATTGTCCCCTAATATATAAAAAAAACTGCAAATAACTTGTGTGCGCTGGGACCCCCTATGGACCTAGAGTTAAATATTAACATAGTATACAACCTGAAGTAAATCAATATTTATATAAATCAGAAATATTATGAATATTGAGTTTCATAATCAATGCCTCAATACCAGGCATTTTGAGGCGTCGCAACACTTCCGTTTTAGGAATTTTATCTTGCCTCTGTATGCGCAGAATTGAGTGGAGACAGCGTAGGTGGAAGTAGTCAAACTTCTTTGAATCTGCTTTGTAGCAGCATCAGGTTTCTGTAGCGTAGAGTTGGCATGGTTGACCATAATCTTTGTTGATAGCTTAAGGTCATGAGATTTCCAAAGACGGTTGTTAAGCTTCCCGAAAACTGTAGCTGCTTGCTAAGTGTGCGATCTGCTAGCGATATGTATACTGTGATTTAGTATTGTTTCACTTAAAGCTATACGATCCTATTAAAATGTTCTGTATACCCGTGGTAAAAGTTGCCCAAGACGCTGCTAGTAAACTGATCCCGGACTGAAAATCGCTCGACTTGACGAGATTGTTTCTTTTCGTTACCTGGGGGCTTATTGTGTAAGGTAAATTGCTATCGCAGTCACTGCTTCTGACAGGTTAGATAATGTTTAATATAAAACTGGCGTCGTTTAGAATTTGAAGCAAAAGTAATAAACATTCTTTAGGACAGTTTTATTCAAAGCCTTAGCGGCCAAAGCTACGAAAATGAAAAATAACAAGAATATTTTAATATGAAAAGCTAAGCTACGACAAAAGTAAGTAAAATTATGTCTCTTCAATTTGAATTCCATTCGATTATTTTGGACTTCTTCGAGTATGTTTTATTTAAGTACTTACAATGAAAATGATAAATCCCTATACGAAATCATACTGAGTTCAACCGCATGATACTTTAAAATCTTTACATCCCGTTTAATACCAATTTACCGAATATGCAATTGAATGTATGTAGACACATTTTGAAGCAATATATCATCATCATCATCATGTCAGCCGAAAGAGAATACATATATGAAATTAAGAGATCGATTCAAACACTTACCTACTGGTTTTTATAGCGATCTCTCATAAACCTTACAACTTTGCTTTCCGGTATAGAACATTCACCGATTCTACAATGTAAGGCAAATTATTATTTGAGGTAATACATGTATACTATATAGTGCGAATATCAAAGGCCGCCAGACAAATAAATCAGTGATATCCAACACAGCCCACTGACTAGGATCAACACATAAATTGTTCGTTTTTTTTTCCTGTCACGTGTTTACTTAGTGCGGCGTATTTTGTAAAATAATTAGATTAACAACATTACAACAGGAAGCTGTGACCAGAACTACAATAATACTTATATATAGCTTATCCGTAGTTAGTTGAGAATCGCATATAGGCGGCGAAAAGATCCTTTTGGCGGGTAGTGGAATGGAATACGTGTCAGAATGAAAAATGGTCAAATGACTTGGGAGGGTTGGCCACAAACAATAACCCGACCCGGGTATGTCCTAAAACTACGACCAAGACCACCGGGGGATGAGCAGCAGTGGAGATACTGCGATCGCCAACCCGCATGCCAAGCGTGGCGATTATGGCATATACCCCCCGAGAATTTGGGGGAGGCCTATGTCCAGCAGTGGACCACCACCATATCAGCCAAAGGACGCGTCCTTTATGGTGGTGGTTACAAAGTGCTTCAAATAAGTACACTCAACGATGCCATACACTTATTTATTATTTTAATTATAATTGTGTCCCAACAATCAGGCATGTCTTCCTTAACAATCAGTTCTGATTGAATGATCGCTTAAAGTGAACTCCCGGCCCTTTTATGCATTACCCCCCACAAAATGTCGGCTGACAAGTCCAGTAGTGGGACACTCTAGCATGAAGTGGCACGTAATTATTGGCTGGATTGGCTGGCTGGCTGGCATTGACTGAGGCATGGCGTAACAGAAGCTATATATAGTCGAAGACAAAATATATTATGAGCACAGCACATATATGTATATATGTATAGTTTGTCGAATATATTTACAAATGACCTTTTAAGGCAACCAGGTCGACAAAACGGTGAAAATTTTAAAGGAAAACCATCACAGCTAAGTAGACATTATTAGTTAGCGAGTAATAGCCGATATTTGATTTTATTCTAAAAACTGTCTAGATTTCAATTTTTTTATACAATTTTATTATTGTTATTACTCTTGTTTTGTTGATCCTATTGTGAATTTTACTGTAATAATTTCTTATTTAGACATGTCTACAACAATACAATATTTATTTTAAAGATTTAATAATAGCATAAATAAATTGCTCTAAATAATTAATTAATATATATATAATGTAAATACATGTTATAACTGACGATTCGGAAGTGCTTGCTGCTAGGCCTATTTGATTAAAGAATATTTTGACTTTAAGAAATGTGCTTTTAAAAAGCAAACCTTCGTACAATTTCCATCGATTACTTAGATTTGATGTTAGTTATGCCAAATATAGATTGAATATAGGTTTTCGATGTTTTCAATGCGCATAATCACGGGTGGACAGCTATGGAATCAGCGTGGTCCGACATGCACTGGACCGCTTTTTTATCATAGAAGTTTTTTTTTTACTTTTTGATTAACATTTTTCAATGTGAAATAATTCCAAAGCAATAGCCCTGGCACAAAGCGAGTGTGATTGCGGATCATTTGCATGTTTCATTGACCAGCGATTCAATTTTGCCCGCTCTCCAGCCCTCATTTCAGTTAATTTTGTGTTTTTCATTTTGTATGAAAATGTATCACTGATGATAATATATTGGTACCAATGTGGAGGCATTACGCGAGCTAAAAATGTTGTAATATATAGTTAGGTAGCTAAAGGACCACGGGCAACTAACAACTATGTATGGAAGGTGGACCAAAAACAAACAGAGCTAAGAGTTATGTCATTAAGACGCTGAATAGAGTAGAGCTAAATTGCCATTTTTAAATGGTGATTCAATAAAAGCCATTTGTTTTGATAAAAAAATAAAAATACACGTTAATATTCATTATATTTCAAAGGGTGTGGACCATTCCAAAACACGATTTAAGAAAATCGGCTAGATCGAAAAAAATCACAAAGTCTTAAAATCATCTTAAAATAATCATAATGTCTCTTTCTTTTTAACTGAAACATGTATAATTAAAAACACAGTTCCAACATACTCAAACCTAAAGCATAGACTACACCAAAACCAAACCAACCAGCAGCATATAGCAGTTATTAGTTTCTCTTTCACTCCGGCGCAACTACACGCAGACAGACATAGCCAAGGTCATTGGTAAACAAGGTAGTAAACACTTACAGTTTCGCCATATCCGCCCGTCCATCCGTCTGCCTGAAAGCTGTAATTTGGCAGGGATATATAAGTACATATGGACCAGCCTGAGAAAACACTATAATAAAATTCTGAACAAGATAACAATATGCATATAATTTAATTAATAAATAGACTAGAGTCTAATCATCATGTAAAGTTAATATTTGACCAAAGCTAAGCTTCCCTTATATTAAAACATTGGCTAGTAATGGTGGAGGAAATCGTTACAAGGATGGCATAAAACTGATAGCGACAAAAAGACAAAACTGCGAGTCACATTATGCGGGTCGTTCCGTCAAGGGTAGTTTCGTGTAAATAGGCACATTATCTACTTCGCCAGTTGTGTGTACTTAATTACTGGACATCATGACAATACGAGAATAAGGTATGTTTAAACATTTTATTAAAGATGTGATTACAAACAATGTTCTGATGTTCAATGTAAAGATAAATTATTTCCAAAATACATGCTAACTCGACAGATTATTTTGACTTTTTGTTTTATCACAAGAAATGCATGGCATGGCCTTCTACGATCTTTGTTGATTGGCATTTGGTCTGCTTTGTCATTTATATGACTGAAACAAATGCCCTTACCGGGATTCGAACCTGGTACCTCTAGCTTCGGAGGCAGTGACACTACCAACTAAGCTAAACAGGCCGACTATTATGAGCAAGTTGTATGCACTTATCCATATAAATGCACTTGAATGTACAAATTTCAAATACTATACCTACGACGACAGGCAGCTGTCTCTCAAAGTTGCCTGTAGTATATTATCTTTGTTGCCGGCCATTACGGTCAGTGTTCCCGACACCCTCTTGCCTATTGTAATAAGGGAGCCAATGAGGGAATTTTGGTATTTACTCGAGCGCGACAGATTAATATATGTTGAAACCTTGCACTCTGTTGAGTACCTCTACCAATTATGAGCCCTCTGCCTATATGTATATGATGGCACGTCTAATGTATTTAAATGAAATGCCAACCAGCTCGCGTCTCTTCCAAATCATTGAATGGGAGATTTTTATCGGATCTACTTGAAATTCTCTTTAAATATATGGAGCGTTTGTCTTTTTCCCCTCGTCATGACTAGTTTATGCCATTCTGTACAGCTACCCCACCACCCAAACCGGAGAATTACATTAGTCTGTTATCAGAGATACGTGGAGTGTTTACACTATCAATATCTGACGCTTTCATTTACAACGGCGGAGGATCATAGACCCTTTTTTTCGCGTACTAACGGCGCTTTAGTAAATCCATATTTAGCATTCTGGGCTCCCCAACTATTATTTACTACGTAAATGCTCTACTAGACTAATCTGAAAACAGTGTGAAGTTTGCGAAAGCTGTACCTGATTAAGTTTACACAATCAAGTCTACTGTTTTTTAAAACTTCCGATCGTGAAACATTAGCTGTTTGTTTAACTGTTCATTACGTACCATGAAACATGTTACACATATACTATAACGACCAGTATTTTAACTTCATACTCTCTTATTATAACCAGAAAACCATTCATATTTATTTATTCGGAAAACCAACAGCTGCTTAAATTACATTAGTTCCAAACATATGATACAAAAAGTAAATTGCAGGTTCTCACCAGTAACAACATTTTAACATAACAGATGGTGAATAGCACTAAACACATCAACACTAAAGGCAAATAATACAGTGGTAATAAACTTAAATAAACCAATAATTAAATTCCATGGGTGTACGTCTTTTGGCTGATATGATGATGATGATTAAATTACATGATAATCAAAGTGAATATGAACGTTATCCATCAAAGGGCTATGGTTTTAAAAAAATCTCAAAGAGATGTTGTACCAACGCATTTACGTGCAGCAGACGCTTTTACAGCAGTAGATACACAAATTTCGTGACTAACGTAATTTTAACGTCCAATACAGGCATGAAAATATGCAAATCAGAAAAATATTATGCATGGAAATTGGGTAGCTTTAAAAGATCGTCGATCGTTCCACTATATTTTGAAACTTCACTTATATATGCAGTGTGTTTCTTGTAGTAATAGGTGCAAATGCTGTATTCATGGATTGAGTTATCGATTGCTTATTCCATTAAATGTACCTAATCAGTGATTCTCTAAAAAAACATCGTATACCAGGTGTTACTGCAGATGCCCTAAGGAAGCAGTCTTTTAAATATTTGCTCCAGTTACACGGCCCACTTTGTATAAATGTCTTGAAAATACTAACTAATTCATCTAGCTAAAATATTGGCAAAACGTTAGATTACAACAAAAATTTTGTGAGTCCAACTAGTAACTAGTGAGATGCAAGCTTCACTTGGATACCCTAATCTGCACATTAACATATCATATAGCTTCAAGGCCTATGGTAGCTTAAGACAGCCTGAACCCGTACAACGTCAAAGATACTGGTGATGTTTCAACTGTGCCTGTGTTATAGGATCCAACAGTGAAATGTTAATTCGCCCGAGGCAAGCGGTGTTTAGTGTTTACTCCTACTTTGTTTAGCATCCACTGTTTGCTCCCCAAAGTATCCGCCTGAATTTACACCCTATTTACCTTACATTACACAGACAAATTGCGAAGACATTTTCTCATTCAATTAGCTGAGTTGAAGTTGCGGGCATTCTGCTACAAACGCAATTTAGTGCCACTTAAATGAGATTAGAACTGCCAAGAAAATTAATTGAATGTCTGTCATGGTTAATTCAATTTAATGGAAACGTATCGTCTGCAGAGATTTTAATTAATTACGGAACTTGAGTTGTCAAAACTAGTCTAACCAAGAAATGCAAGGGTGCATACCCGTTCGCGTTTTCGTATTTACTACTTTTTTTCCGTCAAATTTATTGTAATATTTTACAAGTAAGTAAAAAAGTACGCAATGACATAAAGTAAGGAATAAGTAAATCGTATCAAACAAATGTTTACCAAGTTTCTGTCACCCTGTCAAAGAAGATATATACTGACCCTGTGCGGGTCTGCCCACGCTGCGCCTCCCGATAAGTGGTCGCCACTCGAGAACCTTTGCGTCCCAACGGCCATCGGCTCTACAATTTCTTCAACGCGCAGTGTACCCCGACCACTGCCGCACACAAACACATTTCGGAGAAATTATTCTTATGTGTTCTTTCCCAGTTACACAATTTCAAAAAACTGCACAAGACCTGCCATTGACTTACAGTGCAACACAATAACAATATAACATAACCAAATAAAAAACCAGCGCCGGCGTCTACCGAACGAGATTAATGTACGCCATTGCTGTGACGTCACGCGCGGAAACTCACTTCCGCTAAATGGATCGCTAGGCACAGCCACCGGCTAGCTTTTGATTTCGCTTTTTCATTTCCAGTTTAAATCCGCATTGCTAAAACTGCGTAATTTTATTGACGCTAATCTGTACCGAGCTGAATTGTTGGCGCGGAGAAAATCCGTGGTCCGGCTCGTATGGGAGGATTAAGGTTTATTAAGGCCGACTAATTTCATCATAAAAGAGGAACATACTTATCTAGAAATTGAGTTAAGAAGGATTCTGTCACCTCTAATAATTATTGGTAAGTAGAATAACGCGCAGTCCATTATATTATATCGCAAATATGTTTTCATCAACTTTAGGTGTCCGGAATGTTGACTCGATTTTGCTTATTAACATTATAGCTTCATAGCATTTGCCTACGACTTTATCTGCCTGAACTCGTATATTCCATCCACAATTTTATTTCTTTGGTACATGATATTCGGAATAAAAAACAACCTCACGTAGAACAGATCCAGGCTAAAAACTATCATTACAATGCAAAATATAATTAATTTTTCAAAAAAATATTTGTATGATAAGTAAGTAGAACTTCCATGGTATAATTCTGAAAACTTTCTAAGAACTTCATTAATCTGCACCTGTACCGGTATCGGTTACATAAGTCCATCTTTTTATAAAACAAATAAGTGTCATTGAACCAATCCAAGGCATTCTGAGGCTATTTGGCATTTGGCTTATGCCTCTACGACCGATTTTAGCAACAATGCAGGAATTAAGCAACTACGACGGGCTACGGCATTTTACTTAATATCGGCTACCTAGACCAGGTGCGCCTAAATATAGGACCAGAGCCCTTATTTTGGCAGTTATATTTTGGCACTTACTTATCATTACTTTATCACGAATAGCCATTTATAACTACTTAAAACCGTATATGCATAAAATGCAAACCAAATTGATTTTAAGTTTGGTTTATCTTTTATCAACACATTCAATCCGGCCCATATGGATAATCCTTTTTGAATCGTGTCCCGGCTTGTTGTGGCAATAAGCCCAGTATTGCGCCTGCAGGCGGCGATACGCTGAACGCCCGTTATTATATTTACGAGTATAAAACTCTGACCAACAAAAGCCAATCGAAACTAGAAATGTAGTGCTAGGTGCTAGTAAACTGGTTGGCTGAGCTATAAATATTGTTTACTTTGTAACAAAGCTTAATGGAAAGAAAAGAAAGCTTTTAGTTTTCCTTCAGCTTGCTACCACTTTATTTTAGCTTGATACCAATCGCATCAACCGGTCGTACTTTAGCACACATGACTATGCACATAAAAGCATAAACCAAAACGATTTAGATACGTTTTCAATGGGTTCTAAATAGAAACTAAAAAAATAATATTTATTAACATAAGATTGCTCTTTGTCCATTGAAATTGCGTATAATATACGAATGAATCGTGCTTCGTATACAATTCGACATTACATAAAACTAATATCAATTCGAGTAAATTCCAACCTGCCAATGAATTCGATTGTATGTTAATAGTCATTAGTGGAGGCTTAACTATGTCCTTCCCAGGCTTTGCGAAAATCCTTTGATACTCGTACTGACCTTTACGAAATGAAAAGTAAAATATAAGCGTCAATTACCCAATGAAAGGTCGCTTTAATGACCAATGTAGGTAAAATGATGTTGTAATTTTTCGTAGGAAATTGAGTTTTCAATGCCTGTAAATATTTTAATATGATATGTGGGCGGCGTACCTTCTATTTTTATTATTTAAGCCTGATTAATAATGTTTAAATTAATAAATAATCTTATGCTATAAATAAGTTTGGTATGTATAATATTCTAGTTATAGTATATACTAGTTAGAGAGATTGACGACTTCCGATTCTAGTTAATTAAATCTGAAATATAAGAATGTAATATTAATTATAAAATCGCGATTATATTTTAATGCAATTTGTTGCGTCTTTATGTGTGATTAACTGTGATAATAATACATTTATTAATTTATCGGTACCTAAATCGATTGTCAATGACAACACTTGTTTTGATCAAGCAAAGTGGCGTGAATTAAGCCACAACCTGGTGTACCTTAAACAGCTACAACACATGCTAATACATATCCTTTGGTCACAGCAGCAAACATGTGCCTTCGACCTTACAAAATAAAATAATTAATATTAAAATTCCCTAATAAATAATACAACAATAAATGTGTTTGACAGTAATTTAAGAAAATGAATAATATTTTACAGCTTGATTTATTAACGATTGATTTAATTTAATTTATTTAATTTGATTTAGCCAAGTGATCGTCTAGTAACATACCTACGTTGTGCGCCACGTAACTCAAATTCTTTAATGTGAAACTAACAAGATCCGAACTCTTCACTACCTAACTTATAGCCTAGCCTTAGCCTAATATTCCTACAGAATTGCACTACCCATTTTCCTAAACCTATCACTATTTTGATTACAGAGAAGATTAAGTACTGATCTTTGCTTTACCTACTGTATGCTTCTTTATATAAACAAATAATTATTTGTTTTTTAATAATAAGCCCCCGACAGACTACCTGAGGCCGGGCTGAGCGTAACACAGTAGCCATTGGTTTTTAAAGAAAGGCAAATTTTCCTTAAAAGTCATAATTTTCCCTAAATCAAAATTATTTCATCATAAAACACTGATACTCAATTTCCTAGCTAGCTAAGAATAATTTTGATTATTATTGTATGATGCGCCTCTCTCACTACCATACAATGCTACTGCTGCTTACGCCTGGATGGCTGACAGACCTCCTAGCTACGTATTTATACCTATTTTATTTTATTGAATTTTTAATAGGTATTTTTATATGACCTATGAATCTATCAATGCTTCGTAACCTAGACTTGCTGATGAGAAGAAGCTTCAAAGAAACTCACCAGATAGTCATATCGATGATTAGAGGAATCATCTATTAATTTAAGCTTTATAAATAAATTCTAGCAATTTATTAGTGCTGACGCTAACATTCCTATATACAAGAGTTGAGGTACAAAGTTGTACCTAATGAAAACAAACCACCTCGTCACTAACTCCCTATAAACCTAGTTTCCATAAAGTGGTACACTCAATATCGACTATTCAGGGCAATTCATATGAAATATTTGAACCTAATCGCTACCTGAAATAGTGAGCACTCATTTACTCATGATAGAAATACGAGCATTATTCCACTCATGATAATAGATAAATGGACCTGTAGACTGCTCCGCCTGCTACAATGTCTAGAATTATCTCATCTTTCTGAAACAATTCTATATCCTAATCATAACTGGAATCATAATAACTCAATGATCAAAGTAAATTAAATGTAGTTACACCTTTAAACCATATTTCACATGTAGCCCATGAAACCCCATACTTCATAACCACACTTGGAAACCATTATTCACAATTGACCTTTACCTACTTATTCTCGTCTACCAAACTTCCTACAATCACTAACAACCTATTAAATGAAACCTAGTTCCCTAAAACCAGCCCTAATAATTATTTAGCCCTAACACCCTATTACCTACTACAAATGACTTTAAACCTAACTCTACTCTCAACTAGTCCCTACTCTAGTGTAAACAAAACCCCAATAATTATTTATTAGTGTTATGAAATGTGAATCCTACTGTAACCTTAGCTGTAACGTTCGGTACGCTAGACCGAGATAGGCAACCTAAAGCCTGTGTATTGCTCCATTCTCAACTGTCCGAAGACTAAAGGGATATGTGAATGATGCGCCCTAACGTATATAAGGTAAGTACATAAATATATTTAATAAAGAACGAACTTCAGGCACACACAAGATCTCTATGAGTGAACTCCGTTTGAAATTGCGACCTTCTCGCATCAATCTGTGGCTAGACCCCAAAGCACGTAAGAGTATATCATCATCTATGTTGGTAAAGAGACGATGCCAAGCCCTCTTAAACTTGGTAACAAAACTAATAGGATTCCAAGCTGTATCTCTTTTTCACCTCGACGGTGAGATTCAACTTGTTAAATACCTAGACCATGCTATTCAGACATTGATCTGGCTCGATATCAAATCAAAACACTCAAAAATCATAAAATAAAATCTAAATTCACAGTTGAATAACTCACCATAATTCAAAGTATTTGCACCATAATGAACCACTCAACTATGTTAACGGTAATTAATAAAATAGTACCTTCAATGATAATTAATTAGTGATAACTACGTTAAAACGAGCCAGCTTCAAATGACAATCCGCACAACAGCAAAAGTAAGAATGAGCATCCCGAGTCGAACCCCACGCGCTATTTATACCTTGATCTCTGTTAGCCTTCAAAATTGAAGCCTTTGAGTGAATTGTCCGCAAGCTTAATTACCCTACAGACCAAGCAATACAACACCTTACATCAAGCAAATATGGTCGCAAATCACTTGTTTTAAATACTAGATACGTTCTTATTGAAACTCATTATACTCGACGAGCTGGTGTATCAATATGAATAGGTATATTTTAATGTTGTGGGAGGCGTTCCAACTGCGCTTACATTTTATTACTTTACTAGCATTTGCCCGCGGCTTCGCCCGCGTACTAAGCGAAATTTTTAACCGTCTACAAAAAACAGGTTCGTATGTTTGTCCACGATTATCACGCGTTTGGCTGAACCGATTTATATGCGGTCTCCAGAAAAGTAGTTGTTACATTCTGGGGGTTTCGGTATACGAAGTTTGGTGATTGTGATTCATTAACAGATGAACAGATGAAAAGTCTGTATACATTCTGAGAACCGGCAAACTCTTGAATTTCATTTGATTTTGCCAAAAATAAGGATCGAAAACTATTATCATACATTTCCGAGAGGCCGAAGGGGAAAGGGCCGATGAAATAAAAGCATGTCTTAAATGGCCCTTAGTAAAAGTATCTGTATACTACAGTAACACCGATAGGTCTGTAAACGACCAAGCAGCGCGCAGCGGTCATAAACTCTGGTCCTTTGAAGTACAGAAATACGGCTAATTCAATATCACGTGTAACATTTATTTTTACTAAAATTAAATTTATTACGTAGGTTTTGCCAGTTCCCATTGGAGCATCCAAAAAGAAAATTTGGCCTCACTTCCATTCGCACTCCTTACTTCAGTCCGTCTGTTACAACCAAGTTATTTTTACTGGACCGATTGAATTGCAAATTGGCACAAACTATCAAGAATTTAGAGCGCTCGTGGCCCAGCGGCACCCGCCTACCGCGTGCGGTGTGCGAGGTTAAGCAATGTGGGCGCAGGTCAGTTCTTGGATGGGTGATCGCTTTGAGTGGTTACTAAATGACTCTCGTGCTTTGGAAGGCACGCTAAGCCGTTGATCCCGGCTGCAATCGTTAAGCCAAGTTAGAGGCCTTCGAGCGGCTTGCGAACTTCTAACAGTCAAGCTGCCCACTCACTTGACAAAGGGGGGTCGAAGTTGCACCACGTCCGTAGGGAGTACCCACCGTTACCCTACACGTGACCCCTGGGTGGTGCTAAAAGTGCAACAAAAACTGGCAACCGTACTTGTTGATTTAAATGGAAAAAAATATTGAAACCTCTATGTCGTTTTTAAAAGCAAGTCCATACATACCCCACACGCCTATATAGTAACATTAAACTTTTCTGCATACAGGCATGTATGGAGTGCCAAATTTTACCTCACATTCGTATTCAGAGATCTCTCAGACGCTCAGATATCGATTTTGAACGAAATTGGGACGAAAAATAAGATAATCAATATGGCCGCCACTTTCACAAATTTTACCTCGGATTCGTATTAAGAGACCTCTCGGACACACATATATCGATTTTGAACGAAATCGGGACGAAAATGAAGAAAATCAATATGGCCGCCACTTTTTCCAAATTTTACCTCGGATTCGTATTCGGGGACCTCTCGGACGCTCAGATATCGATTTTGAACGAAATCGGGACAAAAAAAAAGATAATCGATATGGCCGCCACTTTCACAAATTTTACCTCGGATTCGTATTAAGAGACCTCTCGGACACACAGATATCGATTTTGAACGAAATCGGGACGAAAATGAAGGAAATCAATATGGCCACCACTTTTCCAAATTTTACCTCGGATTCGTATTAGGGGACCTCTCGGACACACAGATATCGATTTTGAACGAAATCGGGACGAAAATGAAGGAAATCAATATGGCTGCCAATTTTTCCAAATTTTACCCCGGATTCGTATTAGGGGACCTCTCGGACGCTCGGATATCAATTTTGAACGAAATCGGGTTGAAATGAAGAAAATCAATATGGCTGCCACTTTTTCCAAATTTTACCTCGGATTCGTATTCGGGGACCTCTCGGACGCTCAGATATCGATTTTGAACGAAATTAGGAAGAAGATGAAAAAATCAATATGGCTGCGACTTTTTCCAAATTTTACCTCGGATTCGTATTAAGAGACCTCTCGGACGCTCAGATATCGATTTTTAACGAAATCGGGGACCGAAGGGGATAAAGTCAATATGGCCGCCACTTTTTCTAAATTTTACCTCGCATTCGTATTACGAGACCTGTCGGACGCTCAAATATCGATTTTGAACGAAATCGGGAAGAAAATGAAGAAAATCTATATGCCTGCGACTTTTTCCAACGTTTACCTCGGATTCTTATTAACCCCAACGTGGGGCCATTGTAACCGCTTAAGATGAGGTCACCACCAGCCACCCAATTCGGTTGGCATGAAACTCTATATATTAATTAAAAATAAACCTCAGGGCGCCTTGCTGCTGGGAATTATTTCAAATAAAACTACAATCAATTCGGCAGTGCAACTTATTTAATAAATAACAGTTCAGGTTCAATGGAGAGTAAAGCACTAAACAACGTTAATACAGAAGTCCACTTAGTTCCAATGAGCTTATGGCCCTTTAGATCACAAAATATGGGTACACTGACCTTTTGTCGTAATCTTACACATTTACACACAAACTGGTATTCCTCAGCGGCTGCAGTAAGGAAGCAGGTTCAGGTGGGCTTCATCAGCGTGAGGAACCACTCGCAGCATATGTGACACACGTAATTTAAGGTTGCATTTACTTATGCCACCTCTCCGAAGACCGGGGACGGAAGTGAAGATGTTGATAGACCAAAACTAAGGACCCCTAAGACAAAATGATGACCTGGTTACAAATGGTACTGACCTAAGGTTCCAAGCCTATTTTTAGACAAAGTAGATTTAAGCAATACTTACATAATTGGGATTTACTGCGTTTTAACTCGTTACACTGCCATTTCTAATGTTAATAAAATATACTTGGGCGTTATGGCCCTAAATTAATTTTAGACTCGCAAGTGGCTGACTGCGCCATTTTGGAATACTTTATTTTCCAATTCAAACAGGACGTCGACCGAACGGTTTCAGAGTTGTCGGTAAAAAGACACACTTCTTACCTTGCGGTGACGAATTTTGGAACTAGAAACAAGTTAACCTGCTTTATTGATCGATTCAATAAGCTGTCCGTGCTTAGGCGAAGACATATCCGTGCGCTCCAATAGATGTCGCTACGGTACACGTAATAACAATTAAATTTATTTGTTACAAGAGACATCTCGGACGCTCAGATTTCTATTTTGAATGAATTCGGGACGGAAATGAAGAAAATCAATATTGCCGCCACTTTTTTCAAATTTTACCTAGGAGTCGTATTAAGAGTCCTCTCGGACGCTCAAATATCGATTTTTGTCGAAATCGTATCGGACGGCACTAATTAATAAAACCACTTACAATACATTGACTCAAGAAAGGTCGTATCTTCATAGGGAATTCACGGCACTTCATGCGCCTTTAGACCTTATAAGGAACCTACATGCCAAATTTGGTATCTCTCGAGTCTCGAACCAGCAGTTTGGGCTGTGCGTTGATATGTCACTCACTCAGTCAGTCAGTTTCTTCTTGCAATTTGGCACCTACTTTTAAGTTTTCATGCCCGCAATTTTAATTTTCAAAATCAACGCCATTTTCGAAATTAACGACCCAATAAATCATAAAAATCACACCCATATTAATATTTAGACATTCCAACCCCCTCGGACCCCAACAAAGGGGATGGTATTTCACGTCCTCCACGTGGGATTTTAAAATTATTGTTGTTTTCGTAATCAGCGACCCGATAAACCATAGAAACCACACCCATATCGATTTTCAGAATTTGTCACCAGATTTCACCCTTTTAGAGGTTGATTTCTCAAAAAACCTGAAACACATGTTTACTGATTTATCGTTAGAAATACTCCTGTGAAGTTTCGAATAAAAAAAAACTTCGGACCCCCATTTCACCCCCTTAGGGGTTGAATTTTGGAAAATCCTTTCTTAATGCGCCTCAAGACCTTATATGGAACCTACATACTAAATTTGGAATCTCTAGAACCAGCAGTTTGCGCTGTGCGTTGATATGTTGGTCACTCAGTCAGTCAGTTATTTCTTGCAATTTGGCACAAACTTTCAAAAGTTTTCATGTCATTTAATTTCAAAACCGATGCCATTTTCGTAATTAACGTCCCAAAAAACCATAAAAACGATACCCATATTAATATTTAGACATTTCATCCCCCTCGCACCCCAACATGAGGGGATGGTATTTCACGTCCTCCACGTGGGATTTTAAAATCCTTGTTATTTTCGTTATCAGCGACCTAATAAACCATAAAAACAATACCCATATCGATTATCAGAATTTGTCACCACATTTCCCCCTTTTAGGGGTTGATTTTTCAAAAAACCTGAAACACGTGTTTACTCATTTATCGTTAGAAATACTCCTGTGAAGTTTCGAATAAAATAGTCCAGCTAATCTTGTTTCCCCATACAAACTTCGGACCCCCATTTCACCCCCTTAGGGGTTGAAGTTTGAAAAATCCTTTCTTAGTGCACCCCTAGACCTTATAAGGAACCTACGTGCCAAATTTGGAATCTCTAGGACCATCGGTTTGGGCTGTGCGTTGATATGTCAGTCAGTCAGTCAGACAGTTTCTTCTTTTATATATTTAGATTTTATCCAATGTTTATATAATTTTTATTTAGTACTGATGAAATACTTATGATTAATATATTAATACTTCTTTAGCATTCAATAAAGAATATAAATGTGCTTTGACAACATAGTTCTAGTTACACTGGTGGAATGAGTAGTGGGTTTGTTTGTTACCTAGTATTTAAGCCCGAATGCCGTTCTAACGAGGGTCATTACTTGCTTAAATTTTGTTTACACTGTTACTCTGCTCTAATAAAAAGTGATTATTGCCATTAATTGGTTTTCTTCGTAATATTATCCAAGAACGTGAAATCCAGTGAGCCTGAGAGTGAAAGAGCGCCGACATATACGTGAGAGTATGGTTGTAAGCGCTATTTTATTATCTATCTGGCTAGGTTCTAGCCAGATACAGCCGGTTAGATTACATGACATCGTTTAGTATTTCATTAATTAAAATAATTAATAACGGTTTATAAAATAACGATGTTTACCATTTTACGGTGACATATGCAACAGTAATTCCAACTTCGGTTTCAATGAGGGCTACCGTTTTTGTGCTCACCAGATGACGCCACTGTCGAGTGAGGTCCCGATGTCAAAGTTGGTGATCTTGTAATTGCAGGCGTAAAACAAAGTCAACCTTTAAATGCAGCTGACGGCCTGTTTAGCCTAGATGGTAGTGACTCTGCCACCAAAGCTAGAAGTCCCGGGTTGGAATCCCGGCCAGGGCATTTATTTGTGCATTTATGACGGATATTTGTTCTTAGGTCTTGGATGTTTTCTGTGTATTTAACTATGTAAGTATTGTAAATCGTCGTCTAGTATCCATAGTACAAGCTTTGCTTATTTTTGGGACTAGGTCGATTTGTGTAAGATTGTCCCGAATTATTTATTTATTTATTTTATTATTTAAATAATAATTATTACATAGGTGCCATAAAACCGTACAGTAATATCTGACAACTAAGAAAAGTTGAAAAATCCCTGACATCTTTATTTCAAAGTTCTATATCTCAAAAACGGTTGAACCGATTTTGATAAAACATGTCTCAAAAACCATCGCTGAAAACCTTTCAGATAAAAAGAAATCATTCAAATTGGTTCACCCATTTAAGATCTACAATTTAAGAACCACGATGCCACAGACACGTACACAATACAGATGCACATGTGAAACTTATAATACCCCTCTTCTACATTTCGCAGTGTTGCACAGTCCCGTTTTGTTCGGAAAAAGAGGGCATAAGCTTCCGAAAGATAAAACCGTCTCAAAGTACTGACATTCATTCAATCAATAAATCTGACAAAGTGATAAATAAATTAAAAAAAGAAATTTTAAGGTTACCTCCTGCTTCATCCATATGGTGTGTTTTTGGATCAAACGTTGTTTTATAAAGTGAATATTTTCGGAAATAAACACTCCATTAAAAACGGTGCCCCCTCTAACTTTTAAGTATGGGTCTGATTAATATGAAAAAAAACATGAATGTAATATGCTTTAATTTCATTAAAGACTTTCAGAAACTACGGAACCCTACACTGAGTATGGCCCGACATGCTTTTGGCCGATTTTTTAGAAATAAACTCTCGTAGCCCACCCACAAACAGTGAAATTTGACATTTCGGGGATCTCACGCTACACTAATGCCTGATTAATATGTGATAGTTCTCATTATGTAGTAACTATGATCACCACAATGATTATTGCGTAGGTAATTTTCCAACAAGCGTTACGTTAGATTTACTTAACGTACCTACTTACGTACGAAACGTTAGTGCAATCGACCTCTTTGACGCCCAGACACTCAGTACCTAGTAATGACAATATGTTTCAAGTAACAAAATTTGTTGAAGGCCTATGTCCCGCAGTGGACGTTCTTAGGCTGATATCGTGGTAATGGTATTACTAATTATGTCTGCATCGCATTTATGGATACCTACGCATTTTGCATCATAAACCAAATGTGTTTGTCCGTTATCGATTTTATAACGTTATCCATATACTCATTCATACCTTTCCGTATGGATGTACGAAATAATGAAATATCGAAGTTTCATCTTTCATCCGTCCGTACGAACGAAGTAAAGCCGTAAAGCAGAGTTACTCTAGCGCACACTCCGGAAAAACCAACGACCTTCCGTGCAGCGACCGCCGGCTCGCGTAATGTTCTCTCGGTGACACTTGAACCGGATTTTTGCCGACGTAGCATTTCCAAATGATTCAAAAGGGAAAACAACATAAAATTCTGTTTGAGAAATACTTTATTAAAAACGTATACGCAGGCTTTCGTGCGGTCGTACACAGCATTCTATAAACGAATACATGTACTATATATAATACGGTTAATTATAAAATGAGTAAAAATTTCGCTTCGTCGGTCCCACCCTCTTTTGATTGGCATTTTATTTCTTACTTTCACTTCTTGTCACTAGAGGACCTATTGCTTCACACGCTGGTTCGTGGTAAAATGAGTGAAAATTTCGCTTCCTTGGTCCTACCCTCTTTTGATTGGCATTTCATTTCTTACTTACAGTCTTACACTTGTTGTCACTAGAGGACCTGTTGCTTCACACGCTGGTTTAGAGAAAAACACAAATAGACGCTATAACCCGGTTTACCTTACACCATTTTATAACTTCTAAGGACTGCAATAGCCAATAACAAAGAAACAGCGCCGCCGTAACGCCAGCTGCTTAGCCGCACCAATTTCGGTCATATTAGGAAACGGGGAAAAGCATTAATCTTTTATTTAATTTCGACGTCGACGGCGCACACGACGCGAGAGACATCATGTTTGGGCTCATAAATAAGTGTAGCCTGTCTTGTTTCGAGTAAGAGCACGCGACAGCTCTGCGGGATCCCAGCATAAATCCTTGGATAAAATTACACAGTCGTTAACTGTTGGAATACAGCGCTTCAATAATTCAGGAAGCACCGTGTTGTTTCTGCATTTTATGAGATGTTGCGATTCCTACGGGTTCAGGCAAAGAGTATGTAAATTTGCCGAGCGAAATGTAAATGATTCAGCTGCGGGTTGTGGAACTAGAGCGGACTAGACGGCTGTTGTAAAGTCCATCGACGTTTTCGCTTATTTTCTGATCTGATTCGGGCCGATAAGGGGCGGCTCAATATTGCCAGAGTCATCAAAAACGGCAAATCACTTCGTTTAATATGGCAACCCAACGTTTATAGTTTACAATACCTTCACGGCTATCCGTCGGTTTTCAATTACCTAAAACACTTTCTCTCGAACCGTTTATCTCGCGGTCATGTGTTCCATTATACATCTAAATATCACATGTACAAATATGCCATATCATTCGCATTTTGATATAACAAGCGTCGGACGAGCTTCCTTGCGCACTTTATCATCTGATCGTTAATTATCTACTAACTTCCTATCGATCAGAGTCATGGGAGTATAAAATGTAACTATTTTATTTATTTGGAAAGCATACAGAAATAAGCGAGTACGAGATTTTAGACACGTTTACTTACGTGATTATATAGTAATCATTATTTCATGGAAAAGTGACCTTCGGATTATTTACCTTCTATATTAAATTATGTTAGTTATAGGGATAACTTTAGCAGCCATGAAGGTAGTAATGTCCCTGCCAAGTTAAGGCTCAAAATGCATTAAGCCGTAATAAATAAGTTTTACTGTAAACAATCTAGTGCCAGACTTGGCACCTTTTCAGATAATCTACGGAACTTGGCACCTATTTAGATCTCAATTCTTTTGTCAGTGAAGATGACAACCGCGCGTCGCATATTTTTAATATATAAAGTGGCTCCCATTTTGATTGGATTAGTCCTACCATGAGTGTCAATCTTTTATTTAGCTCCGTAATTCATTACGGGTAGGACGCAAAGATTGAAAACTAGTCTTATTTAAGACGTTGTGGAACGAACGATGGGAAGACTCGATGCAATCAGAAATCAGAAATTTTTATTGTGTAAACTGTGTAGGTACAAGAAGCATAACCAGGTAATTTTTATGATGAGTATTTTTTTTATGACATAGGTGGCAAACGAGCAGACGAATCGCCTGATGGTAAGCGATTAGCGCCGCCCAAGGATACTCGCAACACCAGAGGGGTTGTAAGTGCGTTGCCGGCCTTTAAGATGGGAGTACGCTCTTTTCATGAAAGTTTGAAGGTCGAATCGGTCCGGAAATACCGCAGGCGACAGTTCATTCCACAGTTTAGCTGTGCGAAGCAAGAAATTTCTGGAGAAACGCACAGTTGAGGACTGCCAACCATCTAAGTGGTGAGGATGGAAATTTTGTCTCGTTGGGCGATGGCGGAAGGAAGCGGCAGGGATTAATCCGAACAATTCCTCGGAGCACTCCTCGTAATACATGCGGTAGAAAATGCAGAGCGAGGCTACATTTCTACGCAGCGCCAAGGAGTCAAGCCGTTCCGAAAGCCGCTGGCAGCCGACAATTCGAGTCGCTCTCCGTTGGATGCGGTCCAGAGGGAGAAGCTGGTACTGAGGTGCCCCTGCCCAAAGATGAGAACAGTATTCCATATGTGGGCGGACCTGTGCCTTATAAAGCTGTAGGCGATGGGCCGGCGTGAAATACTGTCTCGATCTGTTTAGCACACCGAGCTTTTTCGAGGCTAATTTGGCCTTACCCTCTAAATGACCGAGGAACTGGACTTCACTCGAGATGTCGACGCCAAAGGATCTCGATATTGGCTGTGGCAGTTAGGGGATTGCTCTCAAAACGAGGTGATGTGACAAACGCAAGCTTTTTCGCAGTAAACGCGCAAACCTGCGTCTTTGTAGGAATTGTAGGGTTAAAGCGGACCAGATTAAGTCGACCCCATTCTGAGACTTTATCCAGGGAAGTCTCATTCTGAGACACAAGTTTGTTTCGGCTCTCAGTAACATTTTCCCGAGAAATATTGGCGCGACCGGTGTAAGAGGCATCGCACGTACTATCATCCGCATAACAGTGAATGCCGCTGATTTGCAGCATGTCATTGATATGCAGAAGGAATAGCGTGGGTGTTAGCACACAGCCTTGAGGGACACCAGCATTCACAGACATGGCGTCACAGCATACACCGTCAACTACGACCTTTATGCTTCTGTCTGCTAGAAAGCTCCTGACCCATTCACATAATTTCTCGGGAAGCCAATAGGATGGAAGCTTCGAGAGAAGTGCTTTGTGCCAAACGCGATCAAAGGCCTTCGCTACATCCAAACTAATAGCCAATGCCCTTTGTCTCGATCGCCTGTGCCCAACGATGTGTCAGGTAAACCAGTAGATCACCAGCCGAGCGGCCCCTACGGAAACCGTATTGTCGGTCACTAAGTAACTGGTGGTCATCCAGGTACCGAAGGAGCTGTCAGTTGATAATGGACTCCATTATCTTCGAGAAAAGGGAGGTTATAGCTATTGGCCTGTAGTTGGACGGATTTGAGCGATCGCCTTTTTTAGGGATGGGGTGCACCAAACCTGACTTCCATGAGGTCGGGACTATGCCAGAAGAGTAAGAGAGCCGAAAAAGACGCGTTAAAACTGGTGCCAACTCAGGAGCACACATCTTCAGCACAATGGCAGAGATTCCATCAGGCCCACAAGACTTATGAGCGTCGAGGGAAAGAAGACCTTTACGCACTGAGTTCTGGTGGAAGCGAACATCCGGCATACAGCTCCCGCACCGCGGAATGGTCGGCGGCGCGTGGCCCCCGTCATCCAAAGTCGAGTTGGACGCAAAGAGTTTACCCAGAAGATCAGCTTTGTCTTTTGCGTGGTGGGCTAATGAATCATTTCCCATGTGCAGAGGTGGAAAAGACGGCGTGCAGAAATTCCCCTGGATAGCTTTGGCTAGAGACCAGAACGCACGAGTTCCCGAAGGGAGGCGTTCTAGTTTCTCGCCAATCCCACCAATGTGCAACGAATTTGCTTTGGCAATAACTCTTTTGAAGGACCTGGAGGCAAAGTTAAACTCCCTTCTTAATGCGCTGGATTTTCCATCCCGCACCGCCGCTGCATTGACCCAGGCTTGGTAACACTCTTGCTTTCGGCGAGAAGCCTTCTTGCAAGATTGACCAAACCAAGGTTGCGATTTGCCACCAACGGGAACTACAGAGGATGGAATGAAAAGCTCCATTCCCTGCAGCACCACATCAGCAACAGAATCAGTATCAACAGTTTTACCCTTTTCGGGCATACAATTTATATAATCTTAAACTAAGTTTTAATATTTTATCGTAGACTAAATTTTAATATACATTTAGGTTTACAGAGTTATAAAATTCTTTCAAATTATAGCAGACTTTATCTATTAAAATGTTTTTAGGCTTCTTTTGAAAGTAATTCCTTCGAGGCATTTTATTTCGTTAGGCAAATGATTAAAGATACTAATCGCAGATATGAATGTGCTTTTTTATATATTAGAGTGCTAACTTTTGGCAGTACCATATTATATTTATATTGCGATCTGACATTATCTTTGCATGAACGCTTTGTGAAATGTTCAGGGTGATTTTTAACAAATAGACTAAGTTCTAATATATAAATACCAGTAAGTGTCAAAAAGCGCTTTTACCTAAACACGCCACGTAGCGATTAAAAATAAAAACAGTTCTTAAACATCTTTTCTGGAATCAGAATGTTTTTTCAACATCCACAGAATTTCCCCAAAACATTACTCCGTACGTAAGTAGTGGGTAGACTGTTCCATAATATGCACTGATTACAAATTTTTCGGTACAAGTTTCCAACAATATCGATAAAGCATAACACCTACTAGATATCTTTTTATTTATCTCATTTGTATGTGCCTTCCAATTTAAATTGGTATCTATTTCAACGCCGAGAAAACGAACATGGCTTACGTCATCTATTGACGTATTCGCATTTGACACTACGATAGATTCAGACAGTTTTATAATTTCTAAATTGTATAAGTTTAGTTTTATCTAAGTTGATATGGAGTTTAAGGCTATTTAGCCATTTTATAACTGTTGTTAGGACACAGTTTATATGGTCTTGCATGCTTTCATATGTACTTTCATTTGAGAATAAAAGAGTGACATCATCTGCATATAAAGTACACGGTACATCGACTATGTTTGAAAGTTCATTTAGGTAGATTAAAAATAGAAGAGGGCCGAGAATACTACCTTAGGGAACCCCAAACCGAACTTTCTTAAATGACGACCGTACTTGTGCAACTGTTTCAGTCAGAGCATTATAACTAACAATTTCTACAGCTTGTTCCCTATTGTACAAATAAGTGTAAATAGTTGAAGAGCATTACCTCTTATTCCTATATGTTCAAGCTGTTTTAGAATAATGTCAAAGCTTACGCAGTCAAAAGCCTTTGACATATCGATCAAGAGGGAGGCGCAAAGGTTTTTCCTGTTTACACTCCCCCATACAAGCTTTAACGTTTCAAATATGGCTGTTGTTGTAGATTTCCCCTTTTGAAAGCCAAATTGGCATGAGTTCAGAATTTTATTTTGATTAAGGTACTTAGTTAATCTACTCTGTATCACCTTCTCAAAAAATTTTTGTAAAGTTAGGTAATAAGTTTATGGGTCTATAGTTGCTCATATTGGTTTTGTTACCTTTTTTTATAAAGTGGTTTTATTATTGCTTTGGTCACCGGGGAATATTCCAGTTTCAAGCGTAAGGTTTATAATGTGCATAAGAGGGTCTGCAATATAGTCCACACATGATTTGACTACTTGAATTGGTATGTTGTCGTGACCTGAGGATTTTTTATTTTTTAAAGAAGACATAATAATTTTAATATCGTTACAATCAACCGGAGCTAGGAAAATACTATTTGGGATACAATTTAATTTATATTCTTTAGGATCAAACGTATTTGATATATTTTGGGATGTGTAATGTTTATGAAATGCTTGTGCTATGTCCTCAGGGTTTTCAAGCGTTTTTCCATCTTCGTCTATTTCAGTTAAAGTATTTGGTATCGTATTCGTGGAGCATGTATTCAATTTTACTAAGCCCCAGGTAGCTTTTTGCTTATTCGTACTAGTTGTATTTTCTAATGGCATTTTTTAATATTTTACAGTATTTTTTGTACTTCAACAGAGTGAGCCAATTATTTTTTGTTTTTTGATTGGTAATGTGTAACTTTTGTTTGTTTTTACTGGATTTTAAAATACCTTTCGATCTCCAGTTTGGTCTTTTCATATATGTGACTTTGGTTTTTTCTAGTGGGATGCAGAGATTAAAAGCTAGTGAAAAAAGATCGACAAACGATCTATAGGCTGTGTTTGGATCGGATTCCCTATAAACATCTTCGAAGTTAATTTGAGCTATATACTTTTTGAAGATGTCAAGATGATGATCAATCTTACGTCTTTCAACAAACCAGTATTTTTGATTTAACTGTAATTTGTTGGTAATTCAATAAGTTGACCAGTATGATCTGACATTCCCAAAGTCATTACTTTGGATGTATATTTATGGGAGTTGATCAGTAGATTATCAATGCATGTTTCTGAAGTAGGAGTTATTCTTGTAGGCTCATTTATTGTATCTCTAAGGTTGAATTTGGAAATTATGTTGAAAGAAATGTGTTTGTGGCTTTATCTGCATTTAAGATATTTACATTAAAATCTCCAGCAATAATAATTTTGCGTTTTAAATATCGCGATCTGAGTGTTAGTTTGCTTACAAGAGTTTCAAATTGAGAAATAAATAAGTCAAAGTCACCATCAGGTGATCTGTATACGCACACAACTATATGGTTTATTTCGGAAATACGAACTCCGCAAGCCTCACAGTGTAATTCGATTGACATTTCTGAAATCCAGTCTAATTTTTGACATTTTAACGTCTTTTTTGTATAAATACAAACATCACCACGAGATTTATTGGATCGACAGAAATATGTGACCAATTTATAGTCGTCAATTTGCTATATTGAAGTCTCATTTTTTTAAGAAAAGTTTCAGAAAAGCATAATTGATCTATGTCTGAGGCTGATGTTAAAATTTCTATTTGATTTATGGTTTTGTGTTTTCGACATTTTGATGAAATACACTAAAGAAATTTGTCTCACTTCGAGTTGAAACAGCTTTGCTAATTTGGATTTTTTTTTCTGGTTTCGATAAAAGTAATAAGGATTTGATCCTTTTTTCGGTATTGGTGTTTTTAGAGTTCTGCACAATTGGGTCAGCTGCCTCAGAAGGTACGGAGCGTTTAAGATCTGCAGCGTCATCATTTACAAAATTATAATATGCGTCTTTATAATCTATTTGATCAAGTATTGCGTTTATTTTTTACAAATTTCTTTCAAGTACATATTGTAGTAAAACACGCGTTGCTAGTTCAACACTGATTTAATACACCATTGTAGGTAGACATAGAAATTCACAATTACCCTACAGAATATATACTACATCTTCTCCCTTTCGACACCTAATTCTGTTTTGGTTCATGCATGAGTACTACATCACCCTAACCTTTTGATTCCTGACAAAAAACTTATAACGAGCCACCGTTATATTCGGCTTAGTTCCGAAATGTTCATCGAATTTTTTCAATAGCGATTCAATGTCTTCGCTTTCTTTTTCGGTCAGCGTGAACGCAGAATAAACTTCGTAACCGGCTGGCCCGATGAGGTTGACTAGCAAGCTAGCCTGCACATCCGCTGACTCCTTGCTCACTCCGGAGGCTTTTAGAAACACCAAGAACTGTTTCTTCCACTTTCGCCATGACTCGGCCCGCGTGGCCGGTCCGCCTTCCAAAACTAATTCCGCCGGAGGACGTGCGTGTTCCATTGTTGTGTTTCAGGTACACAAGCAATCACCAATTAACACAACTTGCAAAACAAATTACTATTGAATCAGTTACAGCAAATTTCTAATTAATTAGTGCCCACCGCTGTCACCATGTAGTAAAACACGCGTTGCTAGTTCAACACTGATTTAATACACCATTGTAGGTAGACATAGAAATTCACAATTACCCTACAGAATATATACTACACATATGTTTATTTTTAAGTTTACTCTTTGTGTTACATAAAATTTCGACAAATCTAAGGTTATTATTTCCTATACAGCTTTGTTGAAGCAGATAATTCAAGACATTTACATCAATGTCCTTACTATTTCTAAACCCTACAATAAAAACGGTGCAATTATCTAGTGATTTAAGAACACTGCTCAAGATAGTGACAATCTTCATGGGGTTTGCGTCGTGTTCTCCAAGCGATAAAACCAGTGTGTCACTCTTTTCGAAGGTATAGTTTTTAATATAGTCTATAATGATGTCTGACGTGGCGCCTGGCGTAACGAAAGATTTCACGTTGTACTTTGTGGAGTCGCTGTCATACCGCATTCGGAGGAGACTAGACGAAATTCCAACACATTGTTCTCCACCAAACACAAACAGGTTTTTGGATTTACTATCTCCTTCTTGATTGTCTTGTGCGAGTGTTGAGGGTGATTTCGGGGTAACAATATCCGATATATGCCGCTCACGTTGTGACGAGGGATTTGTAGAATTAGTTGAGGGAGAGCTATCAATTTCAAGATTTTCATTATGCACGCAGCGAGTTTTTTACTTTTTCCTCTTTTTGGAGTTGACTTGATTGGCGAACCCTTGCTACCAACATCAAGATCTGCATGGCCTTTTGTTAATCTTCTCACTTCTGTACTGAGGACTTCAATTTCCTGGTGTGCCCTATTTAGTTTAGTCCTGAGAACTGTAATTTCATCTTTCAGCTCAATAATTTGTGTGCTCTCCGTTAGATCGGGTAGGCTTTTTACGCTAATATCCTCATTCTTATCGGGCGTCGATTCGGCTGAGCTGCAGAAAGGTGGGTCTTTCAATGTACTGTTTGCCGTATTTTCTGGTGATAAGCTGATGCTTTTATGTCTAGGCCTCCTTCTGGTTGTCACATTGTTTATTTCCTCATTCTTCTCGAAACATTTTTTTTTTCCAGCTTAGACGTTGATTGCACTACAGGTTCAATCGTTGGACAGAGATCGACAAGGAGCTCGTTGGAGAATCGTTCCTCATTCTTCTCAAGACATATATTTTTATCCTGCGTAGACGTTGATTGCACCTCAGATTCAATAGTTGCACAGAGGACAACACATTTATCGCAATTCCAGTTTTCCTTGTTCTTTTTTGTCATAAGCAGAAATCTTTTTATACTAACGTTTGTCGTGCATTTTATGTGAAGTTTTTTTTTACATGTGCAGCATTGTAGATATTCATTCGAAGTTATGTCGAATCCACATAACGAGCATTTTGTTTTTTTCCATCTATATAGAACGACATCTTTATGCAGTATTTCCTTATTTATAATTAATCTGATTCGATAACTGTAATCGATAGTCGGTTTTCGATATTGGCAATCAATTTAACTTATTTTTAATATGCAGTTTCTAAACGCAGCTTTTGACACTGTTAACACTGTTGAAATTTATAATTTTGTTTGTTCAGTTGGTAGTATATCTCAAATGTCATTTCACTGCTGACTATCAGAGAATTATCGGACGTATAACCGCTATTTTTTCACTAATTAGTTGATGTCGTGATAAAAATGTAAATTTGAAAGTGAAAAGGTCAAAAATACGTATCTTACGAGTGTGGAATAAATGTTTAGAACTCCTTTCCTGTGACACAGTTAGGCACAATGTGGTAACTTGCGAAAAGTACGTATATTTACTTAGATAACACAATTTTAAATAATTTAAACTCAAAGAGCTCTCCCGTAAACATGTTAGCATGGCTGGAATTGTCCCTTAAGCTGCCTAACTCAGCTATATAGTGATTTAGTAATGTAAAATGGCATACTAGTATTATACAAAATTTCAGAACAAATAGCGTAATGAACTTTTGTAACCTCAGGCACAAACTTTGCAAAATGCACATTATATTATCATGTTAAATATTTCATCGGTCTGAAATTCAAATTAGCCGCCGCGTATTTAAATGCTGCCGGAATTGCATTTATTGTTGTATTTAATTAGACATGAAAGCCTGATGTTAATGACCTTTGTTGCTCAATTTGCGGCATGTGCTTGTATTTCGGCTTCATTTCGTACTCGTACTAGTTGTATTTTCTAATGGCATTTTTTAATATTTTACAGTATTTTTTGTACTTCAACAGAGTGAGCCAATTATTTTTTGTTTTTTGATTGGTAATGTGTAACTTTTGTTTGTTTTTACTGGATTTTAAAATACCTTTCGATCTCCAGTTTGGTCTTTTCATATATGTGACTTTGGTTTTTTCTAGTGGGATGCAGAGATTAAAAGCTAGTGAAAAAAGATCGACAAACGATCTATAGGCTGTGTTTGGATCGGATTCCCTATAAACATCTTCGAAGTTAATTTGAGCTATATACTTTTTGAAGATGTCAAGATGATGATCAATCTTACGTCTTTCAACAAACCAGTATTTTTGATTTAACTGTAATTTGTTGGTAATTCAATAAGTTGACCAGTATGATCTGACATTCCCAAAGTCATTACTTTGGATGTATATTTATGGGAGTTGATCAGTAGATTATCAATGCATGTTTCTGAAGTAGGAGTTATTCTTGTAGGCTCATTTATTGTATCTCTAAGGTTGAATTTGGAAATTATGTTGAAAGAAATGTGTTTGTGGCTTTATCTGCATTTAAGATATTTACATTAAAATCTCCAGCAATAATAATTTTGCGTTTTAAATATCGCGATCTGAGTGTTAGTTTGCTTACAAGAGTTTCAAATTGAGAAATAAATAAGTCAAAGTCACCATCAGGTGATCTGTATACGCACACAACTATATGGTTTATTTCGGAAATACGAACTCCGCAAGCCTCACAGTGTAATTCGATTGACATTTCTGAAATCCAGTCTAATTTTTGACATTTTAACGTCTTTTTTGTATAAATACAAACATCACCACGAGATTTATTGGATCGACAGAAATATGTGACCAATTTATAGTCGTCAATTTGCTATATTGAAGTCTCATTTTTTTAAGAAAAGTTTCAGAAAAGCATAATTGATCTATGTCTGAGGCTGATGTTAAAATTTCTATTTGATTTATGGTTTTGTGTTTTCGACATTTTGATGAAATACACTAAAGAAATTTGTCTCACTTCGAGTTGAAACAGCTTTGCTAATTTGGATTTTTTTTTCTGGTTTCGATAAAAGTAATAAGGATTTGATCCTTTTTTCGGTATTGGTGTTTTTAGAGTTCTGCACAATTGGGTCAGCTGCCTCAGAAGGTACGGAGCGTTTAAGATCTGCAGCGTCATCATTTACAAAATTATAATATGCGTCTTTATAATCTATTTGATCAAGTATTGCGTTTATTTTTTACAAATTTCTTTCAAGTACATATTGTAGTAAAACACGCGTTGCTAGTTCAACACTGATTTAATACACCATTGTAGGTAGACATAGAAATTCACAATTACCCTACAGAATATATACTACATCTTCTCCCTTTCGACACCTAATTCTGTTTTGGTTCATGCATGAGTACTACATCACCCTAACCTTTTGATTCCTGACAAAAAACTTATAACGAGCCACCGTTATATTCGGCTTAGTTCCGAAATGTTCATCGAATTTTTTCAATAGCGATTCAATGTCTTCGCTTTCTTTTTCGGTCAGCGTGAACGCAGAATAAACTTCGTAACCGGCTGGCCCGATGAGGTTGACTAGCAAGCTAGCCTGCACATCCGCTGACTCCTTGCTCACTCCGGAGGCTTTTAGAAACACCAAGAACTGTTTCTTCCACTTTCGCCATGACTCGGCCCGCGTGGCCGGTCCGCCTTCCAAAACTAATTCCGCCGGAGGACGTGCGTGTTCCATTGTTGTGTTTCAGGTACACAAGCAATCACCAATTAACACAACTTGCAAAACAAATTACTATTGAATCAGTTACAGCAAATTTCTAATTAATTAGTGCCCACCGCTGTCACCATGTAGTAAAACACGCGTTGCTAGTTCAACACTGATTTAATACACCATTGTAGGTAGACATAGAAATTCACAATTACCCTACAGAATATATACTACACATATGTTTATTTTTAAGTTTACTCTTTGTGTTACATAAAATTTCGACAAATCTAAGGTTATTATTTCCTATACAGCTTTGTTGAAGCAGATAATTCAAGACATTTACATCAATGTCCTTACTATTTCTAAACCCTACAATAAAAACGGTGCAATTATCTAGTGATTTAAGAACACTGCTCAAGATAGTGACAATCTTCATGGGGTTTGCGTCGTGTTCTCCAAGCGATAAAACCAGTGTGTCACTCTTTTCGAAGGTATAGTTTTTAATATAGTCTATAATGATGTCTGACGTGGCGCCTGGCGTAACGAAAGATTTCACGTTGTACTTTGTGGAGTCGCTGTCATACCGCATTCGGAGGAGACTAGACGAAATTCCAACACATTGTTCTCCACCAAACACAAACAGGTTTTTGGATTTACTATCTCCTTCTTGATTGTCTTGTGCGAGTGTTGAGGGTGATTTCGGGGTAACAATATCCGATATATGCCGCTCACGTTGTGACGAGGGATTTGTAGAATTAGTTGAGGGAGAGCTATCAATTTCAAGATTTTCATTATGCACGCAGCGAGTTTTTTACTTTTTCCTCTTTTTGGAGTTGACTTGATTGGCGAACCCTTGCTACCAACATCAAGATCTGCATGGCCTTTTGTTAATCTTCTCACTTCTGTACTGAGGACTTCAATTTCCTGGTGTGCCCTATTTAGTTTAGTCCTGAGAACTGTAATTTCATCTTTCAGCTCAATAATTTGTGTGCTCTCCGTTAGATCGGGTAGGCTTTTTACGCTAATATCCTCATTCTTATCGGGCGTCGATTCGGCTGAGCTGCAGAAAGGTGGGTCTTTCAATGTACTGTTTGCCGTATTTTCTGGTGATAAGCTGATGCTTTTATGTCTAGGCCTCCTTCTGGTTGTCACATTGTTTATTTCCTCATTCTTCTCGAAACATTTTTTTTTTCCAGCTTAGACGTTGATTGCACTACAGGTTCAATCGTTGGACAGAGATCGACAAGGAGCTCGTTGGAGAATCGTTCCTCATTCTTCTCAAGACATATATTTTTATCCTGCGTAGACGTTGATTGCACCTCAGATTCAATAGTTGCACAGAGGACAACACATTTATCGCAATTCCAGTTTTCCTTGTTCTTTTTTGTCATAAGCAGAAATCTTTTTATACTAACGTTTGTCGTGCATTTTATGTGAAGTTTTTTTTTACATGTGCAGCATTGTAGATATTCATTCGAAGTTATGTCGAATCCACATAACGAGCATTTTGTTTTTTTCCATCTATATAGAACGACATCTTTATGCAGTATTTCCTTATTTATAATTAATCTGATTCGATAACTGTAATCGATAGTCGGTTTTCGATATTGGCAATCAATTTAACTTATTTTTAATATGCAGTTTCTAAACGCAGCTTTTGACACTGTTAACACTGTTGAAATTTATAATTTTGTTTGTTCAGTTGGTAGTATATCTCAAATGTCATTTCACTGCTGACTATCAGAGAATTATCGGACGTATAACCGCTATTTTTTCACTAATTAGTTGATGTCGTGATAAAAATGTAAATTTGAAAGTGAAAAGGTCAAAAATACGTATCTTACGAGTGTGGAATAAATGTTTAGAACTCCTTTCCTGTGACACAGTTAGGCACAATGTGGTAACTTGCGAAAAGTACGTATATTTACTTAGATAACACAATTTTAAATAATTTAAACTCAAAGAGCTCTCCCGTAAACATGTTAGCATGGCTGGAATTGTCCCTTAAGCTGCCTAACTCAGCTATATAGTGATTTAGTAATGTAAAATGGCATACTAGTATTATACAAAATTTCAGAACAAATAGCGTAATGAACTTTTGTAACCTCAGGCACAAACTTTGCAAAATGCACATTATATTATCATGTTAAATATTTCATCGGTCTGAAATTCAAATTAGCCGCCGCGTATTTAAATGCTGCCGGAATTGCATTTATTGTTGTATTTAATTAGACATGAAAGCCTGATGTTAATGACCTTTGTTGCTCAATTTGCGGCATGTGCTTGTATTTCGGCTTCATTTCCATAGCTCTCTCCGTTTAGCTTTTTTTTATCACATCTACACTATGTTATAAATCAATTGGGAATAAAGGCGTGAGTTTAAGTTTGTTTGTATGTCTGTTTTTGAAATAATTGAAAGTTTAATTGTAGAAATTAGTCAATTTCCGAAACTGCTTACACCGTTAAAAAATCGATGCACTCCTGAACGTGCCGCCGCCGGGACGAGTGGTCATGATTATAGGCCGCGTACGCAGTACGTACATGTCTAGCGATATTCGACCTGAAAGAGGTGAGTGACCCGTTTCATTATCTATTCTTATATATCTAATTATATCTATCTGTAAAGTTGGGGCAAGAAAAGGTTCGTCCACAAATAAGTCCACTTTTGCTTGCACCATGGCAATTATCAGTCCTGCCAACGTTTTATTTCAAACGAAACGGGCATATCGCACTGATCGACAGACCAACTAATAAAAGACATTTTGCTAATGTTATAGCCAGCTTCATGATCTGCAATAATTGCAACTCTTTCATGGCTATTTCAATTCCTCGGTATTATCAAATTAAATACGACGCACAGTTATAATTGGCCGCATAATTTACGTACAAGAGAAAATATTGATACTGACTGACACTTAAATGGAACACATTTTATTGGAACTATTACGAAGTTGTTTATTTGACTACGTCATTAAAAAGGTTCGATGTTGATATGAAACTAGATGTAGATCTTAGGTGTATTACTATTTCAACATTCACCTTTATATTTGTGAGATATTTTGTAGTACCAAGTCTCAGGCATTCTTATTATTCTTTATTTGCTAACTAAATAAAATTCTGCAACTTACTAGGTTTAAATATTCTGAGTAATTGGAATTGGTAATATTTACCCATTTATAATATAAGAAAGTGAAAAGGAACGGTGCACCAAAAGTCACCCGCACCATCCTACAGCGCAGCGAGTGTAGTCCCATAATTTTTTTTTTTTATTTTTTTTTTTTTATTTATTAAGGATCACCAACGGATAATACATCATTCATGCTTAAATAACTAATTAATATTTTCAGTTGATGCTTATCCAATTAAAGGTAACCACATCTTATTCCAGTATCTTTGAACATTCTAATATAAGTTTAGTATAAAGAGAAAAAAGAAAGTGTGTACATTTGGATAAAAAATATTAAAAATAAGAAAACAAAACTAATTCCGTGACTAATATAAACAAAAGGAATAAGAAGACAGAAAATAAAATTTTATTAGCTATGGTGCGAAATCCTGGGAGCTGAAATGCTTAAGTACCTTTCGTTTAAAGCTTCCAAGGCTGTCGCAAAGCATATCTGCGCCCAAGGAGTTTGGGAGATGGTTAAATATGTGGAACATTCTCGAGAGTGCAGAGTTACGTCCCAAGTTTGTTCTATTAAAGCGATCTTTTAACAGCTTGTAGACTCCCGGGCGCGGCAATCTCGCGGGTACGGCAATATTAATCCTAGCTAGTAATTCCGAGCAAACCACCCCTTTAGAATTAATAAGCTTGTAAACAATCATTAAGTCTAGCATTTTTCTTCTACTATTTAAAGACGTGAACCGGAAAAACCTCATCCTCTTTTGGTATGAATGTAGTTTTTTGCGAGATACATACCCCAAGTATCTCAATAACCGCTTTTGTACCATTTCTATCCGATTTTTGTGGACTTCATAAAAAGGTGACCAGACTTGGGAACAATACTCCAAATTGCTTCTAACCAACGCAACATAAAGCAAAATCATAGTGTGAGGACGCTTAAACTGTTTGGAGTTTTTTATTAAGAACCCCAACATTCGAGACGCTTTCTTAATCATGCTGTCGAGATGGGCATTAAAATTTAGTCTACTGTCCATTATTACCCCTAAATCGCGTATTGTGTCTACCTTTTCCAGCCGCCTTCCGTTAATACTATACTTGGTATTTATAATTTGTTTATTTCGCGTAAAGCACACGTGATAACATTTACTAATGTTCAATGTCATTTTATTTTGCACGCACCAGTCGTTCAGTCTGTCAATGTCGGATTGAAGTAGCAATGGATCTATGTCAGTCTTAATAGGCCGAACGAATTTCAAATCATCTGCATAAAGATATGGTTCAGAGTATCGACAGCAATCCACTATGCTGTTTATAAAAATTAAAAACAGCAAGGGTCCAAGGTGTGAACCTTGCGGAACACCAGATGTCGCGTAAAACAATTTAGATTGCTCCCCATGAACAGTAACATATAGTTTTCGGTTTGTGAGATATGAGTTAAACCAGGACAGCAAAGGTTCACCAACCCCACATTCCGACAGTCTGCTTATCAGAATCGCATGGTCGACCCTGTCGAAAGCTTTACTAAGATCAGTGTACACAGCGTCGACCTGCACTCGGTTATCCATGTGTTCTGACAGCACTTCGACAAAGGCTACCAAGTTAGAGTTAGTCGACCTTGCCTGTATGAAACCATGTTGTTTATCTGTAAGCTGTTGTTTAAAGTGAGAATATAAATAGCTGTATACTAACGATTCAAATAATTTCGGGATCGTGGATAGTATCGCAATAGGTCTATAATTTTTTATATCTGATTTCATACCGTCTTTAAAAATTGGAACAATTTTTGTTTCCTTCCATATAACTGGGAAATTGCCTGTCTCAAGGGACTTATTGAAAATAAGTTTAAGTGGCAACGAAAGTGATTTCGCGCATCTATTTATGAAGATTGGGGGCAGATTATCAGGTCCAGATCCTTTAGACAGGTCAAGCTTTTTTGCTTTAGCGAGGATCATATCTTCATTAACTGATATCATATTTAATGAGTTGGTCAACCCATTATGTTGAATATTATTTATGCTACTGCACTACGGCACTGTTGATGGCCCAGCGGCCATCAACAGTGCCGGCATGTGTTGTATAAATTGAAGAAATTTTTTTTGCAAACAGTTCACAAATACCAGCGCAATCTGTAGCTTGATCGTTACCCAGATGCATTTTTGATGGTATTGTACTTTTATTTTTCCGTTTCTGCTTAATGAAAGACCAAAAAAATTTGGGGTTATTTGCTATGTTATTTTCAAGATTCTTACAATAATCATTATAACTACTCCGGATTGCGTCATTACATCGCTTTTTAATTAAATCTAGACTAAGAAAATCCAAAGGATTACGATATTTTTTACACCACTTGCGAATTTTAAACTTTTCCTTAATTATTCTAATAAGACTGTGTGTAAACCATGGTGGGTATTTGTTACCTTTTGGTTTACTCATAGGAACAAACTTTTTAATTGCAAGTTGCAATATATCATGCAATTTATTTGCCATGTCGTCAACATCTCGACAAGATCGCATTACATCCGACCAATCAAAGTCTCTGAGGTATTCATTTATATGTTCATAATCTGCTTTATAGAAGTTAGCTTTAGGCTTTGAACATGTTGATAGGGTGCTCTCATGTCTCAAATTTATTAGAAACTCTAACGGCGGGTGGAAAAGGTCAACACTACTTAATGGGTCATTGAATTCTTCGACCGATACGCCTCTAGTAGACAGAATGAGGTCTAAAATATTTTTCGTGGAGTTTCTAACATTATTAAATTGCTTAAGGTCTCCGAAAGCCATAAAGTCAGTAAGTATTTGATTTAAAACACAGCCAGATCCACTAATGGGCACCATCGATGAGTCACTGTCATTGGCTGCCCAGTCTATAGAAGACAAGTTAAAGTCACCTACTATAATAACGTCACTAAAATTAGCCATATTACTCGAAGCTTTGTCTATAAAAAGCTCAAAATCTGCCAACCTTACAGGCGGGGGCAGGTATACACAACACAGACAAAATTTTGATACATGATTTTTAGAGCGGGTTTCTATAACAATCCATAGATCCTCGCCACGAGTTTCACAGTCATGCGCCCTATAAGATGTAATTTTTTATGTACCGCTATCATTACACCGCCACCTGTTTTCTTGGAAGATGGACTGTCGAGATTTCGAGCTCGTCTGTAAACATTATATCTATCATCGAACAATTCTGCGTCGCTAATATTGTCCTGTAACCAGGTTTCCGTAATGCAGATTACATCGAACTGATTGACGGATACATTTAATTGAAAATCGATTGTTTTAGTGTTCAAACCTCTCGAGTTTTGATAATAACAGGATAATTGATCGAATTAAAAAAAAATAAGTAAAGGTATCATGCATTATTTAAAAACACTATAAAAAACAAATCAGAAATAGCATTACAGTTTATAAATAGAGTCCAAGTCTTTTAGAACAATAGCTTGTGTATTTTCGTCTTTGCGTACAAAAACTCTTCCACTTCTCACCCAAACAAATTTGTATTTTTTTTTCTTTCGCTGCCAGCCTAGCTGCCTTGTGTAGATCCCGGTTATATGGCGAGAGGTGCTCCACCACATACACAGCCTTCTTATCGCCCCCCATGCCAAGATGGCTCGTATTCAGCTTGTCGGATTGATGGGCCTTGTTAAACTTGATTACCGCAGCTAGTAACCTGTCGCGTACAATGGGGCTCCTCATTTGTAGTATTACCGCTCGGGGGCGTAGACTGCTGGCATCTAACTTGGCAGTCCTTGTGCAGTGGTGTATGTCTTCCTCTTTGAGGTCGCAAGATACCACCTTAGCCAGTTGTATAGCCATTGTCGCCAAGTTCTCTGATCGGTGTTCCGGCAGGCATTGGATTTCCACATTGCACGCTCGAGAATGCTGCTCAATTTGGTTGATACGTCTATTTAAATCTATATTAGTGGTCTTTAATGCTACTACCTCCTTTCGCAGCCGCTCGCATTCCTTCGCTGAGTTGGATGCGTTATTTTTGATCTCTTCAAATTCAGCGTTAATAAATCCCATCGATTCCTTTACTGAGCTCAGGTCACTCTTTATGTGAACTATTTCAGATTTTATACCCTGCAGATACGACGACACGCTCTTGTCCAACATGCTGCCTATTTCAGCCGTCAGAATATTACGCAGCTCAGTTTGAATTACCTCTCGAATATCGTCTTTCGTTAAACATTGGTGGTGCTCGTGCCCGGATTGGGACAGAACCATAGATTGATTTGCATCAAGATTCTTAGTTCTTTGCGTCACCCAGGACACAGGTGACTGCATGTCAATATCGGCACTTACGCTTTCTGTAGCTGGTCCTGGTGTAGTTCTGATCGTTGTTTTCTGGTTCTTGTCCGTTCTGGAGGCAACGCAACATTTAGGGCAGGTCCAGTTTGCCTTCTGCGCGGGTGTGTATTGCTTAAACTCCGATAGGCTTACACGCAGGCATAAATGGTGGAATGCTAATCGGCAAAATGCACATTGCATGCTTTCATTCGGCGCCACATCACTCAAGCAGGCAGAGCACTTCAATTTGCTCTTTTCATTATGTTTCTGTTTCCCGGACATTTTGCTTTAACAGTTAATACAAATTAAATAATATTATAATGCGCACACTACTAAAGGCTCCCAGGCGTTTGTTGGTTGTTGGCGCAAGTAATCACTGTGGTGAATACGGCAATAAATGCTCTCGCCGCATCGACTGGCCGCGGCGTTATGTGTGTCCAAAAGGTCTTAAACGCCGTATTTTTCGAAGCGCTTACGCGTTCGTCTGAGATGTTTTGCACTTGTTGTGATTATTAACGAGTTACCGTGTTCAATTTAGTCATTTTCATTAATTGTACTTCAGTCGCAATAGACTATGTTTTTTCACTTGGTTCTTTCAAACCAGCACAAAAAGTAAGACCAAATACACTTTTATTTCACTTTAAACAACCACTTTAAACCATAGTTCTCGATAAAATTTATACGAGTGATCAATACGCGTCTTGTTCAGTCAAACGTAGGGTGATGGATCCCATAGTAAGATCAATAAGGCTTGTCTTGTGGGTAGGTACTAGACGACGATATATTTAACAGATATATTCTTAAATACATACAAAACACCCAAGCCACAAATGGTTTTGCTCGTCACATCACATACACAAATGCCCTTACCGGGATCGAACCCGAGACCTCCAGCTTCGCTACCAACTAAGCTAAACACACAGACAAATTATAAAAATAATTTCCCATGCATTTTTATATTATAGCTTGATAATTTCATGCCTCAGCTACACTCCAGTTGGATCAGGCTACTTGAAATTAACCATCACGCAAGAAACATTTTAAGAGCGGAACTTAAAAGTGGGTGCAGAATCCTCGAACAAAGTCGCCTAATTATCTAATAGCGTGCCTGAAAATACGTTCTTTTTAAAACTGTAACAAGTTTAAGAAGGCGAAAGTGTATCTTTATTTACACTTTATTTATTTATAACCAACAACCACTACATGTAAACCTATGTACATGACTTTTGTTTAGGTTATTACATTTTTATTTGCTGGATGGACACATCGGAAAACAAAAAAATGTCGCTCCAACTGCGAGTAAGTAGTTTATTACGAAATGTTACGTAACCTTACGATAGGTTGATTTGACTGTAAATTTCCGTACCTCGAAAGGCAAAAACGGAACCCTTATAGGATCACTTTGTTGTCCGTCCGTCTGTCTGTCTGTCAAGACCCTTTTTCTCAGGAACGCGTGGGGGTATCAAGCTGGAATTTATATAAAATACTCAGATTGTCCCTTGGAGCTGTGAAAAAATCAAACTTCTAAGCCAACGCAATCAAAAGATACAGCCGTTTATGCCGCAATTTTTGGACACTCGCAAAGGAATCAAAACCTACAAGATACTTACTTTCCGTGAACTCAGAATCTTGAAATTTGGTACGAAGCAACGTCTTTTGCACAAGTAAAGTAAAATTGCGAAAACCGTAAATTTTTAGTTACATCATATAATAAAAAATACTTTTTACCCTCGGTGCGCGAGTCCGACTCGCACTTGGCCGGTCTAATCACAAGTGCGTTACCGACCCTTTATCAGCTTGGGGATGCGCTGTGTTGTGAGTGAGGGACCCGCAGGCGTCTCCAGCTGTCAAGCTAGAGACATATGCACTACTTATATATGCAGGCCCCTCACTCAACACAGCGCATCCTCGGGAGCTCTGGCGACCTTAATCACCACCAGGAACACAACACCACATACCTACCTAAGGGGCAAGTAGTGATGCTATTATGGCTGCGGTCTTCTGTAAGGCGGAGGTACTTCCCCGGTTGGGCTGCTCCAAATTTGAGCGAGATGGCTTTTCGCTGTGCCCTACCTCTTCCATACTAAATATATGTTATTTGATTTTTTTTTCTATTCCATGTATCTTTGTACATTGTAATCTGTCAATTCTTTCTTAAGGTTTGCAATAAAGTATATTTGTATCATATTGTATTATATAACCTTTACTTTCAAGATGAACAAAGCTTCATTTTCAGTATTTATGACACAACACGATATAAAGCGTAATTTTTCAAAATCGTTTTAAATTAGAGCATGCATGCAGTTAACGGGGCCGAACATCGTATTGTAGCCAATCAGCAATCACAGAAAGGCAGATGATTGCTACCTTCATGCTTTTATTACCTACCCTTCGCGATTACGGAGAAACAGAACGTAAAATACGGCTGGCTACCGTTTGTTCCGAGTTCAAACACACGCGTTATATAAAAGGTACCGACGTGTTTGTACAGTCAGCTGCAGAGATAACTGACACATAGCCCCACTCGTTTCCTTGCAGCTGACTGTACTTGTCACCGTATAAATGTGAATATCGATAGTTTATAATCAAATTCAATAATTCGGTAAATATTTTGATCAGTGTTGTTCATATTCCTAAAAGGTACCTACAGAGGTAGTAACACGGATTTGAGCGTACAATATATTTTTATTCATCAATCATTTGAAACTGAACAAAAGAGATGATGATTAAGGCATTTGATAGGCAGCAGAAGAAAATAGGTATTCCATTTCCAAGCTCGCAAATATAGTATTGTGAAAAACAACAAGCGTATTTTGAATAAAAAGGTGCTTCAATTGCGTTTGCAAATATTACATTTAATTATATTGATTTAGGAAAACGAAAGCTCTTATCACCGTAACACAAACCTATGTACATACCTATACAGATCTTTTTGTGATCTTTTGTAGAGATCAGCGTTTGGGATGAGTGCTCGTTTGTAAAGATTTGTCGCCGAAGCCGCACATACCTGCCTATTATGGCCCTGCCTATTCCCGCAACTCCGAGTAATTCATGCAATTTGTTACCAACTTGATACGCAGACTGCGAAGTGCGGATGTAATGCGATACTTCCTACAAAACGTAAATGTACAAACAAAGATGGACTACAATATTTCTCTTTTAAGAATATACCGAAATGTTATTTCTATTGTGAGTAATTATTTGTCTACGTGATCTTTATTGCACAAAATTTCCAAATGGACTTATACGATATGACATTCTCTACCAGTTAGGCAACAAAAATTGCTTGAATTATCACATCGTTTTAACTTTTCGTAACGTATCGCAGCGTAAGCTAATAGATATGATTTACATCCTAACTCTTGTTCAAAAGGCAATAACCCCTTTGTGCCCTTATTTAGTTCATCCCTCTCGCATCACATTCGCATTTCAGTATAATTTTGTATATGTTACGCCCTTATTATCTCAAGATGCAACACATGTATTTTCAATAATTTAAAAAAGCGTTCCGGAAATCTGTCTGATTCTGGGTCTAATTATTTATAAATATGCTATCGTAGGTTGTCGAAATTATGCTACTAAGGATACACGTAGTAGTAATGGTTTCCTTTAATACAATTTTATTGTTAGCCATGTTGTAATTAAAGCACATATGTATAGTAAGTGATTAAAGCTAGCCAGCTAACATAAATATTTACGAAGCCTGAGTGGCGATCGCGGGAATTGTGCTACTAGAAATTACCTACCTACTACATCTATTAAGAGGGTATCAACGAGTCCACTAGCGCCACTCGTAAAACTTGTGATCATTTAAATGTAACCACAGATATTTAAAAAAAAGGGACTGCTATGTACTATAGTTTGTATTTTACTACCTTTTGAATACATTGAAACATTAATTTATTATGTTGCTAGATTCGTCAATCTATGCGACGAAAGAAAAACGGCCGTTTTATTTTTGAACTCAAAGATCGACAAATCTCGCAACGTAATAACTAGTTTGATGTATTTAAAAGGTACTTAAATACAAAATACAGTACACAGTACCCTTTTCTTAATATGTATCGTAAAATTTAAATAATCTCATTTTTTACGAGTGGCGCTTGTGGATCCGTTGATACCCTCTTTATTTTTGACTAGCCGAAAACATCTAGGCCGTGGCATTCTTTGGGGGAGGCCTATGTCCAGCAGTGGACGTTCTTCGGCTGATATGATAATGATGATTTAGTCCCATTTGCAGCCATTTTTCCCAGTTTCTTTCTCAATTTTGGTTATGGGGTAGGGCAGTATCGCGCAGGAATGGGAAACTATTTATAGGACCTATTTTAGTGGGAGCGAATGGCCCTATCGTTCCTAATTGGAGTGTCCCTGACCTAGGTTAATTTCTCACTTCGGTATGTGCAGTCGCGGAATGAAAAGGTTCGTCACTTTTCAACTCTATTTTATTGCCGTTAAGGTCGAAAAGTGACGCAACTATATACTCAGATTTTAATACATACTTACTTAGGTTAGTTTGTTGTACCTAAGTACTTAGACTTACCGGCGACAGACCGTTTTGTTAGTGATTGCTCGAAATAAAAGTAAGCAAGCCAAATCTGGCCCCGACCCTTGTTATCGCAAACGAATCTCGAATCAAATCTGCGGTCGTATTAGGATCGTTTCCCCAATGTAATAGATAATGGCCCAATTTCTGTGATCCCCGCATTCAGCTGACTGGCTTCGATTCGGCACCGAGCATGCCAATTTAATTTAAATCTTGCCTAATATTTTTAGAGATCGTTAAATGTTCATCTGAAAATCGTTGATACTGATCGTTGATACATAAATGAACCGACCGACCTCAATAGAAGGTAGTCTGTTCGTTTTCATGTTTTTTTCATGTAGATACGAGTATGTTCAGCAATAATTATGTTTCATCCCTCACTCATACTCGGAAATTAGGTCAGATTTGACCTAAGAACCTGGAGTTGAAAAATAATTCATAACAATCGACCAAGTGCATGCCGAACCACGCACAATGTTGGGTTGCGTAGCCTATCCACCCGTGACAATGTGCGGACTTACTCGTAAAATGTTACAAACTTATGTTTACTATATATTTGACACAACTTAAACTAACAACATATCTAAGTAATGTTCCAAGTACATTTCTGAAGTTCGGCTATTACTCGTTATCTGGTAATGTCTACTTAGCTGTGATAGTTTTCCTATTAAATTAATTATACTACCATGATTTTTTTTCACATACACAGTAGCAAAAATTTAGTACACTTGACTCCAAAAAATCAGCACTTTAAAGTTTAAACACACAACGGATACCAGAATCTAAAGGTGGTTAAGAAAACTAATGTTACTTATAAAGCCGAGACACACCGAATGCGCACGCCACGCACACACGCACGCGCTGCGCACGCATTCGGTGTGTCTCGGCTTTTAAACAAGCTATATCCAACTACAACCAACACGATGGGTTTTGCAAGAAAAAAATTGCATGCCCACTTAGGCTGGGTTGCACCAAACCGTCTGTAATCGTAAGCGGTGTTCATTAAAATGTTAATGTATGGAAAGTTTGACAAGTTTCTATGGGATGACAGCTGCCGGCGCCATGTTTAACGTTGATCAGTATGTGATCGTAAGTCGGTGCAACCCAGCCTTAACGTGTAGATAAACTAAAATAAAAACGTAGTGTTTTGGCGGCTTGATTAATATGTGTACCTATGTCAAATTACAGCTTTCTTGTAGTTATTTTATTTATCTATGCTCGTAGTAACAATTACTGAGCTACGCCACGGACGCAGTTATCGAACCTGTTCACAAAATTTTACGAGAATCGGTTGAGAAATGCGACCTATAGAGGATAACAGCCGGATATCTGTACGAAAGCATTTTTGTCCAAGCTAAAATGGAGAAGCTTCGCTCGCTTCATTCGCTCGCTTCAGTCGCTCGATCCACTTCAGTACAACATGATTAGGCACGTTACCACCCTTACATATATCAGTATACCTATCTACGTATATAGTAACAGTGCATTCGAAAGTTTATTCAGTCCATTCATTCCTAAAAATTATATGCACTAAAGCAGACCTTCGAAATAGGAGCTTCCATTACCAGTAATGTTTGTCAGTATGTATCAATAATATCATATAAATACATAATATACGGACAGAACAAGCGTTTGAGAACTTAGAAGCTAGTTATTCGCTCTGCCTACCCCTTTTGGGAATATAGGCGTGAGTTTATGTGTGTATGTGTCTCTCAGTCAATTTTTGACAATATCTGACTGTTCTCTAAAAATATTTATAATTATCCAAAGTAAACCTCATCGAAACAATCGTTTACGGCCACCAACTTCTTACCTATATCTTCAAAAAACCTCATACTCCTGCTTGTAACACAGATCAAAAAAGATTCCATCATGAATATGATACGGGTTTATGCAAAACCTATAAAAGATAATCCGGCTATTTAGACCGGATAAAACCCCCCTACTCCGAGGCAAACTTATTTCGAACTCAATAATATTCTCGATGCAGTGTCTGCCAGAGGAGTTATGACACAAGAAAGCTTTTATCTCCGCTGATGCATGACGAAATTGCAGATTTTTCTTTGCCTACTTGATACATTGTATTCGTGAACATGGCACCAACTTTTACATGGGTAAAATAATATACGTGTTGCCAGTTAAAGAGTTCTTTGGTTTTAATAAGCCTCTCTCTAAAAAGGTGGCTTGTTATTTAATTTGAACTTAAAGCGCTTCTTGAATTACATAACTTGATTTTCTGCTATTTTCTGAAAAGATCTACTCCTACTTTTTTTTAAGAAGTCTGTTTGGCTCGACGTATTGGCATGATATTGTAGTGATGGTTATCATTATCAGTATTATCACCCGCGCTCGCTTCGAATGAATACGCGCAACAAATGGGTAAAATAAATAAATAAGAATCTATCATTTTTATCTACGAATGCTCACGCATAGCAATTACTTCATTCAAAATACAATTAATGCGTGCCTTATTCTAGTAACAACATAATATAATTAAACTAATGTATTCGAAGTAAGTTAATAGGGATGTTGACTGATAGTCAAATCAGCAACTTTTAATGAAACGTCAAAAACGCTCTGTTGGTATGAAGTTTGTAGGGAAATAGCAACAAGTGACGTCACGCCTTTTCTATGATCAAATAGCGACCATTTTATTGTTATTCATGTATTTAAAAATCTTTAAAATAGCAAAAATAAGTAGAAGCGTGATATTTTCCGACTATTTTCGTGAGATTTATTTATTGGTAATGTAAGAGTATTTTATTTTTATTGTTGTCAACATCCCAATTGTTCCCGTTGCGAGCACGGTGCAGACCTAAAGGCTAGCTACGCCATCTATGATCCGGTATGTTAATCTTGCACGCCGTCTGCGTCCTAAAACGACAGTGGGCTGTACTTGTAGTTTGCGAACAGCTCACTGGCGACATCTAGAGAACACAACTAGTACATTTATATACCATTTGTGAGCGCATGTACGCGAAGGCAAGATAGCTTGTGTGCTTTCAAGCAAAATAACGCTAGATGGCGCTTGTTGCAACCTACCTGTATCAGTAAACAGTCATATAGATGGCGCTTAATAGATATCACTGTTATATTACAGATGGCACTAAAACATCGTTCCTTAATAATATACAAATATTATATTTCAAATAAAGAATCATTAATATCACTCCAGTAGAGTAAAAAGTATATCTGCAGAATTGTATATATTAAAAAAATACATGAAACCACTTAGAAATAATTGCTGCAAAACTTAACAGTACCGTTAAATTGTTTGCTCCTATTACAGGCCACACCTTGTATATTTAGATTTTATGATCTACTAGGTGTTGCCCGCAACTTCGTCCGCGTCTTCGCTCCTATTGGTCGTAGTGTGATGTTATAAAGCCTAAAGCCTCTCTCGATAAATGGACTATCCAATACAAAAAGATTTTTTCAATTCGAACCAGTAGTTCCTGAGATTAGCGCTTTCAAACAAAGAAACAAACAAACTCTTCAGCTTTATAATATTTTTTTTTTATCTATGGGAGAAATGTTGCAAAGACCTCAGCTTTCGGTGGTCGCAAACTGACGTTGGTTGCATAACTGGCGTAGCGACCCTTATATTTTCTACATATGTGCAACTTGAAGTATGGTATAATACCTATATATCTCAGGTACTAGTATTATAAAATCTGTCTCAGGATAGCCCATGCCATATCTTACGTCATTTAACGTTGAATGTGTTTATTTGTTACTTCTTTCGCAATGTCAAGGTACCCCCAAAAAATAAAATATATTTATTTAAACGGTTGAAAAGTCATCAACCATTATATTGAAATCAGCATTAGGTACAATTTTTTCAATGATTATTATCAGTTTTATCATTATATATTAGATACTTATTATACTCATATTAATTGTGGCAAAAATTAATAATTTTGTTTTATTGCTCCTTGTTAATATCTACAAGTGTGTAGGTAGGTAGGAACATTGAATTTCACAACTCTCCCTCCAGTCTCACATCCAGATTCACCCGTCTCCCTTGAAAAATGTGTTCCGCTTTACATATATTATACATATACGTATAATACATATTATCATCATCATCATGTCAGCCGAAAGACGTCCACTGCTGGACATAGGCCTCCCCAAAGACTTCCACAATGACCGTCTACGCCACCCGCATCCAGTATAGAATTATATTTACAGGTATCTGGTGCTCCCCGAATAAGGAATGCAAATTCCCGGGAATTTTCATACAAATCGAGACCGGGACTGCAAACCCTACCGACGAACTATGAAAGCGTGAATACGGATAGAAAAACCTATTTACTATAAATAAAGTAGGTAATCCAAGCCCAAGTGACACAATCCTACGAAAAACTCCCAAAATTGTACAAATGAAAAAACATTCAAGTACTCTTGTCGCCGATTTGAAAAGGGTACGACCCTCTTCAAGTCCTAAAGTCTAAGATTTCCCATAATAGGTTACTCAACCGCCCTTGACCCCTATAATGTTACATGGCGTACACAGTTTTGCTTTAATAAGTTGTTACGTGTTGTGCCCATTCCCACAAGCAAACAAACAGAAACACACACGGGCAGTTAAGAATTGGTCACATTCTCAGATCGAAGTACAATGGACCCTTGGATTACACAATGAAACAGTATCTTTAAGAATTTATTTTTATGTGCGTAGTTCGTCGGCAGTATTGGGGATAGAGCAGTTTTATAAAGAGCAAGCGCCTACTTTATTCAGTACAAACACGAACAGCATGAAGGAGGGCAAAAAAACATCCTTTCAATTATATCCCTGTCTAGCTTTCCCCGTAACTTTGCATGTTGCAAGGAGATCTTATTAAATCTCGAAAATCGTTATCTCTCGGATATAGTACTCGGGATATGGTACTCAGGTGACTCAGAGTAACAAACTTTCAAAATAGAACAGAATATTTTTATTTTTGAGAGAGTAACTTGCTCTCAAGTATAAAAGTTAGTAAACATAGATATATCTACGTCATCAACTCATCATCATCATCACACTGCTAGGCAGAGGACTTCTCTCATGGTTGGCATAGATCCCACCCCGCACTGATCTTGTGGGTCGTGGAAATCGTATCGCCCCGCTTCCGCGCATCCCGCGCCAGTCAGGAAAGTCTGTGGTCAGGAAGCACTCATTTAAATGTAGAAACGTAATAAAGAGACTCTATTGACTGTTGACACTGACAGCTGACAGCTTTCTGATATCGCAGCGGCTCAGCACCGACAAATCAGGAAATCGCATTCGTTTTGGTCATTGACGTCATCACAAAGCACAATATATATACTGGATGTCATCGTGATCAAAAACAAAGCAAATCCACTTAAGAGGGTATCAACGAATCCACTAGCGCCACTCGTAAAAATTGTGATTATTTAAATTTAACGAAAGATATTTAAAAAAAGGGACTGCTATGTACTATATTTTGTATTTTACTACCTTTTGAATACATTGAAACAGTTATTACCTTGCTAGATTCGTCAATTTTAGCGTCGAAAGAAAAACGGCCGTTTTATTTTTGAAGTCCAGGACTGACAAATCTCGCAACGTAATAACTTTTGTTGTATTTGTTTAACGTTTGATGTATTCAAAAGGTACTTAAATACAAAATACAGTACATAGCAGTCTCCTTTTTTTTTAATACGTATCGTTAAATTCAAATAATCTCATTTTTTACGAGTGGCGCTAGTGGATCCGTTGATACCCTCTTAATTGGTAGGAACTGGGCCGAGTCAGCTCTTCGGCGATTATTTCGTTGATTCTTCGGTCGTGTTACTAACGGTACCGAACGCGACCGTGACGTATGAGTAGTAGGAGTACCGTGCGCATTTACTAGGTAGTGATAAAGCTTCATCAAACAAACCAGGGTAAAAGACGTCTGTCTTACACTGGTGACGCATCCTGCAGGGTAATTACGTAACGTATTCGAGCATGCGTACCTGAGGTAAATCTAAATATCATTTTCCATATTAAAAATGACAAATGTATCGTACAGGAACGAACATTAATTTGGGATCTACTAAGGTTGATAGACCTGTCAAACTGTATGTATACAAATTCAAAGAAAAATATTTGCGAAATAGATCACAAATAAAAAGCGTGAGCGTAAGTATGTTCGAAAAGTTACGTGATTATATACTCTGCTGGTGTTAAGAAGCTACGAGTAAACTAGATAGCCGAGCGGTGAGACGCATGCGACTTTCAATCTGAAGGTCGTGAGTTCGAACCCTTATTCAATATATTTTCGTAGTTTAACATCATTTTTTGTAGCGGTTCATTAAATACACTTTTCTACCAAATTTCATAATTGTAGTGCTTATAGTCTCCGAGTAAATCGACTGTGACATACGGACCGACGGACGGCCGGATGGACAGACATGACAAAACTATAAGGGTTCCGTTTTCGCCATTTTGGCAACGGAACCCTAAAAAACGGAATTTAAAAAATATGAAGCCTTATTTTACACACGTGACTCTCATGCGAGTTTCTTTACATAACGGGTCACCGACGTATAATGAGTCCAACCGATCGATCTATCAAACCGCACAATGTAGTTGGTGAAAATCGCATGCGAGGGTCGTAAGTGTGTAAATAAGGCTTTTTATACGAAACATATTTTGTTATTTCACAGTAGGTTTTCGGTAAAGGAAAATATAATGAGGAAACCGGTCTAATCCCAACAAGGTCTAGTATTTGCGTTTGGATGGAAAGGTCAGATGGCAGTCGCTTTTGTGAAACTAGCGCTCTTGGGATTACATTACATGGCAAAAATGCTAGGATTAAGATTAAGGCTGGGTTGCACCGACTTACGATCACAGACTGATCAACGTTAAATATGGCGCCGGCAGCTGTCATCCCATAGAAACTTGTCAAACTTTCCATACATTCTGATTTTAACGAACACCGCTTACGATTACAGACGGTTTGGTGCAACCCAGCCTAAATAAGAATCAAGTCTTAACGTAAAATAGGCGACAAACTATCGTCAAATTATCGCTCACTGACAATAGGTCTAGGTCATTTAATTTTAAAAACAAGAAAGTAGGGTAATTGTATTGTAGGGATATTCCTATGACATCACAGTCACAATTTGAATGTCGAATCGTGCTCGGAATTTGTGTCAGCAGTTGTTGTAGCGTAAATACTAAAAAGGAACCAAAATACCACACCGTGTTGCTCTATTATTATTCTAACAATAAGGATATTTTACAATATAGTATAGGCACAGATCAAAGAATACTAGTATACATATAGGTATATTTGACTAAAAGATACTACGCAAATAGTCATATTTTCACGAATGCCATGCTAAATTATCGGAATGAGCGAGCTACTTTTGGCATCAAAATACCAAATTAGAATGCGAATAGTACGTCGTTGATTATCCCATAGTTACGTACGAGTATAACTTTTAATTCACTGAAACTCATTATCTTTACGGAAAGCAGTGATCCAGACGTTACGCAAATGCGCATACACTCTTATCAAGCAATAAAACGAATTGAATGCAATTACGGCTGGCCATAACGCAACTCCCCAATGCGAAAACTACTGCATTGCTTGACCTATTTTAAAATTGCACTGAGCCTGTATTCTATGACAAACGTTAAATACGTATTAAGAACTTAAGTCCGATTAATAACTTGAACAATTAATCATGGGTCTTGCCCGTCATGGGTCTGGGATACTTTGCGAGAATTAACAGTAATATATATAACCTTGTCAATATCACTTTAAAATCTGCCAGGCCAGGGGTCCATCCTTAACACAACATCAATTACGCAACGTATGTTCTAATCTACAAGCGCTCGAAAAGCGTATTTGTCTCAATGAAATGACTTGAAGTCTTAGTTTCTGCGCTCTCTCTTGAGTTAGCGTGTCGCACAGTGTGAGTGAGTGCTTTTGATAATCAAATGGAATTGGAATTAAATTGGAATTAAATGTTGTTTTTTGGCTTCTGATCGATAATTTGTTTTGGCTGAATGTAGGCCCGATCCATCCCGCTACCACTCATGCAATGCAGCGTGTAGCAGTGCTTATAACCACATTGAACACCTACGTATGTAATGTTTGTCGCACAATTCAGTATTTATCGTACACCTGTACCGTTCCTAGCCCACTTCGCTATCGGCTACCGGACGCACCCTATTCACTAGGACGTCTATTCATTCTCGCTTTGCTGGATCTCGTCCACAAACCTACTTCATACTACACTCTAAAAATACAAACACCCTTGCTCTCTAGATCTTAAGGTTTAAAATGGCTATTGCTAGCGTGAAACGAAGGTAAGGATATAGGAGTTCCTTTGGATTAGGTACTTTTATGCTTTAGTATGCAGGACACGTTTTCACAGACAATACGGGTCAAGGAAAACCAGGGAACATGAGATGGAGGAGCTCTAGCACGAGTACATTGACTTGAAGCTAATTTTAGAATCAAAATCACTGAAGTTTCTTTTTGGAGATAAGAAAAACACTATTTTATTGAGTGGGTAAAAGTTGAATGGAGTACAAAACGACTTAGAATCAAAATGCCTAAATCCTGGATGCCTAGTTTATTCTAATTATAATAAGTTGTTAATTCTGAGATCTAGGAATATTATTTAGTGACTTTTAATGCTTTCTTAGATGGCGTCATACTTATGTAGGTTTACTACTCTTTTTTTCTCTGTCTTCTGTCTTTTGGATATTATCGACTGGTTTCTACCTACTCTTCGAATCATAGAGAGAACACTACAAGATGGACTTGTACAAGCTGCACACTTTAAGCAGATATTTTTAGATGCCTTTGAGTCTAGACGACTAGTACACTCGACGTTTCATACTTCGTACATTATACATAGCTATCCTGTCTTCTATTTCGAAAGAAGTTATAATACCTCAGTTAGGTATATGTATTTTAAAAGGAAGAAATAAAATATAAAGTCGTCAGGTTTTCTAATCTACGTATGGCATAATTAGGTACATATTTTATATCATAATTTATATTAATGAATAACAATGATAATATATGTAACATTACAAGAGCTATAACACTTACATATTACGATGCTGTATGCCAATTAGATACACTGACTGATCGAAACAAGTGACATGTTGACAAGCTTTGCTTATTCCCACTGTAGGAAAGCGATTCACAACCTGCTGCACTAAACTTGTCGCTAATTAGTTCCCAGTATGTAATCAGGAGTTAGAATTACACCGGTTCGCTTGAGGCGATTCGTCGCAAAGCTTTGTGAATGACGGGTTCGAGGTATGTTGTATCTCATATAGTCTTTGATTGTAATCCGTCACTTTCGATCCCAATTACAAATTAATTTTATGTCAAGTTCCAGTGTTTGACGCCATGATCCATTGGAAATTTATTACTTTCAGGTCGCTCAAACATTCAGTCAGTTTCAAACACTGCTGCAGCAGCTAGAGAGAAGTAGAGGACTTGCCTCCACCAGTAGAGAGGATCCAGCGTTGGTAGAGGCAGGAGAACATAGCGGGAGTGTCTTAAGACCTCAAAGAAATATTAATCGCAAGGTTTAATTTAGTTACTCTGTATGATTGCGCCAGGTTCCTAATTAAGAGTGACGTGTACATTAAATTGTAATTGTGATGTGAAAAAGGTTAGCCGAATTGAGCCCCTTGTGTGACCATGGTCCCCGTTTGTTGCGGTGCAGCGTTAGTTTGCCCCTTGGCACACAACATTGCTCCCGAGCCGCGGTAATGAGAACCTTGCCTTTTTAACACTCACAATACTTACAGAAAAATATACATGTATTTACAGTCACCAGAATTATTATCAGCTATAACAGACCGGGCAAAAATACCTGACATGTCCTAACGGCCCCCGAAATAGAGACGTGTCAGAAATTCGCGCCTTGTTGTGACAGAAATTAGTGCATCAAAAATAGCTACGCATATGAAAGTGTCAAAAGCTCTTCATCATCCTCCTAGCGTTATCCCCAGTCATAGATAACCCCCTCTATCTAGCCCCGATATGGACGATTTAGTTCGAATCAAAATTCACCAAAGTAAGCGGTATGTGCGGGTCGCGGGGAGGTCGGTAACGTCGCTGCCATTGGCTGTTTCATAAAGCGCGCGTTTTGGTTCAACATGGCGCTCGCAGCGTAGGGATGTGATGCTTTGTTTATTACCGGCATTTACCGGTCATGCCATTTATTTTATGTTGACAATTTTACATAGCGTATATGCTCATCTACTGACTTGCCTACGAAGGCGGTGGTCCCGGGCTCGAATCCCGGCCAGAGCATTTATTTGTGTGATGAACGAACACAAATATTTGTTCCTGAGGCTTGGAGGTTTTCTATTTAGGTATTTGTTTATCCATATCCATAAGTACAGTAAAACCACAAATATAATTTACATCGGCAATCTTCGTTCACTGTGACACCGACGAGTGCAGACAAGTACCAAATGAAATCGAATGTATGACCAATTCAATAAAGACCTTGTTGCATTTTACGTAAGGTAGAATATCCTTCGCGCAGCAAGACGAAATGGCGGGGCAGCCAGATAAAAGCATTGGGTCTCCCTCGTGACACTAGTCCTAACTGCTCACCAAGACGATTCGAAAAAACGCAATTGCAATGGCTCCACCTCTAACCAATTCCAAGATCCCCTATACTTCTTCGAAGTCCAGCATAGGATCCACCTTGTGATACCAGTCCTAATAGCTCACCAAGACGATTCGAAAAAACCCAATTGCAACGGCTCCTTCTCTAACCGAATCCGAGATCCTTTATACTTCATCGAAGTCCAGCATAGGGTCCACCTCGTGACAGTAGTCGTAATTTCTAGGGAAATCCATGTCCTAGTGGTAATACTGTGACTAATTTGTTATTTCATTAGATATACATACTCGATATTACATAACAATAAATATGACACAACCGCTTAATAAACTTTATAATAAAATAAAACTACAGAATAACTACTTCTATACTAAATATTCCATTCAACTAGTACACTGATTTGTACCCGTATCGTACCTATAGCGTATAAATAAAATAGAACGAGACACTAATTTACTACTTTAATTAAAAGAACACTGGTAACACTGACAATTAATTTTAATTGGATTTTTATTTTTTATTATGCTTTTGGTACTAAGATTGTTATGTCAATAAACTTCAGTGCCAATTTAATGTCCAAAATGTAAAATAACAAATAACCTTTTTCAATAGAATTTCAATATTGAAATAGTGCAACAAAACACGTACGAATACATAATTAATTGAAAATCGGGACTTATACGGTAATGTCGAAAGAGTCTCTGGCACATCACTAGCCCGTGCATGTACTTTCATCAGAAGGGAGAGTATATTGACATTTGAATTGGTTGGAAAGGGACAAGAATACTTCAGTACTTCTTAATGGCTAGTGTAAAATGAACTCCGCCTGGCTGAATAAAACATGCCTTTTGTAATTAATTTAACTTCCTGTGAAATGTTATTCCGTTATTCTTGTAGTTTGCTGTTCGAGAGCTTTTCCCACACAACTTTACACAGCAAAAAACCATTTCTAATGGATGAAATCAATTTTAATGCTCGTTTATTTGACGTACGTATAGATCGCGAACCTGGACGGGTCTGACTGAGAGCGCGACGCGTTGCTGCTTACATGTACTAGTGCCACTAGTGATACATAGGTGAGGTGACCGCACGTCGCCCTATAATCTCCATCTAATAGAGGGGGTTATCTATGTCCCCAGTAAAGATGCATTCCAAGAATTGGCGTAGGCACTAGTTTTTACGGAAGCACATCTGACCTTCCAACCCGAGGGAGAAATTAGACCTTTTGGGATTAGGCTTGTCAAGTGAGTGGGCAACTTGACTGTTAGAAGTTCTCAAGCCGCCCGGAGGCCTCTAACTTGGCTTAACGACTGCTATCGTAGACAGCAACCGGGATCAACGGCTTAACGTGCCTTCCAAAGCACGGGAGCGCTCAGTTAGTAACCACTCAAAGCGGTCACCCATCCAAGTACTGACCTCGCTCGACATTGCTTAACCTCGCATACCGCACGCGGTACGAGTACGCGGGCGCCGCTGGGCCAGCGAAAAGCTCTTATTACCTTATAATAAAGACTTTTGAACTTTTTAAATGCGTAGCTACTTTTGACTGACTGTATTGTAGGTAAGTTTTAAAAAACTTTACAACTATTTTTTAACCCAGTTGTTTTCAATGTTCCTTGCAATTTTTCTAACATCTTGCCCTGACTATCACAAACGCAACAATAAAGGAATTGGCCAAATAAGTGCACCGTTCTGAATATACATACGGTAATTGAAATATTTTCATGATTTTTAATGTTTTATTATTATTATTATTTATAGTTTTATATTTTTACCATTTCATAATACATTATACTATTTTTGGTGAGCAATAAAAAATGTTAATATTGTATAAATAATAAGTAATGTCTATTCTGCATTTGCCTAGTTGGTATTGCACAAAAGATCCCAGTTACTTGATTGAAGTGCATCCGCAAGGGCCGTCATAAGATAAGATAGCCCTCATAATATAAGTTAGTCTCGGGTTCGAATTCCGGTGAGAGTATTTTTTTGTGGGATGGACATGAGTTCTTGAGTCTTGGGTGTTTTCTTTATATTTATTAATTATCTATTTATCTATGTATATAAATATGTATATCGTCGCCTAGTAGAGTTGACCTCATAAGTAGCTTGACACTTAAGGACTTTGTCGTTTTCACCCCTTAGAAATTTAGTATGACAGTTCAAAGCGACAAGGTACAAAGGTGGTAAGCCCCTTGTGACGCCGACCGTACTCGTACTCATAGTGTACGAGCTTTGCTTAGTTTGGGACTCAGTCGGTTTAAGTAGGATGTGCACAAATATTTTATTTATTTATTTGGTCTCGTTTAATGATGTAACAAATGTAGCAACAAGATAAAGCATCTGTGGCGTTCCTTTCCATCAGCGACTTCACATATAAACACCTATACCTACAGAGCAAGGCATGGCTAACAACCATAACCTTCGGCAGAGAAATAGGTTACTTCTAAATGATGTACACTATGCAAATTTTGCTAAGAGTTTAAATAATACTGCAATATGAGTTTATAATCTTCTTACTGATGACATAAAAATAGTGATAACTTAAATACCTTTAACAAGAAAGTAAGAGAATCTTTTCTAACCCGTCCATTTTACTCCATCAATGAACATTATGTAAACCTTTTTGACAAACCAACCAACCTTTTTGAGCTGTTGAAACTCCTTTAATAAATAAATGCATCTGATACGCTATTGGCATTTATTTATTTTAATTTTGTTTATTAATTATTTTATTTTAATGTAATATTATTAGTTTACCATTTACTTTGATTTGTTTTGTTTACATTAATTTAATTCGTTTTGTCTTTTTTTATTATAATTACATTAATTTTTTAGTGTACCATTTTTAATTTGTATTTGCAGGCATTTTTTAAATTGTAATTGTATTTGCATGATTATGATTATGATGATACTGCGAGTGATATTGCTGACTGCAGCTAAAATTAATTCACTGCTGTTATCTAGTTTCTAAAAACAATGCGGTATTGATAAATTGCTTCATACAAATATTCTTAATCACAATTCAAACAGTTATTTTAACAACAAAACAACCAACATGGTTCTAAAAATAAAATAAGCCCTTTCTGAATAAATAATTGACTATGCGTTAGCAAGGGTACCTACAGCGTAGGTACGTTACGTATTCACCTGACAACGGAGGGTACGAACGAAACACGTGAGCGACGATTAAAATTCTATCAACCTTTCCCTATATTTACTCCCCATCCTCGTGTTTGACTCAATAGTTTTACGCTAAAAGTAACCTAATATTTGGAGAAAAGAGTTGTAAATCAAAAAGCATAGCCGTAGGGTATGTGATGCTTTGAAAGTAAATGTTTGGTTTGCCGATAAAGGGTCACGTTGTACCACACGTGGCGTTTACGTGAAAGTGGATTAACTGAAAATGCTCATTAAGTGCTTTTAATTATTTTCTTAAGTTGCGTGATTATTGTGGAGTCAGAATATTAAGATAACGATTAATTGTGGGTTAATTTATGAGATGAGTACTTTACGAACGATAGCAAAGCAAGATTAGTTATAACGATGTTGCAATAGCGTAACATTATGTAATAAAATAATACTAATTGTACAAAAAGTTTTTAGTAAATGTTCAATAGTATATACTAATATAATATTCCTAGTACTTTTTTATAGCCTTTTTATTCAGACATTTCGTTTTCCAAGAGCAATAGTAGTAGGAGTAGATCGGTTGTTAGTTAGTCTGTTTGCCTTTTGGCAAAGGTCTCCTCCAACATTTTCCATTTGTGCCGGTCGGTTGCGAGTCTTGTCCAGGTTCTCCCAGCTACGTGGACAATTTCGTTCACCCGTCTTTTATATTGTCGTCCTCTCTTCCTTTTTTTTGTCCCTAGGGTACCATATTGTAGCAGCCCGACTCCATTTGTCCTTTTCTGTCATCATATGTCCCGTCCACTTCCATTTAAGTTTCTTAATCTTTACAGTTATGTCTTCTACTTTTCTTTCTTTCCTAATATCATCCAGTCGTTTTTTGTTCTTAGTACTATCTGTATATAAATCCAAGGCAAAATATACCTAGGTCTTTTTGGGTTCAGTGGCGTGATTATGTAAGGTTTTCGAGCGCGCGTAAGGTTGATGTGTGTACTTAGTAGTAGGTAAATTATTAGTTATATATGTATAATAAATGGACCCGGTTATGACCCAAAACTATGACCAAGACCACCGCAGGGCAGCAGCATCCCTGGAGTGCGGTGGAGATACTGCGATCGCCAACCCGCATGCCAAGCGTGGCGATTATGGCATATACCCCCCGTGAATTTGGGGGAGGCCTATGTCCAGCAGTGGACGTCGTTTGGCTGATATGGTGGTGGTGGTGATAGTATAATAAATTGGTTTGATCGAATGCCAGACTTTTTTTGATTACCACTACCTACTTTTAGTGGAACATGAGAACTCATTATAGCAATTTTTAAGATAAAGGCGGCCTCAAGATTTTTACATAGTGAATTACACATTACTGCAGGAATGTTTAACGGAAAAATAACAGCATTATTTGAGATTAAGGCCAGGTTGCATTGCACCAACTTACGATTACATGCCGATCCATATGGCGGAAACAGCTGTCATCCCATACACACTTAAATTTTCTTACAATTGGATTTTACCGAACACCGTTTACGTTTACAGACAATTTGGTGCAACCCAATCTAGGTGAACGTGCAGTCAGCTGCAGAGTAAGACCAATTTCTATTATTGTATTATATGATATTTAGCCTACTAAATGTCTAAATATAAATGAAGTTTCACAAAAAAATAATACAGTTTCATGTTTCTCCTTTAAAAAACTATTTGTTCCTCAAACAAACTTTCAACCCTCTTTTTACTCCTTTAGAGGATGAATTTTGAATAACGCTGAAATTTGATTTTCTTCCATATCAATGCAAAGGGATTTTTTTTTGTTTTTTTTTACTAAAAAATATTTTTTCCCCATACAAATTTTCACCCACTTTTTATCTCCTAATGACACGAATTTTAATCAATTATTGTCTATGTGTTATTCTGACAACTAAGCTACAATACTGGAAAGTTTCATTAAAATTGGTTTATTAGTTTTTAAAATTAAGAGAAACTTAACATCCATCCAAACATCGCTTCCAAACCTTCACCTTTAGTATTATAAAGTTATTAGGATTAGAACATTAGGAATTCTATTATTTACTTTTTTCTAACAATATCTGAAAATTAGCAATTCTTGTACATTTATTTATTTCGGGAAACTTGAAAACCGCTTTATAGATGTTTAGGGGGGCGACAAAACGATCTAATAACTAGCAGGTGTCTCCGAAAAACCACGAGATATGAGAGCAAATTTCGGTCTCCCAGGTTCAAGTCACTAACTGCTGAGTTGCTTATTTAAAGTATTTAAATATCAAATAATAACTCGTAAACATACTCGAATGTCGTACCATTCCACATCATTGGGCGACATATCGATCCGTGACGAGCCTGTCTGTGCCCTTAAACTTTCACCTTTGATCCTTCGTCAATACGAAAACCTATTGTAGGGCTTGGCTTATTCCAAACATAGCAACTAGTAATATCACAGCGGGACACTTTTTCAATCGAAAAGGAAATTTCAAAAATCCAGTATTAAATTATACTTCATTGGATTTCAAATACAGGACAGACTGAATAGTGGAGTCGTAAATTATAATGAAGCTGAAACTCTGAGAAAGCACTTATTCAGAGGGCTTCCAGGGAAGTTGTACTATACTCGTAAATGTAAATACCGACCTAATCGGAAAAGTTTCCGCGATTCTTGAAGTCACTTTAACTAATCGCACGCTTCAGTGAGGAAAACTTTGAATTTTCTTTTCGAGAGAATGGTATACGTCTAGGTCTAATTCCTTGATAACGATAAAACTGTGGGTCTGGTGTCCGCTAAAAACGACGACAAGTAGCTAAATGAACGTGAAGTCTGAATCTATCTACAACAATACTAAATGTCTGAAACTGATATCGTTATGTTGCGTCAAGAAACGTAACCTTACAGATTAAAAAAATCCGTATAAATATGAATCCGTCTATAACATTGGCGCCGATACTCAAGAATTAAGAAAATGGTATGTTTTGCGATTGTAACAATTATACCTACTATTTTGGAATTGTGTTTGTTTACAAACTGAAACAGTTTTGGTAGGGTAAGGAGTTAAATTTTTAATTGTACCTTATGCCGGTTAGATAATAACAGAGACAGTTACAGTACCCTCGTCATTACAATAAATTCTGACCTCACTGACCCAGTATCCCAAATGGTGATTGTAATCGCTCGGTTTGACACTTGTGACAAAGCCTCTCTATACATAAATGTTTAGATTTCAAAGTCTCCTCGCTTAACGCCAAGGATGATTACATTATAGCTATATAAATTAATCTCACCCTAGCCCCAACGTTTCAGTAGCGTATTGGACTAACTTTACATCGCAATTCCGCCAAATCGTAACGCTCTCCAGGCTTTTATTGCGCCAGTAAATATTAAGTAAGTGGGTCAGCGGTAAGGGACATTTGACAAACAAGAAAGAAAGTTACTTTTAGTGTAAGTATTTATTATTCTTATTCTCACGTACGAGATTTCCTAAAAAATATAATGGCTTCCAAGATCTACTGACCTTAATTAGCTGATATGAGGTTTTGAGTGCAATAATTTAATTAAGAACAGAACTTACTAATTGTGTGAGTTTCATAGTCGTCTCATCTGTAAGTTTCCAGCATTTATGTCAAATACATATAGTATTACAAACACTACGTAAACTGACAAAATCAAAAGACACATGCTGTTTAAAATAACGGTGTTAGCTACTGAGTGATGATTAAGGACCGCGAACCGGTTTGCAACATGTCGAGCGATATTCCACCTTAAAGACGCGAGTGAACCGTTTCATTATATTTCAATTCGTCAGAAACTCCGAGAGTTTTCTATATAAGACTAAAATTACGCCTATAATATTAAACTGTCTTGTCTTGCATTCTGCTAGGTAGATTCGTTCGTCACATTGTGTTCCTCAGAACAAAAGCAGGAGCCCTCCAGGAACTTCGCGGAGCTCCGTCGCCGTCGCCTGACTGACGCAGACGGGTCGATTTCTATGCATTGGTATACATATTATTATTATTATTATTATTATTAATCAAAACAACAATTTGGATAATCGATAGAGGCTGAACCACTTCGATGTTATAAAAATAGGCAAAGTTATTCTTAGTTTGTTGTGCTATACGTTATTAGGCGGAAAGTTTCTATGCAATGATAGGACAGTAAAAAATATACCACCCAGTATAGTTTCTAAAGTTTGTAATCATAACTCAAACCACCAAATAAAATAACGGGCTGCGTGGAAACACAACTTGCGAAGTGTCATCGTTTCTGTGTATGCATTTCCAAAGCTATTTATAGTTAAATCGATACCAGGTAAAAGCTATTTAATAATCCTGCTTAATAGTACGTTTCTTGAGAGCTGGTTTTCCACTTAACGGTCCGTTACGAGTTTATTGCAGCCAAGACGTGACCCATTTGCCTGAGAATTAAGCTCAAGAAACCAGGTTACCGAGACGACCTCCGTAATCGACTCGACGTCCTTCAGGACGCGTAACCAACCTAAAAAATACTCCAACACCAAAATGTTTATTATTGTTCGTCGCTTCCGACCATGGCTTTACCTATGACTGTATATTTTTCATAAGTATTCCTTTTTTCTAGGGTTTTCTTTTTTCTTTGGTTCTCCTTATATAAATAAATAAATAAATAATACAAATCTTAATTACAAAACTTTATTTGAAGTAAGGAGTCGGGCCGATAATGAATATAGGGGAACTGTGTATAAGACGGGGACGCGGGGTATGACGGGGTTACGCACACATACGCCAAACTAGATACCACACAAACGTATCACAACCACCGACAGGACGCCATTTGCAAGCCGCCATTAGTGCACTGGCGACAGTGAGCGAGAGTGCGCGCGTATCGGTGCTACAGGTCGAAACGTGTTTTGTTGTAGTCGCGATCTAATTTTTCAAGGGTGGATTTGTACGCATAAAATTGTAAGTAATAGTCTGTGTTTTTTGTTGTTTTATAATCTTATTGAAGATTTTATTGAGCATCGTGTTATATGTCGCTTGGTACTCGAATATTGACGTGTGTTTTATTAATATTATTTTTTTGCACAGTTGGTGTTCGGGTCAAGACGGGGCAAACCGTTTGTGTGGCCGGTGGGCACATACTGCTTGTGCCGGTGTGGATGACGAAGATCCAGAAGAAGTCCTTATTTGTTTGCCTGTGAGGAGGATAAAACAGGGAGCCAAGACCCAAGTGGAGGCAAGACGGTGTACACCCCATCTTGTCTCCAATTGACGTCCCCATCTTATCCCCATACATGGGGTAAGATGGGGTTTTAGTACTTTTTGCAAAAAAATTTTTTTTTAATTCTAATGATTATTGATCTCATTTAAACTTGTGCCAAATTAATATTGATTAGTTAAGGAATGTGCTTTAAATAAATTATAATTATGCAACTTAAAGAACCCCGATTTTTTACTGTTTTACCTTAGCGTCCCCGTCTTATACACAGTTCCCCTATTTCATTAACACTGGAATACTCGCTACTAGGTAAAAAAATACCACAGTGTAGTCATAATTTTTATCATAAGTTTTTACGGTTTTAGGGTAAAACGAGACCATATTACTAAGACTCCGCTGTCCGTCTGTCTGTCTGTCTATCTTTCTGTCTGTCCGTCTGTCACCAGGCTGTATCTCATGAACCGTGATAGTTAGACAGTTGAAATTCTCACAGATAATGTATTTCTGTTACCACTATAACAACAAATACTAAAAATAAAATAAAATAAATATTTAAGGGAGCTCCCATACAAAAAACTTTTAAGGAGTTGCTCGTTGTGTTCATCAGGCGCTTGGTCTCATAATGTATAGGAAAACTAAAATACGAGTCGTGCTTGAACAAAATTTTACTTGATGTTATTTAAATATTATTATTTAAATTAAATAAACAAAATTTTACTTGATGTTATTAAAATATTATTAATTAAATATTATTATTTTAATAAAGTGTCTAATATTGTATAGTTAATAGTACGGATCCCTTCGTGCGCGAGTCCGACTCGCACTTGGCCGGTTTTTTTATCATCTTACTAGCCGCTCGGGCTTCCAATTACTAATTACTTTCAAGTAGATAGATAACGTATGTAACTTCGGGAACCCCCTTGTGACAACAAGTTCAGGCGTAGCGTTTGGCGACGACAAAAAAAAACCGATATTCATATGTATGGATATGATATGTAAGTTTTAAGATGTGGAACAACTTTTCCTTTTTAAAATATATTCTTATTCCGATTAGATTTTCCAGAGTAAGTATTTTTATCCGGTAGCGAGTAATCTCTAAAAAAAGCCAAGTGCATGTCGGGCCATGCGCTATATAGGTCCATCCGTGAAATTATGCAGTCTTAAAATGTCACAAACCTATATTTACTATGTGTTTAATACAACTTTCCTAAGTAATCAACGCAAATTGAAGGAACATTTGCTTTTCCAAGTACACTTCTTATGTATTATTCCTTAACTAGAAATGTCCACTTAACTGTGACAGTTTTCCTTTTTTCCGTTTCTATAAATATATGTCTGCAGAGAAATTTTCATCTGAATATCATGTGAATACAAGCAGTAAAAAGTCGTTAGTCCCAATTTAATTGATTTCAAAAACTTCCTTAGTTCCTACGGTTACTTTAAGATAATACAGAAAAGAATAACAGTAAGATAAAAAAATCATTGTATGGTAGTATGGTAAAATCATTGTATATATAAACAAAATTATCTTGTGGGGATCAGCTGCAGATATTGAAACTGTTTTTATTTTGCAAAAAAGGGCTATCCGAGCAATTTATAACTTGGGGTCGCGTGACTCATTAAGAGAATTTTTCAAAGAAATAGATATTCTAACCCTGCCGTCCCTATACATATTTGAAATAATAATGTATGTTAGGAAGAATTTGGGCAATTTTCCAACGAACGCTGATAAACCAATCGCCACGAGAAATACTGGGAAACTCAAAATAACCTTCTATAGACTAGTAAAGGCGAAAAAGTCGTTCTTGGGAAATTGTATCAAATTCTACAATAAAATTCCTAAACACATTACTGAACTTAGCAATTCTAAATTCAAATCTGTAGTAAAACAAACACTTATTTCAAGAGCATATTATAAGATAAACGATTACATCATGGATAGGGATGTTTGGCAGTGATAGCGTCCTGCACGGGTAATCTATCGCGAAAATATGTTTTCTACTTTATTTAAATTATTTTGTATTAGCTGACACTGTAATTTTATATTTTACTATAAGTATACAATGTATACTTATTGTTTTGAAAAAATGACACCTCGCCGAGTTTCTTACGCCGGTTCTTCTCGTGGCAGAGGTATATTTCTCCAAACCGGTGGTAGTTTATTGACGTTCATACTTTCATAGGTGCATGTAATATGCGTAATTTGAAGAATAAACTACGTTTACTTTTTTTTTTACTTTTAAAAGACTTCATGTCGTAAGTGTGGCCGACAATGAGCTCCTCTATCATCTATAAAACCCAAGTAACAAAGTTCTCCTGTAGTGCACAGTTTACAGGCTCACAGCACTAGTACCTCTCTCTTAGTGGTTCCAGGTTTTACTACCAAGCTTATAACAGGTTACACGGAGTTCGCTTGGGTTTATAGTACACCTATTCTTATAAGTTGACTTATAGTCGTGTATAGAACGAAATTATAGGCGCAGTAAAGGCAAAGATGGCCTGTAAAAGTGTTGCATAGGTGTAAATACACTTGAGAAAACTTGGTCCAGTAAGTTACACTTATAATCGCCTACAAGAAGTAATTATAAATCCAGTATAAGTGTCATACGCCAGTAATGGTAATTTATAGAACTAAATGCACTTAGAACCATTTGCATTTGTTACTTGACCTTATAGGGGAGTATAAGTCAATGTAGGGGTGTGTATTATAAGTGAATTAGTTATACAGTGATTTCTTCTAAGAGTAAGTGTACTTGGTATTATTGTGGACTCTCGAATGCTGTTATAGTCTTAATTTCTATATAAAGGTTTCTTGTAAAACTATTAGTGTCCAAATAAATCTTCGTGAAGTCCGTTTAAGAAGATAATTGCTTTTAATATTTATCGTATCTTTACGGCCATTTTGATTTCTTTTGAGTCAATGGGTTTTTATTAAATTATTACAAAAATGGATATAAACAAATGGAATACGTCCAGAAATATGACCATAATAATTCGATGAAAGTCACAACTAAAAAATAATAAACTCTTAGTTATTAAAATTAAGCATAAGACATTTGTATGCGGAACCCTAATTCGTCACAATATGACGCGACAATGCTGTTAGGACTAATATTATTTTTAAACACAACTTAGTAAATACGCCGTGTTCAAAAGGCGAACAAAAATTGAGATGTAAAACACAATATACTTCACCGAAAATACTTACGCGTTTGCCGTGCAAACATGTATGCACGTATAATATTACATGTGAAATACTTGTTAATGCATTATATACAAAATAGATGAACTTACCTTTTATTTTTATTTTTTTTCTCCTCGACCGCACACAACACAACAACAATTCACAAATGTTTGAAGTAGCTAGTAACAGAAGCGCGGAGTACGTTACACGCCTGCCTGGTTCTATTAAATGCTCATAGTGAGCTTTGCGGGAGCAAATGGTTCTCCGGAATCTAACTATAAGTTTATTATGGGCTTAAGTCGTGTTGTCTGGTTCTATTATTTAGATGCTCATAGCTGGCTTTGCGGGAGCAGATAGTTCTGCGTAGTCCAACTATAAGTGTATTATTGGTCTAAGTGGTGCTCGCCAAGTCTACTATGAGTGTTTTATTAGCAAAAGTACGCGTATAAAATGGACCTTTTCCGTAGTTATAAACTTTTACTAGTCTGTTATAGACCTGGCTCCGGAACCACAACAAGACCACATTTTGTTACTTGGGAAGTCTTTGTATTCATTTAACATGTTTTTGTTCATATTCCTAGTTTACCCTTTAGCTGGTAGAAGGGGAGTGGGAGATGAACTCCAAAAACCGGCCAAGTGCGAGTCGGACTCGCGCACGAAGGGTTAAACGCCGACAACTACTCTGTTGTATGGGAGCCCCCTTAATTATTATTTTGATTTTATTATTTGTTGTTGTAGCCACAATAAAAATACATAATCTGTGCAAATTTCAACTGTACCTACCGTAATAGCTAGATTACGGTTCTTGAGATCTAGCTCGGCGAGTGGTAGCCATGAAAAAGGGCTAAAATATCAGGTTTTTTTGTATGGGAGCCCCCCTTAATTATTATTATTATTTTGTTATTAGTATTTTTTGTTATAGCGGCAACAGAAATACACAATCTGTGAAAATTTCAACTGTGTAGCAATTACGGTTCTTGAGATACAGCCTGGTGACAGACGGACAGCGAAGTCTTAGTAATAGGGTCCCGTACCTGATCAAAATTGGCTAAAGAAGACCCACATTATTTTAATCGGGCTATTGAACGAAAACCCACAAAATGGGTTTTATTATATATTGCATTCCCACTTTACGTGTACAAAAAAAGCCTTAATTTATTTTTATTCTACCTTTGTTTTGGCCTGATTAATAAATATACTCATACTAAATTACAGCTTTCTAGTAGTAACAGTTACCTACTGAGCCAAGCCGCGGACGGTTGGACGGACATGGCCGAACTTTAAGCTCCTTGTTTACTACGAAACCCTAAAAACGGTAACCATTTTATAACGATAAAGCTTTTAATCTTCATGTTTTTAAGATTTCAATTGCACTGAGATAACTTGTCAGAACGAGGGCACGAAATATATTAAAATTCGATTGGGGTTTGAAAGATATGAACTAAATTACGGCCCTGTATTTAAAAAAAAAACACTATTGTGCTGGTGCTTGTGATTCAAAAATTTAAGGACATACTCCGGTGCGATATTATTCAGGCAGCTCAATAAACGGATCTCCAAGTCCCTTACCCGCGATCTGCGCCAATTCAATACAAATCGTATTGAAGAGGCCATCGAGCAGAATAAGGGCTCTAAAGTGTTCTCAAGAGATCTGTCAATTCGAGCCGAGCTTCTGAATGAGATAGAATACTTTTATGGATATTGGATAGCTATACACGTCAACTAGCAGACCCGAAGTTGGTCTGGCGGAAGACCCTAGAGCCAGATTAACCCGGCACTATACCGAAGATATCCCGGACATCAGCCTGTACGAGATTAGAATGGCTCTTAAACAGCTAAAGAACAACAAGGCACCCGGTGAAGACGGAATTACAGCTGAACTTCTGAAGGCGGGTGGAAAACCGGTCCTTAGGGCCCTTCAGAAGTTGTTTGACTCCGTCTTACTGAAAGGGAAAACTCCTAAGGCATGGAACAGAGATGTGGTGGTGCTGTTCTTCAAAAAGGGTGACAACGCCTTACTGAAGAACTACCGCCCCATCTCGCTTCTGAGCCATGTCTATAAGCTGTTTTCAAGAGTCATTACGAACCGTCTCGCACGCAGACTAGATGACTTCCAGCCTCCCGAACAAGCCGGTTTTCGAAGAGGCTTTAGCACCGTAGACCACATCCATACGCTCCGTCAGGTTATACAGAAGACTGAGGAGTATAACCTGCCCCTCTGTCTAGCGTTCGTGGACTACGAGAAAGCCTTCGATTCGATTGAAACTTGTGCTGTACTACAATCTCTCCAACGGTGCCAAGTGGACTACCGTTATATCAAAGTGCTGAAGTGTTTGTACGAGAACGCCACTATGTCAGTCCGACTCCAGGACCAGAACTCGAAACCTATTCCGTTGCAGCGGGGAGTCAGACAAGGAGATGTTATTTCTCCTAAACTGTTTTCCGCTGCACTGGAGGATGTGTTCAAGATTCTGGACTGGAGAAGGCTAGGCATCAACATAAACGGCGAGTAAATCACTCACCTTCGGTTTGCTGACGATATAGTAGTCTTGGCCGAGACCATGGAGGATTTAAGTACAATGCTCAATGACCTCAGTAAAGCCTCCGAGCGAGTTGGTCTAAAGATGAACGTGGAGAAGACGAAGATCATGTCAAATGCCCATGTAGCAGCAACTCCCGTAACAATCAAACACTACGCTCGAAGTTGTAGACGATTACATATATACCTAGGACAGACTGTCCAGTTAGGTAAGTCCAACTTCGAGAAAGAGGTTAATCGTCGAATCCGACTCGGCTGGGCAGCGTTCGGGAAGCTACGGCACATCTTTTCGTCCAATATTCCGCAGTCTCAAGACAAAAGTCTTTGACCAGTGTGTGTTGCCAGTGATGACATATGGTACTGAAACGTGGTCGCTTACTATGGGCCTCATAAGAAGGCTCAAAGTCACCCAAAGAGCAATGGAGAGGGCTATGCTGGTAGTTTCTCTGCGTTATCGCATCAGAAATGAGGCCATCCGCAGCAGAACCAAAGTGATATAGCCCTTCGAATCGCTAAACTTAAGTGGCAGTGGACGGGGCACATAGCACGCAGAACCGATGGCTATTGGGGCGGAAAGGTTCTCGAGTGGCGACCACGTACCGGAAGGCGTAGCGTGGGCAGGCCCCGCACGGTGGACTGATGACCTGGTAAGGGTCGCGGGTGTCCGCTGGATGCGGGTGGCGCAGGACCGGTCATTGTGGAAGTCTTTGGGGGAGGCCTATGTCCAGCAGTGGACGTCATTCGGCTGAATGATGATGATGATGATGACGATTGTGATTCAAAAAATATCGGTAGTAATGTGGTAATAAATATACCATTACTTTGCTTGGTCCTTGAAGATGACATAACACTTGTACAGTCGACTGCAAAAAAAAATTAAGTACTACTACTTATCCATTACTTCACCTTATCCACTTGTCGGTTAAAAATATAAATACGTCTCTTTGTAGTCGTCTGTCGACTGTACAGCTCAAAACGCACAGAGCGGGCGTGGCGCGGTGCGGAGCGGAGGTGGTTTTGTATTTTTGATTTTTCCTAATCACTCGACTGTCGATTACTGCTTCACATGTCACACACGCCGCCTCCGCTCTACCGCGCTACCGAACACCGCGCGGTTTTTTGGTGCGACGTGTCCCGAACGGCGCGGCGTTCTCTCTATAAAACCGCCTCCGCCCCGCAACAACGCTGTGCCGCGATCTGTAGGTTTCAAGCTTACTACCTATGTTGATATTTAAAAATGTAACATTACACATTACCTTAGTAGCATATTCAAATCATCAGTCATGATTTATGATGAGTTTGAAAAATAAGGAAACGAATAGCGGGAACACAATCACAATGTCAGATTTGTGAAGCATAATTTTGTTGTCAGCCCTCTTCCGCGGTCGGCGGGCAAACACTAAACAAAGAGTTGATCTTATAGCATTAAAATAAAACCATCATACTAGTCCATTGGAACATTAAGAGTGGTTCACATGCGACCACCCACATAGTACCCAGCTAGTGTGACCACGCCTAAATTCCGGTCTTAGAATTCTCATTAGCGTCTCTGTTAAAAAGGTCATGCGTTTTGTTAATTACAAACAATCCGTAGAAAGCACCGTAGCTCTGTTGTTTACGTCTGTAGTTTCGTTGTCATGTTACGTCAATCATGTCTAGTCGCAGTTAAAACTATTCATGGAATTTTTTCAGCGATAGATTTTAGCGAGGATAACAATTTGCATTTTTATTTTTAGTAGCGCATGCCACACAAGGACGCTAGTGGAATCCTGTCAGCGCACCACTGAAAAACGCTTCCATCAGTAGGTTAGGGATTATTCCAAATTATTTAAAACAGTGCGCACAAAAGCAAAAGCAATGCATTTGAATAATAAAATAAAGTTCTCAGATAATAAAACCAAGACAGTCTGGAAAATAATAAACACATAGACTGGGCAGAAGAATAATAGAGAGTCCAGAATTCCTTTGAAAATAGAGGATAATTTAATAACTGATGCAGCAAAAGTAGCCGCAGAATTTAATAATTTATTTTATTAAATTCCTATAGTCACTATTCAAAGTTTAACATCGTTTACTACAATCCTGAATGAGAACGTAAAATCTAATGTCATGAAATATTTTTAAATTTAATTATGTTTCTATTCTGGATGTCTTTTAAAATGTTAAAAATAAAGAGCACTGAGAACTTAGGGGGCGTGTCAGTAAAGGAACTAGAATCTTTCTGGATGTCGTTGCACCCACTCTAGCTCTCATTTTTAATAGACAATGGATTTCTTCAGACTGAAGTGACAAGTAGTTCCTATTTTCAAATCAGGGTAGTATAGAGATAATCCATCAGATCATCACCCAGTGTATATCCTTCCGTTTGTCAAAATATTCGAAAAAATAATGCTTACGCAATTGCGTTCTCACTTTGATTCCCACAATATTTTTCACACACAGCAGTTCGGCTTAACGTAAGGTAGGTCAACTACTAATGCTGGGGCGCTAGTCGGGTAACCTCTACGAGTATCTTGGCTCTTCCAGTTCCTGTGGACCCTCGCGGGTCTGGGGAAAGGGGAAGGGTTCTGATATTTGGAGGGATCGCTTACCGGTGATACCAATAACCCGGAGGTGGGGTCGCTCTAGGTGTTCCTCTGTTTTAGCAGAGGACACTCTAGATGCGACCAACGGAGAGATGGAGGGTTCCGCATCAGAGAGTCGCAAGGCATCCCAGGAGTGCCGATAGGGCCCGCCATGCCGTATGCCTATATAAATAACTATGGACCCGTAACCCTGACTTCGGCAGAGGGCCGGTATAGTCGGGAGCGGGGGCTGACACCGCCAGGCCGGGGCCGGGTGGTGGCTGCGTGGGAGAAAACCTCTATAAAAAGTTACAACGGGACCTGAGGGAGTGAATCCGGGGTCTTTAACGCTCTCCTGGCGTGGAGGTCCTTTGGTCGACAAGCGTGTGGTGTCGCCCTGCACGCTTACCGTCGGGTGGGGGGCGTTAGCCTCTAATGAGAGGGAACAGGTTCGGCTGTTGCAGCAGGCGGTGTTCGCGGTTTTGTGCCTTAGCGATCCCGTGTCACCGCCACTTATGCTGCGTGACGGGCATACCCTGGTGGTTTTAGTTAACACAGACAAATCATTTCTGTGTTAACTAAAGCCATTTCGTTAGAAACAGTGGTCGAGAAGGGAGTACTCTATTCTAGGAGTATTATATTTAGAGGGGTCTTCTAGGCCGATTTCTATTCCTTGTTTATGTAAATGATCTACCATATATGTATGATAAGCCGAAGATCAAGCATTGCTATATTTGCAGACGATACCTCAATACTGTTCAAGGTTACTGGGCTGTTAGGTTAGCTCACTGAACCAAATAAGCAATACCCTCGCCTCTCCATGATATATGACTGATTTGCTGCCAATAACTTAATGTTGAATCCGAAAAAAATTAAATGTATAAAATAACTAGTGAACTCATTAAATATAAACTTAGACTCAAATATTAAACTCAATAGTTGAACAATAAAAAAAAATTAAAAATTTAAACTGTTTATTTAAAAAAAAAAATTTTACATTTCACATTTAGTTACATCTCTTAGCTAAATCTTAATATTTCTAAGATTATGGTTCTAAGCCTAATAGAATTTGTGAAGACAACTATATTCTTAGGTATTGCATTGGAATCAAAATTGCAGTGGGGTTCCCAGATAACTGCGATAGGAAGAAGGTTGAACTCTGGTGCATTTGCAATCAAGAAAATAAAGGCGGCTTACCAATGTGGTGACGGCACGGTTATTTTACTTCGCTTATTTTAGTAGTATATAATTACTTATGGTCTTATCTTATGGGGATCAGCTGATGATATTGAAATTGTTTTTATTTTGCAAAAAAAATCTATCTGTTTCATTTATAACTTGGAATCGAGTACTCACTAAGATTTAAAAAAAAAATATTAATAGAATTTTAAAAAAGATATTGATATTCTAACCCTGCCGTAGCTGTACGTGTTTGAAATAATAATGAAGATTTGTTAAAATTCTCAACGAACTTTGATAAACCAATAGCAATAGTGTTTCTAGTAAGAAACACTGAGAAACTCAAAATAACGTAAAGGCGAAAAAGTCGTTCTTGGGAAATTGTATAAATTTCTACAACGAATTTACTAAACAGATTACTGAACTTACCAATCCTAAATACAAATCTGTAGTAAAACAAATACTTATTTCAAAATAAATAATATAATGTTAAAAATTACATCATGGATGGGATGTTTAAGTGTGCTCCCTGCACGCGTAATTTATCGCAAATAAAGGTTTTCTACTGTAGCATGGTAATTTCGTAGTACTGGTGACACTGTAATTTTATATATATTAAATTATATATTCTATGAATATTGTTTTGAAAAAATTATATCTCGCCGAGTTTGTTATTTTAGTAAAACGTAAGGCGATTCACTGGTCGTTCCTTAAATATTTGATCTCAACACCCTCTTGTAGGAGCACTGAACTTAAATACCTGGCTTTGTCATTCTGTCGGTTTTAGTAAAGCTCACATCTCTCATCATTATCCATACTTAAAATTACGGATAAATCTACGTAGCGCAAGTTGTCATATTACGTAATCAAATAGCTGAATCCATTAATTTAATCTGCGTTAAGTAAAATTCTTGGTCACCCTAAACTAAATTTTGATTTAGAATAAAAATTGATTACACTATGCACGCGACGATGCAGGATACGCTTTGTCTAGTCATCACATTGTCATCATGGATTCAATCAAGTAAAGCACGAATGTACCACCCACACTTCTAATACCCAAAGCAGTAGTTACTTTCTATTGTATTCTAGTCGGTAATAGTTTATTACTTAGTGCCCTTAAACATCCAAATTCTATATGCTATGTTTGTTTGTTTAAAAAAAACGCTATTATATGGATACATGATGCGTGATAAAAATATACTCGTAGACATAAACACAAATAGCAAGATAAAAGTTTATTTTTAGAAGCATTATTTCCTATTGTTAATATTATATTATCGTGCTTATTTTTCTTTTTGATAACACCTTTTAATTTTGCATTAAATTATTTCAAACTTAAGCGGGTACGAAAAACGTTTTATGACATAAGATTTTTTTTTTCATTTATTGATGACATGTTGACTATCGATGCTATGGGACTAGTTCGACTTATGTAAAAAAATGTTAAGTATGATATTATGTATGTATGTGTTACTTTATTGTACATAATACGACAAAGAGAAAAACTAACAAAAAGTTTTAAGTACAAAGGCGAGCTTATCCCTTTAAGGGATTTTCAGCTAACCTTTTTTTTAATTAGGATTCTATGATTGCGCAAATAAGTGTTAGCTAATACAAATTTGACAACTGACCCTTCCCCTAAATGGAATCCTAGGGTCGGTAAATTGAGGTACTCCTTCAGGATCCAGTTGACCACCACAAGCCACAAGTCATCTGTTAATCTGATTAAACCAAAATAAACTTGACTTAATGTTTGTTACTATTGTACCTACCGATTTACATTACGTAAACTCTCATAAATATACTTACTTGAGTACAAAGTTTGGGTGGTCCAAATATAACAAAACAAATATATGTACAAAACACGTATATTAGGTTTGAGTCGAGACTATTCTGTATTTTCCATTCGGTTTGCAGGAATCCTCCTAATTTGAATGGGGAATATAATCACGGGAATAAAATATTAATTACAGCAATATACGAATCGGGGAAAAGCGAAAATATGGTCAAGAGCAAAAAAATGGGTACACTTTGAATCGAATTTCCATACAACCCGTTTTAATTGCTCCTGGGTGTCGTCCCAGCTACTTGCTGTATCACTATTTGTTTTCAGAAAAAGTATACGTCTTGTACTATGTAGATAGTAGCTATTGTTTATATTGTTGGCTACTTAACTGTCCAGATTTATCCAATACAATTTAGTAAATTCTGACCATCTACAGGAAACTCACTCGGTAGTCAATTTAAGAATGATGTGATCATAGGTAATATAAGTTAAGTAAGTAAGTTATCAAGTAAGGGCCTATTAAAGTTTTACGAGTATGTCTTCTTTAAGCCACTGAAATAGACTGTAGCAGAGTTTGATCATTGAATTCATTGATCACGCTCTAACATAACATACCTAACTCGTACATCTGCGGTACGTTAAGTCATATACAACCGCGAAACTTATAACGATCAGGAGCTCAACTCAAGAATATACTGAAATTTAATTGCCCCTGACGTACTGAATTTAAATTGGTATTGTATTAGTGAGTCAAAACCCCGTAGGTATTGCGGATGTTGGAGCTAAGACCGCCAGGCTGAATAAGACTGGGCTGGCCAAGTTTACCGCATGCAGCCACAGTGGGCTAAATTAGATACGGAGTGGGTGACGCACTGCCGCAAGGTGGGCGGTGACGACGTGGCAGGCCGAGGCGGAGTTGATGAGCGACCTAGACGCTTTTCTCAAAGACTGGCCAGAAACTACTTCATACTTAAGATGAGTGGAAGACAAAACCCGGAAGCAGCCTCACCTGCATAGAAAAAAATTCGTTAGTTCTTTATTAATAGTCGCTTACAAGTTCACCATTTGTAATGTGATTTCAATGCATTGTGTTCTTACGCAAAATTACTATCTCGCGCGAATTGAGCTCTAGTAGCGTGACGAAAAATAAACGCAAGCGGGCCCACCAATCAATACAATTCAAATCTGATCTTAACAGTAGCGCATATCTGAATAGAGTCCAAGACGGGATCCGAGTTTTAATTGCTCGTTACATAACTCACTGTTCACGGAAATTATTCACAAGTTAGATATGTACCTTTGTTCTGAATTCATAGAGAACCAAGACCAAATATTACTCTCAGCTTTTTCCGAAATCGAATAATTAGCAACTTGCTGCTGTAGTTGTGGTGATTATATATTTTTTTTCATTGGGTATAGTAATAAAAGTGCCACAATTAACAACATTCTTGACCTTAAACCGTCATAGAACAAAAAAGTCTCATGTTATATTTGTAATATTATTTTGTAGCTTGTCAAATATTAAAATACTTCACGTGCGCACTTTTGTAGCATATTCCTTTTATTTTATTGTCTTAAATGTTTAGATTCCGTTTTTATATATATATACTTTTATATGTAGCCAATAGTTGATTGTGTCTCCAAACTATGTTGGTTCCATATCCATCATACAAAAGGTTCTAAAATTGAACCTAAGAACAATAATTCCACCTTTCCTACTTTAACGTCAAGAAATAGATTACTATCAAAGTAGGGCGAAAATGTTAAAATATTTATACCTACTCGTATTGCACTACCAACACCCTGCGTTCATTCGGAAAGAATTGGTTTAGTGTTGCCATGGCCACCTGTACATCAACAAAGGGCGAAAGATGGCAGCATGTAAGGGGCAATATAAATAGCTGAAATGGGTGTTTTAGTGCCTGAGCCTAATCTCGCGAATTTTATACTGCTGTGAATTAATTAAGGAAAATATGCCAATTAGGCTGCGCTAAACGGTTCAAATTCTCAAATGTTTGCGAACGTTGAACGTAGGTACTTACTTATAGTTGAAATATTTGTTGCGGTTGCAACCTTTTTTTATAGACATTTGTCATTTTTCTATCCTTTTACAATTTTGTATTTTGTTTTACTTTTAGTTGTCAATATATTTTCCTGCACTAAAAACGTCTGCTTGGTTTTTATTATTTATTCCCATTAATTCGCTCTCATAAGCTATCGAACTCTTTCATTTTTGGTCCTATCGCCCGTCTTAATGAACACGCGAAGTAAAACCAAGCAGCTGGCGACGCCGGCAAAAAGTGGAAAAGTGACGCGCTCGGAATCTGGAGCACCCGCCGCGGGTGGGATCGGTCGGTCCACAAGTCAGGACCTCGTGAAGACCGACGCCACGGTAAGACCCGCGGCTCCCGATTTCGCCCACGCGTGTCCGGTGACAACCACCGGCGGCGGCGGCACCGCTGCTGCAGCCGAACATATTGACGTTTCCCTAAGTTGCAGGTCGCATGTATCAGGGTCTTCGCGGTCATCAGCCACTATAAAAGCACGCAGACTTTCCGCGGAGGCCGAGTTTGCCCGTAAAAGTATGGAGCGAGAGCAAAAGTTATTAAAACGAGAACAGGAATTGGCACGAAAAATGTTTGAGCAGGTAAAGGAAGTAGAAAAATTAGAAATGCAGGCGGCTCTGGCAGCTCACGAGGCCAAGGAACGCTCTACAAGAACGGGCAGTGTCACATTTGCTCGAACTTCGTCGTGGGTTCGGGATATAAATAAGGACATCCGCTCGGTGAACGAGGCGCCTGTCGGTGACGCGCATGTGACACCAGTAGATTTGCAGGCTTCTATAGGCTGTGGTGACCGCTTGCCATCAGGCGGGCCATACGCTTATTTGCCACCGACGAGGTATAAAGATTTAAAGCCTTCTCCAGGAAAAGACGAAATGATAATCAAAGCGATCGCTGACACCACTGCGGCAGCAAAAGCTTTAGCTTCAGCAGGCAGTAGGGCTAAAATAGAACTCCCTCCATTCTTCGGGAATGGTTCTCAGTGGCTCCAATTTAAACGTCAGTTCAGTAGTACTGAGTCTTCTTATTCCCCCGCAGAGAACGTTGCGCGTTTACAGAACGCGCTCCGCGGGCCCGCGCGCGAGGCCGTCGCGTCGCTGCTCCATACCGCAGCAGCCCCCGAGGAGATCATGCACGCTCTCGAGCGAACATTTGCGTGCCCGGAAATGATCGTCTTCGGAGAGGTACAAATTTTGAAGACGCTACCGCGGCTCGGCGCCGATCTTAAAGAAATTGGTATTTTCGCCAACAAGGTACGAAATAGCTTATCTATTATGAAATTACTCGGCCTACCAGAATATTTACAATCACCTGAGTTATTTCATAGCATTTTAGGTAAATTTAACCCTTTAATGAAAATGAGGTGGTCTGACTATGCGGCTGAAATGTCAAACCCTCTCACGTCAAAGTTAGAACTTTTATCTGATTTTCTAACACGTGAACACGAGCGGTATATAAAATTCGCATTGTCACCTGAAATTGGTATTTGTACACAACTATCCCACGGTATTTTACCAATAAATAAACAATTCAAACGTGAAAATATTCACACATTGACACATGACAGAAATAAGACTAAGATAAGTGACAAAACAGAATGTATTTATTGTAAAAAATGCCATGATATAAAATTCCGAATTCACAACGTTATCAGTAGAAAATAGGTGGTGTTGGTTGCGTCAACACAAAATATGCTACAAATGTCTTAAACGTACATCACATCAATGGAAGTTGTGTAAAGTTAACCCTTGTGGTGTCGACGGCTGTACTTTTAGACACCACCCACTTTTACACGGCAGGCAGGATGCGTTTATATCACCGCTAACACCCAATACACAAGCGTCCCTTAATACAGTGTGTACAACTGCACTCAACCATACAGGGTGTACAACACAATATGACAATACGGGGTGTAAAGCACCGATGAACAAATCCGAGTTCTATAATAGGTGTTCTATTGCATCTGAAAGTGATGTCCAGCTAGCGTCATGCTCCTTGCCAGCTACACAAAAGCTGCCAAAAGAAAATGTACAGGTTTCTAATACAGGTATTTTGCGTAACCATGTAGCAACGTCAACCAAAACCCAACACGAACACAACACACTATTAAAAGTGGTACCAGTTATTGTGTCCGGTCCAGCTGGCAGTTATGAGACCTTCGCACTCCTAGACGACGGCAGTACAGCGTCGATAATTGACTCTAATGTCGCCGCTCGTATTGGGGTGTCAGGGCCTGAGGAGCTTATAACTGTCAACGCTGTAGGTGGCTTACATAAAACTACAAAGATTTCTTACGTATTTTTATATACAAGGTAAACATGAACTTGACATGTTTTTAGTTAATCGTGCCAGGGCTATGCCCTCACTCAGCTTGAGCTCGCAAACATTGTCTAAAGAGACTGTACAGTCCTATGATTATTTGAGTGACTTAACCGATTATTTGACCTACACTGACGCCACACCAACCGTGCTTATTGGTGCTGAGCACTGGCATCTGTCAATTTCTCGTGATGTCCGCGCAGGTAGGCGTAATGAGGCGGTGGCTTGCCACACTTGGTTAGGTTGGACGTTGTATGGAGTGGCTTCTGGTAAAACTAAACCAGTTGAGTTTGTCAATCATTGTCAACTTGACAACATTCAACTAAGTGCACATGAACGTTTAGAATTACTCATAAAGGAGAATTACAAATTGGACTCGCTAGGCATTTCTAAGCGTAAGAACCTACATAGTAAGCTAGATGCAAGAGCTGTTGAGATTTTAGAAAATACCACCACACGTTTGCCAACTGGTAGGTATCAGGTTGGACTTCCATGGCGTGACAATATCCAGTGCGTCCCTGATAGTTATCCTCAAGCTCTGTCACGGTTTCTGAGTCTAGAGAGACGTATGCTTCGAGAGCCCGATTTTTCTGAAGCGTACAAAAGGTTTATTGACAATATGATTATTAAAGGTTATGCTGAGGAGTGTGATCCTGTCACATATTATGGTCACTCTGTCAGTACTAGGAACTTACTAAATCTGTCGATAGTGAGCACATTTTAGGTAATGGTTCAAACAACAATTCAAAAGTTCACAATGGTACAGTCAGTGCGAATAAAGTGCAACCAAAATGTAATGACGGAATGTCAACCTCACACACTGGTAAAATAAACTTGAAAGCGACTTCTGATACATATAAAACTGACACTTACTCAAAACTAAGGTGGTATTTGCCACATTTTGGCGTTTATCACCCACAGAAACGTAAGCTTCGTGTCGTTCATGACGCAGCAGCGTCAAATCAGGGCGTTTCTTTGAATTCGTTGCTTCTCCAAGGACCTGATCTATTAGAAAATTTATTAGGCATTCTTTGGCGTTTTAGAGAGGGCGCTGTTGCAGTGACAGCTGATATTAAGGAGATGTTTCCTCAAATACGAATCCGTGAACAGGATAGGGACGCATTACGTTTTTTATGGCGAGACGTAGGGTCAAAGAACACAACGCCTCTGAAAGAATATCGAATGACAGCTGTCATTTTCGGGGCATCATCCAGTCCATTTACTGCGCTGTACATCAAAAATAAAAATGCCACGTCACATCAGGATTTGTATCCCCAAGCTGCTAATTCAAGCATCCACAGCTCCTACATGGATGATTTTTTGGACAGTCTAGACAATGTATCCGAGGCTGCACAGCTAGCTTCCGATGTAGTGACTATTCACCGTAACGCCTGTTTTGAAATGGTTGGTTGGATTTCTAACAATCAGGAAGCGTTGCGTCTTGTACCAAATGAATTGAGGGCCACAAAGCCCGCTGAAGTATCACTTGGTAGTGAATCAAGTAACGTCAGAGCCTTAGGTGTTTCATGGGATCCTATTTCGGATACCATTGGTTTTAGGACTGGTTTAGAAGGGTTCAAGTTACTGGGTGTTTTCACTAAGCGTAAAGTTTTGTCCCACCTTATGAAAGTATACGACAGTGTCACCATTGAAGCCCACTTCAATTCCGCGACTGGAATTGCAGGGTGCTTTAATAGCTTCACGTCTTGCCGTCACGATTAAGGAATTTCACAGGAAAAAGCCCATTTGAACATTATTTTGGATAGATTCGAGAACTGTCCTTAGTTGGTTAAGAAGCGACGCACACACGTTCAAGCCCTTTGTGGCCCATAGGGTCGGGGAAATAACTGAGAATTCCTGCGTGCAGGACTGGAGATGGGTCTCAAGTGACATGAACGTTGCGGACGATGCCACTCGCATCAAACCACTCTACCTCAACCCTAACCACCGATGGTTCACCGGCCCAAGGTTTCTTCTGGATCCTCCGGAAGAATGGCCCGTGGAACCAGCTGGCCAGCCTCCAGTTCATGAGGAGTGTAAACGAGCTTCCGGACTTGTGGTTGGGCATCTGGTTATCACCGCGGATTTCAGTCGTTTCAGTGACTGGTTACGCTTACTCCTTGCTACTGCTCGTGTTTTGCAGGCTGCTTTTAAATTTTGCACACTTTTGGACCGCGTTAGACACACTGCTCCTAACATTGATGTTAGAGATCGTCAACATACAAACGCGCCTACGTCCACCACTCTGTTACCCCTAACAGCGGAATTAATGGAAGCCGCAGAAAGGCACGTCCTGCAGAAAGTACAGTCTGAAACATTTGGCGAAGAAATTCAGCGAATTGAACGAGGAGAGTTGTTGCCTAAGAGTAGTCGCCTAGCAAAGTTATCACCTAAGATGGGAACGGACCATTTGCTGCATTTGGTCGGCAGAATTGAGGCTGTAGAAGATGTCGGTTCTGAAGTAAAATCACCCATACTGTTAGATGGTCATCACCCAGTCGTGCGCCTCCTGGTTCTTTTTTACCATCGCAAGGCTGGACATGCGAATAATGAGATGGTCGTCAATGAACTCAGACAAAAATACTGGCTTCTTCCCTTGCGCCGCACCGTACGAAGCGTCACCAGCAAATGTTTGTTTTGTCGGATCAGGAAGTCAAAAGTGATGAATCCAATGACTGGAAACCTTCCTCCACAACGGCTTGCGCACCATCGCCGCCCATTCACTTTCACCGGTTTGGATTATTTTGGCCCAATAAACACCACGATCGGTCGCAAACAGGAGAAACGTTACGTAGCCCATACCTGCTTGACATCCAGAGCCATTCATTTGGAACTAGTGCATTCCCTCTCGGCTGATTCAGCGATTATGAGTTTGCGTCGATTTATCGCAAGGAGAGGTGCTCCCGATACAATATTTTCCGACAACGGTACTTGTTTCGTCGGCGCTAACCGAATCTTACGAGAGTTTTACCGAACAGAGGTTAATAACTTTGCCGCCAGTAGAGGAATCAAGTGGAGCTTCATTCCCCCCGCCGCTCCTTTCTTCGGTGGATGCTGGGAAAGACTCGTCCGCACCGTCAAAGTTGCACTGAACGCCACTCTACGCGAAAGGGCGCCTAACCCAGAAGTGCTTGTAACCCTCCTCCTAGAAGCTGAGGCCATTGTCAACTCTCGACCTCTAAGTCACGTCTCAGTAAGTCATGATGACCAGGAGACTTTGACTCCTTTCCATTTTCTGATCGGCTCTTCTTCAAACCAGGTCCTTCCCGCAGCCTTAAATGATCGAGATCTACTTCGAAGAGTAGACTGGAGGAAGGCCTTAAGGTTAGCTGACCATTTTTGGAACCGTTGGGTGAAGGAGATCCTACCGACCTTGCAGCCACGACAAACAGGCGAAAACAGAGAACGCAACTTAAACATCGGCGATCTCGTGCTCATCGTGGATGAAAATCTACCAAGGGGGACATGACCACGAGGCCGTGTTACTTCAACCTTCCCTGGCCGCGACGGTGTAGTCAGGGTGGTGGACGTGGCTACACAAGGTGGCCTCCTTCGTCGGCCCTCTAAGAAGCTAATCAGGTTAAACGTATAAGTCTTCAACTTCCTAGCTAGCCTGTTAAGTTTCGTGTGCTTTGGCACACAAGGGGCCGGGATGTTGCGGTTGCAACCTTTTTTTATAGACATTTGTCATTTTTCTATCCTTTTACAATTTTGTATTTTGTTTTACTTTTAGTTGTCAATATATTTTCCTGCACTAAAAACGTCTGCTTGGTTTTTATTATTTATTCCCATTAATTCGCTCTCATAAGCTATCGAACTCTTTCAATATTTTTATATTCTCTTTAATAGTAGCGCATCAGGGATGTTTGCGGAGGCGCGCGTTGCCTGTTTTTATGCGACCATGCGTGGACGCGCTGCATCCCTGGTGCGCCAGGTGCGGGACAGTCCCAATACGAGTAAGCCTGACTGTCCTATCATGTTACACTGTGCGGGGCTGCATACTTCCACCAGTGTGATTAAATGGTAGGACTGTGTATGCACCACTGGTTGTTCAATTCATTTTACCAATTAATGTATTGTATGTGTCTCCGTTACACGAAATAAATGTTTTTTTTTATAGGTACTGTACTTAGACGCTGCTGTTGGACTTAGCTACTGTTTTTATGTATTCCCAAATAGTAATGTGTGTGGTATTCTATCCACGAAATTTGTAGAAAAGGACATGACCCTATTTTGTAGTCACTGTTATTCTAATTTTAAAAGACATGAAAGTGACGATTTAAGGTAAACGTCCAAATGCTCGACACCTTAATGCCCACTAGATGACACCTTTTGATCACCTCTGTCATTATGACAAGAATCAAAATGACATATGTATTGCGTCAGTTTCGAGTACTGGGGCATTTACCTTACCCTTCTAACAAACATCGCAAATGGAATACCGTCTCCAATTTCTTTAATTAAAGCACTTGTATTTTGTTCCTCACTACTTATTCACCCTCCAAAACTCCTGTCACGTAGCAATTATTGATTGAATCCGGAAGTAAAGTATTGATTTTGGGAATTGAAGGGGACCGTAAAGGCTATTAATGCAGTTCCGGTGTAAGTACATACATTACTAAATCAGAATTTGTAGGATCGATTTAGTTACTAGTTTTATTTGCGACACCTCTACCACAAGGTAAGGCACAAAAAAATTGGTATAATCGTAATCATTACAGTAACCTAGTTATGTAAAACAACTTTAAGTAATTTAGTAAACCACAACGTAATGTTGTGCAGTCTATTAACAAAGGACTACGCCTCTCCGAACACAAAATGAACATTTTTAAATACTCCGCCACTGAATTGCATAGAAGAGCGACAATGCGTGGATTGCACTATGTCCTCATCAGAAAAAAAGAAAAACGTCGGCAGTTACATATTTATAGCCACTTTTAAAAAACTCTGTCGCTGCTTTAATAAATGGAATGGTAAAATTATGCCGCAGCTTTAAATCTACCTATGTACGTTATAATTTCGCGTTTAGTACAGGTACAAGGTAAAAGTCACAAAAAACAATCCTTTTAGTGCTTCGTAAGATATAATGTGGATTTATTTGAGGATCTGTGGGTCGAGTTAAGTCTCCTGAACCCGAGGTTTTGTGCCTTAATTGCTATGGTATTACGGCTCCGTAGACCACCCAGGTGGAGTCGACACGGTCATTAGTCTCTCTAATGTCTAATAAAAGGCGTACCTACCCATTGCATTTAATGGGCCGTCAAAGTATTATTTAGTATATGGGCTACTAAGGGTAGGAATTAAGTCGTTTTGGGTGACGTAGAACAATACGAATCGGCAAAATGATAATCAAATTTAAAAATACATTCAATCCTTGAGTTTAATAATCATAGCTAGAGGTGCAGGAAAACACGAACTACAGTAACTTAGGTAAAATTAATAATATAAATTTAATGAAATAAAATAACATAAAAGGCTTACTTTTGAATGACCTAAAATTATATCAGCTAAGTTGAGACGGAATTATATGCGAAGGGTTACGTACCTTTTATTTATTGCTGCATTTTAAGTACTTGCATAATTTGTTTTACATATTCTAATTACTCACTCTGAGAAAATTCTAGTGTCTACCTACCTATTACATTATAAAATATACTTACATTGCGACAGACGGACGTACCGAAAATGATGGTATTTTACCGTATCTAATATTTCACAAGTAACTAAAACTTCTCAAAGTTAGATATTAATCAAAATTTCTCCAAAAAAACTCCCGAAGAAATTTGCATCTCCTCTTCTCGTGCGCGGAAGACAACGCGTATTTCTCTTACTCGGAGGGCGTGATTTAGAGAATCGAGGCATCGCCTTAACTCCCATTGACATCCTAAGGGTAACTATGTATTAGTAATAATATAATATATTTATATTTTTTTAATCAAGAGTGTGCAAAGTTAAACATAACATACAATTAGTAATGCAGTTACTGCACGGAGTCCTTTGCAATTTTTACAAGTACCGACTTGGTATTGGACGAATAGATCATTATAAAATTGACACGTTCTTGTAATTGAAACTAAATGACAAAGCAATAAAAAGACATTGCATTAATGATTAATTGTAGTAATAGGGGTTCCTAGTTAACCGGTAGCCGCTACCGGATAAAAATACTTCCGCGCCCGTCTACCCAATTACAGACGAGTTTTAACAAAAAATGCTATTTAGCTAGCTGGATGCGGGTCGATTTAATTACCTACGTAGGCAGTTTCATTTAAGGAATCTTTAAATATATATTCGTTATGTGCGTATAATACGTAACATGATTCGATTAAAACTCGAAATAAATAATACCTAAATAAACAAATATTATAGGGACATTTTTTACACAAATTGAACTAGTCTTATAGTAAGCTCTATAAGGCTTGTGTTATGGGTACTAGAGTGGATGATATAGTTATTAGGTATATATTTAAGTACATAGAAAACATCCAAGTCTCAGGAACAAATGATTATGCCAACCGCATAAACAAATGCCCTTACCGAGTTTCGAACCCGGGACCTCCAGCTTCGTAGGCAGTGTCACTGCTTAGCCTAGTCTAAGCAGGCCGGCGAATGTCTGAAATATGCTTTATAATTACAAAATAAATACTGTTTCTTAGGCTGAGTTGCACCAAACCGTCTGTAATCGTAAGCTGTGTTCGTTAAAATTGGAATGTATGGAAAGTTTGACATGACGTTTCTATGGGATGGCAGCTGCCGGCGCCATATTTAACGTTGATCAGTGTGTGATGGTAAGTCGGTGCAACCCAACCTTAGTAACAACACGTTTAGATGTCGAAATTAAGATTTTATTGATCCAATACGAGCACGCGCAAGAGTTTGTTTTCTTAAATCAACACAGATCTTATGAGATATCTGTATCTCATACCAATGCCAATTTCATGCCAATGCAGTACTGTCACGCTTCTACGCATGAAATTATTACTTGCGCAAACCTTATACTGACAGTATCTCATCAAGTGAGAAAATATCTGTGACACCAGTACGAGTAAGCTCACGTCAAAAAAAACACATATTGATACCGTCCCGTTATATAATAGATAAATACATAGCAAACATCCAAGACTCAGGAACAAAATATTCGTGCTAAATGCACAAATAATGCCCTGACCGGGATTCGAATCCGGGACCTCCGGGTTCGTAGGCAGGGTCACTACCAACTAAGCCAAAGTGTTCGTCATAAGACTTTATTAAAACCAAATAATTTACACGGACATGTCGGACATTGTACCCAATTGTACCCTACACCTAATTCTTACTGTATTCCACCAAATACACGATTTGTATTACATTGTATAATGAATTACCCTTTTACACTGCATCAAAAAATGTTTCAAAAATATTAAATCTTCCAAAATTGTGGTATTTTTTCCTTTAGACTCAATTAAATTTGCCCTTCTCAATTTTTTGCAATGTTTCTCCCTGCAACGAGTTTAAACAAAGTTTTAATGGAACTGTGTAGTCGAGTGCAGGCAAGCGAGGAAAAAGCGCCCTACAGCCTAGGTTAGCACATCGTTAACTTTGTACTTTAATTACAATAAACTAGCCACAGTTTATTTGGTAATTGTTACGTTACAACTCATGCTACCTCTATTATGTTGCCTTGTCATTTTCAAGAGCTTAACGACCTGCAAAGATTCCAATGTTGGTGTAAAGTTTAATTAAAAAACTTTTAGGCAGAATTTCATGTGTCTTATAATTCTAATACAACATAGTTAAACTGTAAGTACAGTTAAAAAGTTATTTATTTTACATACAGGGTGTCCCAAGAAGTAGTGATATACTGAAGCTGGGAGGTAGAGGACCTAGAGGGCTATCTGAATCACCCCCATGTATGTTCCGCGATTTTTAGTATTTTCGGAGTTATGATTTTTTTTTTTTTTCACCTATCGCCGCGTACGATGAGATTTTTATTTATGGTGACGTGAATTATTGCGGTAGATGCTTGATTTTTTTTGTGTGCTAAGCTGATAGATAGGCCAATTCAGTATGGTAACATTTACTATAGTTAGATCTTTGAATGGCATAAAAAAAAAATGCCAAGAAAGATAAAATTACCCAGAATGTTCACAACTTCAAGGGCCCTTAAAAAAATAAAATCACATAAAAAATAATTACCGATTGGCTTTTAAAAACTTGCTCTATCTATCAGGTAGCTACCCTGAAATTTTCATTTTATTATTAATAAGGCTTCAGTCAAAAAATTGAAATGTAACTGTGGTAAGTGCAAATTTTTTATTTACATAATGATTAATGCGAGCAAAGTAAAACCAATTACAAGGTGTTTAATTACAATAAATTTTCAAAATGGCCCCCCTGTTGCTCAATGCAAGTGCGACATCGCCGGAAAAAAGTTGTTTTTTAAACGTCTGAATGCACTTCTATTATTTTTAATGGTTTCTTCTGCTACTCTCAATTTCCGGGTTAACTCGTCCAAATTGCGGCATTCTCTCGAGTAGACGAGGTCTTTGTAATATCCCCATAGAAAAAAATCTATAGGGTTTAGGTCGGGGGAACGTGCAGGCCAGGCTATAAGGCAGGCGTCACCCCGGCCGCAACGACCAATCCATCTTTCAGGGTATCTTTGATTTAAATAGTTTCTCACGTCCAAGGCAAAATGGCATGGTGCACCATCACACTGCAGTACTATGTTTCTGCGTGTGTCCAAATCCACATCTTCTAACAGCAGGGGCAGATCGACGCGTAGAAAATTTAAAAAGTGATTGCCGCCCAAGCGGTCTGGCAGCTGAAAGGGCCCGATTAACTTACCGTTAAGTATGCCAGACCAAAGGTTAACACTAAAGCGTTCTTGGAATGTCGATTCCCTTTTTAAATTCGGATTTTCAATTGCCCATGAGTGAGAATTGTGCATATTAAAAATCCCATTGCGTCTAAAGTGGGATTCATCCGTCCACAAAATTTGGTGAAAAAAATTTTCGTTTTCAGCTTGTCTCCTCAGCATTTCCTGACAGAATTCAATTCGCCGATTGTAATCTTCCGGTTTCAACTGTTGCACTTTTCTAATGTGAAACGGATGATATCCTACGGTCTGTAGTGTACGGTGTACCTGAGATTTAGAAAATCCGGTACGACGTTCCGTAACTCTCACACTGGTCGACGGGTCTCTTTCTACTTCTTCAACAACTGCATCTACTACATCAGGATCCGGCATAGTGGCCATACGGCCTGATTTCGTACCCGGTATGTGACCTTCCAAATACGCATTATGTACTCTTAAGATCATGCGATAGTCAGGAAACGTTTCAGGTTGAGGCCCGCCTCTTCGTTCCACATGTTCCCGGTACAGCCTTGAAGCTTCCGCCGCATTCCCCCTAGCATAACCATAATAGTAATGCATTTCTGCGTAATCACGTGAAGTAAACATGATCACTTACACGCAAACTCAAGTCCAGTTAAATGATGCCAACTCGTCGATTCCAGGTAATAACACTAATCCAAATCGTAATGCAAGTCAAAGTCCATATGAATAGCCAAAATGATTAGGGAAACGAACAATTAGCAGTATTAAAACACAATTTTTAAATTATTGAAAAATAACAACGATGACCAAACAACGTGAAAATTTTCTCATGCGTCAACCGTCTTTTGTTTTTTGTTCTTTTTCTATTGATGGCCAGTGCGTGATTTAGAACGAAATTTATTTAGAAAGGTTTTGCTTTGCTTGCATTAATCATTATGTAAATTAAAATTGTGCACTTACCACATTTAGATTTCAATTTTTTGATTGAAGCCTTATTAATAATAAATTGAAATTTTCAGGGTAGCTACCTAATAGATAGAGCAAGTTTTTAAAAGCCAATCGGTAATTATTTTTATGTGATTTTATTTTCCAGCTTCAGTATATCACTACTTCTTGGGACACCCTGTATACACTTAGGTACCTATGTCCTGGCTGGTATATTTGAAAAGCAGTATCTACCTATTATTTTTTGATCGACAGCGTCGATACTGGTATATACTTTGTATTAGCAATTATTTTATCAACCGTAACCATTTTTAATATTATTTTCATATCATGATAGATAGTTGATAGCATGTGAATAAATAACCGCTTCTGGGACTTGGAAGCTATTGAGAGGGTCTACAAACAACCCTGCAATATAATGATAAAAGGGTTTAGCGTTCCCTAAGTCAATTAATAGCCAGCTAGTTTTCACTGGGCTTCGCAACGCTACTGTGAAATTACCCAAAGGCATTAAATTAACGCCGGTTTATTCAAAATTCATCAAAGTTATTTCTAAGTTATAATACTCGTGTGTAAAGTAGAGGCAAATTATATATTTTGAAACGGCCATATTTTAGAGTCTACATAATATCTAAAGAAATGGAATTGACTTAACCTTTAAATATTAGCTTGGTCAATTCTAAATGAAGATTCGTAACAAATTCTATCAGTATTTCGTATTACTAACTGTGGGTGTTTTGATTTTAATTATAACATCACAATCACAATCTTTTAGCTATTTTGGTTAAGTGTTCTTGTATATATTTTCTTGGTATATAAATAATACTAGCATACAATATAAATTCTAGTACTGCTCACCAAAAAAAAAATATCGCTAAACAATGGTCTCGTCGTAACAACCTTTAGGTAGAGGAGATTTAGGAGGAGGAGTGCGAATCGGATTCGCGCACCGAGGGTATCGTAAAAAATATTTTCATTATATGATGTAACTAAAATTTTACGGTTTTAGCAAGTTTTCCTTTATCTTCTTCATTGTATACAAAATTATAAACTATTTAGTATAATCATACAGAGAGATATTTTAAATGACAAGTTATTATTTTTAAATAGTAGTTATATGTCACAATATTTTTATCTTGTCGTTCATTTAGAAAGTCGTGAATGGAGTAGAAACATTTTCCAAGAAGCCAACTAGTTATGACTATTCCAAATTTATTTTGGGAGCACTCCTTTATATACATCGGTAACTTATTAAAAATTTTAATTGCCATACAAAACGAATTATTGTTAAAAACATGAGTTTTGGGTCGAGGTAAGTATAATTTATCCTTATATCTAGTTGATTTACTGAAAACTTGAGTATGTTGAGTAAAATATTCCGGATGTCGTTTTACAAATAGTGCAATCTTCTTAATGTACATGCATGATAAAGGGAAGGCCCTCGTATTTTGGAATAGAGGTTTACAATGGGCCAGATAGTGGGTGTTACACACAGCTCTTATGCACTTCTTTTGTGCCAAAAATACATTTTTCACGTGTACTGAATTATATCAATAATCCGTAACTCAACATAGAAGAAACATAACAATGGTATGCTGTAAGCGCAACCTCGCTGGAGTTGGTACTAGCTTAATCTTCTCAATGCAAATACAAATTTTAGTATATAATTCTGAAATGTGTGTTTTACAACTACAAAATTGGTCTATATAAATTCCTAAAAATTTGGTCACATTTACTTCTTGTACTTGCTCATTTTTATAGTGTATATTTAATTTACAAGTACGACCTTTGTTGGTTCTGAATTGCATCGAATGGTTTTTTTTTTATATTAATATTTAATTTATTATTATTCAACCAGTCTATTACTTTTGAATGCGCATCTTTTATTTCATCATTATAATTGTCGATATTATTGGAATTAATCACTAACGTAGTATCATCGGCAAACATTATGTAATTTAGGTTCATCATTTATCTTGGTAGATCATTTACATATAATAAGAATAGCAACGGAGCGTTCATGGCCCAGCGGCGCCCGCGTACCGCGTGCGGTATGGGAGGTATGAGGCAATGTCGGGCGAGGTCAGTCCTTGGATGGGTGACCGCTTTGAGTGGTTACTAACTGAGCGCTCCCGTGCTTTGGAAGGCACGCTAAGCCGTTGATCCCGGTTGCTGTCTATGATAGCAGTCGTTAAGTTAAGTTAGAGGCCTCCGGGCGGCTTGAGAACCTCTAACAGTTAAGTTGCCCACTCATTTGACAAGCCTAATCCCAATATGGTCTAGTTTCCCCTCCGGTTGGAAGGTCAGATGGCAGTCGCTTATGTTAAAACTAGTGCCTACGCCAATTCCTGGGATTAGGTAGCGGACCCCAGGCATCCTTCAGGATGCAACTGTACTGGGAATAACGCTAGGAGGATGATGATGAAGAATAGCAATGGTATACTAGGGTATACTACCCTGTGGCACCCCACGGCGGATATATTTATAATATGCTGATCTCGCCACTTTCAATTCACCATTAATAATTTTATTTATTTCAGTACATTGTTGCCGGCCAGACAGTCATCTGTGCTATAAGACGTTGCTTCGTACCGAATTTCAAGATTCTGAGTTCACGGGAAGTACGCTGTAGAGTGTAGGTTTTGATTTCCTTGCGCGTGTCGAAATTGCGGCATAAACGGCTGTATCTTTTGATTGCGTTGGCTTAGAAGTTTGATTTTTTCACAGCTCGAAGAGACAGTAGACCTGAGTATTTGATATAAATTCCAGCTTGATACCTCCACGCGTTTCTGAGAAAAAGGGTCTTGACAGACAGGCATAAGCTCGGACGGATGGACAACAAAGTGATCCTATAAGCCTTTTGAGGTACGGAACCCTAAAAACAACGATATAATTAGGTAATGCAAAAAATAAAGGATTAAAAAGACTCAAACAAAATTAACACCATAACCGATAATAATAGTAACATATTCATTAAAATAAATAAACGTCCATAAAAAATATTATTAGTACATTACTGCAGAGGCCGTGAAGTAAGGGATTGCTGGACGAGTTTGGGATAAACGGCCGAGTCGTAGACGAGGCCGGATAAAACGAGTCCTGCAATCCCTGTTCCGGCCGAGGATTGTATAGTACTTTTCTCAAACATGTTAGAAGAAAAAAACAAAAAAAGACTACAATATAAAAAAAAAAACTAAAAAATACAAAACGTCCAAAAATAGCAAAGCATCACGAATAACGGAAATTAAATAAAAACACGGAAAATGCTACAAAATACAAGCACCATTAAAAAAAACACGAAAGAACTAAAAAATACCAAAAACACGTAAAAACTAAAAAAATACCAAAAAAACATGGAAAAACAAAAAAAGGTCGAAAAGTACAAAAAAATACGAAAAAACTTTTAAAAAGTCCAAAAATATCAAAAAACACAAAAAACGCTACAAAATAACACTAAACAAACTAAAAAAATACATAAATACTTGAAGAAGTCAAAAAAAAAACAACAAAATACAAAAATACCAGAACGATAAAAAAACCGGAAAAACCTAAAAAAATACCAATTTACATAACGAATTAAAAATATATATACAAAATCGTGGCGGTTGGCTCTATGTAATATTTCCTTTATCAGTTGATTTTAGTACGCACATTTAAAAAATTAGAGTAGCGGACAATAATGTTAGTTTCATACATTCTCCATACATTACTTCTTGGCCGCCGGCCAAGAAGTAATGTAGGGAGCCATAAACAGGTAACTTCAAGTCCTCTTTTCGTGACATTAATGCATACATTTAGGCGCATGTTTGAGAAAACATATATTATGAAAATATATCATTGGACGCTAAAAATTAAGAACGTAATGTACAATGCAGCAGGCTTAATACTACTGAAAAAAAAGAGAAAAGTAATATTCTTTAAATATGTATAAAAAATAAAAATAGGAAGGAAATTGGCACTTACATTTAAATTAACCCCTAGGATGCCTTGTTCCGTATCAAGACAGACGTTAGAAACTACAGAACAGTTTGAATCTTACAATTTAAACTTCAAGGTCATGATTTAAGTAGCAAATTGCTGACTTCGGCATCCCAAGGGTTAATAATTATATTCTGTTGGGAGGATAGAAAAATAAAAATAACTTTATTTATATATTTATGCATGTATGTATGAACATTAAATCAGTGCTTTATTCATGCTGAAATAATTTTCAACAGAGCGATACATTCTATTCTTGGTACGGTAACTCCCAACTTCCCAAGGTTGAAGGGCCCATTAATCCAAACGCACGACAAAATACGTGTAATTTTCAGAATGCCCTTTTATCGAATCCCCTAAAGAGGGCGATACATCAACGTCTGAGCCTAAGTCGTTCCTTCTATAGATAAACCAAACAAATAGTTTAACACAATGCCTATTTTTGTGTTTAGGCCATCGGACAAGACAAATGGCAATTGACCTAAATGTACCCGTACATCCAATTAATGTAAAGGTCAGTATTTTACTTAGGGCCTAAGGCGTGTTATTCTAGTGTTACTGGTGTAATAATCGAAAGTATAGACCGATATAAATGAATGAATAAAATATATTTTTAAACAACAACAATACATAAAAACAGTTTACAAACATCATAGATCAAAAAGGTAAAAAAGGAGTTCACTCAGCATGAGTCAAGGCAGGAGGCCTCGACGCTGATTTTCAGTGGGTCCTATAATGAGTAACCTAAAACTTATACTAAGACTAAGAAATCGCTTAACTTAACGAGCTTTTAACTATATTTCAATGTCGAGTTTGTACAATCAAAATTATTTTTCTCTGCGCAAACCAAACCAGAAGTTGAATTATTGCCATAATACTAAAATATGGCGGACATACGTGATTATTATTATACGTGTGCATTTTATGTGTGCATGTATAGGTACTTACTCCAAATTTGCTAGGATTAATTTCTTGTATACTTATTATAGACGCAAGGTGCTAGGCCTTAGAGTTTTGATTAGTAAGTAGGTGCTGTTTTAATTTGTGTTTAAACGTGAATAGCGAATCAGATTTTCTAATAGGCGGTGGGATATTATTCCAGCAACGCGTAGCGGCGTACCGGAAACTGCCGCGGAAACTAGCCGACCTGCATCGTGGACACATGAGGCGGGGGCTTGTCTAATGTGGATACGAGAAAATTTTAATTTATCGAAGAGGTAAAAAGACTAGCAATGATCCCAAATAGCAGAGAAGCAACATGAAGTGTTCTGCGGGCATCCATTTTAAGTAGTCTAAAATTATTTAAATACTCATATGGTGTAACGTGAGCTCGGTATGGAATTGGGAAACAAAATCTAGCACAAGCATTCTGGACTCTTTGTATTATTAGCTTTGTACGTGAATAACTCCGCATAGTTCAATTTTGACAGGGCTAGAGATTCGCAGAGCTTAATGCGCATTTCGAGGTTTAGGTAATCACGAACCCTATACAAAACCTAAATATGTATATATACTCATGATACTTCATGATAATAAGTAGTAGTAACAGACCTAATAGGAGTGTTTACATGAAGTATTACTACATAATATACGAGTATTACGTAACAGCAAGGAGCTTAAAGTTGTATAATAAGTATTCAGTATCAAGGTTAAAACGATGTCGAGATTACTTTATGTGGATATCTTTCAAATGTTGACATCTTTTTGTTTTTTAGTCACGCGTCTTCATACCAATACTTTGAAGAAACACCACTTCCTTCCACTTTCTTTACACAACGGGAACAAGTTGATGTAGCTGTATGTACAACATTAACTTAGAAAACAAGTACAACATAAAAGCTACTAAAATAAAATAGGTATGTTTCTAAGTATAATAGAAACATTATTGCCGAAACTTCCATTAGCTAATTGCCACGTTATCTTGGAATGCATTTTTTCCAGTGATTCGTGCCTCAGGTAAACACTGCGCGCACAAGGGAAATGTATGCCATTTCACAAAGCCAATGGAATGGAAAATAAGTCTATTTCCGCTGCAAATTGAGAAAGCGAGAATGTGTGGATTTTATGTCCGCCAATGTAATGAAATCTAGGTAGTGACAATAAGGAATGGTTTAAAATAACTACAAGTACATACATAATATGTATTTGCATGTATTTATTTATATAGCATCTAAGTTTTACATTCATATTATTAAAATTAACACTTGACTTATCATATATCTATTAGGGTTAAGGGTGGCCAGGTAAACGAATACTCGTAAGTTAGAACTCAAAATCAGTCAAAATCACAACGTTTTTAATGAACAACAAACCCCTAAGGAAGAATTTAGATGCTATTCGTGTTTATTATTATACCCCATTTGTGTTAATGCTCTTCGAAGGATAACAAAACGTGATTGACAGACTGAAGATAAATAAGATATTGATGGCGCCGGGCGAGCTTGCGATGTAATTATTTTACCTCTCAGTCAGCCCGTTGTTTACGGTACGAGAGTAATCGATAAGTACCTAAGTAAATTTTAAGTAGGAATACATTAGCAACTAAATATGGTGTGAACATTTTTGAGATCGGTAAATGTAATTCTATTTTACGCACCCACTGTCCAATGTAGCTAAAGAATTGTACAAAGTTGTTAGCGTAGGTATTGAGCGAAGATAAACTGTTATTTACTTAAGTGATTTGTAACAATAGAGGTGACATCATCATAACCTGAAAAAACCCCTTCACAAATAATAAAGATTTTTTAAAAGTAGGTAAATCCGAAATTTTGCATTTCACGGACGCGTTAAAAAGTAACTAGACAAAAACATTCTATATAAATATCGAACCAGCTCTCAAAATTTCACGAAAATCGCTTGAGATTTTGGCGATAGGCGACATGTAGAGGAGAACAACATCGGACATACGACATCATTTTTGTTAAAGCTGAAGCGGAGACCTTCGTGTCACTCGGTTAATTAATGTATATCTCAGATAGATTGGCACTCACAAGCAATAGGACTGCCTACATCAGTTTACTGTCACCTCTCCAGTCTTTCTTGCATTTAACCACTGATTAAGTAACTTCGTCCATGGCAGGCGGTACGGCCGTATGGGCCGATACAGCGAAACGCCGCAAGTAGGTCGGACTTTCAGACCAATAGGTATATATTTGTGCCTTTTGGTGTCGTAACCCTCGGACCCTGGAGCTCAAGCGCCCACAATTTTTTTGGACAAATTTCAAAATTATTCGTTGAAGTTTCCGAAGACCGTACGACTGGCTCGTCCCATGCCCAGCGGATTGGCATAGCCATCCAACGGGGGAACCCAGCCAGCCTTATGGGTACCCTCCGCCACGGTTCCGATCTTGGAGATTTAAAATAGTTTTTTATTTTTATTATTTTATTTTAATGTCTAAATGTCTCTATTTCTGAAAAATAAATCAGTTAGTCTCCATTTATCTAATTACAACGGCTTTTGTATTTACGTATACTATAAAAAAAAGTCAAAGCAACAGATATTAAAGGTTTCTAATATAAAAAAATAAATAAATATTGGGGGACAATCTTACACAAATCTAGACACTTATACGAAGGCAGTAAGTTGTTTTTTCTTTTTTGTATGGAAAAGTACTCAGTCCATAACTTAAATAATAACTCTCGCAGCAGTACGTAACCAACTATAAAGTTTTGGACAACTTTTGCTCGTATTGTCTTAATTCTAACACTTTATGATCTTGTTACATACTTCGGCTGTTAGTAGTTTTCCCCAAGGGGACTGGGGTCAAGTGAAGGAATATGACTCGTTTGCATTCGCACAGAACTCTGCAGGCTGCGGTTAACTAATTAGGTGTTAGTTAAGTTTGATCATTGAATAATAGTAATTTATAAATAAAAACAGCCTCACCTTCTGATATCGATACCTTTAGACTCAAAGGGCGTAAACGCCATTTTGGCTAAAATGACTTTTTGATGCAGCTTTGTTCAGTTTTTTTTTCTCTGTCAATCTGTGTAGTTAAAGCTGCGATATTCGCAAATTTAAGGCAAATACGACCTACGTTGTATTTGAAGATTTTGCATAAAGGTGGGGCGTAATTGACATGCTTTTTCATTTTATTCTCTACTAGCTTTTGCCCGCGACTTCGTCCGCGTGTAATTCGTTCTCGCCTTAGAATGATTTGTTTTCCCATACAATCTTTCTCAAGCTCAGGTGGACACCAGGAAATTAGGGGTGACATGTTGGAGAAGGAAAGCCACGAGCTAGCACGCTAGCCTAGGGCCCACCCGCGGCTATAACGCCTCAGATGATGATGATGATACAATCTTTCACCCTTCTTTACACCCCCTTAAGAAATGATTACAGTCAATATGACATTCCCTAGAAATCCTATTGCCAAAACGAATGATTAAGTGCTTATTTCGGAATATCAAATGTACCGTTTCTAGGTGTATGTATATTGTACAATGGTAAAAGTCTCGCTACGCCGTTCTGCCGTAAAACTTTATCCCAACAGAGCAAGTTCTTCATGTAAGTATGATGACCGAAGGCCGGAAGCAGAGCGGCAAGGCATGCGAGAATAATCACACAGAGCGGGCTTCTCATGTAAGGCTGAGGGCCGAAGGCCTGAAGCAGAGAGGCGAGACATGCGAGGCTGAAGGCCGAGCCTCCCAACAGAGTAGATTCTTCATGCAAGGTTGATGACTGAAAAGGCGAAGGAGAGTGGCAAGGCATGCGAGGCCGAAGGCCGAGCTATGTCGTCGCCGAAGATCCAGTTCCCATATTAATGAGGGTAAATTATACTCCATTCGTTCGTTTTTACGTGATGCCTAGACATATAAACGGACAGACAAACAGACACAAATTCTTAAAACTGTTGAAACCATTTCTGTTATCGATTCTAAGTATCCCCAGCCAACTTTTTTTCGAATATCTTCCATGTACAGACTTTCGACCCTCTTCTAAGTGTACATCTAAGATGCTCCAACTGTCTATGCTGACGATTGGGCTGCCCAGCTCAAGTGATCTCTTATATCAAACAGTTTTTATGGTGTGAAGGGTCAACAATTACGTAAAAAATAACGCACGACAAAATTAAATGGTACACCGACGACACAAAGTGTGCATTGAAACAGCTGTTTTTGTATTTAAGCATATGAATAAAAACAATGCCAAAGTATCGCAAATGCATTTTGATGTACACGCAAAGTACCTATAGAACTATTTAATTGCGAAAAGGTTGTGCTCAAAAATAGCGTCAACAATCAGAAGGAATTGTGATACTTCGGTTTTGACATGATGAATCGTCAACTTGTTTACAATTCTGCTATGCTTTAAGTTAAATTTCTTGACACGCTGTTATACTCCCAATTGGCTGAAACTTAAATCGTAGAATGGCGTATGAGGATTAAACCACCCCGTTTCATAGACCTTACTTGCATCCCCGATTTAATATGCCTTTGATGGAAGATCATCGGGACAAAAAACATATATTGACCAAATTAAGGAAAAAGTAAACTTCGTGTCGTATCAGGCTGTTTAAAGGAAGGCTGAGGAAAGAAACACATGGAGATTGCTCCACCGACAAGAGCCTAGCTCTTAAATAAATGATGAATATACAAAGCATCTTAATCTGTTCAGCCGTTTTTGCGTGATTCAGTGACAAACATCCAAACATCTAAACTTTCGCATTTATAATATTAAGTAGTGGGATTATGGTATAAAGTGAGTGTTTTTATATAGGATTACAAAGTTATATATGTATTTTATGAATCTAGAAAACGGGACTAAAAGTTGGGTTTAGAGTCACAGTTACTTAATGGAATAAATCATAATAGTGTTCAAAATTTGAAGAGACCGTGGTGGCTGGCGCGTACACAGGGCAGCGCCGCGGCGCAGCGCTTGCGTTTACTTTTTTTTCAGTTTCTATCTTAAGATTTCACAAATTTTGAATGAGGATGTTTTTCCTTTGTCGTCAAGTATATGCTTACCAATTTTCAAACCTGTAATTCATGGATTATAGGAGTTCCCATACAAAATTCAACCCCTCTTTTTACCCCCTTTTAACCCAAATCTGCGCAATTTTTATAGCCTAAAACCTGACCGGGTATTTACTCGACAGATTAGTAAAGTTTTCATCAAAATCCGTTCAGCTGTTTTCACGTGATGCGCGTTCATATAAACAGACAAACAGATAAACAGACAAAAATTCTAAAAACTGTTGGAACGTGTTCTGTTATCGATTTTAAGTATCCCCAGCCAACTTTTTTCCGAATATCTTCCATGTACAGACTTTCGACCCCCTTCAGCTTTATTATATGTATATATAGATTTAGGTAATATACACAATGAGTAAATAACGTAAAGTCGTAATCCAAAACTTGGGTATACACCCTTATTATTCTCGTATAAAAATAAAGTTGGCTCATACAGCCTTACATTCATATTGCTAAATTCAGGTCGTATTGTCACTCGTAGACTAAAAATTTTGCAAACGCCCCTATTATTCCGCTTTAAAATTGAAGAGGACTCATACGATCCAATTTTGATTCTCTCTGGGAAACAAGTGTACCTCATACACTGGTCGTTATTTTATTATAGTTGTCTTTTTTGATGAGTTTTACGACCGACATTAATTTATGTATGTATTCGAGTGCTTTAAGCGATTTTTTGTTTGCCGATCGAAATACGACTCTCACGCCAGCAAAGGCTCTTAGAAACCTGAAATAGTTTTTGATAGTTATCTCTTTCAATCGACAATAATAAAAATAAACTGGATGCCTTAAAATTTTGAACCTTTTATATTTAGATTTTTCACTGTTAATAATACGCCAAAAAACTCGTTACAATCTGCACTTTTTTATAAAAAAAGAAATCCATACAATTAAATGATATATTTTAATGTGGTACCAATTTACATGCTAGCGTGACAGCATTATATTATATTTTCCAACGCAATCATAAGTTTCAGGGTGTATCACTCTAATAGTTTTACTGATTACTATTAGGTTGATGTACACACCACACAATACGTAGGATTGTGGCTTATACGCCCCACAATAACGTAAGACTTTGACTTACACACCCCCACAAAACAAAAACTCGGTGTTTTTACGTTCGAGTTTTTTAAGGTCCATGACGCATACAAACTGTAACATACCTACTATTTATGAGGAAGTGACCATTATTTTACAAGCTTTTATTTAACTAGCAATGTATGTAAGTATGTTTGTTCGGATGGAATCTTGCAACTCAATTTTGAAGCAAAATTATCTTCAACCGATTGAACTGAAATTTTGGGTTTAAGTAAAGTAAACATCCACGGAAAGCAACAAAGAACCAGCCAAGAATGAAAAACATCAAGCACAATTGGAAGAAAAAATGCAAAAAATCGGAGGTTTAAATCCTAACAAAATACGAGTATTATTAGCGAACGATACCACTAAGACATCTTTCGATTTACAGAAAGTGTTAAAAACCCCATATGGAGAAAGTATGCTCCTCTATTATTGGCGTAAATATGCAGTTTAACTATAACTTTACATTGTAGGAGAGTGGGACACAGGATGTATTTTGCTTTACCTGGGGTGAAAACGACGGTCAGCGAGGTAGTAACGAAATTGCTACTTGCTTATTAATATTTTAATAAGTAAGTAGCAATTTCCTAAAAGAAATAGACAGTAGAGGAGTAAAAAACCTCCCTTTACATATTGCGACTATTGCAGCGGCCAAAATAAAAACAAAACAGTATTAGCAGCACTTTGGTCTTTGAAGACGTCGAATAATTTGGAAGTTATATATACAAATAAGTTTTTTTGTTGCCGGGCCATACTTACATGCCGGTGGATTCTGTTCATGTAGTCATAGAAAGAGACGTAAAAAAACTAATAAGTCTTTTTACGTCTCTTTCTATGTATAGAGCCCGTCTCAATGGCCTACATATTTCCAGTCCGCCCGGAAGAACCCACGACCCTACCGAGTAGAAGTTCTCAATCGTACAGACTTTCTTGATTTTGAGGTGCTTGCTGAAACATCATTAACACCCTCCTCAGTTACAAAAAAGCGCGGATTTCATAGTTTAAAATAGCCACATTTAAAAAAAAGTATCCTGACCAAATTAGACTTAAATATTCAATGTTTGAAGAAGCAGAGGAAATTCGAGTTATATTGCATCAGGGGATCTGAGAATCAAAAATGTTACAGGGAAAGGGAAAAGACTAGAAAAATCCAAGGGTAAAAAATGCAAGGATAAGGGAAAGTGGAAATCAAAGGCAAATAATACTAAAGATACTTGATGACACCAGACAAGATAATCCAGGTCCTATTATAACGCCTGCCAGTAAAGTCAGATTGCCCATATCAAAGGCCAAATATAAAGCCCTCAAAAGGCTTTGAATGAGTATCTTCGAATTCCTTATGAAGACATGGTTTGTGACTATTTTCTTCATAGCGATTACGAAGAAGCCGAAGAAATGAATGATTAGGGACTTGTCTTCAACTGTTACTTTTAATTGATTATTTTTAACGTTTTTGTTAGTAATTTAATAAGCAATTCAGTTTTCTATCAAAAATATAAACGCGCTGAATCCCATTTCAATTTTGATCTTTGACCATACCATAACCCATAGTGTAAAGATCCATGTTTTGATTTGCGTACAATATTATAGGCGCACTAATCGAAGGATGAAGATTGTTCTAAAGTATTTTTTTCTTAGTGAAACAAAAAGTCAGAAAATCTTTTTTCATGACCTTATTTAGTCTTAATTATTGTGTTGATAATTAAAATGTCAAAATTATTCCAAAGATTTTATTGTAATTAAAGTCAGTTAGAGAAAGTGCGACTACTGGTTATAGTGCCGGTAACTGTTACCCTCTATTAGTATTTACAGTAAAGAAGCACTTCCCCATGGGCGCACTTATCCTTCCTGATAATGATTATGTTGTTTGTATGCAACGTATGATTACTAATGTCATAATCATAATGATTAATAAAGATTCCGAGATGATTTATTATTTAATTTGTTATTTTTTGGTTCCTTCATAGTATCTACGTTGAAAACCTTGTTTATTGAGTTTTCTGGGTTTTCCTTTTCCAATAACATTTTTGTACCTTAGTTATATAGGCGACGATTTGAAATAATGATTGCCAAAGTTTTTAAAACGGGGAATTTACAAAGATATGTAAATTTTTTTTTTAGCCATTAATTAATAATGACGAAGGCATGACAAAAGTTACAATTGAGAATTGAAATGCATTTTAAAAATTAGCTATTATACCTTTCTGGCAGCTGTAATATACACCCCATTTTTACAAAAAAAACGGTTTTCTTGACCTTTACACCTTAACAATTTTACATACACTGCGAATTAGCTAAATACCTTTCTGGCCACTGTAACATACACCCCATTTTGACAAAAAAAAACTCTTTTCGTGACCTTTACACCCTAACAATTTTACAGACACTACGAATTTTGGGGTCGTATAAATATATTTCTTTATTTTTTTGGGGCGTATATCGATCCTATTTTCTTTATTTATTGGTTTATCCGAAATATTATAAAACCACTATGTTTATCTTCCAAATATAAGATTTTGAGCCAAAACTCAACTTTGTTAGTCTTAAAATGAAAAAGCATTATTTTCCAAATTTTTTTTAGTTTTTTGCTTCTCCTGTAAAGTGGCGTTTTGGCGTTTACGTCCTTTGAGTCTAAAGGTATCGATATACTTTAATTATACAGACCTATTCTCCAATGCCGCCTTAATGAGGGGAATCAAACTTTGCCTCGCAAATCCGCGGGTCATAAACTAATAAGCCAACTAACCTAAAAGGTTCATTCACGTGGATGGGTTCCTTCTTCGTCCTAGGGTAAGCTGAGCATCGACAGGCCCCGGATTCTCTCAGCCTGGGAATAAAAGGTCATACCACACACTGTTGCACACAAACACGCTATTGTCATATATACTTTCATTATCTTTTATAGCCCGCAAGCCAGCAACAAATATTTGTGACCGAGTCCCTCTCAGCAGTAATCTTGTAAAGAGAGTTGTATCATAAAGCCCCTTGAACGTGTGCTGTGGTTCCGTGGATGGGTTGAGCAGCGGTAGTCTCCCACGCATATATGATATAGCACATCAGCTGACATTCGACCTGGCTTGTTGAGTACACTTAGCGAAGGTGTATTTGACTATACACTAAACTGAACACATAATAAGTAAGTAGTTTTTTTTCCTTGCATATGCAGTTCCAGCAATTTTTCTGATTTTGTGACCCATCTCTCCTTTCTTTTCCTCCGATTATCCTTCTCCGTTTTTCGAAGTCTTGAGGTTACCTAGGTATTAAAAGCTATACGTATAATTTTCTCAAACATGCGCCTAAATGTATGCATTAATGTCACGAAAAGAGGACATGAAGTTACCTGTTTATGGCTCCCTAGAATGTATGAAACTATAGGTAACATTATTGTCCGCTGCTCTAACTTTTTAAATTTGCTTACTAAAATCAACTGATAAAGGAAATATTAAATAGAGCTAACCGCCACGATTATGTAAATATATTTTTAATATGTTATGTAAATTGGTATTTTTTAGGTTCTTCCGGTTTTTTTATCGTTCTTGTATTTTGTTGTTTTTTTTTCGAATTTTTTGAGTATTTATGTTTAATTTTTAAGTTTTTTCGTGTTATTTTGTAGCGCTTTTTGATATATTTGGACTTTTTAAAAGTTTTTTCGTATTTTTTTGTACTTTTCGTCATTTTTTTTGTTTTTTGGTTTTTTTTTTAGTTTTTACGTGTTTTTTGTTTTTTTTTAGTTCTTTCGTGTTTTTTTAAATGGTGCCTGTATTTTGTAGCATTTTTAATGTTTTTATTTAATTTCCGTTATTTGTCGTGATGCTTTGCTACTTTTAAACGTTTTGTATTTTTTAGTTTTTTTTACATTGTAGTTTTTTTATTGTTTTTTTTTCTAACATTTTTGATAAAAGTACTATACAATCCTCGGCCGGAACAGGGATTGCAGGACTCGTTTTATCCGGCCTCGTCTACGACTCGGCCGTTTATCCCAAACTCGTCCAGCAATCCCTTACTTCACGGCCTCTGCAGTAATGTACTAATAGATACATTATCTTGACTCGATGATTAAAATATAGGTACTCCACTTCATATTTTGTTACAACGACTCCACTTCCCATAAACTAGCCAGTGAGGTCTTAGATCCAAAAGTCTTGTCTTTCATTTGTTTTCGCTGTTCGATCTGATGTTAAGGTCTTAGATCCTCCATCTCCATTCCATCCTTCTTCAAAGCAAACGAAATCATCGATATAAATGATGTTTAATAAAAGACCGATAGAGCACAATTTGACGATCCATTACGTTTTCGTTATTTTTCGCAAAGAGCTCGCGCGTCGAGGTAGCGAAACTGGAACAACCGTGGATTGATACGCGGACCCACCCCACCTGATCCTACAGGATGGTGTGTAACAGCGGTCTCGAATGAATTCCCATCGAGTTGCTTCGCGTTCCGAAGTCGAACGCAGCGAATATCGTGCGAATGCAGCCAAAACACGATCTTTACTTGCTCGCTCCGTCCCGTATACCGTGTCGTGTGCCTCTCGTCACATCACTTCAGTCCGGAGGTGTCCGCGGGCGGGGCGGCACGTACGGCGTGCGCGGTCGTCGCGCCAATCGACATTGCATTGTGTTTACTATGCACATCATTGTTTTAAACCGTTCTTATCCAATCAATACGATTTACAAGTGATATAACACGGCCTACGCTCCGTTTTTAGCCAGATAAGGCAAGTGCTCGAACAAATCAGTGACAATAAATCGTTTTATCTACAGCTACTTGCTGGTGGCTTATTGACAAGTGAAATTCATAATCGTCCCATTCATAGGGATCGGTTTGAGAGTTAATGTTATTGGACATTTAATCGTGCAAGTGATCTTTGTGGTGAAGCAAAGGATGCAAATCAATAATCGAGTGGATACCCAGCTGCGAGCCGAGAGCTCTCACTGTGCGGTTTATTACTCAGCTGCATATTGATTGCCACTGGATCTCTGTAGATATTGTCGACCACATACCGTAAGTTGAATCCTATAAGAAATTGCCAATTTTCTAATAAACTTCACAATCTACAGGAATCTTATCACCAATCGTCGAAGAACTGTCAAGAATCGCCCCAATGTAGCAACATTGCACAATTTCTTATCTGTATCTGTCCTAATCTATTGCATGTAACAGGTACGTCGTGACATTCGATAGCAAGCGCAAGGCGAGGGAGAACAAAGGGAGACTCCCATTCTGGGGTTATATTTACGTAAATATATGAACTGTAATATAGACCTACATGACTGCAAGATCTACGAATTGCATAATCCTTAAAATTAAAGCCAAACAACAAACTGTTGATAATGTCTGGCGAAGTATTGACGAAGAAAAAATTTAAATCTAATGCCAATGCCAAAAAAACCAAACTTGTTTTAGGCTGATTGCCAGTCAGGCATGTAATTTGTTAAAGTCGTAAATAAAACATTTATTACAGACGATGACATGGGAAGGCAGTACAAGAGGGTCAATTCGGGGAATTCGAAACATGGGCGCCAATATTTATATTAGGTCAGGTTTCAAGAGTAGTGATTTGTGTCACTGCCACTTGAAACCCAATCGGGGAATGAAAACAAATCGGCGCATAAGAAATGACAGGTTGTAAGCCAATAAACAATCAATGGTCAGACTAATCCGTGGAAGTGCCGTCACAAGTGATTAACTTGATGGCTGGTTGACCTGCATTCACCGTATGCCTAAATAAATGAATAGAACTCGCTTGTTTGAAATAAACCTTTATCTTACGTTAGGTCACCACAATGGTAATCACAGGATTACCTGCGTGGACGACCTCAGCCTACCGGCTTTTGTATCGCCAACAATAGCAGTGCAACTGGGAACAGCGCAGGTATGTACATTCTGGTTGCATGCATGCCGTCTCATGTGTTTGTGTGTTGATTCAGGTCTTTTGTGCAGCCACCGTAACATTTCATCTGAGATCGAGATTCGTGTCATTGGTTGTTCACAAGGTTAAGCTTAAGATTACTGATTACTTTGTGACTCTATTTCTATTGATATAGAGTCCAAAAGTGACAAACATTAATTTTCCTCGACTGTACTTGCAACCAATTGTTTTCAGAATCAGAAGAAAATCCTAGAATAATTCTAAATTCAACTGCAATTTTTATTAACATTATAAATGTTAATAAAAATTTTTATTAACATAACAATGCAATTTTTATTAACATTATAAACGCTGATACGTCTTATCAAACAAAGTCCATCTTAGTACGCCGGTACTTATTTTTAAATTGACCCTTCTTCAAAATCTGGTCGCGCAGCTGCATGCCTCTAAGGGCAGGAAAGTTATACAACCAGTTTTAAACCTGGCCACCATATGCTAATCTGGCGAAATACCTTTACTTTATTCATTGCAGTTTATGAAAACATCTGACAAAACCACACAAATAGATTCGGATTTTCAATCAGAAAACAAGCATTTTGGAAAAGGAGAATTTGAGTGCGACAATAAAGCTTTAATCTGATAATTGAGGCTCATAGGATCATGAATGTGAAAAGAAAGCAGTGTCAATAACTGGCAATGTTGACTGACAATAAATTATCGCTCTTACTCGTACTTGACAGGCAATTACTTTCTTCGATCTATCTAAGAATCATCCGCGATAGGCGCTCTGGCGCTTCATTGTTTCTTTTTCTGCGATCCGATCATTGTTAGGTACACTTTCTATGAACAGCTTAGATAATAACTGAAATAATTTAGAAAACGAGCAATATTTATTCATCATCACATCGGTAGGTAATGCAACCGATCATGTGATACCAATATCATCTACATATAATACTCGCAGCACCTTTTCTTTATTCTATATCGAGCAATCTTGCCATCTGGCCCGACTCAGCGATAATTGAGTTTGGCTGGAGCTTCGGACAGCTCGGTTTAAATATAGTGATGATCCGTTTATCCTGTCGCCGATATGGTCACCCGTCCATCATGATACATCCTCAATGCCAGTAATGTTTATCATTCCCTTTATTCAATGACGACTAAAGTTCACAATAGCATTTCTTCTGCTGAACCTTATGGTTGCATTGCCTAATAAAATAAATTGTCTGGTATTGCTCAACGATTGTAAAGAACTCGTTGACATTTCCTTCTTAAACCCTTTAGTTGAATTGATTGTGAAACTAGACGTGAGCAGATTATAGTATCGACACATAATACCCATAAGCATTAACTTTGTGTGACGTAAAAGGTTTTAACCTATAAGCTGGATCATCATATAATCTTAAATTAAGTCAACACGGAGAAGAATCCAGACTAAAGAACAAACATATTTCTGATATTTGCATAAAACGTTAATAATTCGTTAGACAAAATTTCTGAAAAGGAGCTATGCAAAATAACTCTTGATAGTCGAGAAACCGAAGATTCCAACTTTGTCTTCGTTTGAAACACGTTTGTTTATATACACAACGTCATTGATCATCACATTCCCGAATCCTGATTCATCCCTTTGCCTTGTCGGTCGTCAGAAATTTTAAATTCCTCGTGATTCATCGAGGTCTTGACAAATGAGGCTCGTGCGTTACATTTTGAGAATAAATAATGCGTTTCGTTTTGTGGAGGTGACTTTTAAATAGAAGTAAGGATAAGATGTTTTCCAGTCGATTTTGAAAAATACTAATGGATTCATAATTACATAATTTTTGCTATACTTATTCAATATCCATTTTTAAAACTAATCCTGGTATCATAAGTAATATCATAACACGTCCCAAGGCATTCGTGGTTTCATGCTCATTAATTCGGTCGAATACCGCGAGGTTTACGTTATCGCTAACCTTAATCTAAATCTAAAATAACCCACTTCCATGCCGACGAAAGTGTTTTTGTTTTGGCTAATTTATTACAGCTGTACACTGATAGCATTGAGTGTTATATATATGGCTAAAGATTAATAACAGCAGTATTGTGGTTTGCTTAAAAGTTTACACATAAACGTGTGCAGGCTAATGAAAGTTCTCGATATATTAGAGTTTCGGTTGCCGATCTTTATCATACAAACGTTTATTTATGTTTCTTTGTTTATGCTAAAATGTATCTCGCATTTCTTAGTATTGAAATTAATACGGATCAATGGGTAATATTATTTAATCAATAGGTATCTCATCAACGTCGTGTATTGTCACGATCTAATTCAAATGTCAGAACTCTTAATCCACGGGTTATTGAACTATTGGTACGTTAAATAACATTTGAGCCAAAATTAACATTGAAGTGGAATTGTATTTGCGGAAGTAATTGATCTGAATATGTATCCTAAGAGGTTTACGTAGGTCTCGGGTACTAAATATTCCAAGAACGCTATTTAGTATTCCAAAAGAATATTCATATGTTTGCAATAACTGTGATTCGTCTGAAAGCTTTGCTTTGTAAAAAAAATTCTACAAAATTCAGACCGTGATATCAAATCAGAGGAAAAGCTTTTTTACATTTTGTGAATGAGCGCTTTCAACCGCAAAAGCTTGTGCGTTGCTACTATTCGTAATATCGTTTGTTGTTGTGAGGTGATTTGGAAACCATGAACAACGAAACAGATGCTAATAGTTTTAATAAAGACTCAGCTAAACTCAACGCCTCGGCTTTATACATTACGTCGTTGCTAACAGATTGAATAAATATTTACTCTGTAGACGTTAATGGTTAACACCTTAGACCGATAAATCGTAAATCTTCACACATAACACAGAAAACACGGTAGACAAAAGATTGGCTGTTCTAAGAAGCTCAAAGTTGACTGCTATCAAAAACCCAAAAGCAGCCGTCGTAGCGGAAGACAAGTCAAGCATTAAATTAGTTTAAAATAGCGGTTTTAGTGAATGAAACGGTAAAAAAACGCAATTAAAATGTATGCCTTGATCATTAATTGAGCTTAGTATCAGTAACCTCGTTTATTTCGTTAATTAGGAGCTATGCACGTGCCTCTCTAAACAGCCATATAAACGAGCACCCAGTCGCTTACTTAAACATATAGGTACATACTCGCATTCGGGCGGATGGGAAGCAAGTGGCTACAATTGGGCTGTTTTCCCACGCAACAATACAGGCTACCCACGCTTGTGCCTGCATTCGTTAGGAGAACCGTGCCAAGTGACATTACTAGAGAGAGTTACTCAATGACAAGAATGATCACTCATTATCAACGCGAAATGGTGACACTGAAATACAAATGGGATTAATTAAGCATGCTTATCAGTATACTTTGTGTGAGGTGATTTCTTTATACTTGGAAATTAGACATCTAAATGGTGGGATTATGGTTACCATATAGATTTTACTTATCAAAACCATATTAGATACCATATAACCATTTAGATGTCTTCATGTTTTACTCCGTTAATTTTTATGCAAATAGATTGAGTATCCGTGCTTTTAAAGTAAAAATAGCACAAAGGGATTTTAACTTAATTTAGACTTTACCATATTGCGGTTCGTCCTTTCAAGTGGTGCTCACAATTCTTTAGTACTTAATTTAATTTAACGCTATTGACCAACTGCTCCTAGGAATACAATGTATATTGTATTGTATGTTGATCCAAATGGTCAAACAATGGTGCACTAAATTGTATTGAGCAAGTATGTATTCGGGTTACGAGATAAATACGATTTTACAACTCCGACTACTCTCTATATAAAATTGATTAAGCGTAAGTATTTTATTTATTAACACAGTATCAGTAATTTGTCTAAAATAAACTTTTCACTTTTTGTTACTTTATAAACAGATTTTATTATAGATACTCTAGGAATGGAGTGAAATAATAGCTTCAAAACTTACATAATTTAATTTGATTGAATATCTTAGTGGACTAGGTCAAATTTACTGAAAAGGCTTCATCGCAATGGTCGAGAAATTATTAGAAATCTGTTTGGCAAACAATTTCCCCGAGGCAGCCGCTTATAAAAGCTCTGAAATTGATGTTTGGGTTACGTACTTTTGAACCATAAAATGAATTTACCTAAGCACTAACCTATTTAAAAAAAGTTAGAATCTACAAATCGATAAACACGAAAGTTATTGAAAATGTTTGGATGTTTGTTACTCTTTGGTGCAAAAATACGCAACTATTTTGATTAAAATGTCCAGTAGGTATTTTAGTTTAAACATCAGATCTTAGCCTACACTTAGACGCTAATACTACACGTACTGTACAGTCAGCTGCAGAGAAACCTCCCCCCCCCCCATACAAGCTTCTATACAGGGGGGTCACGATTTTCTGCAGCTGACTCTACCTAACTAACTTCACTCAATCGTGCGTATAACTGACTTAGAACTTCAGCTTATCAGTGAAGTTGAATTGACGCAGTAATGCAGGTGCCCGCGATAGGTCATTTATTGTGTTAGTCACACAGCATTCGCGTACGGACGGCTCAATATAAACCAGTTGCATCAAACTCGGATTTTCAGATGGTTGAAACAGCATCATCGAATTTACGCTACTTCCTGTCATTCAAGTAACCTTCGAGCTTCGGGAAAACTTTATTAATTAGTTAAAATACACGAAACACGAAATGCTTTCAAATCCTGATCTATTTCTACTTTTACTATCCCTTTTCGTTTAATAATCTTAAACTCACATTTTCAGGTATAACAAATGAATTATGTAATCATATCTCTATACTATGCTAATAAATGTTACCTTGTATCAAAAATCTGACATCACCATGACATACAATGATGTAGAGTCGACGTGATTAACATGCATTATTTTAAAACAAATTCTATTCTCTAGCTATTACCACTCAATAACGTGGTACACTTAGCGTAACTTTTATGTAACGCATTGTCTGTCGCTTCATCTAGTCTGTGGTTATAAAAACCCTGAGGCTATGTGACATAATGATCATCTCCAACTTTCTTTTCCTGGGATGCAATGCAATTCAGTACCTGAATTATCTAATTCAGCGAGACAGACGTCATCGTGGTGGTTAAGTTAATCAGAATTTCACTATTGTATAACGCTCTGCTTCTAATATAGAACTTTCTTGAAGCATTTTCATCTATCGTGTACTCGTAAAATTACATTTCTTGTCACACTTACTTTTGAAAAATTGTCTACATATATCTACATTATTATTGTTTTAAACGTATTAGCGTACACGTGTATGAAAAGCATTAAGAGGTCGCTCATGCAAAAAAGTATTCAAAATTTGTCGACGTACTTATGTCGTAATCATAAGACCTTTGACCTTTAACGGAGACACGTGTGAGTCTAAATAACTCCAACCTGGGACTGTTTACCGGACTCATAAGATTTCATTAGCTAAACAAATATCCTCCAAACTCTCACGCAAAGGATCTTTGGTAGTAGGTAATATTGACTCAGGTCAATCCGGGCGTTTACCAAATAACCTTCAATCCGTCTAGACGACTGTATTCTAAAGGGTTCCAGATTATTCTGGAACCCTTATTATTGAGGCGGTGAATTTGAATTCTGTATACAATTGTATGATAGGCTAAGGAAACCAGACATCATTTATATTAAAGTTCATTTGCATTTAGATTTGCCGAGCTTACGCTTAAAGGATGATTCACAGTAGACCGTTCCGTGTCCGGGCCGGCCCGTTTTCTATGACAGTAAACGCAACGGCCGGCGTATTTCTCTAGAAGAAAACGGGCCGGCCCGGACACTGAACGGCCTACTGTGAATCATCCTTAAGTGTGCGTATCTAAATACGACTAGTAACACAGCTAGGTTTATCTAAGTACATGTCCATTGACAACGAGTAATAGATGCAAGTTTGATTCAGCGAATGGTCATTAGAAGGCAGGTTTCGCGCAGCGACATTGATATTGACCGAGTGAGGTCACTCGCTCCACTAGAGCTGACAATGCCGTTTTAGTAAGCTGTTGTTGTGTGTATTGAGGACTGATGAAGTAGGTTATTTTGCTCGTATTATTAGACATGTTCATTGTTCTTTCCACAGAACGATCCCGTAAGTTGTAATGCCCTGGCCGGGATTCGAACCCGCGACCTCTAACTTATATATAACTAGGATAAACAGGCCGATTATATTTTCTAATTATCTTGTAGCTTCTGGAATAAAAGGGATCATACCCAAATTGCCTTCTCCTAGATTCTATTTAATCTACTTACATAACACTTTAGTATAATAATTTATACAAAAAAATACCGACAGTTATCGGGGAAGGTACATACATAAAAATAAAAATAATCAAGCAAACATGCTGACGAACTGAGTACCTCCTTCCTTCTATTGAAGTCGGTAAAAAGGAGTCTATAGAAGATCCAACCAAGGCTGCAAGGTCTGTGAACTTTCAATTGCTAATTATTGTCAAATAAGGCAAGACGATACGGATTAGTTGATGATTTATTTATAATGAGATAGATAAACGTGGGCAGCTGGAGACCATTAGAGTAAACACAATCCTGTGTTTTTACACAACAGCTGTACCTATAGAGCAAAATTCTTATTCGGCAACGTGGCAAGTGGTACCTATTTTGATTATAAATACACGTCCTGAAAGCCAAATAACATAAAATCAACAATACTTATAGTGTCAAACAAATAAATTCCGAATGCAAGCTGAAAATGTAAAATGTATATCCCACTGGGTATATATATAGGCTGGACACAGGATGCCAGGATGCCTTTGACGTTTTATCCGTCCACAGTCGAAATAATTTGCGTACATGTATATGGTGGGCTTTGAGGTAATAAATCCCTTTAACGCTTTTCCATCGTATTTTTTTCTGTCAATAACATGAAAGTCTTATTTGCTACTAATGTCGTAATATTAGGAAATGAGATTGATAATCTTATTTTCGTTAGCTATTGAGCCTGATCAGCGTGTTAATTAATCATAATCATCCTCCACTTTTGTTCCTACCGTTTTTCTGACGCCTTATAAATTTTCAATTATGCAAGCTCGTTGACGCCCAAGCGGAAACGACGAGAAGGTGCTAATTATGTAGGTACCTTAACTTCGTATAGGTATCCTTATTAGTTTACACTGCTTTCCTAATTCGTTGCGCTGTCAGTCTCACCAATGCTTATAACCATCAAATAACGTCCTCACGCGTCAGCGTTTGGATGGACTTTGAAAATGAGTTCTATCTCTTGCGCCGTAGAGATCTGTTAAGATTTATTTAATAGACAAAGATAGGAGGTTTCAAAAGTAAGTTGTCGTTATTATTTGACAGCACAGGCGTGGGACTTGGCCGTTCACTTGCAATGCGTGGGCGCACTGAGCTTTATTAAAAATCGTTTTGTTCTTAAATAATTTTAGAGCGGTGTTTCTGATGTTACTCACAGTTCATTATTTCTTCGAGTATTACTAGAACGCGCTTTAATTAATGGATTTAAAAGCAACTTGTATGTTGCAATGTAATATTAATGAACCATAATGGCTGCGACATCATACCACATACTATGATATCATATCATATCATATATATATATTCATACATTCATACACATAGATCTCTGCAACAAAGATATACAAGAAAAAAAAATTACGTCGAGAAGACCAAGACCTTCCTGGAATACAAATCACTAGCTACAACTGAAATAGCTTCCACCTTTCAGTTTTAACATCTTTCTAAAGTAATTGCACCCATAAAACGGTTGTTTTATTTAAAAGTTTTAAAGGTTGTTTGTTTGTGTAAAAGGTTGTTAATCGAGTTAGTGTCGACCCCCTAGCCTTTAGACTAAGCTGGATCAATGGCTCGTAACGAGGACTAAAATAGGTCAGGACTTTGACCCGCGTAGGTGTAGTCTCACATAAATAATGCGTTAGTGAGGTAAGCAATAATAAACGTACGAACAATGCTAAAACGGTGTAAATATCTGGTCATGTATCTGGTTAACACGACATTTTGTAACTGTAGACTAGACTTTTCGAAGAAATATTCATGTAGATTAGATATGATGACCCGCCTGTGGCTCTGGTCATAATTGGTCTTGAGACGTGCTTTAACTCTTAATTAGAAAGTGATTTATGTAAAGAAATAAAGTCATAATAATTCACGTTGCCGAGGTTTTTTTTCGATATCGGTATGTTGTTGCGCCCACATATACGTATACGTAGTAACCAAAAACCAAACGTTTAATATCTTACTAACAATATTTACTTTATACTACTTGGTGGCAAATAAGCGTACGGCTCGCCTGATGATAAGCGGTCACTGTAGCGTAGTTGTAGGGTGAACTGTATACGTCCTTCAACCTTTATACGTAGTGACGGAAATACTTCAGTGTTAGTTTAATCGGAAAAGTTACAATCAAGTTCGTTAATGAATAAGTTATGGTTAGACTTATTATTCGCCGCTGTACACCGACAGTCACGTCCGACAAGAGACCCATTCAATTCGTACACTAGAATATTCTTAAATCAAGTCTGCAACATTGAGCACATAAAACAGCATTTGTGAGTTTCTGAAAATGGCTTAATTTACCTTGTGGCGTAGTTATTAGTAAACGCATGCTTACTATTAAGATATTTAAAAAATTATAATTAGATTACCTACCTAATTTACGTACGTTTGAAACGTCACGTAATTTACCCCATAGATTTGAATCTTCTCAAATCGAAAGGCTAAGAGAACAGATATGTAACTTTTATTGGTAGTGAAAAAAGTCTGAGCAGTCCATGACTTCCAAAGCCTACAGTTTTTCCTAACATTATTTAGAAACTGTTGTGCCCGGGCATTCGGGCTACGGTATCGCCTGCCTATCGTAGAAGGCGACTAAAAGGGTGTCCTCGGAGTCGAAAACAGTCTCAGTTGGTCCCGCGAATGCTGCGATCGTCCATGAAAACAGATGGTGGGACTCACATAGGTGTGACTCTAGGGCGGCACTGGTGCGTTTCATAGGAAATCCTAGAGCCGTCCGAAATTAGTTGAGGAGGACCATCGGAGAATTTTTAGTTGGTACAAGTCCGACATAACCTTCTCACTGTTCCCGCGGTGCAGAGGTATCCATAACGGATTTAACCCGTACAAAAAAAGTTCAGGCGACGACAAAAAGACGTCTCATTGTTTTCATTTTATTCCATTCCGATCAAGAAATTATAGAAAAATCTTTTGACAGTACAATTAAGACATTAGGTGCTCAGTTAGCGTTAGCATCAAAGTGACAGTAATATCCGTAGGTATTGTCATTTTATCACCGTAGCTAGTGCAAGCGCAAGTTGATTGTACACACCTATGGATGGCATACAGCCATGTTCAAATGCCTTGATCAGCTAGATACTCGTATTTGTTTTTCGACTATACATACTTATCTTGTAACTATAATGATGAGTTCCCACACGCGAACCATGGCGTGCATGATTTAATCTTCACATCATGCTTAGCTGTTTCCCTTAATGACCCTTAATAACCAAAATCCTCTCGAAACAAGTCGGTTTATAAATACATGCTTCCATGAGTTATGATTCTGCGTAACGAATATGACAGGTAATTTTACGCTGCTATTCTCGGATTAGTTTTTGTAACTCTATTGATTACAGTTGCAAAAACGATAATTCAAGAGTTGCCGTCGTTCATTGTGAATCAGGCTCGATTCGGTCAAACAAAAGATATACCTACTTCATAAATAATGCTCGAATGTTAAACGTTCATTCGGTATAAATATAAACTATTCTTGTTTGGTCAAACTGACGCGACAGCTTAGCTTTGCAGTGCACCATAAAAATGTAACATTATGAGATACTTACATACAGCATTCGTGTTTTTTATAGAATAATTGCTGAGATCATTAACGTTTTTCCGTCTCTAGCGTGACTTTGCTGAGTCCTGACTGGGTGGGGTTGTTCTAAACATATGGGTGTCACAAATTTCATGCGCTTTCTGAAACGACATCCTATACACTTATTATCACAAATGACTTCGTACCCTATCATAGTGATAATAATACGAGATCTCTAGAAGCTTTCATATTGATTTTCACTGTGACAAGGTACGAACTTTGACTTCACGTCAGGTCGTAAAATCAATATTATCTTCTGCTAACTAATATATTCGTACACCCAACTTAACTAAACGTACTAACTTTTCTGTTACCCTTACCTGTGCCGCTCGTCTTGAAATACGAACTGAATATGCCAAAAGTTACCTTTGTGTTCGGAACCTAGACGCTGCGATGTCTTTCAGACCTTTGCAGTACCAGTGCACCACGAGTTACACACAGCCATCAATAGAATATATGAGGGAAACTGAATCTCCATTCTCTATTCATATGTCAACGGCTCGCGTCCTAACAAGGGGTTATTGATCTGGAAACATAAAAGGTTCTTTTCTGGGCATTGTCTTAAACGGACGCGTTTGTGGATGAAACAGGCAGGGCGTGCCCAAGTGCCTGGCCAGTCGGTAATAGCTCCACTCAATGTATTTGAGAACCGATATTGCTTTCTTGCACAATCGGGATTGTAATTTGCTGCTATATTTATCTCTTAGAGACTCGTGGCAGTAGTGTACCAATGTTTAGTTGTGATTTAGTACGGTAATGAACTAATGACGCCAATTTTTTGTGAGTTTAATATATGAGCAACCAAGCGTTACCTCTCATTGATAATAATGATAATGTAAACTCGCGAATAGTTCTCTTCTTATGATTCTCACGTGTTACGTTTCACTAAAATCTTTTCCTTTGCCAATGGAATATTCTGATAAATTAGGAGCTTTGAATAAAATTTAGATAGGAAATACGAGCAGAAACCTCCTGAGACCCACGGCAAATTTAATCACATGAAAACATTCGTCTGACGGCTACGTAAACAAAAATACCGTTTCCTTCCGTAACGACGAGCGTGTTCTCGGTAGTTCTTGAGTATTTTAATGTTATGGTACGGCTGTTAGTTGATAATAATGGACCAAGTAAAAATATCATGAAGAATGATGCCAGTGACATTGAGCTGGTCTAAAACGAGTACGAGGGTCGATATTTATACTTTCACACCCACAACACTGCGGTGCGCCATACCTACTCATGAAGCAAGAATTTTCTATTTCGGAATTTTATGAGCGCCACGTTAAATAGGTATTCCAAGATTTTGACGTGGTAAGAATGTAAAGGTCTTATTGTAGCACATTAGCCGGTTGAAGGTATTCTTTTAAATTATTCGCGAATTTTACTCTGCACTACTCAAATGATGAATATCTTGCACAATTTCCGCTACCCAGAGGTTGTCTGGAATCTCCAATTAGCGATAAGACCTCCAATTATGTTTACCTCTACTCTAAGTTTTGTGTTCTGTATTGTTTTCTTTTTCAAAGTACGCAATAAAATATACCTAATTGTACTTGTTGTTGTTGTTGTTGGTGTTCTTCCTAACTGATCCCAATTTATGATAATCGAACTACAATAGGTGTGAATCAGTATTAATACGCGATATTATCTATATTTGTAGAATTGAGTACAAAGGTCATTCAAGGTACATTTATTATGCTCAAATTACAAAGTAAAGTAAGAACTCAACGCGGAACAGTTTCAACTACTCATAAATTTCTCAATTTTCACGTGCTGCTTGCACTGCCATCAGCTTCGATTCCACACCCGAGCCGTAAGGAAGCACTACGCCACAGTTATGTTTTACTGTAGACATAATGGCGTGAGATTGCATCGTTCGTGAAGACATGCCAGATCGTCCATCTCGGCCTACGATTACTTAGGTTACGGGTATACAAAGAGCTTCAGGAATTTTCATTAAAACTCTGGAATTAACCGTGAAGTTTTGATCGGCTCTGCGCGCATACGAGTATTTTTACGATTTTGACGTGAAAAATATTTCAATATAGCTAATATGCTAGTGTATCTTTTTTCCGTGTACATGGGTTAATAACACGGTTTTTTTTAATATTTCCCAAAGCCCCGTTTCGAAACTGTCTTGCTTATGATGCGTTACGATGTAGCGCGATGAAGCGATGCGGCGCATGGGCTTACCATCTAGCTAGTGTCCCTAAGAAGTTGAACACGCCCAGTCGAATGTCTATTTCCAAAAGTTTCACTTTGTGTTTGAATCTGACTGTTTGATATAAGAAAATGTTTATCAGAAGTTTAGCCACAAACATTTTACGAGACTATCATAAAAATGTTGGGTTGAGTTTTATACCACCTACATAATTTTGCATTATATATTGAAAAAAAAACATGGAAATTTTAGTCAAAAAAACAAATAATAGAAGGTTGCTCCCCGCAGAGTCCAGTGTTTTTATTGGTTTGGCTAGTAGGTACGCACGCCCACATTCCTTCATTATGACCATTTTATTTTAAAATGTTTAAAATTCGTCATGTCTGTCTGTTCGTCCGTCCGTATGTCACAGCCGATTTACTCGGAGACTATAAGCATTACAATTATGAAATTTGGTGGGAAAGTGTATTCTATGAACCGCTACAGAAAATAGATGTGAAATTATGAAAAAATATTAAATTAATTAGGGGGAGACATACGTGTGATACATGTAACCGAAGGATGAAAAAAACAATGCATATAGGCGTGTCTAAAAGGGCGTTTCTAAAAAACTTTTGTACTAACGTCAAACATTGGTGAGATATTAGCTGTCAAAGTCGTAAAAAGTGAGTCCGTCCCCCCCCCCCCCCCCCCCGCTTATTTCCAAACTACTTTCACTCATTACTTTGATCTTGCCACTGTACTTCGACCTTGGAGACACAGGAACGATGTGTTTTTGTTTTGCTCTCTATTATCATTCTCGTACTACCAACACTCCTAATCAATAATATCTTAATAATTAGTGCTTAGTATCGCGGATTCGTATTAGTATGAAATGAAATACACATTAGAGTTAAAGGAAAAAAAAAACAAACACCTCTACAAAAACAAAATAAGACGCCAAAAAAGTTGATAACATGCCCACGACACAGTTTAGCATTTGGCAAGATTGTTTATACATACACAGATGCGTGCCATGTGTGGCCGGAACCTTACGCACAACAGTTGCATCTGGACAGTTGGCACGCTCTAAAACTGTCACGACAGACGTTGTGTTACACTTCGCTTTCCTAGTTTTTCTTTTTCTACCTGAAATATTTTACATTTATACGTCACACAGCAATGACAAAGACCAGATTCTTTTATAAAGACGGGTAATGAAATGACGAAAGTCTCTATTGTTACCAGCATTAAGAAATCGAGGTTTAAATGCCATAATCATATCTATCACTTTTAGACGTCATCGCATCGAACAATGCCTATTCTTTCCGCGATAATCTATCTACTATCGCTGTACTAACAACGCGCTATCGCTGTACTAACAAGCGTGTGAACCCAAAGCGAGTCTTGGAGATATATTTGATACGATAATATTACTCTCAATATATTGTAAAATTATTAAAATATATATATATATATAAATTTAAAAAAATACCCCATAACGCCTGTGCTGGAATTAGCGTGCCCAGACTGTTTCATAGATTATATCCTATAGAAAGCAATAAAGTGTCCACCAACGACTATAGTATTTGCATTCCTATTTGCATTTTGACACAGGTGTCATCCCGGTACAATAAACGTCAAAGATGACATAATTTGTACTGGGATGTCAGCTATGTCAGAATGCAAATAGAAATGTAAATACTATAACCCGTAGTCTTTCCACAGATCGTTCAGTTGCCATCATATACGTCGGAGGGAAAAACGTGCTCTCAATGCCTTAGCGTCCATGTTCATATATTTTCTTTTCGAGATTAAACTAAAATATATATACATATGTATATATTTGGACAATCTTACAAATATCGACCCAGCCCCAAACTAAGCAAAGTTAGCACTACGTGTACTAAGCGATGATATACATACTTATATTATAGATAGATAAATACTGAATTACATAGAAAACGGCCAAGGCTCAGGAACAATAATTCATGCTCACTAACAAATGGCCTGGCCGGGATTCGAACCCGGGACCTCCAGCTTCGTAGGGAGGGTAGTGACAGGCTGGTGTCGACCATTTTAGTCTAGTTGGTAGTGACCGACTAGACTAAAGTGGTCGTCAACTAACCAACCGGGATGTCCCACACATCCTTACATCACAAACAGGTATCTCCCAAACTGCCATATATTTATATTTTATAACTACCACTCCATTAGTCTCCATAACATCATGTGGAAGCAAGTTAACGCCTCTTATTAAACAGTTTCATGAACCATACAAAGCAGTTCAGTAGGTTGCGTAATTCGGCCGCTATCTGTGGACCAATCGCGGCTGCTACGAGTATACCCTCTTAATGTTCGCTACTTTCCTAACTCCAATAAACAGTGAAGAGGTCCTTAGGGCGCATACTCGACGAAATGATATTTTCGACCCCCTGAACCTGCTCTTCTTAAGAGCTTGAAGGTGAGAACTTCGGTCCCGTCTGTACCAAATATACACGATGATTTTGGGGTCATGATACTCGTGACCATGAATCAGTTCTCATTGGTATCTACTACCCATTTAAAAAAAATATAGTGACACGAAACAAACGCATTTCATTTTTAATTTATTTTGACGACAAAGATACAGAATATCAAAAAAAATACATGGTTACTCGTCTCTCTTTGACGGACTGTCTGTATATACTGTTGACAGTGGGGGTAGGCTAGGGTATCAAGACTACCAAGTTGTATATAAAACATATTATATGCCATTTAAATTAAAAAAGAGAATCATTTGAGTTAAAATCCTTCATACCTACTGTGATGTTGTTCACTTTGAAGCCTTGACCATATAAAATCATTCCTATCACGACCCCAAAATCACCCGTATGTCGCGTTAATGGATAAAGATGGGCACTATGTTAGATAATGTCAAAACACATCTCATGCTTACTCGTAAATAGGCACAAGTGACGTAATCGAACGCGAGTTCATGAACCGAAAAATTATTGTGGGGGAGTGGAGTGGAGTTATATTTAGTCACAATAGTTCGGTCTTTATTGATTTGACATGAAGACAACCCCGACACGTTTGTCACCATTTAACTATGATAAATGTAATAACGCATCCTTTACGTTTAATTTCCTAATATAAACTCCTATATAAGCTACGGTAGTGTCGTTCAAGAATCCGGCTGTCAAGCGGCAGTCGTGAGTTTCGAGTCTCGGCCTGTACCAATGATTTTTCGAATTTACGTACAAAATATCATTGGATATTTACCGTTAGTTTTTCAAGGAAAACATTGTGTCGCGGAGAAACCTGCGCAAAAAGCGAAAAAATGAAACTGTATGTGAAGTCCTTAACCCGCACTGGGCCAGCGTGGAGACTACTGCCCGCTCCCTTTCATCTATGGGGGTAGGCCTGTTCCCAGCAATGGGAAGTATAGACATAGACATAATTTATTGGTAATAAGACTAATAAGATATTACTCGTACTCATATTACAGTTCAATGTTTACAATTGTAAGTATGATAATAACTTATATAACAACTTACCAGATAGCATACACCCCGCGACATGGGTTGTCTTTGCTGTCTTGGTGAGCGTATGGGGAATTGTTGGTAATTTGAACGCGTTTCGAGTGACCCTAGGGCCTAAGAAAATCCGTAACCACGCCTTCCATATAATGACATATTTTCTTTTGCATATACGGCTACTTGTAATATAAGCAATGAGACGACAGTGTCAGGATACCAAGCGCGCCAAATATAGGAATTCATCATCATCAGATTCATCAGCCTATGCCTATGATGATGATATCCTAACTTAAACACAATTGCAAAAAATATGGACAGTAATATAATTATTTTACACCACACCATGCCAAAAAGCGCGTATTTCCGCACGCTGCACGTCCGGAAAAACCCACTTTTTGGCCAAGTGGTGACGTAAAATTGTGTACAAAACACGGGTCGTAATGTACTAATATGCATTTTAAATTCTAATGTTGGCTTTGTTACGTATGCTAACGGTCGGTTTTATTATCAGTAATTACACGTTTTACAAATATGTATACTATGTATAGGTTTTCTAGTATGCATTCATATAGCTTCTAATCAAATACCATACCATACCATATAAATGAAATTGAGCTCGTACGACTTGTTAGATGTGAGTAAATCGAACAATTTATTGAAATCGATTTATTCGGCTTCCGATTTCGTTAACGCAATCATTTTTCAGAGAAAAACGAGTCAGATAAACCAAATGGAATCGTATGTTTATCTATTGACTATGTGCGAAGTAGGTGGTGGGGGTAAAGTAACCGATAGCATCTGTCAAATTTACTTTGACGTTTCCTAGTGGTTTCCTGCGATTCGTTTTGTTTGTATTTATTTACCTACCTAGTTTTATTCATTTATTTTCTTATTTATTTCAGTAAAATTTCCAGAACGGGGTCTATCTCGCTTACTAAAATAAATAAAATATTCATGTGTCATTATAGTTTGACATAGTCCCGGGACCCATGACTGTTTGACGTTTCTGACGTGCACATAGCCAATATTAAAAAAAACCGGGATAGTGCGTGTCTGACCACGCACAAAGAAGGGTTCCATACCGACACCTCCTAATCTACATTTAAAACCACTATACAATACATTGAATCGAAAAAGGTCGTATCTTTATAGGAAACCGACGGCACTTACGCCCTTTTGTTTGGGAAAGACAGTTTTTCAACAATAACTCAAAAACCGTTAGACTTATCGTGTTTAAATCAAAAATCGTTGTAAGTATTTATTAATGTACATCATCTTGATTTTTTCAGAATTTTAAACTTCATAGATTGGAAATTAGAGGGGGGTGGAAACACTTTTTACGACTTTGACACCTAATATCTCGCCAACGGTTAACTTAAATGGAAAAGTTTTTTAGAAACCTCTGTCATTTTATCTATTGATACCCCAATGGCTATGTGCATTTATTTATTTTTTCACTTTCCTATTACACTACCGTCAAAAAGTTTAGGACCCACACAATTTTTAGTTTCATTTTCATAAATTATTACGCAAACCAAACAAGGGAAAAAGATTGCAATGTGCCGTTTCTCACAAGGATTGGACTTTTTCAAACTTGTCGAGAGTACTACGGACAGATGAATCAAAGTTGAATACTTGTACTATTCCTTATTCTGTGGGTGAATGAATAATCAATCAATGTTGATCATTTGCATATTTTGTGTTTGGACTTAAACTTTCTGACGGTAGTGTACATGTATGGGGTGCCCTCCCAGTTTAATTTTTTTTTTTCATAATTTCACATCATATTTCTATAGCGGTTCAATGCATACACCTTCCTACCAAAATTTCATAATTGTAGTGCTCATAGTCACCGAGTAAATCAGCTGTGACATACGGACGGACGGACAGACATGACGAATCTATAAGGGTTCTGTTTTCGCCATTTTGGCTACGGAACCCTAATAATATAGACTTCTTGATGAAAGTCCTCTTATAAATCAACTCTGTTTATTTCCTTATCTCACAATGCTTCCTCTGAAGCGTTTACTTACGTCACATCATGTGTAATTGTGTAATTAAATATCACTGTACCAGCAAGAAATGATAAGAAAATTATACAAACAGAACTCTATTTATGCTCAAGGAGCACTAGTGCATTTCCTCTGTAGCATACGTATATGTAATATAAGCTTGAAATGCACGGAGCGCGGTGCTGCGTCATTGCGGAGCGGAGGCGGTTTCGCGGTAAAGCGAAAGCGGTTCGGGACATGTCGCACCAAAAAAACCGCGCGGTGGAGCGGAGGTGGCGCGTGTGACATATAAAGCAGTAATCGACAGTTGACAGTTTCGAAAAGACCAAAAATGCAAAAACCGCCTCCGCCACGCACCGCGCCACGCCCGCTCAGTGCGTTTCGAGCTGTAAGGATACTGTCTATAATACATAGTTAAATAATGTAGGACAATGATAAAAACAAAACAAAGCGAGTCTAATTAAAGGCATTGGTCAGTATTGGAGTGCAGTCTATTTACAGAAAAGACAATGAGGTTATGACGTCACGTCCTATTTAGAATCAAAGCGAATCACCGCCGAGTCCCAGTAGGCGTGACGCTCGTTTACTCACAATTACATCCGTTCTGAAATGATTCGCTATAAAAATACAACTTTCAGCCGACGATGTAATTAAGACAGGATATAAACGATTTAGCTTACCACTTTCATAATAATATGGTTTAAGAATTTATTTAAGAAACGGTGCCTTAAAATGTGGCATTATCTGCGTGGAGGGACCTTACTGTCAGTATTGAGTTATTAGTGTCTTCATAATCTACATACATTAGGCTATCGATTCATGTAAAAAACATGCCCTTTTTAAAAAATTGTTAAAACCCACTAGTCATAAAAGGTGATTATGAGAAAATTGAATTTAAACTTCTACACTTTAAAAAAAGTATGTTAATGTAGGAAGTTACATAGATGGGATGTTATTTGATGAATAGATTATGTACTCAGAATTTATGTAGAATTTTATAATTATTGTATACCTGTATTCCTGTGATTTACCTCGCCAAAGTGACCAAAGTAATGAAAGTACGGTAGATGGATTATTGCTAAATGTTACGTTTATAGTATGCTTACTGTTGGATTTTATAGGAGAAGAATATAGTTCAAATAATAGGGAACTAAATAAAAATAACTCTGATATAAATCAACATTGTTTATTATCCAAAAAATCAATTTTAACAAAATTAACTTTTTAGTTTTCTAATAACTTAATCAGTCAAAATCAACAAAGATATATATTTCCTACGCTAAAGCATAGCCAAATGAGGTCAAACATACAAACTTCTATTTGAAAAGTACCTTTTTCAGTCTCAAAATTCAAGTTAAAGTTTAGTGAAAAGCTGCTACTATCACTACACGTTTTTTAAAAGGGACCTTATCGTCGGTAACAAAATATTTAGTGATATCATATGAAAACAACGATAAAACTTTTGATGAAGTTGGATAATATTAATTTTAGATCTCTCTAGAAACTAAACTTATACTAAAACCCTGTTATATTGTCTCAATTAATAGTAAAGTATGCACATATTTTAAAAGGGACCTTATTGTCGGATGTAATTTTAAGGAACAAATTTTAAACAAAGATTCAAAAATACGATAAATGTTAAAGTTCTGTTCTAACTATTAATTATAATTTGTCACTCTTTTTAAAGAACCTTACTAATAATCAACGAAATGTACCTACACCTATAAAATACACAAATTGGGGTAAATGTCTTCATAACTGATCTCATCAGTGGTAGTTTATTGACGTTCATAGGTGCATGTAATATGCCTAATTTGAAGAATAAACTACTTTTTACTTTTTTTTTACATCATACAGTGTGACACACTGTAGAATGCGTTATTTTTGGGTGCACAAAATTTTCCTTTCTTACTGCAATAAATTATTCATCGTGTGATAAATCTGATTGACGTTTTTGACAAAAATATTTCCCGTTTCTGTACTGATTTCGGTGTCCAGTCTGACCGCAGTAAGAACATGTAGGAGTTTTTCTTTTAGACGCAGGAAGAGCGGTTTCTTGTTCTGTGCCAGTATTTGCTTTAGGCTTTTGGGAGGTTCCTCCCCCATCGACATTAGGTCGATCAATATCTTTGTTACATATGAGGGGGTCTTTAGTCGGTGAAATCACCCGCTCTTTAGGCACAGGACAAAGAACATCTTTTGAATCCTCTGACACAAATTGTCTAATTTTTTCATGTAAATATTTTTGCCTCTGGTACGAAAGGCCTTCAGGCATGATAACATTAGGCAGTACATCGCCAACAAACGTGCCCTTGGCGTGCCTCGCCGATAAGTACCTACCGCTCACATAGAAAGTATTATAGTTAATAAAACGACCTACAACACGGTAGTCAATGAGAACAGAATGAATTTTATTCATGTCACAATTCAAACGTAACAATTTACTTACACTTACAGCCAGTAGGTACTGGCTGTAAGTAAATTGTTTAGTCAATGGCAACAGGCAACCTGTGGCCATAGACTAACCTAAGTAAGGAGTATGCACCTATGAATTAATTATAGATATCAAAACTACAACAGAAACCATACTACAGCGACACCGACAGTTAGGTCCCTTTTTCACTAAACTTTAAGGGATATTTTTGACCCATAAAAATCGATTTAAAAATCTGTGTCTTTGTCAAATTACAATTTAGAGACTACTAATTATAATGGAGTAAAAAAAGAAAAAATGTTTTTTTTTCGACATTTTACTTTGAAGGCGATTATCTCGGAAACTAGAACCGACAATAAGGTCCCTTTTCATAGATAATGACACAAATAATGTCTTATCGATACAAGCGCGCTCTTATACACCACAGTTATGACCAGCGACTGCGTTCATTTGGTATTGGCTCCCTAGAATCACGTCGTCTACTTCTTGACTTATCCTTTCTTCACAAACTACTCCATTCCAAAATCGACTCGCCTGAAATCCTGTCTCTAGTTCCGTTTAACACATCCCGGTTCAGGTCCCGTGTTCCTAAAACTTTTGCGCTTCAAGTGTATAGAAACAATACTTCTTTTTACAATCCCATTGTAAGAATGTGTCGTCAATATAATGACCTGGCATTGAAACATAATGATATTGACATATTCGACTCGCGACTTACGATTTTCAGAAGGCAGATAGTCACAGTTCTTGGTCAAAGTACTCAGCCGCTTAAATCAGCTTCAATTCGTTTTTTGATTGATTTGTATTTGATTGATTTGTGTTTCTATTTTAGTCATGTGTCTACTCAATTATCTGTTAGTAGCTTGCTCAAATATATTATATTATTATTATGCATGTACCTAGTTTAGTGTAGTTTTAGTTTGCCGCTCGCTGTTACTTTTAATCATGCTGTGCATACATATTTTGGATAGCATTCAAATCAATACTTGCGAACTATTCTATTTTTCTATCAATGAATGTTGTCTGTTTCGTGTGCCTATTAAATAAATAAATTTCGAAATAATTTGATTTTGGCCAAAAAATAACCGGTAAAATGCGTAAAATATTACTTCTAAAGTATAATAAATAACTTTATCCGTAGCGCGCACCTTTCTCTGAAGTATAAATAACATCAATCTATTAACACTATAAATAATTTCAAAGGTAATAATAATAAGTGTCAGAACACTAAAATTGTACGACGTGGGTAGAAAATGTGCAGGCAGTGAAATATATGGAAACGTCATCGGAGTGTTACCAGTTTTTAAACCTAAAAAACTTGTAGTTTTATGAACCATGATCAGCAGCCTAATAATTGCTTAATAGGGAATCGCATGATTGAGGAGGAAAGTAAGTAAACGTTTCACCTTTGGCAAATTATTTACGAATAGGTATACATAGCGCATGTTACAATCGCTTGTAGACAAAAAAACTCTTACAAGTAATGAGGAAGCGACATTTTTTTACTAAAAGCCACTGGGAGTGAAAACGTTTGGAAATAACAGTGTCGTTGGCACCGCGGGATTACTGCGTAACACGTCATTATGTAGTATTTAGCTAAGTCTTTAAGCTACATAATGATGTAAAATATTGCAAGTATTACTTTTTGTTTCCGAGAAACTTTTATAGCGGGCAATCTTGTAACGAACGTTTTGCAGAAGTTTTCTCATTGAATGGAATTGCATTAATTACATAGGTACCAAAGCACAATAAGTACAGTAACTGTAACAGTTACCAACATTGCAACGTTTTTGGAAGTAGTCGTTTTTTTTGTAGATATAATTCTGAATCTAGTTTATTGCGCATTGCGAACACGTCGATTCCACATTAGAGTTATATACTCATAACCTGATCAATCCTGATTTGTACTTCCAGCTACCGTGAGGATACGGTCAACACTAGTGAACGCGGACAATGAAACCACCAAGGGAATCGAATTAGAACGGGTTGAGCTCCATTCAGAAAGGAAACAATAGTTGCCTGTCGATACTCCGTCCTGTTCATATACTGTGCGTACGAGGGAGACGATGCTACAGATTCATGAGATTTTCAATTGTTATGGAGCAGAGCTGACTGTAAACAAAGGCTTCTGCAGTGCAATACCCAGACGCCATATTAACGTCTAAATGCAGACGTGGTTTATAGGTACCCGTACTTAAATATGTAACAAAATACCTGCAAAAAGATATTACACGAATTTATCGTCTAACAATACAAGAGAGAATACACCGGTGAATACAACTCATAAGTCATTGTCTATGTATCTAAAGTATAGGTATCTACACAGTAAGTAATTGACATCCGGTACGAGACGGAAATATTTCTCACATAGAAAAGTCAGTTTTAACATGTGTGACGTAAGGTTAAAATTGTGTTGAGAAGCGTCTATTTGACAAAGTGATATCCTTATTTAGCAATTAAGTATGTAAGTACGTCGTGGAACTCGTGGATATCTCCTAGGTTCTGCTAGCTACCCAATTGTGAGAGCTTCGTTCAGCAGGCTTGTAACACTACAGCGTAGCGTATATAGTACGTGCATTGCAGGATAAATTAAATCCTGCAACAGTAGTAGCGCGCTGCCAACGGACCGAGTAAGGAATATATATTACTGACAGCTTAAATCCATCAATCTTGGACTTATATTATTTGTTAGAAATGAACTTTAGTTAGTTACATTACTGATTACAGTCAACATTGTCAACTACGACGACTTTTGGACTGTATTTATATCGAAATAGAGACCAAAAATAACAAATATGTATTTAGTTTCTTTGACACACACATAAAACATAAATAAAAATACTAGGTACTCTAATAGCTAGAAGGTTTAAAGTCAATTTGTGAACCAACCAGATATCTAAATAAACCTTTTGATTTCAGATACATAAATACATAACCGTACTTTATATGTTTTACCAATAAGCTCACGCGTGCTAAGTTACTTTTATTATTTTCATAATATTGTAAACTCCATTTCTGACTTTATTGATAACAAACGTGTTTTTTTAACTTACTAATTTAAATAAACTGAAATACTTATGCGATGAAAACCCATTTAGCTAACAACCTACAAAACCTCTCAATTTAGAGTAGAAATCATCTCAAAACATTACGATTTTTTTACCTATACAAATTACCTGACGGTGTAAGCGGACAGCGTAGATGGTATCGGTACTTCCGGCCCGCGCACAATAACCGCTCTACCGGAAGTGGCGCACGCGCGTACGGAGCCGCTATAACGAGGTATGAAGTTTTATAGCTCCTCGATAAAATGCTAGACATTTTTTATTCGATCAGCGAGAGGATGCCCGCCTTTATATTGCGCCCTAGAACGGTGGAAATGAGTGTAGTGGGCAGGATGGAGGCCCGGACGCTGTCTTTACCTTTTATAGGATTAAGGCACAGGCTAAGGTTTTTTTACCTTTGAAGTAGAATCGACTAAGGAAACTAAGTATAAAATGTAATGAGAACTTTACGGCACGTGAGCGTATCTTTTTTTTACCCCGTCGGCGGTAAACAAGTGTTCGGCCCACCAGTTCAAATGTCGATCGTTACAAATGCCACATTTCTGCTCCACAGCTGCTGCTGTTATACATGTGTTTAATGCCATATTCCAGCCTTAATCTAGTAACATAACAAAAACAAAGTCCAATGTTCAACATATATGCTCCAAAAACATCATATCCGTGACTATTCTATCTACTTCTTCCGTGATCCCGCGGAACGACCAATAAAACGCCGTGACGTAGCAAGATTCTATAAAATATAACGTCTAGTGGTGGTACAGTGGGCCCCTTTGCGGTGCCCCGCCGTGAATACCCATTGTTACCTCCATTGACTGGCTGAACAGTGCTTTACTCACTCATAATGGAAATTACGTATTCAACTTTAATTGTATAATAAATTGTAATTGCGTTGCGTTTGATAAAATACGTGACTTGTGACTTGCCAATAAAATGAACCAGTCATGTTAAGAGAGATTTTCTGTGAAGATTTTCACACGTTAAGGTGGAAAGTACAATAGAAGATCGCTGAGGATTTCACGCACGTGGATTTACTCGTACTTGTCAATACGCCAACTGTGGGCTTTGATTAGATTATTATTAAGTACCTTCATCTCTCAGTCATTGTTTTTGAAAGAAATAAAATAAATAATTTATTGCATGCCAAAAAGACACCACATCAATACTTTTTACGGATCTTAATCTTTATTGACGACCTGTTTAGCCTAGTTGGTAGTGACACTGCCTCCGAAGCTAGAGGTCCCGGGTTCGAATCCCGGCCAGGGCATTATTTGTGCATTTAGCACGGATTTTGTTCTTGGGTCTTGGATGTTCTCTATGTATTTTAAGTATATATTGATCTATATAAGTATGTATATCGTCGCCTAGTACCCATAGTACAAGCTTTGCTTAGTTTGGGACTAGGTCGATTTGTGTAAGATTGTCCCCCAATATTTATTTATTTATTTATTATTTATTTATCAATCTTAATCTACCTAAATAGAACTAAAATTAAAACAAGAACTCATAAAAGCACAAACAGATGGTGGTGGTGCTATAGTGGCCGCAAATGGACACCCCTTAGCATAATGCTCTGGCATCAAGCAATGCCACTTCCGTGGAGCTCGGGGCTGTAAGGCAGCTGAAAACAACTAATAGCCGTGTGTCTCACACCGAGCACGTGCGTGTGCGCGTGTGCGTGGTGTGCGCGTTGTATCGTATGAAATGTCATAGTAGATGACACACATTCGGTGTGTCTCGGCTTTTAATGTCACGAACATCGGGGTATCACATGCGCGTTGCCGACCCTAAAATACCTACCCCCTATTTACCTACGTTTCATCTTTTCGCAATACATACAATATGCTCTCCATTTAATTAAAATAACTATAACTACAATGTACCAGTGTAAAATACGTTATTGGTTCGATGCCCTCTGTTGAAGATATTGCACAAGACACGATAGGAATATCAGGATGCACACATGTTTACAACCTCGAACGCATGCTCGCCCGATCTCGCATGCATAAGTGCAGGCCAGATAACGCTTCTCGGTCCAATTAGAACGGATTCCTTGTATTGTGAGTAAGCAGTACTAGCAGAAAAAGGGTACACGAAATTGACGATACATAAACAGTCTTTAATCAAACTAGTTTTGGCAAGTTTGAAATCAATTTTATAATATTTGGCCATCGTCTCAAAAAAGCGTAATAACCAATGAGCTATTTATTCCTTTCTCAAACACACTCGTATATTCCTATCACTTGAATACGGCAAGTACGATTGAGATGGAGATATTCGAAAGATTTTCGCAGTATAGCCCAGTTCTGGTTTCAACATAAATTTACAGGGCGGTATGAAACGCCACGAGATTCGTATAGACTACCTATTTAGATGCCGATAAAACACGAATAGTTTGCATACTAACACAATTTATTCCAAACCATAACTTCATTTGAAACTTGCCTGCGTTGGAGCCACTCCCTCTGTCCAATCTCCACATGGCCCATTAAGAGTAATAAAACCCGACTGTTCCATCTAATGTCATATGATAATATACACCAATTAACTTTTATGATTAGTGATAAAAATTGAGGGCAGTGTTATACAGTTACGGAATATGATTTAATGCAATGTTCTGTAACGAGCGTAATGTTAAATAACTGTAAATGTTAAGTACTTTATGAATATTAGTCCAGTGAATTAACTACCGCCTATTATTTAATAATGTGAAATGACTGAAGATGAACGCCTCAACGCACATAAAGGCGTGTTGGCGACTAGTCTGAGTATTTAATGATTTAGCCCATCAAAAACATAAATGTAAAAAATGCCAAGTTCGTAAACGGTTTCGCTAATATAAGAATTGAGATCTAACTGGAACCCAAGTTATTTTAAAGCTCTGTTGATCACAGCTCCTGTCATGCACAACGTTCTTCAATTGAAGCTTATTGAATTATTTGTAATGTTATTTGCTTGAGTGCGAAATTTTAAGTTGTTAGAGGGTCAAAGTGGCCCGAAATAGTTCGTGGAATATAACCTACGGCCGGTGCCTTTTTTGCTTTACAAACTCGGCTGACTCTGCCCTGTGTCTCGATACCTCTAACTAGCATTTTCTTCGCTTGATACATATCTCCGATGAATCTGCGCGATATAAAGATTCTAATTACAAAACGAAAACACTAGAAAGAACATTACAATAAATAAACTAAAAACTAAGAGCTACCTATAAATAAAAAATATCTTCCAAATCAGTGCCGATGGGTAGTGTGCCCAGAAAGGTAGTGTGTACAAAACTATGATTGAATTTGTAAGTATTGTGTTTATAAGATAAATAGAATCGGTACAAAACGGTATGCCCCAGTTGAAATCTACAAGTATTCCGTTAGGTACATACCTACCTACCTAACACCAACGCCGCTCACCCGTTTTTGGCGCCTCAGTACTTACTCAAACAACCGCAAAGCCCAGTTTCCTCGTCTACGGACGATCAACGTAAATGTCGCCTGCATTTCCCAGCAAGTCATTCGGGAAACTGGTTGATCTCCCATCGTTCCAATCCCTCAAAGGGTTACGGGCTCCACTAAACTAAATTTATCGCACCATTCCTTGCCGCTGCCTTTGATCCAGATTTATGATATTTATTTACAGATACAAATTGATATCAAATAAGTAGCCGCCTTTGATACATGGTCTAATTAGATTTAGAAATTGGACGTGCCAGCGCCAATGTGGCGTGGGTAATTTTGGTTCCAGCAACTACAAAAGTACCTAACTACGTTTTCGTCATTTATCGCAGGTGAAACTTTGCTTTATATTGTTTAAGAAGGTTAGCTGGAAGAGATCCCTTATAGGGATAAGTTCGCCTTTCTACTTTTATATTTTGTTATTTTGTTTCGATTGTAATTATTTTTTCTTTGTGCAAGAAAGTGTTATACATACATACATTTTATATCAACTCGAACAACGGTTTCGCAAAACAATTCGGAAAATTACGAATTGATTATTAAAGATTCAAGCAAATTGTTGTTCTTTTGTGAATCCAATGAACTCCTTGAATCTTGAAACTCTTGAGGGGAAGAAAATAACAATGTAAGTACAAATGAAATATGGCATCGAATACCCAAACTTGCGAAAAATTACGGTTGGATCGTCGATCGGAGTCGAGTAACCAAATCATAAAGTTCCCTACTATCTCTAGTTGACGAAGTTTTATGCCACATCCCCTCGCAAACATAAAGTTAGTTGCCTTATTCCGCAAAAGTACTCAATTTGATTTCCTATTAATAGAAAAACTAAATGTTATTTTTTATAGATATAGTACAGAGAAATTCTTTCTAACTCGCGCATTTTCGAATTACATACCAGCCTACACCCACGGTATCTTCAAAGCAAAAGAAAATAGGTTGTAGTAGGATTACAAAAACTCTTTATTGCATACAATACATTTTGGGGAGTATGCACAGAAATTACATGACTTAATTCCGCCTTCCCCATTCCATCACCGGACGTCCAGAAACGAAGCATGTTCCAAAATGGCTTTTTAATTGATTATTGTATTTCTGTTTATGCTGACTGATATTGATTTTTCGCAGAATTTGCCGATTAAGCCTGATCACAGTCGTAAAGAGCCCGAGGCGCCTGAGCCTTTAAACATTTACATATTGCGTTCTTAATGATCAGTTCAAAGTATGTATGTAGCTTAAACACGGAAATGCACGTTCATTTTCAGTGTTATGGTAATTAATGACGTAACTTCTCGTTGCGTTACTATGTAAATGACACGTTTAATTTCGTTGTAATAGTTTATACGCGCAGTTCTGCTTTAATATAACTTAGTAGTTTTATCGCTGTCTAAATTTCAATAGTAAAATCTTACAATTAGACAGTTTATGCAAATCTACCAATTCACAACGTCTTGACGTCGAGTGTCGTTATATATTGTGGTGTGGCATAACATCAACTGTCATTTTAGAACCTGATAATTACAGTTGATATGCTGCAACTCTCTTTTGAAAAGTGACGCTAACCTTTCAGTCCTAAATTGTATAAATAGAGTCCAAATATGTGAAGTCAACGAGACTACCTCTGTACTTATACTTCATCCTTGTCTTATACGTCATTCTCTGCATCTAGCTCCTTTTCTCTCTCATGCCATTATTTAGCTACCTCGTCTCGTTGGCTTCACTTTATTTTGCTTAATAAATTGATTAATATTAATTATTCACCTTTTCTTGTTTCAGGTTTATACGACCGACAAAAATAAAGCAGTAAGTAGCCTCAAATTAATACCTTATATTTTGTTTCATTAATCCCGCTCACTGTGCCATTACATGTACATTTTTAATTCTAACCGAAACTTAAAACTGTATACTAATTAATGTATCCATAACCGAGTAACAGGTGACATACTGCGCGGTGCGCGTGCTTTTCAAGCGCAAGCGCATTGGATTTCCATACATATACCTACTGACAAGCGCGCACTAGGTCGTGTACAGGATGAAATTTTATTGACTGTTCAAATTTTTCCCAGGCATTAGGTATCAATAAAAGATGCAATTTCTGAAAAAAAAACATAGGTAATATTCTCATAATAAAATGTGCTCTCCGAATAAATAATTAGTAACGTGTGGATAATTGGGAGCTGAATGACGCTCGGGGTTAGCGGTGCGGGTGGAGGGACGCGCTCACCTATCTTACCTCGACCAAAATTGCAAATTAGTCTCACGCGCATCTCCAGATGCCCGGTCGTGCACTTCCGTGTTGTATCTCTCGTAAAGACGCGCGATCGCGAACGTGACTTACAACAATGTTTACGAACCGGGAGTGTCCCGGGAATGAAGGAAAATCTGCAACTTATTTCTTTTTTTACTAGTTTTTTCAATTATATTTTAATATCATTGTAGCTTTCATTAAAAAAAAAGTTTTTTGACGCGTATGACTCGGCGTCTCAACGTGGGGGCGGGGCGAGCGTTATTACCATCTCCCGCACAACACGCATTATGGCGGTATCCATGAACACATGGTTTTTTAGGATATCTTTCAGCTGCTCTGTCTCAATATTTTAGTACTGAAAGGTACTGAAAGAAAAAACACGTACTTGTTATTTTTTGCTAAGGAATCTACTGTGAAAATTTGAACAGTGAATATTATTTCACCCTGTATATGCGACGTCGTCACGTGCGCATACGTGTAAACGCCGCCTTAGTTTCACCCCTTTCCAGCCGACTGGACTCGCTAACTTTACCATGAAACTATCGAATTCGACCCCACCGTATAGATCTGAATCGTTACAAGTAAGGGGCAAGGACAATGTCATATAAGCAAGTGGAATTAACCCGCGTCATGCTCCACCGAGCCGCAGCTCGTGAACCAATTGCACAATTAGCAATATTCCGTATTATTGCATTCTGGATGGCGTGTATGGTGTCAACACGCGTGTTGCGCGGCTGAATGAGCATTTAAGGAGTGATTCAGTAAAGATTGTGTTCGAATTAAGAATAAGAATCAGTTTGTTTCTTTAACATATTTAGGTACATATAAAGATCTTAAGTCTAAAGCATTTAGCAAATGTTTTGCCAGCTGGCGTACAAATATTAACGTTTTTATTTGATTAATTAAATTTTAGTTTTCATTCACTGATAATAGATTCCAAAATTTAATTATAAATCTTAGTCATTCAAGAATTGTGGAATATTGTAATAGCATTTATCAATTAAAAATAGCGTTAACTTTTAGCGTTAAGAACATGGCAATTGATACTGCCCTTTATATTTTCGACAATCATTTGCCTGATTTTGTTGTATACTCTTAATAAACTATGGGCAGTAAAATGTGAACCTTTTGAGAATGAGTTTGCGAAACCAAAACTGAAGGACAGGCAGCACCATCACCCCACACACAGCGTACCAAACACGCTGCCTACGATTTTATTGACAACTTATCATAGCGTTATTCTGATTTTTTTTAGCAGCATGTATCTTTATTACGATGAATGGGCAAGAGGTGGGTAATGTGTATACGTATGTACCTACATACATTTAGTATTTCTGATATTTGTGATGCGCAATACTTATTGTTTACGAAATTATGCCGCATTTTAGTTAATAAGTACATTTTTATCTTACAATAATACATTTTAAGTACCTTTTTTGTCACCCAGTATGATAGCGATTTGCTGAATATAATAATTTTAACCCTTAAAAGCACTTATCGCGTCATGCCGGTGCCCCTTAGTTCGCGTCCGATTATAATGAAAAGCTGCTTCAGGAAATTCAGGGTTGTTTACTGAATTTTAATATCATGTCTCGTTAACGGGTTGCGTGGGAATACGGGGGTGGAACTTTCACACACGTAATCATCCTTTAAAGCGAATCATGTCACTAATGATATGCTGCAATTTTATACTCAAACTCGACGCCATAAGGTTCAAACTACATGGTGTTTAATTTGGGACACCAGGCGTTTTGTTTCAAAGGTACATAGCGAAGACCTTCCTCACTTCAAAGTGCCGACCCTTCTTATAACTCAGTCCATGTATTCATAGCACGGGGGACCATGATATAATGGTTGCTTTGTGAGTACAGATTTGTGTGGCACACGTGTGTAACTGCAGCTGTGCATGTGAACTTCGGGAAACTTTTAATTAACTTCCTAGTTAAAAATATTATGCTTCCTTAAATGGATTAAGGAAAGGCCGCCGTATGTTTACATAATGGTTATAAGGTTGCGTAATTCTGACGGGTATTTCTTTTATTCACAAAGGGAAATATCCACCAACCATATCATGGGGGTTACCCTCCAAGGGAAATATGATTTAATTTAAATGAAACACTATTAAATTAGAAATCTGTTTAAAATAAAATGCACTGTAATTTCATTTGGCTGCTTGAGAATTAAACATAATTATAACTTACATATTCATGTCCCAGTCCCAGTACTCCAGATTGCCTCAATAATTAGCTTCTTCAATCTTAGTTCAAAGCAATAAAGATGACCAGCGTGTCATCTGAAAATAAGGTAGGTATAACATCGGGACGTTTACGTCACGGTAGCCAGCAAGTTTTCTTTACTAGTCATTTTGCTAACTACAAAACGGCAAATGAGAATAGAGCCTTAAAAAATAAATTAAATTTGCGCGCAATCTTACAAAAAATCGACCTAGTCCCAACCCAAACTAAGCAAGCATGTACAATGGGGACTAGACACAGACCTGTGGGACTAGACGACGATATACATCTGCAATACATATTATAAAAATAAATTCCCCTGCTGCATGTTCGCAATAAACTCGAAGACGGCTTGATGCTTTTAGATGCGGCTTTCACCAACGTGTAGCTTGATTCTTCTGGGTGGTTTTGGTGTATAATTTATGTATATTTCTCATGTGCATTATATTGTAATCCGTGCGAAGCGAGGATAAATACTTAAATACATAGAAAACATCCAAGACTCAAGAACAAATTTAATATTCGCGCTTACGAGTATTAAACAAGTAATGCCCTAATCGGGATTTGATCCCGGGACCTCCGCCTTCGCGCGGCGTCGGCCTTACATGTGCTTAGTACATGTGTTAAGACGACAAATTGCTAAATATCTAAGAAAAATATTTTAATTTAATAAAAACAATCGAATGTCGTGTAGGTAAGTACAGTGACCACATGTAGTGCTAGCAATACAAATAGCCACGTTAATTAATCAATTTCTAATTATGATAATGATCGTGCAATTACCCGCACGAGCCGCACATGCCCGGAGCTCGTTTTATACATAGTGTAATCTCCATTGACAACATATTCAACATATCGCACTTGAATACCAATATTGCAATTAAGTTGATTATCGAGTTCACTCTGTTCACTTGTACAGCAACCCTGATGAACGATAATAAGGTCGAAAATCAACCCTTAACGTTTCTACTCATTAAAGACCGATATGCGTCGCACATGTCATGTGGCATTTCGTCTACATTTTTTTAATAAGACTGACAGGATCCTAAATTCACCTGCCAGCATCTGCCTACCGGAAAAGTAAAAAAATTATGCACATGTCAGTGGGTGAATTCTGAAAAAATAAAAGGTATTTACTTTGGAGCATCTGTTATTAGTTATTAGATACACAATATATAGCTATATCGAGGTGCGATACAGATGTTGCTCTGAATAGGTAGCACTAGGCAAGTTTACTTGACAAGAATAGGCGCTGACACATCTGCCAAATATACATTCCCACCGAAATGTTTACAATAGGTGATTTATTGGAATAAAAGTTGTATTTCCAACTTCACCCGCACTTGTTAGACAATAATTCAATATTGATACGTTTTGGTGTTATGTCTGATATTCTGTAATCTTGAAACCAATGAATAGTTATATTTTTATTAAACCTTAATTTTGTTGAACTATACTAGTACGTTGTATAGCATCAATGGAAATAGCCATAATTGACCGAGTCACAGACAACTGTGGACCGAGTGAAACGAAGGTTTCCGTTTGCACTTCGGCAAACTTGCTTTTGTATGTCCGACGGATTTCCGGCTGTTCTCCTCTATAGGTCGCATATCTCAACCGATTCTCGTGATTTTTTTTATTGAAATACTTTTGGAAAATTTTGAAATTTGAAAAAAAACAAGTGGTCACACAGCCACTAGTTTAAAATTTGAATGTAGTTTAGCCATACCACATTGTTACCGATACCATACTCTTCCATTGATACAAATGTAGCCATCAGTCATAATTCTTGTTGAACTATTCACATATAGATTCGAATCGAGCTTCACGCGATACCTAATGAAATGAAGCATAACGCATTAAAAAAATTACAAGGGCGTTGCTGTCTCGATTATATTAGTAAACAAAAACTTGAGGCAAGCATGTAATAGTCCTGTTATAGCGTAGGGATTTCCACGGTACTCTTCGTTTTATTACCTCGCAACATGTCAGCCCTTTTATTATGAAATCATGAATTATGAAAAGAAGTTTAGCATTTTACGAGGACCTTAAAGTAACGCTTGAAGTTTCAGCGACCAACTTGAGCTTGATAGCGTTTCGACATCAACAAGATTGATTCCTCAAGTTATATTTTTAGGTAAGTTGCTAAACACGCACATTCAAATATACTTCATCGCACATTTACATACATGTATAGACTATATTGTGTATAGGTAAGTAAGCGATTAAAACAACATTACTGTTGGGTCAGGGCCAATTACTATGTAGTTAGACGGGGTTTGTTTAGAGGAGCGTAGCAACCGAAGTCTCAGGATATGTAATAGTACTACATGCCAAAGTGCTTTTTTAACTTTTTTGAATATTATTGAACTCGGAAATATGTAGTACTCGTATCTTGGGTATAAAAATATTCTTTTCTCAAACATGCTCCGAAATGTATACGTTAATATCACGAAATGAAGACATGAAGTTTGTTGTTCATAGCTCCCTATATTACTTCTTAGACTTAGGTCTACCCCAAACTCTTCCAGCAATCCCTTGCTTCACGGCCTCTGCAGTAATGTACTATTCCATACTAATTGTTAACCTTTTCTTCATCTTTTGAATGTAGTAGTCACATCTTATTTATTATATTATATTTTCAGTTTTAAACTATTCAAACCTGGCAAGTTTATGTTTATATAGTTATCTTTATATACATATGACACATATGTACATCCATATCGGTTTGTTCTCTCTAAATCCCTTACAAGGTGACGCACCAACATTCGAAACACAGATTTCTACTTTCCCAGCATGATTAAATTCCTTAGTAATTATTACTCTAGACTAGATAATTAACGAATAATCCTTCACCCATAGTTAACTTTCATAATCGTAAGGTTAATAAGCACTTCGTCCGATGTTTGCGTGTATGAAGGTATCCATTAAATACAACAAAACACTAGTCAAACCACCACATACAACAAGGTAAATGTTTTTACGATGGTCGCTAATTAACCGAAGACCTAGTAGTAACTCCAAGTACATTATATACCTACACTAGCTTACATTGTTGGTATACTTGATATAATACTGACCACAATATCCATGTGCACATCTGCGAAATGTTTTATCCCTACCCCGTTTCGTTTCCTATTTTCCTTTATTGGAAACGTGAGAATTGTTTACGTTGCAGTAGTAGGTATAGTACGTACGCGCAACATTTGTATTGTAACATATCACCTTCAGCTTTCAAAGATCTTTCAGACATAAGTTAGCCGACTCGATTCTGCGGAAACAATAAGATGTAAACTAACACAATCGTAACAATCGTATTCTCATTCGCATTCTACAGAAAAGTACGGACTTTCTTGTATTAAGATGAAACTATCAAAAATGTTTATAATATCCACTTGACATTTGGTCATTATTAGACTACCAAATTCGCTACTTTACTCTTGGATTCGATTTTGTGCACTTTGTTGTGCACAAATCAAACAAACGAACCGAGTCGATTCCAACATACGAAACAGTTTTTGAGATAAATAATCACGTATTGATAATACGAGTAGATAACAAAAGTTTGTACAATTCATCATCCGTTTCAGTGAATCTGAACCCGATTTAGCAATAGCATCTGGGATTCACAGTTCGTCTGTCTTCAGTCTTCACAAGCCCACAAAACGACACAAGGTTAGGTTGACGCAATTTTTAAAACATTAGATAATAAATAGGGCAACGATGAAAGAGGAAATATATCTTTCCTTGCGCAAAGCTTTTACGCACGAAAAGTATGGCTGTCTGCTACCTACGGCCCTAGTTAATCTTACGCTGCGTCCATGACATCATTCTGCGAAAACCTAAGTACAGCATACAATGGAGCTAATACATTTGCTGGTTATTATTTTTAACCGTTACTGTACAGTCACCGGCAATAGTATCTTCCTACACGAAGGCTGCAAAAATATGTGACACGCTCTTATGACGCTACAAATAAGAGCGTGTCACATATTTTTGCGTCCTTCGTGTAGGAAGATACTATTGCTGGTGACTGTACGTACACTGACATTAGTGTTGAAATGAATCATCTGTCTATTTTTTACGATGATACTTCAATCACAGAACATGGTTGATTCGGAAGTAGGTTGTTAATTTCTACGCGGTTGTTTATTATAAACACTTGGTTGATTAGTTCAATTTTTATAGTTCTAATACTTACTTCGGACCGAAAATCAAAATACTTATATAATTGTAGATTGTAACATTCCTAACTCACCTAATGAAACAAAGAAGTTGTAAGAAATGTCATCGATATTGTACGTATAGACTAAGTCAAAAGTTCTATAGAAGTCTTCAGTATACTTTGGTACGCAATTAAAATATAATTATAGAACGTCTATCTGAATGGCCCACGAAACCAAACTAGACCTATAAATGTACCAGCCCGGCTTTGTAGTTTGTATTTATTCTGTCCTGTCGCAGTTATAAATTGTAGGCAGGTTAGATATCTAGACATTTCTCCGCAAAATGGTGAGCTGCAGCATCTCGTGTAAAATATTCACAAGAATAAATTAGCTTCACAGACGTGTTTATCGTTTGTGTAGATCATTATATTACTTGTCAAAAATAACCTAGCGCTTGTAATGATTGTAAAGGACGTCCCAAAAAGGACGCAAGATTTGAAATCGATAAAAAACCCGTTTATTTTTTTCGTTATAATATATTTGTATATAAAATCTTTAAATACATAAAATAGGGTTATTTGTGGAATAATACGTCAGGCAAATGTCCTCCTAGGCTTTGCTGGCACATACGCACTCTTTTGTCAAAATTTTCTATGACCATTTTGCATAGATGCGGCTGAATTTCTCCAATGCAGCGTCGCATTTCCTCTTTTAGCAGCATGAGTGGTTGTGGGCTTATTGGCAAAGACTTAAGACTTTAAATAATCCCATAAAAAGAAGCCTAAAGGCGTTAAATCACAAGATCTAGGGGGCCAATTCTGATCACCGAATTTCGAGAGATTTCGGGAGTTCGAGAGATCACACGACTAGGAAATGTTTCATGCAGTAATTACATCGTTTCTCTGGCCACGTGGCAAGTGGCCCCGTCTGTTCAATAATAAAAACGCGATGATCTTTCGTATAACCCGCCATTTTTTTTTTATGATATAGGTGGCAAACGAGCAGACGAATCGCCTGATGGTAAAATTTCAATTTTAAACCCTAAACATTCAGCTGTCAAATAGTTTTTTTTTAGGGTTGCCAGCACTAAAATACAAAAAAGCGGCAAAATGAAATCTTGCGTCCTTTTTGGGACACCCATTACTATAAAAGATACTATAGATATGATGTACCTAGTGTTATTTTGTAAATAGAGCATAATTTCTGATTTATAACTGCCAATTTAATAGAGTCCAATTGCGGTAAGAAACTAGTTACGTAGTTACCTACAGTCATTTCATCATCGCATAATTACGTTTATTTAATGTTGCAAACGTGCTGAAGTGTTTGTACGAGAACGCCACTATGTCAGTCCGACTCCAGGACCAGAACTCAAAGCCTATTCCGTTGCAGCGGGGAGTCAGGCAAGGAGATGTTATTTCTCCTAAACTGTTCTCCGCTGTACTGGAGGATGTTTTTAAGACTCTGGACTGGAGAAGGCTAGGCATCAACATAAACGGCGCCTACCTCACTCACCTTCGGTTTGCTGATGATATAGTAGTCTTGGCTGAGACCATGGACGATTTAAGTACAATGCTCAATGAGCTCAGTAAAGCCTCCGAGCGAGTTAGTCTAAGGATGAACATGGACAAGACGAAGATCATGTCAAATGTCCATGTCGCACCAACTCCCTTAACAATCGGACACTTTACGCTCGAAGTTGTAGACGATTACATATACCTAGGACAGACTGTCCAGTTAGGTAGGTCCAACTTCGAGAAAGAGGTTAATCGTCGAATCCGACTCGGCTGGGCAGCGTTCGGGAAGCTACGGCACATCTTTTCGTCAAATATTCCGCAGTGTCTCAAGACAAACGTCTTTGCCCAGTGTGTGTTGCCAGTGATGACATATGACACTGAAACGTGGTCGCTTACTATGGGCCTCATAAGAAGGCTCAAAGTCACCCAAAGGGCAATGGAGAGAGCTATGTTGGGAGTTTCTCTGCGTGATCGCATCAGGAATGAGGCCATCCGCAGCAGAACCAAAGTGACCGATATAGCCCTCCGAATCGCTAAGCTTAAGTGGCAGTGGGCGGGGCACATAGCACGTAGAACCGACGGCCGTTGGGGCGGAAAGGTTCTCGAGTGGCGGCCACGTACCGGAAGGCGTAGCGTGGGCAGGCCCCCCACACGGTGGACTGATGACCTGGTGAAGGTCGCGGGTGTCCGCTGGATGCGGGTGGCGCAGGACCGGTCATTGTGGAAGTCTTTGGGGGAGGCCTATGTCCAGCAGTGGACGTCTTTCGGCTGACATGATGATGATGATGATGAATGTTGCATAAAGATTTCAATTTTTTTTAAATAAACAAACACAAACATCACAGATGCATTTCACTTTTGGTATTTAGGGCAAATTATAGTGAACATATTTTTGGGACTGAATCAGAATTTAATTTGCCACATGAATAAAATTCATAAGACAAGAAAAGACAAATTTGGCTTGCGCCCAAAATTCCCAAAATATTTTCGACCGCGTAATAACAGACCGTCGTCAAAGCGTTCGAACGTCTGTAGAGCTTCCTGGTACATCGGTACCCTGGTACTTAAAATCCTTGATGAAACTCCGAAACTATTTTGTTGACTTCTCTGACTGTTTCGACGAAAAGAATGAGTTCTAAATTCTTCCATGCATTTATGTTTTTAAGTATCGTGTCGTGTATTATACACGAAAGTTTGTGAAATGTATCATAGCGAAAGAATATTAATTTTGGGTGACTTAAATCTCTATAGCGCATCCCAAACCGTTTGTAATTTGTACACGTGTTTTTTATCTTTGTGCAATTTATCAAACTACAATTGTGTGACTAATGTGAATGACAGAATGCTTGACGTGGTACTAGCAAGTTCGGAGATGGAGAGTGCAGTACGTGTGCAGTGCGCGGGCCCGGGCGACGAGCTCGTTCACATCGATGCGCATCATCCGCCGCTTCTGCTTACAGTTCAGTACGATTTTTCTATAAAGCCTACCTTGTTGGATCCCTCAAATATAGATAATCTGAAGGATTGGAATTTCCAGAAGGCCGACTTCTATCAGCTTTACTGTAGAGTCCGAGATACATCCTGGAACGATGTGCTTGAAAGTAGCAATTCCAGCCTAGCGGTGTCCTCATTCAATAATGTTTTGCACAGCATTTTCGCCCAATGTGTCCCAAAAAAAATGCGGTATGTAAAGCCTAGTCGTGCCTATCCTGTATACTTTACAAGAAATATTATTTCCGACATCGAACTCAAAGGTCGCCTTCATCGTAAATGGAAGCAAACTAAAAATGCAGATGCTCTAAACCAATTTAAAGTATTACGGTCAAAAATCAAAAAGGATGTTAAGATAGCTCACAATACTTATACCACCAATGTATCTCGTGCCCTCTGCAGTAACCCATCGCAGTTCTGGCAATATATAAACACGTTGCGTAGTCGCGGCGGAATCGCACCAGTAGTGACACGAGAAGGTTTAGAATATCGTGGAGCGGAAGCTGCTGATGCCTTCGCAACACACTTCCAGTCTGTTTTCCTACCTGATGCCCCGACCCTCGACCCAAGGTCAGCCAGTTCGAAGACCTTGGCCAGCGCACGGCTAGTGGATATTCGTACAATCGATGATGCTTCGATTAGGCACGCAGTTAAGCGACTAAAAGGAGCGACGTCTGCGGGACCCGATGCAATCCCTGCCTACATCATCAAGGGTTGCATTGACTGCCTAATTATCCCGATCGCGTTCATATTCAATCTCATCTTGAACAGTGGAGAGTATCCAGACGCGTGGAAGCTATCTCGTGTCACTCCAATTCCGAAGAAAGGGTCCAAGCTGATGGTGGAGAATTACCGACCTATTGCCATACTGTCCGCCCTGGCCAAGGTCTTCGAAATGGTCTTACATGACTACCTTCTACCCCAATGCATGCCTCATATCGTCAGCCAACAGCATGCTTTTTTGCCTGGGAGGTCTGTGGCCACTAACTTGGTGGAACTGGTAGACATTCTAACTAGCGAGATGGACAATCACTGTCAGGTTGATATTGTCTACCTCGACTTCCAAAAAGCGTTCGACAGAGTGGATAACGACATATTATTGCATAAGCTGGGTAAAATGGGTTTCACTCCTCGCTTACTTCAACTTTTCTCGAGTTACCTAGGGGACAGGAAACAATTTGTAAAATATGGCCCTTATCTCTCCGAACCTTATCATACGCGCTCTGGTGTAAGTCAGGGATCCTGTTTGGGGCCATTGCTGTTTGTTATTTTAATAAACGACCTCCCTGAGGTAATAGAAGCATCGACTGTGCTGCTGTTTGCTGACGATGTGAAGCTGGTCATGCCGGTCAGATCTAATGTGGACCGTGAAATGCTCCAAAATGACATTAGCGCAGTGTACGGGTGGAGCCTGGAAAACCGGTTGTTATTTAACATTAATAAATGTGAGGTAACAACTTTTTCCCTTTCTTCTGTGTCTCTCTGTTATGAGTACTATATGGCAGGGAAGACAATTACACGCGTCGATGAAGTCCGAGACCTCGGAGTAATATTTGATTCGCGGCTCACGTTCCGGGCACACGTAAAAAACGTAACACACGTCGCGTTTCAAAGGTTGGGTTTTGTGCTGCGTAACGCTGTTTCGCTCTCGGTTCCAGCAACGCGTGCTCTATATGCGACACTTGTTCGGAGTATTCTCGAAACAAATGCAGTGGTATGGAGCCCGCATGAGAAAAAATACATACTCATGCTCGAGCAAGTGCAGAAGAAATTCCTTCGAAGTATGTACAAAAAGATACATATCCACTACCCTTTTATGTACCCAACGCGGTTCTTACAGGGACATCTAGGTTATGACTCGTTGGAGCTGCGTCGAAACCTGGCCCTACTCAACTTTGTAGTTAACATTTTGAGGTGTAGGGTGGATAGTGTCGGCCTTCTGGAAAGATTTGTTAGGCTCTCGGTACCTGACGCGTACTGCAGCAGGCGGAGGCGGCCGCCCCTGCTGGCTGCAGAGCACGCGCGGACGCGCCTTCGCTTGCACTCCCCCGTCCTGCGCGCGACTGCGCTCATCAACTCCTTGCTTGCAGCAGCTTCTGAATGCGATTTGTTTGCGACAGGTATAGCGAGATTGATGACAGCATGGAAGAGAGTGCTTGAGATGAAGCAAGATAGGTATTCCGTAGTTTTAAGTAAGTAAGTTAGTTTTATAGGTGGTGTTTTTAGTTTGGAATCTTTGTAACGCTTTGGGTTAAACTGTAATGTTACATTACTTTAGATTCAATAAATAAATAAATAAATAAATAAACGACACGATACCTATTCCGAGGAATTTCAGTATTTCGAACCGTTTTCGAAATTCATTTTTATTTAATAAAGCAATACCTACAGCAACGTTTTCTTTATACAATCAAGTAGGGAAACTATCACTCTCTAACGTCCTCTGATTACCTATTTATGGGCATAAAGCAACCATATTACTTCAAAATTTGATAAGAAGTCAATTCTGGCGCATATCATGGCAATACAATTTATGACATAAAATATATTAATAACTTACAAGGTGCACTCAACAGATTCGCAAAGTAAGTACATAAATGGAGGGGCCACTTGATATTGGCAAAGTGTCTAAGCAGCAAGACGCCACCAATAACGAGAAAAATATCTTACAAAATGTCCTGTAATCACAGCGGTATCTGCGGTATCTATCGGAACGGCGGAGCCCATGAGATGAAAAGCGTAGGTATATACTAGTAATGCCACCGCTTTTATCTAATGAATTCTATCAAAATAAAACAGCTTCATCATACTTCTGCGGATAAATTGTTGTCTTTATCCGCTAATCTACGGTTTCCAAGCGGATTCTCTATCTGAATACATATACTAATCATTGCTCCGTACTTAGCGAATCAGTACAGCAAAATGATTACAAGCCACCCCTTTGATCGGACTAATATCTAGCCCATTGCAAGTGAGTCGACTAAGTAGGTCGGATATTAGGGGAGAGGAATGAGAGCGGCCAAGTGGGTCGCAGCTGCAGCGGGGTGCCAGTCTCGTGGACCGTCATCCGTCAGCCAATGAATTATTGATACGTCGACTATTCCAGCATAAAAACGTTACATACGTGAGGGGAAAATAGCATAGTGTGTCGAGTTTTAGATCAATAAAATGGGTAGATAACTGAATTTTATGGAAAGGTTCGGTCTTCTGTGGACAAGTTGGAGCAATAATCAAGAACCGGCTAGTAAAAGAACAAAACCGCAAAGACCCGCCTAAAGAGACGCAACGTGTAATGACTACGATAGCACGATGCAAAATGCAATAAGCACTACGCATCGCTACATAATGCTATTACTCGTAACAAGATTTGTAATAAAAGAAATAAATTAAAGCATTTACAATACAAATACATAAGACTAACCTAACCAACAAGATCTGGATGCTATCGTTGAACTGTGTTCCCGTGACCTTTCTCTCTGTTTATCAATAAATCGATCTCTCACTCTAATGGTACGCCTATTACTCCATTACACATAGATTCCATGGGAAAGTTCCTCGATTAATTGAACACGTATTATAATCTATTGTTTCGGGGTGCCGCAACTCTGTTGTTTAGAATGGAACACATAACACCGATACATGAGAACCATTATTTGTAGAAGGCTGTTCTGAGGTAAAATGATAATTATTTGAAAACCCTCCTTTGTTTTAATCGGCTTCCAAATAATAGAATAACGAATCATTCAGCAATTAACGAAATAAAAGGGTTTCTGCTTACCTCTGTTTCTTCCCGCAAAGTTTACTCTTTCATTATGCATTGTTCCCTTTGAAATTCCAAATTGAAATGCGTACTAGGCCGCGAACATTATGTTTCATTACAAATACGAATTACAACTTTGTATTCATAAGATAAAAACCAAGTGCGTTGTTTCTCGTACGTATTGTTTTAATAAATGGGGAGGTTTCAGCTCTGGCGAACCTTAAACTAAAATACTTATTTGTTCTAATCTTGTTGGACCCAGAACGATAAATTGTAAGTTAAAATTTTACTGAATTACATTACTGCATATAAACTAAGGCAGGTGAATAAAGTGGTGTTTAAGTACTGAAAAACTCATTGTTTGGAATATTTTCGAGAATTAAATAATCGTATCAAAAACAGATTTGTCAAATAGCTTGTAAGTGATTGTACTCGTAAATAGTATTATAATTTAATTAGGTAGAAGTAACTTTTAATTCAGTTGTATGTGTTTATTGATCTCACTAGGGTTCTGGGACGAAAAAGGAATTTCAACCAGAATTGCCAATTTTTGCATTTCGTATAGGTAGATAAGATAACCTATTTAATAGTTTGATGAGATCACATTTTGCGCAGCGGACTCATTTTGGCGATACGATAAGTAGGTAACTTGCCAATATAATAAGTAACATGGAATCTCCTATTATTATTAATTGCGCCGCAATTATACTCGTACAAATAGAAATGAAACAACTTCACTGTCAGTTCAAACCCCTTTTGACGTGAACATAAGTAACGACTATGTATCAATTTCATTCCCATCGCGGTAAGACAATATCATTTTCTTGTAATATGAAAGCGCCTACAGGCAATATAAATCAATAAAGAAGCAGCGGGTTGTATCAGAGATACATCAGGTTAGATTATTAATTTCATGATAAAAATATGCAGCATAAATTTACACTAACCAACCGCAAATTTATATTAATACCAAAGTAGGATACTTCTTACGTAGCCTACCTATTTATTTTCGTCATTAAATAGAACAACCATCATGTAAAATAAACCCAAACAATAGTGTTATGATTTAGTATTTGGTTGATAATCATTAATCAGTTAATCACCGATACCATCTCATTTATTTTAGCGTCATCTAGCGTTAAGAGGGTATCAACGGATCCACTAGCGCCACTCGTAAAAAATGAGGTTATTTAAATTTAACGATACGTATTAAAAAAACCGGCCAAGTGCGAGTTGGACTCGCGCACGAAGGGTTCCGTACCAGAAAAAAAACGCCAACAACTACTCTGTTGTATGGGAGCCCCCCTTAATAATTATTATTTTGATTTTAGTATTTGTTGTTGTAGCCACATTACGGTTATTGAGATATCTAGCTCGGCAAGTGGTAGCCATCAAAAAGGGCTAAAATATCACGTTTTTTGTATTATTATTATTTTGTTTTTAATATTTGTTGTTATAGAGGCAACAGAAATACACAATCTGTGAAAATTTCAACTGTCTAGATATTACGGTTCTTGAGATACAGCCTGGTGACAGACGGACGGACGGACAGCGAAGTCTTAGTAATAGGGTCCCGTTTTTACCCTTTGGGTACGGAACCCTAAAAAGGGGACTGCTGTGTACTGTATTTTGTATTTAAGTACCTTTTAAATACATCAAACTAGTTATTACGGTGCGAGATTTGTCGATCTTTGCGTTCAAAAATAAAACGGCCGTTTTTCTTTCGATGCATAGATTGACGAATCTAGCAACATAATAACTGTTTCAATGTATTCAAAAGGTAGTAAAATACAAACTATAGTACAAAACAGTCCCTTTTTTAATATCTGTCGTTAAATTTAAATAATCACAATTTTAACGAGTGGCGCTAGAGGACTCGTTGATACCCTCTTAAGGTCGAAACGCACAGAGCGAGCGCGGCGCGGAGGCGGTTTTGTATTTTTTGACCTTTCCGAAACTATCGACTGTCATTACTGCTTCATATGTCACACACGCCGCCTCCGCTCTACCGTGCTACCGAATACTGAGCGGATTTTTTGGTAGGACGTTCCTCGGTCCCCTCGGATCGCGTTTGCTTCACTAAAAAGCCGCCTCCGCCACTCAACGATGCTGTGCCGCGCTCTGTGCGTTTCAAGCTTTAGTAACGGAACTCAAATTGAAAACATTGAATGCAGGGCAGGTAATTCGTACAAGTATCGAACAACGAAGTATCCATCATCAATATCATCATCGTTTTCGGTTCGAATGCCATACGATTATTATTATTATTTTGTCTTTTCTGCTCACGGGACAATGGTGTCCCGGACCGGACGTAGAGACCCTTTTGACAATTTAATTGCAGGCTGATCCAATCACAGAGACCTTGACTCAAGCTTTATTTGCTATTTGTTCGTCTGTATCCATGTTACATTTGAAGGTAAACCCCTTTATTTTGTAAAAATTAACAGACCTCTGTTAACTAAAATTTGTTTTGTCCCTTTCTCAGAAACAGAAATGACAAAGTGATAAACAAGGACTAACAAATATTATCGGCATTTTACCTAAAAGGTTTGATGGACCTTTATGAATTAGGAGGAAAGTGTTCAAGTTTGAAGTTTGAACGACCAAATTTATCTAATAACGTATTTAATGCTAGCATCTCCTTTGGCATTTCCGTTTAATGAAATATCTTTCGAAAGAAAGGAGGATCTATATAATGAAATATTCATATAATAAAAATACCAACTACGATTACTACATACATATATAAACTCACGCCCATATACCCAAAAGAGGTAAGCAGAGCGCACGAAAATTAATTACAGTACGCACTTTTAGCAATTGTAAGTTTATAGATGGAGAAAATGTGATATTATTTATTACTTATATTGTAGCAATAATTGTCAAGGTACGTGTTTGACGAACTAAGTACCTGACTTAATTTTGTAACTTCCGAAACTTTTATCGTTAATCTAACTTTATTTCTCAATTTTACTGGAATATTTCTCGTCAAAGGGTATCTCAACTTATGAAGTTAATTTTTAAAGTTGCATATTCTACTTTTTAGCTTTAATAAATTAATCAACAACTGACAAAGATGGCTCAATAACCTTACAATTTTATTCAGAAAGTTGAGAAACAACTCTTCTCTATCCAGAGCAAATTTCCACTGGAACATGTAATCATGTTTGCAAATGATCCGAGGGCTATCGAGCAGGTTGGTGATTTGCGGTCATCGGCTCAAGAAATTACACATTCAGGATATTGGAACAGAACTGAGGACTTTAACTCGAACCATTATTTCTACCCTCTAGCGGATTTCTGTTCGCTATCATTATAGCAGTGGACCATCTGAAGGTCTAATATTGTGGCTGGAGAAACTCTTATCTTTATTACAATCACATAGCCGATAATACCAGCCATTTGATGCGAGTATTCGACCACCCGAGTGCAATCTAATTCTTGGCGAGACAAGCAATCACAATCACAAGTCATTCAAACAGATAGATGCTTCATAAAAAAGCAAAAAATGGGAGTTCCTCGTAGATAAAAACGGAAGCTTTCGAAGCCCTGTTAGGGTTCCAACTATTTGTCAGTTGTCATAGGCGTTTTGACCTACATATTTTATTAGTAATCAGATTAGATAAGAGATTTACGACAAATGAATGGGACGTGATACACATTTAACAGTAATCGGGCTACCGAGAAAGATCTGACGTACACATAATGTCCTCGTGAGACGTTTTTTGTTATTTGTACTTAGTGGTAAAAGCCGTTTACGCAATTTATGCTAAAAAAATATGAAAGGCTAGGCCCTTTTGGGCTTTTGTCATTTTTGGACTTAGGATTAGTCTTTCATAAAGCCTTATCTTCTTTGCATACATACGAGTACGTATGATTTATTAATTGGTAGGTATATAGCTTCTCACGACGCTGAAAATATTCAAAAGTAACGTATTTATAACTTTTGGTATGTGAACTATAATCTCTATAATCTATAAGGATAACAAACGGTGAGACATATTAGTCAGAAGCAGTGAGATTTTTGGCATTGCCACATGTTAGACAGCGTGCAAGGCAGTGGGGCGTATGCATTTATTGCACTTGACCGGGCAGAAAGGAACCGGGTCAAGTATCAGTACCTACCAGCTGTTATCTACCTATTGTGACCTATGAAGGTTGCCTATGTTTATCCTTTGAACTACTTTCCGTGCGTCTGTACATTGTATGCAAAAATCTACATTTACGAGTATATATTTTGAACGAGACAAATCAACAAACTAGCTCGCTTTTGCTTCATGCATCGTATCGTATCAGCATTTACACCTACATACTTCAACTTCATTGACTGGCCTATTTGCATCCATTCTTCCATTATGAGATTTCCTCAAGTACTATAATATTTACTCGTATTGCAAATTATCATCATCAAAGTTTTTACTAGTCGTACCTACTACTAACATATATTCTTATAATTATATCACAACATAAATAGGATAAAACTAGATAAATACGTTATTCTGATACCTATTGAAAGTTATAAGTTGTATACATTCATCATTATCATAAACATCACACAATCTAATAGCTATAAAGTCAATATACATATAATAGTCGTTGTGTATTTTGTACCAGCGCACCACTTTATGGTGATTTACAATTTTCTTTTCAATTACACACTTAACAGCGCACTGGGCCCGCATTCTTTTGACAACTTCAACAAATTCAATTTAAATTTACTCAAATCAAAATGGCGTTTTCACACGTTTGGCTACGAGATAGAGCGAGCGCCTGCACCAATTAATTTTCCATCCAACCTCAATACGTCATTAGAGCATTCGAGAATAGGCACCCTGCTGGAACACTTAGGCAGTTTCCACCGCTAGTTTTTACCTGTCCAAACACGCGGAGCTCTAATGGAAAGCAAATTGGAAATGTCCACTCCTAATCCGTTCGGCCTCAATAATGTTGACACGGGCGCTAACGGTGACATTGCTGTAAGCTCATGTGACATAGTAGTCAAGCGAGTCGACTAGAAACATAACGCTGCTGAAGATGAATTTCTCATAAACCACGCCTGTATTCCTTAAAGAGTTTGGGCAGAACACATGAATATGTATAAACACTACTGCTAGAAAATGCTATCCATAATAATTATTACTATCACAATCGAGACCTATGTATGAAGATGTGATATTACAGTGATAGATAGCTAGCCTATCCATACAAAATACATTTCAACCCTATTCTTATATTTAGTATGTAGACGATCTGAATACACAACCCATTAGCAACCTAGTGTCACGGCAACTAGATACAATAAAATTACTGTATTAATTGAATGGTCTTTTCATTTTATTAATTAGCATGCTGTTGCGTTTAAGACGACGAACAAAAGAACAAGATGCATACCAAAGTATGTGCCAAAGTTCATATTAAAACTCTTCATATGAACTCATAAAGGTAAACGTCCCGATTCTCTCCTCCAGTCTACATCATAACATTCATAACGACACCTATTCATCACCTCTGTTATTGACATAAGGTTCAAAGTGCCTTGTATTGGGTCACATTATAACTTTTTACCACCGACATAAATGTAGACCTAAACCACTTTCTTATATGCTGTTTTTTAATATAAATTCTCCTTTGATCTCTTTGTCAAGCGTGTGCGTTTAATTATTGTCGTGAATCGCGAGTCATGCAACCGACTATAGTACTTGACATAAGATGCTAAACGTTATGTGTACCTATAACATGAAATGTTTGTAATCGAGTAGGTGTAGTTAGTTGATGGGAACGATCGTGAAATTTGGTAAGTATGCGAATTAATTAAATAAACAAAACTTCGAACATGACCCAAATAAATCAGTCTCATGATTGCCGAGATAGTAGTCGGTGCTTGTAAGAGCTAAATATGTACCTAAATACTTTATAGTAAGTACACAAAACTCAGATACAAATACAAACAAAATCGGTTGTATCGTTACAAAGGCCAAATTATCCCTGTCTGGCATCTCTTCGGTAAACCTTTGAGCTAAGATAAAGCAAGCGTCCAAAATAACTTGCCTCTCATCCATCCACCCGTAAAAAGGTAGTTATTTTCTTAGACGAGAAGTATAGAAAAAAAGTTGCACTTATCAGAAACTGTTGACCTACCACAATATTCAACGCATGTACCTATTACCTACGCCAATTTCCAGCTTGTGTCATAACTAAAATTGATTGCTACGGGTATTAACCGTTTGGCCTTCCTAATTCGCATTACGGTATATAACATTACCTACCTACTATGCTTATATCCCAGAACGTGTGACCCTGCAACAATGCACATTTACAGTAGGTTTAAAACATGATAACATAAGAGTTAGATTGGATATTTTGGACTAATTTATGTTCTATTCAAGAGTAACCTGCTGATACTACATCGCGAAATGTAACTAATAACCATTGAAGCCTGACTGTTGACGCATAGGCATTGCACTTCGTCTTGAGCTAGGCTGGTGATCATAACTTTTACACAACATTCAGGAAATTTTGACCTTCAATCACGCATAGTTATTACCTTATTACGAATCTCAAGGACCAAGATAAAACTAAAGACGACTGACGCGAAATCAAGACAGGCTGCCAATCGGGTAGCTGAGTTTGAGTTTATTTGTTAATATCGGCCAACCACTTGCGGCCGACACACAACCGCTTCTGATTTAATTGACCACTTTCATCTATAAATTATGCATAGCCTTGAAAGCTAGGTGTTATGATTTTACCGTTGGACAGGTAGCTAATAAACATGACTCTAGATTTATGTCTCCTTCGGAGCTCTCTCTTCTTGTTGCCTTATGTTTATCACCTAACATGACTGTCACGATGTTTATGACTTCGCCTTTCTAATGGTTGTTTTTGTTTAGATACATAATATAAACTGTTTTAACTAATTTTCTAGTCGTGATACAATGAAATATACATTCAAAGTAAAATCAATTACTTATTCTGTGTCAGATGTAACTACACATAAAAAGAAAAGATAGTCTTTATTAAAAGGGAATAAGAGCATTTGACCCCGGCATATGCGTAATAGTAACTTCTGTTACTGACTGTACGGTATAACTATGACTCGTGATGTTTGCATACTTTGCATACGGCACGGAGCTCTAGTTGTCTACTTACCATCAGACAGACCGTATGCTCGTTAGCCATCAACGTGGTTTTAAAAAAAACATATATTATCCGCCTAATACCGCTTTAAAAACTGCGCGTGAGTTGTCCACACGACTAGAGTTCAATGAACACAATGTGAACACAATCGCAGTCTTTACACCAGATAATGACGATATTAATGACACCAGAGGACAATCACAGCGTAGATTTTGGGAGTCACGAACTGTGACTTCCTGGCGATGTTTGCTATTTTTTAGACTCATGAATATCGTGCTAAAAAAACGCACAATGGTAAGCCTGTATGGCTATGGTCTGTAATATGAGCAAAAAAATTAAAGGACGCTTCCTTAGAGCATATGCAGTAACCTCTTCTGTCCAAATATTTTATTTTCTTTTTCAATTCGGAGAAAGTTTGATCTAAAGTTATGACCTCCAAGGAGTAGATCTTGACACCACAAGATTATAGCGCGGCAGTCAATGCTGAACTTAAGGTAGCATGACTCATGGTTGTTGCATTTTTGGTTTTAAAGAATTTTTTGGGATTCAATAATATTTCAACATTTTTTTTGTGTTATAAAATAAAGAGTTAACAATATCACTCCAGAAGAGTAAACAAAAACACGTAAGCTACCTATATTTCCATTTTTTTTTTTAAATAACTTTCTTTAATTTAAGACTGCGCAGTGCGTTCGGTTCTCCATACAAACGTATTCATGCTCTCATTTTAAAATGCCAGGCTAGAATAACATGAAAGTTTGTATACACCATGGGATCCGGCATATCTAGGTCGGACCATAGTTTCTGTTACTTGAAATTATAATGGAGAAAAAATACAGCGTTTATTAAGGTTTTCATACAAGCCGTAAAAAACTCAAAAAGCCGCTGTATTTTTTTTCTTTTACAATTTCTATCAACAGAAACTATGGTCCGATCTAGATATGCCGGATCCCATTGTGTATACAAATTTTCATGTTATTTTAGCATGGCGTTTTAAAATGAGAGGGTAAATACGTTTGTATGGATAAATAAATTAATATAATATATTTTTTTGGTAATTTTTGCAATTGTATGTCGTTAATATAAATTAAGAATAATAAAGGTTCCAATATACTCCCCTGTGGTACCCCATATTTTACTCTTCTTAGTTGTGAAGATGAAGTGATTCAGTTTTCGTTTTAGGACACAGATGAGTAATGTGTGTCATCTGTTTCCTATTACTCAAGTAATATAAATGTTCAATTAGCATAAATCGCAGATTTCAAAATCATCATCATCATGTCAGCCGAAAGACTTCCACTGCTGGACATAGGCCTCCCTCAAAGACTTCCACAATGACCGGTCCTGCGCCACTCGCATCCAGCGGACATCCGCGACCCTTACCAGGTCATCAGTCCACCGTGTGGGGGGCCTGCCCACGCTACGCCTTCCGGTACACGGTCACCACTCAAAAACCTTTCCGCCCCAACGGCCATCAGTTCTACGTGCTATGTGCCCCGCCCACTGCCACTTAAGTTTAGCGATTCGGAGGGCTACATCGGTTACTTTGGTTCTGCTGCGGATGGCCTCATTCACGCAGAGAGACTCCCAGCATAGCCCTCTCCATTGCCCTTTGGGTGACTTTGAGCCTTCTTATGAGGCCCATAGTAAGCGACTACGTTTCAGTTCCATAGGTCATCACTGGCAACACACACTGGTCAAAGACTCTTGTCTTGAGACTTCAAAATGTATAAATAAAATATGTAGTGAAAGTACCCTACAGTAGTTGAGATATTTAAACATATGTCGCGCAAAGCTAATACACATTTGCAAATAAGGTCAGGCTGGGTATTCCACGCAACCATTCGTTCCCACGCATTATTAGCGCATTAACATACAATTGACGATTATACAAACCTTATTTAAACGACAAAACGCTTACTTCCTGAATCATATCATTAAAACAATAACCTTTGTACACATTGAGTAATTAATTTCGTTAGTTAATTTATTTTTAAATTTTCGGTATGGAATACTTTTAGAACAGATTGTGCCCCCTTGTCAGCGTCATAAACATTAGAATATAATGTAGTCAGTTACGTATCTTGTTTACAGTAAACATCCGTCGAATTATATTCCTAAATAGTATAGCTTGTCAAATACGTATATTTCCAGACATCCTCGAACCTCGGTCTAGCCAGCCGTGCCGCGTACTTCAATCAACCCTCTCCTAGGTCTCGGCTTTAAATTGCAAAACAAAAACGGATTATTATTTATAACGTTTCAAAAACTGCAGGCAGCGTGGCAATATAAAAAAACATAAACAAGCCTGGATTTATTTATCTTCCTGAAAACCGTTACGCGTCTACCAATGGGTCATTAAAACAAAGTAGAAAAAAACAAAAGTACCTTTCAATGTGGTCAATAGATATAGGAGATAAAAAACTTAAGTAAAGGACCTATTGTATGTAGTTGCGGCGTGTTCAAATAAGCATTATGTCTTGAAACGCACAGAGCGCAGCTTGCAACGCAAAACCGCCTCCGCGCAGCGTCGTTGCGGTGCGGATGCGGTTTTTCGGTAAAAGCAAACGTGGTCCGGGTCCGGGCACGTCGCACCACACGGTATTCGATAGCACGGTAGAGCGGAGACGGCGTGTGTGACATATGAAGTAGTAATCGACAGTCTATTACATTTTCGGAAAGATCATAAATGCAAACCCGCCTCCGCCCCGCACCGAGCCGCGCCCGCTCTGTGCGTTTCGAGCTCTTTGTTGCTGCTGTTTGTGTTACACATTTTAAATGTGTAATTTATTTTCGGACACGTCACAATTCATCCTTGTGATGTCATATAGACGATGCTTTCTTCGCATTTTCATGAATATTTTTAAAATGAATATCTATACACTAACATAAATAAAATTAAAACTAACTTAAATCTAAAACGGGCCTTTGAGGCTTTGTACCGTGGATGCTTGCGGCATTTCTTCGCTGTATCGTTATGCTGATACGTTTATACATTTTTGGTTAATTATTCTTGCATATATTTACTATGAAATAGTCGTATTTTTTGACCAGTAAATCTTATAGTAAAAGTTCTTAAGAATCATAATAAAAATTGCTATTAAAAATATAGAAAAATGTTTTATGGTTTTTTGTAAGCAAATATAAGAAATGAGTTAAGATTTCAAATAAACATTTGAAATTTTGTCAATTCAATTTCTTAAATATGAACCATCAATGTAATGCGTGAACAATTAATGCCATTTTTGACGTATGAGTGATGACATTATTTGTACTGGGATGGCAGTTGTTAAAAGACCAGTCTTATTTCTCGTAATCTATAATAAAATTACTAAGAAGTATAGTTCCATACCCTAGTTAAATAAAAGGCCGCCTGGCGGTAACTCACTATATCCCTACATATAATGAATTTTATATGATGGAAAATAATAACTAATCCATTTATAGAAAAAAACGGATTAATAAATATACATCTTTTCGTTTGAATTACGCTATTTGGATAAACGATAACTAGTTTTTGTTATTAATAACAACACACCCTATTTTACGTTAATTTCTCACAAAAGAGTTCTGGATAAATATAGCATATTTTACAAATGCAATGTCTCAGCGTATAAACCGTAGAATCGCACGTGCGACTAATTGCAGCGTTCGCCGTCCGCTTTTTGCGCGGATTCCCGCCCGCTCGCTGAAAATGAAATGGAATCCGTTAACTACTCGGCCATCTGCTTATTTGCTCCTTTGAGTCAACTGTTAAATCATTACTCGTAGATTGACGTTGTTGCTTATTTTGTATGTAATTATTTTGTATGTAATGAGCGCCTAAACAAACTAATAATTTTATATAACAATGTTTTTAAAATGTTGCTCCGATACATAAAAATACTGTTTCTGTAACTTAATTATATATATTATGCATACTCGCATATTTTGTGTTTGTGTTTTGTGTAAACTTTTCATAAATGAAAATAAACACAGTTATAAACACAGTTGTTCACATTGGCTCGTGAATTTTGTTTTTAAGTTGTCACTTTAGAAACGACCGACTCATCTAACGTTAACATTTGCTTGCTGCTCTAGGACACTAACGGTCTCCACAATTTCGCTCTGTAATCGTATATTTAACTGTATAACTCATTGTTGACTCGTGTCTCGTGACGAGATTTCTCCCAGCTCTTACCTTTAGCACGTTTCAAATAAACATAATTACAAGTTTAACTTCTGACGCCATTGAAGCCGAGCACAATGTCTAATTTAATTAATGTATTTTAGGATAAGCGCCATGTTTTGCTTAATTACAAGATGTTTGACTCGAAAGCTATTACTGATCCCAGTACAGAGGCTAAAACTATATATCACTCGTTTATGACAAGTAACAACAATTAGTTAATAGATGGCAACAGCAAAAGAATTGTCATTTAATAGATTCGCTCCTTGTGGCCAATTGGCCATAACGCTAATGTCAGCAATAGGTATATTTGTATTCAATATTTATCTTTCAGCTTGGGGAAGAAGAAATGCAGGTAAATTACCTCCCAAAATATTTACACGGAAACACAAAATTATCCCCAAAAGTTAAGGACATAAGAGCTAAATATCTGATGTAAATTATGTCTGAGCACAATTAGCCTCAGACGTAGTTTTTCCTTGTATAACTATCGGGAAAAACAGACGTTTTAAAAATGGTAGTACATTGTAAAATCTCCTCTAAAACTAAACTTTTACAATATTTTCTGCATCAGTAATTTTCATAGCTACCACTCCCACACATATAAATAGATATAGTGGAGCGCACTTGCTTATGGATCAGGAAATACTACTACTGGTAAAAAGAATACAGCTAAACGCAACATTCACACGCAGCCAAGAACTCACTGTATTGAGCAGCATCTCCGCATAAACAGGAATTAGTGTCAGCTGGAACAAGAACTCTAAATCAGCGCAATTGGATTCGCACAGGTAAAGAAAATATTCATTCGATATTTGAAGCCATCGCCATTATAAAAAGTGACATTTAGGCGCAAATCTTGGGGGAGGCCTATGTCCAGCAGTGGACGTCCTTCATCCTGCTGATATGATGCTGATGATGATTTTACCTGAAATTCTATAAGATCTCGATCGAAGCACTGAAGTTTCTTAGAAAATGGTTATGATCATGATCACAATATTTCCCGCGAACACTGGTTGCTTGATTTTTCATGGGAATAACAGCTACCACCCACCAGTCCGTCTAGATTGTCTAGAAAGACCCTTTCTCTCTACGGAAAGTACATACATTTAATAATAGATGATTCCATTTAAAGCGGCTTTATTAAGCTCGGTGACATTTAGCGTCGTTTCTATCGTCGCGAGGCAATATTTAATTTAGAGGCGCAATTTAGTTACTAGTACATACACATTTTATTTCGTTCAATCCACGAATACGAACTTCATCTCACTGCGTATTGGATTTCATTTTGTCCATAGTGTAAGGAGGTCAGAGTGAGATGCGTCTACGTAGCTTTCATGATACTAACAGCGTGCAGTTTTTACAGCAATTCTACAACACATGTATAGTCTCGCCTCGCAATGTAAACTCCACATAAACATAAACATGGCTGCATAAAGACCTTATAGCCACTATGCTCGTAATGAAGGCTGAGTATCAACGCCTTGACACATCGCCTCAATCAGTCAGCGGGGAATCGGGTCCCTCTCACATTAGACGCTTGGCATCCACACGGATATTACCTTCCGCCGACATTCACACTACTCACTACTCGGTATTAGCTGGGTAAGAAACACTATTAGGATACTTCGACTTCCATGCGTATTATTACCGATTCACATCAGAGATTCGTAATAAGATGGAAATTGCTATGGCAACCGTAAGATTATTAGTTTGAATAATAATGATCTCAGGGAAACGCCAATCACACATCGAACCTCGGTATAGAAAGTAAAAACGAAAATACTCAATTTTAGATCTTTGTATTGAAATCGTTAGCAGACTTTCTTCTTAAAATGGGACGAATTTTCGAGTAAAAACGAAAATACTCAATTTTAGATCTTTGTATTGAAATCGTTAGCAGACTTTCTTCTTAAAATGGGACGAATTGAACTCGCGAAGGATTAGCTATTGAGAATTTCGACTGCTGGAATTTATCTGTATAATATAAATAAAACCACTCTTTGTCTCTTAATTGACTATCTCCCGCTCTTTGCTTAGGCCTTAGGCAATGTTTCTTTCCTATATAAGTGATTCATACACAATTGAAAAAACAAAATTGTGGTAAATAATTAACGGTTAGTGTGCAAGGAGCTTTATAGAAGCTGAGCTACCTAAAACCTACCTAACCAAAAATTAGGCTTCTCTTAACTTTTAAAGGCGCGAACCTAATGACTTACGCGCGATATAAATATATGACCCAGGTATTTCCTATAACAACAATATGAATATGCACATATGAAAATATACAACTCTTTATATCTTTAAAGTTCTGATTTCTGGAGTAGTCATAGATAGCTAACTGAGTAAACAGACTAGGACTGGTAATCGGACCGAAAATAACGAAACACTAATAACATTTTAAATGCATACATACCTCTATGTCTAAAACTTGTTTAAAAATTAAACTCTCGTCAAAATATCGCAGGTTTGCTAAAGCTCTTAATGAACAATGTGGTTCGTCGGGATTTTTTCCGAAATTGTTTAATGGTATTACGTGGTATTACGGTACCGAGATGCCGTATTGTGAGTGACTAGGCCTAACAGGGCGAATAATGTGCTTGGAAATCCGCTCTCTGTCGATTCTCATTCGGATATTCCCAGACTTAATGAGCTCCAGCAAAGCCGGCAGGGTTTTGCGCTGTTCGATAACAATGCAATTAAATATACACACATACTCGTATTACTGACATATGTAAGTATGTATATGTTCTAGTAAAGCCACAGAGCACACATGGTTTCATCGTTTCTGAAATGATATGTTTGATTTACATGACTGCACACCCTAGGCATCGGATATCGACAGGGACGCGTACGGCAGAGCGACACGTAGGCTATCTGGCGACTATTAAAACACGCACACTAAGTAGGAGAGTGGGGCTAAAAGTGCCAGGGGTAAGTTGTTCCAGTGAGAATAGGAACGCGAGTAAAAAACGGAGTAATCCGTATGATCTTCCTCGCGAAAGGTTATGACACTATTACGATACAGGAGCCGTTTTAGTTGCTTCCATTATGGTAAAATAGTACTTACGGAAAAAATCAAAATCGAGGGTACAACTAACCCCACGGAATAATATATTTTGATATTTGTTGACAGTAGGTAGTTACGGTCAGCATCAAAAGTAGCTACTCGTTTGAAAAGTTCAAACTCTTTATTGTAAGGGAATAAGAGCTTTTGACCTCTTCATATGCGTAGCTACTTCTGATGCCGACTGTACACGAAAAAGAATCACATATTTTGATGATATGCAATTGCAAAACACTCTTTTAGCGTGTGTTAACTGAGATTTAGTTTTTGAAGGATTAGGTATTTGAAACGATCTCCTAAAAAATGTTTTGGTAAGAAACAAAACAAAATCACTATTCAGAAACACTTATTTTAAATCATTATTTTAAAGTCACTCAATTTGTACACAATTAATTTTTATTAACTTAGTTTTAGGGTTCCGTAGCTAACTGGAAAACGGAACCCTGATAATATCGTTATTTCTTTACGTACGTCCGTATTTCACAGCCGATTTACTCGTAGACAATATGCACTTATGAAATTTTGAAAGAAGGTGTAATCTATGAACCGCTACATAAAATATATGTGACACTACGAAAAAATATTAAATTAGAGAGAGCATACTATGTAACCAGGATATGAAAAAAAAAACAATATGTACAACAGAGGCATGTGGGCCTGTGGGCCTGTGAGGTATATACCCATATCCACCCATAGATGTGGATAGGCCTTTAAAAAATATAGAGATTTCTAAAAAACATTTCCATTTAAGTCAACCGTTGGTGAGATATTAGTAGTCAAAGGCGTTAGTAGTTTTCTAATACCGTAAAATGGGGTGAGTTGGGTTGAAATCGAAGTTCAAACCTGGATAAAAGTTTATTTTTATATGTGGCAGATTGGTTTATATAAAAAAAAAGTGTTACGGAGGTATGAATTTTAGTTTTTCAATGATAATCTGTTGCTTCATTGCATAGTTTCAACGAAAACTACATAATAGTAGGCAAACCCAGCTCACCCCGTAGTTGGGTTATAAGGGCTAGCAATGGGGTGAGATGGAAAAATTGCTAGGGTTAACACTTTCGGATTAAGACAATAGCTTGACTTGTCAAGACATTTTTTTATTAATGTAGCAAAATTATATTTTATTATGCTCCTACTTAAACTGTTTTCTGTAAGTTGTGACCTTTATTTATATGACGTACAAATAGTTTTTAGATAGTGAATCCCATCAAAAACATTAATATGTATTTAATGACCTACATGACACACTATGACACGTCGACAAATAGAAACGTCTATTGACGTAGTGTTACAATTTTGTGTGCAAACACATGACTAGCATGACACTGCGTCGTCAGAAGGGACGTCTTTCGACGTAGTGTTGTATTTAGGTATCCAAATGCATGATCAGCACAGCACATTGCACATTAACATTTAAGCATGGTCAAATATATTCAAATACCTCTATAAAGAATAAAAAATAGTTTGAGAAGAAAACGTAAACATTTGAGAAGAGGTAGAGCACAGCGAATCGGTATCTCGCTCAAATTTGGAGCAGCACAACTGGGGAAGTACCTCCGCCTTACAGAAGACCGCAGCCATACTAGCATCTCTACTTGCCCCTTAGGTAGGTGTGGTGTTGTGTTCCTGGTGGTGAGTAAGCTCGCCAGAGCTCCCGGGGATGCGCTGTGTTGGGAGTGAGGGGCCTGCATATGTCTCTAGCTTGACAGCTGGAGACATCTGCGGGTCCCTCACTCTCAACACAGCGCATCCCCAAGTCAATAAAGGGTCGGCAACGCACTTGTGATTCCTTTGGAGTCGCAAGTGTTCATAGGCTACGGTGTCTGCTTACCACCAGGCAGGCCGTAAGCTTGTTTGCCACAGTCGTTGTATAAAAAAAAAACACCAACTCTCCCCATTCATGACCCAACTGTCCCCGTTGTCGACCCAACTCACCCCTCAGTACATCCCTGCGGGCCTATGATGGTTGCGATTTTATCACTTATCGTCGTGGATAAGACATCTGGCACGTTCTGACAAGTATGCGAGTGCGAGAGTGACAAACGTCTTATTCACGACGATAAGTGATAAAATGGCAACCATCATACACCCGCTGCTCTCCCCATAAAAATCCTCAAATGCGGTTGAATCGTTATCTAAACGATATCCGAAAGGTGGATGAACACTTACTTTGGCAAACATCACATAAAAACAAAGTTAAATTCAACTAAAAATCCGCCGCTTTCGAGCATCAACTTTGACAGTGTATTTGTGTTTCAAAATTGTATGATTTGGCAGCTTAGAGTTGCGAAAAAAAGAAATAAAAATGGCTAAAAATATAATCAAATTACTTTGAGAGCAACCTGAGACCGAAATTAAATTAGCTACTGAAAAAAGAAATTCTGGATTCGCAACCCAACTCTCCCCGCGAACCCTACTTTACGGTAGTAGTTCTTGGCGACTGCCACGCGGGGCCCGCGGCCTGGGAGTTCCGGAACTTCTAGTCGAATAGCCTAGCAAAATGGATTCGTCGTCGCTTCATTAACTAACACATTTTATTTTGTTTCAGGTATATTGAAGACTGAAGTTCATCTGGCCTTACTTTATTCTAATACGCAGATTACTTTTGACACTTGGTAAGTAACACACTTTGCTTAGATACTTAGTATAATTAACGGCAACACGTTTACATAAATCGTCGTACAATCAGCATCATTTATATTTAGTATCAGTCAAAGGAACCAAATATACTGTAGCACATCCTTACTCTTTGTCTTTGTAATCCGAGTATTCGATATTGATGATACCCGAAATATAAAATTTTTCTCAAACATGCAATGAAATATTGATGTCATGTTCCTTATAATAGGCTGCGAAGTATGACGTTTCAGGCGCGGCTAGGACAAGAGGTCGTTAATGGAATTTCATACAAATCTTGCAGGCCTAGGCCGGCAAAGTCCTCTTTTTTAATTCCATTCCACATAAATTTGTGGCACAGGCATCATGACATTCTGCCACTATGCGTATTAAAAATAAAATTTTGTTTTTTTTTGTTGTTTATTTCATTTCATGTTTGAGAAAAGCACTATACATACCTCGGCGGGAAATTTGGGGTTGCCAGCCTTAGACCTATCCGGCCTCGCTTCGCTCGGCCGTATATATGTCTTCGGCCGGCAACCCCTTTCGTCCCGGCCTCTGTAGTAATGTACTATTATACTAATCATAGTATAAAATTTTATATCAGCATCAACATCAGCTGACTATGCCAACCTCAAAAAAATGTTCATTGGGTTCCAAACCGTTAAAACATGTCTTAGCGTCTACTTGATTTTACCAAAATAAAGTCGTCTATTAATATTAAAATTAACCCGTTAGTTAAGAAAGCTGACAGGAAATAAAAAATAAATAACAATGGTTTATTTCGAAAACATTGACTTTAGACTCTAATTACCTACGGTTTGGAACAACTAGCCCTTAGTTTAGTAGTTCAAACTTGAATCTTTTGCTGTAGAATCAGATAGGTAATAATAATAAATCGATTATTTCCATACCAAGTCGATCCATACGTTGTTAGTTACTCACAATGCGAACAAGAGAAACTACATTAAAAAGAAAATAATGAAAATTGTTAGCCATTCACAGGGGTAAGCAAGGCAAACAACACATTATTCATAGAAATTTAAAAGATAAATTTTGTATTGCAACGCAAAAATTGCAAAATAGCCGTAACTTCGAAGCACAAATTAACACCCATCCCCCTGTAACTCTTTTTGATGAACCGACCTCGTAAGCGAACTCAAATATTAACTCAGTCCGATATTGATAGTTATCTAAGTCCCGTTTTAATATTACATCGTCGAGTAGAGTGCAATAAATACTTGCGTGTAAGTAATAACGTGTAGGTACCCGTTAGGCAATTATAACTCCACCGAGATCGTGTTAATTTCTATTTAATGCTCAATTAATACCACAATTTATAGATTAATGAATTAATCTACTTCGTGCTAAAATCTTCAATTACTTTTATTGTACAATGTCAAACCTATTATTGTAAGTAACAGTTTATACATTCATTCACGCGAAAACACTGATAATGGACAATCGTTTTAACTTGTATATTAATTTACGCGAAAACATGTAATACATTCATTCACGCGAAAACACTGATAATGGACAATCGTTTTAACTTGTGATTGCATTATCATAATTGGAGAATATAAAAAAAATACGAATATTTTCTCAAAATATAGACTTTTTGGGGTAGGTATAGGGGGTAGGACCCAGATATTATGTCCTAAAACTACGACCAAGACCACCGGGGGATGGGCAGCAGCATCCCTGGAGTGCGGTGGAGATACTGCGATCGCCAACCCGCATGCCAAGCGTGGCGATTATGGCATATTCCCCCCGTGAATTTGGGGGAGGCATATGTCCAGCAGTGGACATCCTTTGGCTGCTATGGTGGTGGTGGTGGTGGGGTAGGTATTCCACTCAGAATCTCAGACGCCACCGATCATAGAAGAAGAAAAAAAGTGTTCCCGTTCCCACAAACTACGGGTAAACTTCGATAAATGTATGAAAAGTAACAAAACTTTTTTGGGGACACTTTTTACTTCATCTTCTGGAATCGATAGTGATATTGATTCTGAGTCGAATAAGCCCAAAAAGTCCATATTCTGAGAAAAAAAAACAAACTCAGCTGTTTTTAGGGTTCCGTACCCAAATAGTAAAACGGGACCCTATTACTAAGACTCCACTGTCCGTCCGTCCGTCTGTCTGTCCGTCTGTCACCAGGCTGTGCAGGTGTGTGTGTGTGTGTGTGTGGTCTCATGAACCGTGACAGTTAGACAGTTGAAATTTTCATAGATGATGTATTATTTCTTTTGCCGCTATAACAACAAATACTGAAAAAAAAATACATATAAATATTTAAGGTTGCGCCCATACAAAACGAACTTTTAAAAAGTTGCTCGTTGTGTTCATCAGGCGTGGGTCTCAAAATGTATGGGAAAACTAAAACCCGACTCGCACTTGACCAAGATTATTTAACATTCTTATTATTATTACTGATAAAGAAAATAAAAATAAAATTTTATTTAAATTAACTTTAAAATTAAATAAAGGGGCCAATTTTTTTAGATTTATTTTAATTTTATTTAGTATTACTTTTTTAGTTTTAATTTAGTTCTATTCTAGGTCTAGCTATAAGTATATAGTCTCTAGTAATCTAGAACTCTAAAAAAAATTAACTTTAAATAGTTTATAATAAAGTGTCTGGTGTTGTATAATAGTCCGGAACCCTTCATGCGCGAGTCCGACAAAATATTTGAAGTTCTTCGGGATTCCCTCTTCTAAATCAAATTATTAATGTAATGAAATGTAAATTTTTCGTGATTAACAGGAAAATTAGGGAAATATTACTTGTCTTACGTTCAACGCATACACTTTGAGATCCTATTCAGAAAGGCGCATTTGGCGTAACGCATTGGGAAAATAAGTAATATGTATTGGTTCGCGTGCTCTCTCTTGCACTGGCGTGTAGGAGTATGTGAGAAGTTGCGTGCTTTAAGTAACAAAATGAGCTCTGCTGGTTTGTTATCTTTTAAACGAATAATTATTTATTTCGGGGATCTCCGAAACGGCTCTAATGATTTCGATGAAATTTAAAAATCAGGTACTGGTAATCAGGTTACTGGGGCGACCTATCGATCTAGTCTAGCTAGATGTTATCTACGGGAATACTCTTATATGTTCTCCGGGAAAACACGAAATATGCCGAGCATAGCTCGGACGCCCAGATACTACACGTATCTAAATACACCGTACCATTGATCCGTTATGCACACGGCGGCAACTAGATACGGCATCGAAACGATGAGGTAACGGGAAACCCGTTACAAAAAGCCCGTTCTTGTTGAATCTATAAATTGGATTTAAATTGCATTTAAACGTTCTTCAGTTTAACAACATCAAGAAAATATCCCCAAATCAATGACTCCAGATATAACGTAAACATAAAATTCATACGTATTCAACATGATATAAAGTGTACTGTGCACATTGACTTTTATATAGACTTTGCACCTTCTCATTTTTGCATACGTCATACCTATTTAATACATCTACTGATGTATTATGCTCAATCGTCTTATTATAAGGTTGAATAATACATTAACACATGCAAACTATTAACTAATTACTAACTAATTTTCGTATCGGCACGGTACAAAACGTACCAAGTCACAAATCCTCTAGCTATTACACGCGTTCCTTAATAGAAGAGCATGAATCCGTACAAATGACGGGAAGAAGTTGAGAAATCGAGATTGATAAACAAACTTAAGAGGCTCCATACGTTTTTCATCGATTTTTGACGAGTTTTGAGTTGACATCCCTCCGTCAAAACTAAAGATATATTTATGGCACCGACTATTATCGGTTCTTAAATCCTTTATCTACATTTTCAAGAGCTGAATTTGGAATAAAGTAAATACTTATTTTTAATGATTTATTCAAACATGGTCAAAAAAAGCTCTTTTTTCGATATTAGTATGTTGTTTATGCACTTTTATATATATTCAGAATGTACGACATAACTGTTCCTTATTGACGTCTCTCAAAACGTAAGAGAGATTTTTATTTCTAACTCAGTTTCACAAAAGTTACGTCCAAAAAACTGGTGTTATGGCCTAAAATTGCCAAAGTTTCTGCCGTATATCACGAAAACAGTGAGTTTTGAAGGAAATATGAGATACTATTTTGGTAAACCTTGTTGTTGTTAGTACGATAAGCCATAAAAAATACGAGAAAACGGAGAGTTAGAGATCGAAGGTCATTGGGACATTGGAGCCCCTTAAAGAAAAAAGATTTATTCCGAATAAAAACAAAACATCAAACAAAAACTCCCTACCGACACGGACTTCAGAAGGTGATAAAACTTTAAAAAATGTATATTTGTTCTGGTAGCTACTTAGGTATTAAAAACGTATGTCGTCTTTATTGAATTTTAGATTTTAATTAAGGATTGGAGTGGATTGCAGTTTAGAGTGGATTTCGTGTAGGTATTGAAATCGTAGGTGTAGTTAATTTTCATCTCATGATTGGATTGAAAATCTCATGGAGATGAAATAGTTAACTTAACGCTTTTGAATGTTTTAAGTAGGGAGTTTTTGTTTGATGTTTTTAAGTCGGACTTTTAAAATAAAAATGTTTATTTTTCCATTCTTGGTGTAGGTAAGTTTGTTTCAGAATACAGGTTAAGTAGGTACTACACTTCTTATTAAAGCAGAGGTAATTTAGCCACCACAAATATGATCCTTAGAATCTTTATAACATGGCACAAAATCCATTGTGTTTATCGACAATAAGACTTTCTTTGAAAATATCCTTTGTAAGGTATAAATTCGATAGCTGCAATTAATCCAGTGCCTTTATTCAGGAATACTATATCGGCAACGTAAAGTATCCTCTAAAGTTTTGTCTTCCATCATCAATTCATCAGCTCACATGATTGCTGCACCTGTAAGTATACTAAGGCAAAGTCCCAAAGTAGGTAACTGTATTAAAGTCAAAGTTAAAGGGCTTAATTCTTAATAACACGTCACCGTCAAAATAAAATCTTAATGATAAGAACTTACTAACCAGCATGCTCAGTTGTTAAAGTGAAGTAAATAGGTTAAGTTATACTTAATTTTAAGCTAAGCATAAAAAATGAGCGGTCCTCGCCATCAAACTTCACAGTTTGGCGAGTTTTATTGTGTGTAAAATTTAATGTATTTTTCTTGAATAAAATATTAAAAAAAATGAATAACTTGTAAGAATACAACCAAAAGGTCAATAACCTGCATATGATATTTAAATAATCACCTGTAACTCCTTTTTTACCTTTCATCATCAGCTCACCTGAAAACCTGAAAGAATACAACTATCGGTGTATACGTACGTACCTATAATATTTAAAAAATATATATTTCCCCTCCTAACCTAACCGTTAAGGAACTACTTAAATAGCTTTAGGAAATGTATGAAATAAGTAATACTTGCCTATAAAATTTGAGGGTTGCCTTCGATTTCCCTGAGATCACATCATCAGATCGTGATTGGTGCACAATAGTATAGTACTCAGGAGTAAACTTTTTCAAATAAAAAAATTGGCATAAATCATGGATAAATCAGTAAACATGCATTTAAAAATACATAAAATGGAACATAGAACCGTCCTCCATTTGTAAAGAACCTTATTCTACTAAATTTCGCCAAAAAAAACATCTCGAGTTGTCAACTTATTCCCGACATGTACGGAAATAATCGCCACTTTGATTTTGAAAGACAGAAATTAAGGTGGTACGTCTCCTTCTGTCAATGCTGCAGATGGAAACCCAGCCCGTTGTTGATACCACATTAACACTTTTGACATAGTTTGCCCAGCGCACCTGACAGGCCGATTACTGGGTCACTTCGCACTCGACCGGTGGTTTGGTCTCATGCAAACGACGTACGCTGCATGCGGATTGCTGAATTCCGATTACTTGACAAGCGGAACCTAACTGTATGGTGCGAGCGTTTGAAAAATATGCTTTTAATCATTGTTGCCACTGTTTTGGTAAGTGCGTAACTAGGAACCATGTTGTCATTTACTGAGGGTATCCTAATTTTGAATCCGTCTATAGTAAGGCGGTTTGTTTACTTTTAGCGGTAAGCCAAAATGTCGTTGAATATGTGCCGCCAACGTGTGTAAATTAAAAGAAGAGCAGACAAACAAACGTGCATTGAAATGGGCATATACAAAAATACTAAATATTAAACGTGGAGAAATAAGAACAATAACATTTAATTCCGGGTGAAATTTAACGGAAATATATCGAAAAGTAAAAGGAAATAAATATTAAGTTACTCAGGCAAACTCCTTTTTTGCATTATAACGGAATGCTTGAATAGCAGTACTTTACTAAAACTTTCTCTTAATATTCGGCTGCTTGAGGTTAAGTGTGTTTTTATTAGGCACTAACGAATTTCTTGCGATAAAAACTACTTTTGTTCGTTCGTAAGATAATTACTAAGGACATTACGGATATCGCCCGCTTAAAACTCATTATTGAGCACCAAAGAACCATTACCAAGCAACTTTATCAGATTACGGGCAATTAATTTACTTGTTAAAAACAGGGTAATAAGAGAACCATAATTGTATTTAATAAACAGAAATCTATATAAAATTATATAGATATTTTCACTATATAAAATTATAAAGTAACGAAAAATTAATATATACAAATATAATAATAATATTAGGTACTTGAAAACATTAACCGCTTATCTTGTGTAACACAACATGTTTGCGGTGCGAAAAAACGATCGAAAATCAACCATAACATGTATACCGATAAAAAAAAACAATTGTCATTATTCATTGGGTTAGAATGGTCAAGTATGAGTCAAAATAGCAATTTTGCATTCCATTGGAATCGATCCTTTTTCCAAGAATATATTCTGTAATCACTACATGGAAATTATAGACAATAGAAATGATTTCTTCTTATCGCATTATTCGATATTTCTTTAAGTTTTCGACGATCGAATTTCCCACAGCAATTTCTTGATTGAGCGATCACGATTAGGCAGTTGATACACGCTAACTTTCTGTTCCGGTTGGTTTTAGCGGATTTGCTATTTGCCATCTGCGGTAGCGTGGCATGTTGAGGCGTGGCGGACGCAGGTAGAGAAAGTAAAGGGCCACCGTCGTTGCATCTGTGCTTTCTCTCGACTCTTTTGACCCTACGGCACAGCTGTGAATCAGCTTGTCATGGCAATACCTATTACGACTTACTACTTACCTCACTTCAAGTGAGTCACTTGTGGTTTCCATTTTATCAATGATTTATTCCTTGTGACCAGTAAAAAAAACCATTAAGTTTTTTGATAAGCTATGATATTTCAAGGTGTTATCTCAAAAAACATCTTTAATACATTCTATTTGGTTTGCTGGTTGACACATAACACACGGCTCTGTATTATGGGACTACCACCTCTTGAAGAAAAGCTATTCAATAAATAATATGATGAATCTGACCGTCAGATTCATTACAATATTATTTATATAAATATATTTTCTTTCAGATTTTGACGTTAACCGTAGATCACTTCCCCTTTCCACTTGGACTGTTAATGAAACCTTATTTTTTAAATAATCTAGTAAAAGGAAATTCAACCCGTCTCACGCATATCCGATACAAGGCACTTGAGAAAACTCTATGACACCATTCTAATTATATACCCGCATGTGGATAATTAGCGTTAAATTTTAGCAAAAAGATTCCAACCGTGTGCTCATCCCCGATACAAACGCTCTTGAAAACCGCGACGAATGCTGACCATACATCTATGTTATTGTTACTGCAAGTTGTACAATGCATTAAATATATCTATGTCCGACTGACCGTAGACAACCTTTGTTAATGTCAAAAGTCGGACGAATAAAAACAAAAGTTGCCTTACTAGTTTATCGAGATAGACAGGTCGACGGTGCGGCCTGTTCGGGTGACCGCCGCGGGTCCCGCTTGCAAATTCGACCTCGAATTTTAATAAAAACGAAACTTTCGATGCCCTAAAACAACTTGAATAATGGGTCTGTGCACTTTGCACCTGTTGGCACGAGATTTATCAACATTGTAAAACGCAATGTTTTGTAACAATATCATGTAGTAAACTGAGATAAAACTATTTCTTACACATAATTAGATGCATAGGTACTTACAATAATAATGTAGTAAGCTTATTTAATTTATATTAGAACCAAAATCAGGTCACAAATTATATTGCTGGGCGCGGATATAATTTATTTATTCATTTAATAAACAAACAGTTTCTTATAGTTTTATGTAACACGGGAAAATTTCCTTAAAACTAGACTTACAGTTTCCTTAATGAAAATATTTTAACATCATGTTTGATAAAGTTTCTACAGAGTAAATAAGAGCTATTTGTGCTTCTATAATTGTCATCGTATTTATTTTATCTAGTGCTCGAAACAAGTCATAAAAGTATGGAAACGTTTTTACTCGGTGGTGATCCAAGTTTAAGCGGAATAAAAATGCAATGGCCAAATAGATACGTATCCGTGGGATAGGGCCATAGTTCAATTCGCTCCTCGATTTGCGCAACAAATACCTGCGGTGCGCACAATCGAACATCGAAGACTTGTGCAATGTGATTTTATAGTAACCATAATGCACAGACATTACATATCTGACCAATAGATTCTTAGCTAAGCTACTTAAGTAAATAAAGGCGAAAGATTGTCTAGGGACTCCCATTAAAACTGGCAATGTTTCGAAATCTGTAGCAGTAAATTAGCAAGAAATTAAGAGACTCGCATATATTTTCTTAAAAGGCAGCATTGCTTATTAGAGCCGTTTAGTTCCCACCTATGTAGAGGTACTAAGTGATTCATTAAGTCCGTTTAAGGCGTTGCATGGCCGAAAAGACGGTTTCTTTGACGGTTGTGCGAATCATGAAGACTGCGATGGCGTGAGGTGAGGCCAATGGCCCTATTCGGGAGATCGAATACCCAAGTACGGTGCAGTGGCTGGAATTAAAATTGCGGTGGCTGTGGTCGCAGCAACATTTGTCAACAAACTTATCGTGAGATCAGGTCCAGTTGTCCCTTTCGTGCGTGTTCAGTTGGTAAAAGACGGCGTTAGTTTGTAAGAGTGTCTTCAGTACGCGAATGATTCTAAAGAGTCTGGCCCGTGCCTCGCAGCGGGCAAAAAGTCGTCGACCCGGCTGTCTGCCGCGAATGATAATTATTAAAGGGCGCGGTGCCGATGGCGACGTCTCGTCTCATTTCACTACTCCACCTGTCTTCTCTCGCAATTATTTTTACCCGGCTTTGTGTAATTATTTCGCTGGAATATTCACAAAAAAGCTTAGATTTACTCAGCATGTAGTAACACAGTCGCAGAGAAAACAAACGTATAGGTAGGTATACCTAAGGTATAGTAGTATAGTATATATCAAGGACCAAGGTTCAAAAGTGGTGGACCACTTTCTTGGATCACTGTATTGCATTCAATTCAACTGAAGAGAAAAAAATATGCAAACTTCTATGTACTTAGTGTCTATGAACAGACTAACTTGCAATTTTTGGTGTCTCTACAAAAAACGTGAGTTTAACCAACCAATAACTAAGTTTTCCGACTCCTTATAAATGTAAAAATATAATTAAAGTAGTACTTTTATTGATGATAGAAAACATCAAAGCTTGTCTTCAATAATTTTATTTAGTTGAATAAGGCATCCACTTGTACCAATTACGTGCGGTATGAAAGGGCACGGGGTCGAAATTTGTAAAGAACTTTTAATCGAAACCACTTATTTTTGAAAGGGTTCAATTTGAGTTTAAATGATTTTATGACGGCTGCTTGTTCCCAACATTAAATCACTATTTCCGAGCGAGGTAAATATAAATAGAAGCGCTACAGACTGCTTGCGCAACTGTACCTACTCGACTGCAAACACACCAGAATAGCACGAAACGACACGCACAAATATATAGTACAACTATACTAATAATAATAATAAGTACTGCCAAAATAAACTACTGGGCTAATCATTTGTAACTAACGTTGATTTTAAATTATGGTACCTACAGTTTATATTTATACTTATAATCACATCTAGGGATTGCAATCTGGTATGATTTTCAATCCGGCCGGAATGGTGTTGTAACTACTGCGGTTATCGAAGGTTGTCAAGTTTCGAGGCATAATAGGTTGTCTAGTAGGTATAAAGGATATTGTTTTGCATAAATAAGATTACTCAATTTACTCATAAAGACATTTGTCATCATCACATCACATATTATAATCTTATGTGTAAGATTTTTGCGGATCAACTGAGAGAACCAGTAGGCTCAATCGTAGCGCATCGCAACGCCGCACTTAGAGTTGAATCAGGCCATTATCTGCATGCAGTGCCTTCCCCCTGCTAGGAAATATTGCTGGACGATAGGTTAAGAATCGAGGTGGTTGTGTAGTTCTTCGTGTCGTGGTAGAGGTAGATCGGACATCTCGGTCTTAGTTTCCATAAATAAGCAGGACAGTTTTCTAAGTCTGCTGGGTATATATATGGGTATATATAGGGAGTATATTGCTTTGCTGAATAATGGCAAGTTCTCTGCATTGGAACTAAAGTACTATTTTGTACGCGTTGCGCTTTAGAATGGGGGATCTAGATTAAAAACCCAAAGAGTTCATTAACGATTCAGGGCGATGACTGAGAGATTGGGGATCTTATCAAATGAAGCAGATTTCGCTAGCTACTGCTCGTCTGCTGTCATTTGATCTAGCTGAATATAAAACTAATGAGATCCTGACGGATCTCATCATTAGTTTTGCGTGATGAAGCATGTTGCTGATGCATGACCCTCTCTACCAGCTAAACGGTTGCTACTGGGTATATGAAAAAATCATGGTAGTGGTATATATAATTAATTAAAAATCGGTCAAGAGCATATCGGGCCATGCTCAGTGTAGGGTTCCGTAGTTGCAAAAGGAACTTACTTTAAAAAAGTCAATAACAAGCATAATGGAATACTTTCGCAACGTCTCATACGTCTTTTACTAAAGGGAAGACTTTTTACGATAACTCAAAAATGACTTAATTGATCATGTCCGCTATAGTTTTCATTGAATGTCAGCTTTACTTTCATGATTTTTCATATTTTTGGACCCATAGTTCAAAACTTAGAGGGGTTATCAAAAAATGTTTGAAGAAGACCTCTATTCATTTTGAAAGACATATTCAACAACACCCCACACCATAAGGTTGAAGTAAAAAAATTAATCCCCACTTTACGTTTATTTAAGGGTAGGGGGGGTTTACCCATAATTTTGTTATTTTTTATTTTATTTTTTTTTACGACTTGAGTTTCATTGATTAATATATCCATACCAAATTGCAGCTTTCTAGCACTAACAATCACAGAAAAAAGCCTCGGACAGACAGACGGATAGACAGACAGACGGACATGGCGAAACTATAAGGGTTCCTAGTTGACTACGGAACCCTAAAAAGGAAAACTATCAAAGTTAGGTAGACATTACTAGTTAATTTTGTACTAAAGCAGTAACGCTGCTAACGAAAAGTTTTTGGCGGTTTAAATCCGCATAATGTCACGAAACCCTACATTGCGCGTGGCCAGATACACACTTGGCCGCTTTTTTGTGATATAAACAATTTGCTTTTTAACACCAATAATGAACCGTAGCAATAATGACGCGTTAGCGCACGATGTTTGAAATTTCGCGGGAACGTCTATAAGTAAATAAAATAAATAATATTATAAAACATAATTAACCGCCGTGGTGTGTTTTAGCGCCCTTTTTTAGCTTAGCGGATGGATTTTTAGTGAACGGATATTCCGGTGAATATGGCCGGATCCGGTATCTATCAAATTATACTGGATCCGGCCGAATTACCGGATCTGCCGGACCTCACATCAGTAAAATTAATATCCGCTATGTGCCAATACGACTCTAGGTATATGTACTTACTTCAATATTTCATCATCAAATTATCATCAATTCATCATCATATTAGCCGAAGGACGTCCACTGCTGGACATAGGCCTCCCCCAAAAAGTGCCTCAATATTTACTTAAACCCATTATCTGAACATCAGTACAACCATTTTTAAACACGCTGGATGTTAACGCGGCCATCTTCACTAATATAAATCCGATATACAAAGTTAATTTTGTTAGTTCCAGGTGAGTTGGTGTTCTGCCCGTGATGTTGCGATCCGACGAGAGCGTGAGATAGCCGCCTCGGCAGGCGCAGCATGGGTGCGAACATGGGCAAGAACTCGAGCCTGCTCGACGCGCTGCCTTCCGCGCAAGGCACGCTGCACGTCGTCATGCTAGGCCTCGACTCCGCCGGCAAGACCACTGCGCTCTACCGGCTAAAGTTCGACCAGTACCTCAACACGGTACCCACTATCGGCTTTAACTGCGAAAAAGTTAAAGGCACCATAGGAAAATCCAAAGGGGTAAACTTCCTCGTCTGGGACGTAGGAGGACAGGAGAAGCTCCGGCCGTTATGGAAATCGTACACGCGATGCACGGACGGGATCATATTCGTGCTCGACTCGGTCGACGTAGAGCGTATGGAGGAAGCTAAGATGGAGCTGATACGGACGGCTAAGTCGCCGGACAATACGGGCGTACCGATCCTCGTACTGGCGAACAAGCAGGACCTGCCCGGCGCCAAGGAGCCGCGCGAGCTGGAGAAGCTTCTAGGGCTGCAGGAGCTGGTGGCGTCGCCGCACGGCTCGCGCGACGCGCACGCCTGGCACGTGCAGCCCGCCTGCGCCATCACCGGTGAGGGCCTACACGAGGGCCTCGACGCCCTCTACGAGATGATACTCAAGCGAAGAAAACTCGCCAAGCTACAGAAGAAACGCGTCAGATAAACATGCCGTGCGATATCGTAGCCATTAGGCTACGATTATCGACGTTGTCATGTACAATGTAAAGTATTATAATGCTCATCACGTATAAGTTGTTCATAATGTCCGATTTGTAACACCAAATATTGTTTTTAAATGTAGATATGAAAGAACGTCTTATGAAAATATTCCATCACAATGTTGCTCAAGTATATTGCACATTTTGAAGGAAACGAATATTTTGATAAAACTACTTTAACTACTAGTCATTTTCTTTTGAAAATAGCTAGGCGGAGATAACAAACGAAATCAATTAATTATATTGAGTCGGTCTAGATAAGGTCACGGTTTTACAACCGAAGAAACGATTTTTGGCATCTACGAATATTTACTTTTCTCATAAATACTGTGCCCTAGATGTGGTATAATAATATACTTAACAGTGCAAATCAAGTAATATTTCATCACATCTTTCCCGTATGCAAATTTTAAACAATGATAACAAAAAATATCTACTTTTCGATTGTAACGAAAGAAATCCGACGCAAATATTTTTTACATAGTTCAACAATTTTATATTTATGATGACTCGTATGATTTGCAGACCACGATATCTACAGTGATATGTTTTCGTACGAGTAAATTGTACCAGTACATAATCTATACTATAGAATACGTAGTAACTGTTAGTAACATACCGCACTTTCTGAGCCACTGGACAAAATCTTCAAGATTCTTAATACCCCTTAAAAATCTACCTTCCAATAGCCGTACTTCTAAGCCACGTAAGTAGAGGAACATGAGAAAAAACGCGGCAGCAAGCGATATTATTATACTCTATCTACATTATATCAATAGGAATAACAAGAACTTTGATGTTCGTGCCATGTTTTCATGGTTGCTATATACATTTTCACATGTAGATATTTATAATTATCATTGAAATGTGATGTTTGTGTATAACTTTTTAAAGAGGCTTTTAATGTTTCTGTGTCGAGGATCTTCTCTATGTACATATAATGTAAATAAACGAATTCGGGAGATTTATCGAAATTTAGATAAGCATTGCGTTGTAATATAAGCATTTTAAAGTTTTCGCATTTAGTTTAAGGCTAAATAATATGGGTGTTAATTATATTTGTCACGTTTGATAACCTGTTGACGCATCGCTCGAGTTATGTACATTTCTTTCTGTGCCTTGTACCATTACATTGACCGGATTTAGCAATCCAAAGTTCCAGAGTTACTTTTCATTCATTCAACAATATGGCCGACCGAGACATTGTGCTTTTACTAGATTAATCAACAGCAGCTCTGCCTTTTTTTGCATTACAATAGTCAATCATATTTAATGGAAATGTTAAAACAACCATTCCTATTAAGAACTATCGCTACGTACTGAAAGTTATTAGAGTGGCTATAGTAGCGCCAAAATATGTATAGACACGTGCTCGAAATCTTATAAGGTGACCCGTGAGTGCGAACGAAAGGTTGGTCCAGCGTAATTATGTTATAGCTTCATCGGCACGCTGATTTTAATTCTTTACCACAGGACGGCAACGTTTGACACAGTTGTCGGTATTATGTGTGCCCTGGATCTATGAGATGCATGCGAAAAAGGCATGAAAGTAAAGCGAGGGCTGGGAAAATATATTGAATCACTCGACTTTAATCATATTTTAACTTTACAATTTATACAAACATCTTTAATTATTACTGGGTGGCGTTTTAGTGAGTAAGCGGTCTAATTGGCGTCACCAGAAAATGATCTTAGGAAACCTTCAGGCTCGTCAGAATATTTTCGGATGACGCCAAGAGATTAATTTACCCTTATTGGCCACTTTAATTTTTACCTCTGTAGTGTAAACCTACTAACTCTGCTAAATCATTAATACGGAAATGCACTTATTTATTCGTCGTCAACAGTTTATACAACATATGCAGCATATGTGCAGTTTAATAACCCGCAAGCACTGCTTACTTTCTTAATTTATTTATGGAGATACTTCTACAAAGTTTTATATACCTAAAAATTTGGTTAGTACCTGTGGATTGTATTGATATAAAGCTTTTACCAAGTTTGTGTAGTCATCATTGTAAATATGTAAATTCCAAGTAGTTGTTATTCGTCAGTACCATGAAACCAAACATTTTATGAGTAGGAAATGTACATTTTGTTATTTAAAGTGATTTGTTTTATTATATTATCTATCTACATTATATCCATTAATGTATTTTTGTTTGATGGTGGAATTAATAAGTTACGTAGGTTTATTTCGTATTAATTCCCCGTAAATAAAATCTGTTTTCAATAAATTGCGTTTTATTTTACTGAGCGTTGTTAAGGTTTGTTCTCTGACCTACTGCTGTGCTTATTTTCGGTAAGCACTTGTAAATAGTTGGCTGGGTCTTCGTGTTCTGTCCAATCCGTGAATAGTGCCAGGTATTCCAGTTGGGCTTCCGTTAGAGACTCTCGAGATGCCTCGGTAACGGTTCGCCCTCGCGGCACCTGCCTACTTTTAGATCTTGGTCTCGATGCTGGTTCAACTGCTGGCAACACTTCGAGGCTATCCTTCGATAAGCAAGAACGCATCAGTTCTTTTTCCAGCCGTTCAAAAAGACGCAACTCTCTAGCAGCAACCCTTGCCTTCCTCATTTTACTCCTTTCCAGCTCAATATAACGTTCAACAGATTTCTTGATATCATCGCTACACATTTTATCGAGACTTTTCCAATAATCCATATAACATGACTCCAAAACTTTAGCAACAGATTTTATGTCTGTGTTCATCGGTTTTTCATTCAGCACCTTTTCATAACAGTATTCTAAATGCAACGCCATTTTCAGTACTTCCACAGACCCGACGCTCTCGTAAAACATGCCATTAATGATTTTGTGGAACTTTGCTTCCATTATGTTACATCTCGAATTCTCCGTATCCAAAATATTCTCAAATTTTCTGATCGCGGCTACAATTGGATGACTAATTTGTTGGATCAGGGATTTCAATATCACCAATTCTTTCCAAAGGATTCTTGAGTGTGGTGAGCTATAAATAACGTACGTCAGATAGTTCAGTTGCTGTTTTTCGATTGACTCAAACAATTCCATCAAATCATTCGGCCTTTTGAAATAAAGCACAGGAGCAACCCGGTTTCCACCACATTCCCTCTTTAACTTCTCAAATATCACTGTAAACGGATCCTCTTCACTTGTTTGTCCCAAATCAAACCCCTTTTTTTCGATTTCAATAGATCTAGCAAAATCCCTATGTTGTGCCCGCCAAGTAGGTGGAGATAGGTAATACAACAATCTTCCGTACTTCTGTTGCACACTGTACCTGTAGTCTAAACCAATCAACTTTGACTGAATGGAGAATATTTCATTCGCAAGACTTTGTAATTCAGCCTCCTTTGCGGTGAGTTTCAGTTTAAGTTCATCCCATTTTCTCAAGAAAGCCATTGATTTAAGATAATCCTCTGATATAAATGTGTCAAAATATTGAGCTTGGTCCTTACATCTTTGTACGCTGATTTCATATGTTTGCGATTCTTTCCTCATATTGGCTTCCAGTCGTAAAACACAATCTTTTATAAAACTGGCGTGATGACGAATTTCAAATAAACTATTTAAGGAAGGTCGCAATGATTTATAAAGTGGAATATATGTCTTCAACGGCCGGCCATTCACATACTGGAAGAATTTCGGATCGATATCTGTCAACCCTCGGACATCGTCGCGGGGAGATTCTACGTATAAACGTCTGCGCAAGTCTGTGCTTGCAATTTTATATTTATCATGAATATTGATTGATAGTCTTGTTCTGTGTCTTTCCGATTCTTGTCTTTTCGAAAACAGCCTGTACGGTAATAGCAATACATCGCTTTTTAGCTTTTTTACAGGTAATGGCATACTTCCTGGTAATGAATACTTTCGCAATGAATGATCTGAAGGTTTTCTTTTGCTTACATGGGAAGGCAACTTAGATCTTTGGAGATACGTAGATATTAAGCGGTCCGAATGTTTAGCACAAACTTTAGGTTTCGGAATTTTTATAATAAACGAATGCATTTCTTCCTCCATTTTATTTATTTAATTATGTAAGTATAAAATATTTATTGCCTGTAACCAAGATACAAATAGATAAATTTAGGCCAACTAGATTAACTCGGTACCTCGATCATAACAAACCCATTCAAACCTCATTGATTGTAAATACGCCTAGCACTATTTCTCTATTCCTCACATATAGATTTACGGGGCATCCATTCTAAGGCTGGTTTAGAGTATTGATAATAGGTATTTAAATAAGGCACAGGGTCCGTTCCTTCACACCACTCCGTAAATAGCATTAGGCCCTCCCGTTCTTCTTCTGTTATTCTTTTGAATGTTTGCACAGTTCTCTTCTCGCCCATTAATGCGGCAGCTTTCCTTTTTTCAGCTAGGACTTGAGCTTTTCTTGTCTTCTTATCCACAAACTTTTTTAATTCTGGCCTTTTATACATTGCGGGAGGTAAAAAAGCCTTATGCATGGCGTTTGTCATCTCTTTAAAGGCCCTTAATTCTCTCTCTGCTTTGTATGCATTTCTCATCATGGTCAAGTCCTGTGCAAAGCAGTCATTTCGGGCTTGATTCACTATTTTGAAGTCCAAGGAGTCTAGTTTCAAATTGTAATCCTCGTACATGACTTCCATAATTTTCATAGGATCGTGTAGATTTTCATGGTCCTCATCGCTATTACCAAACACCTCTTGGTATACGAACTCTATACAAATTTTCAACTTTAATGTATCAGGACTAGCAACAGAGTGGTAAAAAGGTTCATTTAAAATACGGTAAAACTTTTCTTGAAGATGTATTTCATTTAACTTTTCCCTCGTGATTTGACTATTTATACTCTCAATATAATATTGAAAGTATTCAAGTTCTACTTTGGTCACTTTTTTAAGCATCTTAATAGAACGCATTAACAGGTTAAAGGGGGCACCGGTTTTAGCCAACTGGAGTAAATATTCTCTACTTTGCAATTCCATTGTATGAAACAAGTACATCATTTGTTCCGGCTTCACGAAGTACAAATGAGGCGCTTGAGGACTACTTAACTCCACCTTAGCCTGTTCCACCATCCTGTCTATATCTGCAGTTTCTCCTATTTCATCCTCTGTTTTAAAACTTTCGGACACAAATAAGATTGACTTATTTTTTTCTGCCATACGTCTCAGATTTTCGTCGAATTCTTTTCTCCATTCAAGAGGAGCTACAAAAATTAAAAAACTTCGATATATTTTCAAAATTGATCTGATCGCATCAAGTTTGAATAAAATATTATTCAATTTTGTAATTTGTGAAACCAATACAAGAAATTGGTTATTTTTTGCAACCAGTGCATTGTTGGCAACTTCGGCTGCAGCAATTTTTGCGCAAGCCTTCTTGTAATCTTCGGTAAGAAACTTTTGAAAGTTTTTAATATGGGCTTTGAGATTATCTACAATCTTATCATGCTCTCTAGTCTCATCCACTAATGTTTCATCTATTTTCAATATTAAATCTCTACGGTAACCTATCTGTTGGCGATTCATGGCATAACTTTGTATGTTGGAAATGTATACCTTGATGTCATCAAAACTGCGTAGCGGACGTCCTTCGATAACGGTGTAGAATTCGGGGTGGATTTCAACAACTGCCCGGACATCGTCCGGCGGCTCCTCTATGAACAGTCTCCTCGAAATGTCTCTCGTCGCCGCGATCTTTACGTTGTCCTTCAGGTGCAGCGGCTGGGTCAGTCTATTTCTAAATATATTTTTTTCTATCCGGTCACTGTACTTTATGTAGCTGAGTAATTTTTCGGTTCTAGGCACACGAAAGGGCCGACTGGCCTTCTCTTGTTGTTCTTTCAATGCATGTTTTCTATTAGCAAAGTAGTATTGCGTGTTTTTCACATAGCGGCGTCTGAACACTACATCGAGTGTTTTTATGGGTACCAGGGGCTTGCGTTCTTTTTTAAGACAATTTTTAGACATTCTTAATGTAAATGATACAAATCACAGTGGGATATACAAAAAAATCATCTAATTAACAAGAAAAATAACAACAAATTGGCAAGTACTTCAAAAGCTTGATATGATCAGATATGATTACTAAATGTCAATTGAAATAATTCTTCTATTGACCAAATCAACAAAGAGAGTATAATACATCACTACGTTGGTAGGATATAAAACCTCAGTCTAACTTTTTGCAAAGTACAGTTTGTTCAGTCACCAGCATTAATGTTGTTACACTAATGTTTGGTAGCCAGGTGCAACTTTCAGGGATGATAGAGGAGGTCATTTTAGACCACAGTACGAAGTCTATCAGTTTCTATAAAATATGCGCCATACAACGAAAAAAATATTTATTACTTTTTTTTATTATCGTATTTTTTCAGTCTACCGTAGAAGCTAAAGAAGTTTTTGAAATAAATTAAATTTGGACAAATGACTTTACTGCTTGTTTATATTCAGAAGCGAATTTCGCGCGGTACATTATCATATATCATATAAACGAAATATATACCCCTTTTTCACGATGTAATTTCTGAAAAATAAACCAGTCCTTATCATCATCACATCATCCTAGCGTTTTCCCAGTGTAGTTTCATCCTGAAGGATACCCGGGGTCCACTACCTAAGTCTTCTATAATAATACATATGTATATATTTATATAATTATATTAATTTAATTACTATTGTAAATTTACTCGAAGTTATAAATGGATATGACCTTGACAATACAATCAATGATATTATTATTAATCCCAAGAACTGGCGCAGGCCCTAGTTTTTACGTAAGCGACTGCCATCTGATCTTGCAACCCGGAGGAGAAACTAGACCTTTGGGATTAGGCTTGTCAAGTGAGTGGGCAACTTCAATCACAAAGTACAATACTGAGACAGAGATACCAGTGAAATACTCCACATAGATCGTAGCGCCGTTGTGTATTTAGTAAGAACTAACCGCACGACCGCTGCATCCCTGTCACTTCAATATGCAAGTGCGATAGAGATAGCACCCAGTGACATCTGGTACAAACAAGTTAAACTAACATTTCCATAGAAAAATTCGTACTTTGAGCTGAAAGGCCTCTGACTTCATTGACTGTTAGAAGTTTTCAAGCCGCCCGAAGGCCTCTGACTTGGCTTACGACTGCTGTCATTAAACAACAGCCGGGATCAACGGCTTAACGTGCTTTCCAAAGCACGAGAGAGCTCTGTTAGTAACCATATAAACCGGTCACCCATCCAACAGTTGACCTGGGCCATCGTTCGCGTGTGCCGCTGTGCCATGAGCGCTTCATCCAAAAAAAAAGTTCTAAGTAATCACTCCAAATAATTTGTTTAGGGGGATACTTGACTTATTGTATTGTATTAGTCCAGGTTACTGTAGATATCCATGTTTCTTGCATGCTCTCATAATACCCCGTTCACATCTATTCCAGTTAGCATTCCAGTCCCATACATACATTCATGACTGAAATGACGGTCTACTGTATAAGACTGAAATGCTTACTGCAATAGAAAAGATGTGAACGGAGTATAAGGCGCATTTAGATGAGTCCAGTCGCTCAATAAGGCATTACACGCGTAATTAGTTCAATAACACGAGATAAGTAAGTTCATTTAATAATTAATTTTCTTTCTTGTTGGTTCGTACGATGACTTCAATCTTCTATTCAGCTTATCGACATCTTTCAATAGTTTAGCTGCTTCTTTCGCTTGTTTCATATTCTTCATTTCATTCTGATACGTCTCTTGTTCCACTGCCTTCACGAGGTCCAAATCGTAGGTAGATAAGTCTAACATGAGGTTATCAAATTCGTACTCCAGCGCCCTAGTCATTTCCACTGGGCTTAGGTTTGTATCGTTAGGAGCCACCAGCTTCTCGTAAGCATATTCGACGTAGTTGAATACTTGTAAAGCGCTCTCCGAAGACACTATGTGTCGTAATTTGTCGGCTAGAATTCGGTAAAATATTTCCTTAACTTCAACTTCGCGATTTTTATTACTTTCAATCATGGCTTCGATTCCGTCCATCTGAAATGTGTAAACATTGAGTATATAGAACCCTAATTATGAAACAAGACATGGAATACTGTCTTAGGCTAGCTAGGTACCTGAACTTTTAGTTATAATTGTGTTAATGATAACAAGGTAAACACAGCAAAATATTTCATACCTTTTTTTTAATTAAATCTAATTCTTGATTTAAAGAAGCTTTAAATACATCCCTCACTTTAAATAATTTATTCTTTTCAGCGTTCAATTGTTCCGTAGCAAGTAAATAATTAAGATTCTGATGCTCCAGCAAGTCGAACATTTCTAATAATTGCTCGGGAGTCTCAAAATACAATTTTGGAGCTGAAAGTTGACTCAAGCGCTCATTGACGCTATCTTTGTTTATAGGGATAAAAATATTAGAATCCATTTCAATAATTTCAGTGTGCTGTCTGTCTAGTTGAACATTGTTATGCTCTTGCCATAATATCGGTGCAGCTGTATGAAGGAAGTTTTCAAAAGACAGCAATATTAGTAAAGACTCGTCGATGTATTGTAGTTTCGACTTGAGAGTTGCCAGCTCGTAATTTGCCTGTTTGTGTTCTTCAGTTTGATTAAAGAGATCCTTCGCCAATGCATCAGATGTTTGCATAATAGCAATTGTTTTATTGTTATCGCCAGCCAAAAACTTGTCGAAACTTTGTTGACATTCATCGAAGTGTGCAGATGCGGATTCGTAAATACTTTTCTCAGTTTCCATTTCTCTGTCTATTCTCAGTATTTCGTCGACTAAAAATCCGCGGAGTGTCCTTTTTAACGCCACATTTTTTATATCCGACTTGTATTTGTTCATAGAGGTATTCGGTCGAATTTTTCTTCCTTCAACGAGAGAAAAGTAGTCAGGATCAACATCCAAGATGGTTTTGACATCGTGATCCGTATCATGTTTTTCAATAGGCGGTAGTTTTATACCAAACACAGCTTTACTCGATTGTTTACGAATTAACTTTTTCTTCTGTGTTTTCTCCATGTTAACTTTCACGGCAAGCACAGATCTCGCCACGAAATAAACAATCAATATCGCTATAGTTACGAACGCTATTTTGCTATTAGATTAATTATAGGATAACTCATTAATAAAACCTATCTAAGTACGTAGATACCTAATCCCTGCGGTGAAGCCTCTTTATCTAAATTAATTTTGGTAACTTTTGGGCTCACATGATAAAATATTAAAAGTCTTTGGACAATGTAAAATAAAAATGCAAAAGTAAAATATGTGAATAACAAAATATTTATTACTGGTTTAAACTCATGTTTACTACATAGTACGTACATCGGGCAAAATATTACAAAAAGAACTACTAGGACAGCTAGACCTACCCAAAGCATCGTTAGCGCGAGGCTTAAAGAGTGAAAGAGAACACATATAGGTATAAAAACACTCCTTTACCTCTTCATATGGACATTTGTGGTATTTGCACATTTTCAGTTAAGCAGCTAAACTACTGTCGAAAAATGGGTTCCATTATAAAAGCAAGGTAGAATCATGAAATATATTCATCAAGCACACTTCAATCACTGTCGGAGCTGCCGCTCTGCTTCTCCTGTTCCTCTTCGTCCTCATTCTTCTCTTTCTTGACCAGCTCCCAGGGCATGACCGGCAGTGGCTCCACGAAGGAATCGTCTACCTTCAGCTTGTACAGTAACCGTGGGGTGAAGTGGTTTGGAAGAGGCCAAACTTTCTCTGCAAAAAAACAATTTGTATACCTACCTCGAATTCATACTACAACGGTGAAAAACAAAGGTATGGCCTGTGATGAGAATTCGCTCTAATGACAGCTTAACACGGTTACTATGTGGTCTTCTTTCGGAATTCAGCCACACACTTTGTGCAGCAAAATTTAGAATGTTGCTGCAAATCATGTAGATCTTATAAACTTACTGCCCGGTCTCATTGACGGTGGGTGCCCGAGAGACCGCAAAAATCATAGTCGAGATATTAGAACAAAATAGCGTGTCCAAGAAGATACAAGAGACAAAGACATCAAAATCAGTGGCTGATCCAGTAATATGGTTGGGGGGAAGGGCTTCTGAGGTGAGCTTTTATGTAAGATTTATCCCGGACGAACTCAGATGCTTCGCCCTGAATCCACTACAGAACACAATCGTTCATTGGCAATACATGTACAATAAGGATGCCTCGCGTTCAACAGCTGTTAAGAGTTAGAGCCCTTTATGTTACTCACCGAAATAGAATTCGTAGTCGTCGACGCGCCGATGCATGTGTATGACGTCCCGCAGATCGAGGATATGACGTGACTGCATAAGCAGGTCCAGCAGCGCGGCTTCTGGCAACGCGTTCATCTTTGGGTCCGCAGCGCTCAGTCCTTCGAACGATAGCTGCAGTACACAATATATCCGTCAGTGATTGGATTGATGAAATTAAACAAAGAGCTCCTGACCTTCAAAATATTTTTTTTTACAGATTTGATGCAGTTCTAGCAGCAGATTCTAGATGCAGCCGTTGGGAATCTAGTATGACAGTAAACATGACGTTAAAGCGACAAGGTATGTAGGTAGGTGTAGGTTAGCCCCTTGTGAGTTCGACCGTACTATCGGCCAACACTACGGTTTCACACTTTCTCAACAAAATCGTCTGCAAGCTGGCCGTTTCTGTTGGTAGATAGATAATTCAAATAGAGAACGCTGTGAAGTGCATTCGAAAATATCCTAGAGGTGTGAACCCGTAGCGTTGGCCGATAGTACATAAGTAATCAGAATGACCTTAAGATTAGACCCTTTCCTATCAGAACAGCACATCCTCAGGGGCTCAAGCGACCTTATTTACTAGTAGAAACCCTATACAATAGTAAGTAAGACATTGTGAATACTATAAAGCGGCGAGTAAATGTCTGCAGTGTTTACTTAGGTCTATCCTTCCGACCAGCAACGTTCAGGTAATGTTGCTACTCAAACCTTAGAACAGAAACTGAAGGGTAGAAGAAGATTTAACTCACTTTTTCATCGCTGGTGGCAAGCTCACACAGCCTGGAGATCTTATTGAGGCAGATATTCCGCTGCTCCAACCTTTTTAAACAGGCACTGAAAGTTGGAAGAAAACTTAACTCACATTGCTCACTCGACGGTCGCACAGCCTGACGATCTTATTGAGACAGATCTTTGCTCCAACGGTTGAATGGGATCTGAAGGATGGAAAATGACTGCTCACGTTGTCATTGTCGGTGGCGAGCTCGTGGAGCCTGGCTATCTTATCGAGACAGATCTTTAGCAGCTCCAACGGTTGAACAGGATCTGAAGGATGGAAAATGACTTCTCACGTTGTTATCGTCGGTGGCGAGCTCGCACAGCCTGGCTAACTTATCGAGATAGATCTTAAGCTACTCCAACGATTGAACAGGATGTGAAGGATGGAAGATGACTGCTCACGTTGTCATTGTCGGTGGCGAGCTCACACAGCCTGGCGATCTTATCGAGGCAGATCTCAAGCTGCTCCAACGGTTGAACTGGTTCTGAAGGATGGAAAATGACTGCTCACGTTTTCATCGTCAGTGGCGAGCTCACACAGCCTGACTATCTTATTGAGACAGATCTTATGCTGCTCCAACGGTTGAACAGGGTCTAAAGGATGGAAAATGACTGCTCACTTTGTCGTCGGCGGCGGCGAGCTCACACGGACTGGCGATCTTATCGAGACAGATCTTAAGCTGCTCCAACATCTGAACAGGTTCTGAAGGATGGAAAATGACTGCTCACGTTGTTATCGTCAGTGGCGAGCTCACACAGCCTAGCTATCGTATTGAGACAGATCTTAAACTGCTCCAACGGTTGAACAGGATCGGAAGGATGGAATGACTGCTCACTTTGTCATTGGCGTTGGCGAGCTCACACAGACTGGCGATCTTATCGAGACAGATCGTTAGCTGCTCCAACGGTTGAACAGGATCTGAAGGATGGAAAATGACTGCTCACGTTGTCATCGGCGGTGGCGAGCTCACACAGCCTGGCGATCTTGTCCAGGCAGATCTTCAGCTGCTCCATGTGTTGCGCGAGCGGCGCGTTAAGGTCCAGCACGCCCACCAGCGACGGTGGCCGAGCCATGATGCCGTGCCAACCTTTGAACAGGAACTGAAGAAGATGACTTTTTAACCAGTCAAAAATCAAGTACGTAGAGCGTGTCATAGAGAATAGAGACAATTTTATTTTGATTTGTTTTGATCTGAAATTAGGTCATAATGACCTAATTAATGCTGTGCCGCTCAGTGGTATGAAAAGTAATAAAAAATTGAGCAATGGCTGATTGACTGAAACCTACGAGTATAAGCCACGTCCGTTAAATTGTATTGATTACAAACTTTCTTAATAGTTATTATAATTATAAGTAAGTTAATACCTATTTTAAATTATGGTTATGAAAAACTAAATAAAGGCTGGTAAATATTGTTATTTTAATACATTTCAAATTTTATTTTAAGTAATTGATTGATTTTCGTGTCCATCTATCGATTTCGCGAATTTATATTCGTATGTTTTTTTGAAAAATGGTATGGGTCGGAGTTCAAACCCACGATCTCCAATTGACAGTCGCGGGCCGAACCCCTGGACTACAGTTGCTACTTACACTTTGTATCGAATGGTAAACCATGAGCAACTTGAGCCTCTTGAACATCTTCCTGTCAGGTTTCTCGTCGGGCTCCTCGGGCCAGACGAAGGGCTCGCCCTCCGCCTCCGCCTCCCGCGCCGCCTGCCGCAGCGCCTCCAGTTCTTCCGCGTCTTTCCTGTCCATGGCCTCTATCCAGTCTACTTCGGTTTTGAACAGGAACCGTAGCAAACGCATGACCGTATCTTCTGATCCCTGCACGAGTATGGTAATCGTGTTTTTTTACAGCAGTCAGGAATAACTGGTAAGTGAGGAGTGAGACTGAAGCTTCGCTACATTACTCAGCAGGGAGTGTGTCCTGAGGTCACGGTTAAGTCGTTTAGTCTCCTGCAATTAGATCTGAGACTTCAAAGTGCTCACAAATACCTCCACGCTCTACTGGCTCTCCTGTTGTACTTATAGATACAGGGGACTGTATGAAAGTGACGCATAGTGATAACCATAGTTGTGTTGTAAAGTGAGATGGTGTGACCCACTGATATTATGTAGACAAAATTAAATTCAGTGTTAACGTAGAACTTTGAAAAGCTAGGCTCAGCTTTAGAATATGCAACACCGAATACCGTGTTCATATTTATTATTATAAATAGTATTCATGTTTACAAAGCTTTCCACAATTTCCAAGTTGCGAAGCCATAAAAAAATTAGAAAGTTTCTACACTTATCCTCCTAGCGTTATTCCCAGATACAGTTGCATCCTGAAGGATGCCTGGAGTCCGCTACATAATCCCAAGAATTGGCGTAGGCACTAGTTTTTACGGAAGTGACTGCCATCTGACCTTCCAACCCGAGGGGGAAACTGGACCATATTGGGATTAGGCTTGTCAAGTGAGTGGGCAACTTGACTATTAGAGGTTCTCAAGCCGCCCGGAGGCCTCTAACTTGGCTTAACAACTGCTATCATAGAGAGCAACCGGGATCAACGGCTTAACGTGCCTTCCAAAGCACGGCAGCGCTCAGTTAGTAACCACTCAAAGCGGTCACCCATCCAAGGACTGACCTCGTCCGACATTGCTTAACCTCGCATATCGCACGCGGTACGCGGGCGCCGCTGGGCCACGAACGCTCCTGCTCCGTGAGTGACGTAGATCATCCAACTGTCATGTAGTGGTATTAATTACCGATTTTAGTGTAGAAACTTTGTACACTAAAACTACGCTACGCTACTAGTAGTCGGATGATCTACGTCACTCACGTCACTGTGGAGTGTATATTACAAACCGAATCGGAGCACCCCACTATCCACGTGGTCTTGTCTGCCCTAATAATGCCCTATCAAAATCGGAAACGCGGAGCTACACTGGTGCATCTGGTGGAGCCACCAGCAAGGCGAACCTGCGAAGCCGAGCATGGGTGACCATGCTTTGTTAAGTGAGGGCAGAAGGGCTGCTCATCCCGCAGCGTCGGACCTAAGGCGGAGTCCGACTGCTGAGATCATAATGACTCCAAATTTGACGTATAGCATTGTCATAGCCTCAAACTTCAAACATTAATATCTTGGAAACCAAGCATCTCCGCTGGGGGATGGGGAAGGTGGGGGGACGCCCCTCCCCTCGCCCTCAACCCCCACCCTCCACGTGGTGTTGCATAGAAAGTCCTTCCGGGCTACTCTCCCTCCGCGCAACTGCGATATTAATTACGAATTTTAGTATAGAAACTTTACATTTTTTTACGTCTCCACAACATGAAATTTTGTGGAAAGGTTTTTAATCATGAGTAGTATTTATAAAAAAAATATGAACCCTATATTCGGTATTGCATATTCTGAAGTCCTTCCAAAAACTAACTGTAACACTGTACTGGAAGTTCCTCTCCTAAAGCAGATACTTACTTCGACTATATGAATGAAATAGCTGTCATACACGACTAGCAAACCGGTCACCATGATATCACAGTAGCCTCCATTGACCGCTTGAACAGTTTTACTGATTTCCTCTATCATGGCTTCTCTCGGCGCGGAGTGTTCGCCTACGTATATCATTCGTATAGCATAAGTTTTCTGAAAAAGTAAATTAATAGCGCCTAGTTCAAATACAAAGGCAATGAAATAAATGCTAAGGTGTAATGAGTAATACAACTGTTCGTGTACTAACCAAGCCAAGTCTCTGGAAATTCTCTTCCACTACATTCAATACCGATCTAGTGTCAAGTTCCGGCAATAAAGGCATTTTTATGTTTTAGAAACTCATAATAGTTAGTGATACGCTGAACACATGGTCTGTTTTTAAGCTAATCTTTTGTAAATAAACACAACTCGTGTATGCTAGGAAACGTCAGAACGTAAGGTATCTATGACAACATTGATGACAACCTATCGTTGAATAACTTAGTGTTTATCACGGACATCAGAGAAAAGCAGACTCGCAGTATTAAGCCAGATGATTTTCCATATAGTTGTCTCTTTAATCCTTATGGTGCACCAAAATGAGTTAGAATGCGACAGATAATACAATCATTTTCGGCTGTTAACAAGTTGTCTCGATTTGCGAGCACACCAGGATGTCAAATCCCATATAAACTTAACACACCATAACGTCAGTACAGTACAATTTTCAGTTATGAAGACGGAGACACTGACAGGTGAAGACGTGTCAGATGTCACTTGTCTGTCTCTCTCAAACTTTCTGATTTGTACATTAGTGAGAATCAGACGTACAAAAATCGTTCAACTTAAATGAGCGGATCTGCTTTACTCTGATATCTGTGGTGTTTATATTCTCTTTGTAACGTCAATTCAACAAAGTTATCCTAACGATCTTATGCCGGACCACACAATGGGCCATAACGCACAGGACGCAGTTATGCGTTAAAGGGAGAAAGATATATTTTTTATCTCGTTCCTCCACATAACTGCATCCTGAACTTTAGCCATTGGGTGGTCCGACATTATAGACGATTTACATCAAACGGCCGGCGTCGGCGCGCACCCCACTAGAGTCAAATGAATTCGAACCCTCTATACAGAAATTAGATTACATATTTGAATGGTTTGCGAGCAGCCGGTCGGCTGCCGTCGGCTCTGCCGCTGCCGTTTGGATACGAAGTCTAGCTTCTAATATAGAGGGTTCGAATTTCTTTACCTATGGCGGCGTGCGCGTCGACTTCGGCTGTTTGGTGCGAATCGTCCATTAGAAGCTAAATAAACACTCAATATAAAAAAGCAGTCAAGTACGTGTCGGACCACGCACAATAAAGGGTTACTCACCTATTACTACCAGTCCTAATTTGGAACCACTATCCTATACTGTGAAATTGTACATTAAAAGATGTCGTATTTTCAAATCACCCCCGTCACTTACTTACGACCCTATCTTTTTCAAAATATTATTCGGTGAAAGTATGTAATATAATAATCAACCATGTCCATGATGTTTTTCGTATTTTTTCATTTCAAGGTTCGAAAGTTAGATTCGCCCCGGGCACAATTATTGTGACTTACTCCATAAAAATAAATGCTAAGAAACCCATTTATTTTATCATAAGACATATCCAAAGACTACTACTTATGAATATAATTATATGACCTATCGATTGATGTGCCGTATGTCCTACGTTGAAAAAATTTTTTTTACAAACGATTTCATTAACCGAGTGCTTCCTAAAAAAATTTTGGTCATTTCACTACACAACTATATAGCAGCTTATATGAAACACACCTATATTCCAAAATTTGATTTATACCTTGTGTGTTTATAATATAAGTTTTAAGACGACTAAATATTCGATTTTTTTTATGAAAGTATTTTGTTATGTATACCTGTTTTTGTAATTTAAGTATTTTGTTGTGTTATTTTGTTGATTTTAGTTGACAAGTTGTTTAATTTTTTTTTGTTTAATTAAATAAACTGTATTCCAATACATATTTATTGCGTCGGCTACACTTACTCGTACATGAGGACATTGATGACACTACAAGACACGCAACTTTTCATCAGGGATGCTCATGCTCACTTAACAAGTTTTAATATTCACCTATTCTTGCGAAATTTTATCAAATGCTTTAAGACTTAAATTGGCAGTTATGCTACGAATTTCAGTTCAAAGTTGCGAGCCGCCATCATTTTCTCGCAGTGACGCTGTCACTACTCGAGCGAGTCATGCTACCGATGCGCGATGCGCGACAAAGCTCCAAGTCGCGTCTATTTGTCTACTCGCGCCCAACTGCCTTACACAAGTACGAAATATTACTTAATAAATTTACATTAGGAGGTAGGTACAAATAAAATATATCCTTTGGGTAGTGCTGTATATTATATATTCCACCACTAGAATCTATACAACTATGTAATTTAACATAAATCCACTAATTAAGTAAAACAGTTATATGACCTTAAAATCTATCGTCGTCATCATAACTAGGTCTTCTGTTATATCTGCTGTTGGAGCTATATCTGTTATTGGATTTGCGATAGTTACTGTAATCACTATCAATATTATCGTCTCCATCATTTTCGTTGTACTTTCTGTGGTTGTACCTGCTGTTAGAGTTAAATCTATTGTTGGGTTTGCGATCATTGTATTCATCATCATCATTATCATTGTATCGGCTGTTGTTGTTATATCTATAGTTATTGTTGCTACGGAATTTGCTCCATCTATTGTTTGGGTTATAAGAATTTCGTGAGTTGTACCTCACTTGTTGTTCCTTAACTTTAGTCAAGCCGTAGCTGCGAGCCAATTCATCCAGTTCTTTAGATGGTTCCTAAAAAAAGAACAAAGGCTAAAGTATGAAACAGCACTAAATTTATTAATTTGGTCTCAGTAACACCAATGGACGTTGGACAAACCGTCGACTAACACCACTACTTGTTCCTGAGGTATGTGGTGTTGTTGCAGCCTAGCTAGCACGATAGCTTAATCATCATCATCATCAAGCGTTATCTCTGGAGCACATCGTGTCGAAGAGTCGCGCATCGCCGTGACTCGGCATAATTCAGGGCCGATCAGGCTCAGTCGGCGCTTTGTGCCTAAAGTGTGAGTGCGAGCGACTAAACATGAGACGGCATATACTTCTTTTAGTTTCAAAAACAGCCATGAGTGGCGCTGATCGCCAATATATGCGTTGGTGCCGTTAATAGAAGCCTAAGTCTTCTACGGTAGATGTCGCTGTACGCCTCCCTAAGGCGTTGTAAGAGGGAACTATTGAAGGATTTCGTGGACGAGCTTGGTTGTTCCGATAGCTCAGAGGCTAGAGCGATTGGCCGCGTATGCCAGATGTCGCAGGTTCGAATCCTGCTCGGAGCATTAAATTTTTCAATTTTTCCCTTTTAATTTTAAATTGAATATCAATATGAGTACATGAATAATACAAAAGAAAGATCCTTAAAACTTGCCCTCCAAAATTTATATCTCCCGGGACGGTCGAAACGTCTGTCGTGATACGAAGTGATTTTTTTAGAACCGGAACGACAGTTACGGTGCTCGGAAAGTAACGTTTTTTCCATGTCTAGAGGTGAGTAAGGTCGCCATAGCTCCCCAGAATACGTCATGTTGAGAGTGAGGGACCTGCATGTCTCTAGCTGTCAACACATGAAATCCTCATGTTAATAAAGGGTCGGCAGCGCGCTTGTGATTCTTCTGGAGCCGCAAGCGCGTTGCCGACGGTGTCTGCTTACCATCACTATCAGCCGTAGCTTGTTTGCCACCGTCATATAAAAAAAAGTAAATTTAATTCTGCAGGATATTGCGTAATTTATTAAACGAGCGTTAGGACATATCCACAGTTATGTTTACCTTATAATATAATGGAAAATAGGAATCTGGCATTCATCAAATCTAACCTGATTAGCCTCTTTCAGAATCTCCATCAAGCTCCTAGCCTGTCGGCCATCCTCCTCCGTGAACAGAGTGTGCGCTTCGCCCTTCTTGTCGTAGCGGCCCGTCCTGCCAATCCTGTGGATGTAGTCCTCCGAGGTGTTCGGGAAATCGTAGTTGATAACGTGTGTGATACCATCAACATCTAGAAATAAAAGAACATATATCTTTTTTTATTTGATCAGAAATAACAAATGAACAACTATTTCACACATTAGCATCTTATACACTTCAACTGGGGGAGGCAAAGACCTTGTTTCAAATTCATCATCAAAATATAAGTTAATTCTATAATACATTTTTAATTGGCTCATGTTTTCTCATGTACATACCTAACCCTCTAGCAGCAACATCAGTGGCCACAAGTATGTTAGTGTTACCAGTCTTGAACTTCTTGATTATGGTATCCCTTTGCAGCTGAGTCTTGTCCCCATGGATCCCCACTGCAGGCCAACCATTCCTCCGAAGCATCAAAGTGAGGTGGTCCACTGATCTCTTGGTGTTTGTGAACACTAGCATCTTTCCCATGCCATCACCTGATATCTGGTGCATTATTTCCTTTAATCTGATTGTAATTAATAAGATGTTAGAATTATAAAATAATTATAAAAAAGAAAATTTACTCAAGAGACGTAAGTTAAGAGAGAAATGACATACATTTGATTTAATGCTGTGAGCTTTTAATTGGCACCACGAGCTATAAAAACTTTAATAAATGTTTTTAAAACCTTTACTGCCAGACTTAATTTAAAAAGTAAGCCAGATCGGTATGCATCTGAGAAAAATTATGCTTCTGGCAGGGATTGTGTTAATAGCATGCATGAGCAAGATCAAGCGTTACCAATAATAATTCTTAAATTACAGTACTTACTTGTCCATTTTACTATCCTGCTCACAGACATGTACCAACTGTTTAATATTGTGATTTGCAGATAGCTCAGTAGATCCAACATTAACTTGCACAAACTCTCCCAAGTAGTCCTTTGCTAAGTGTTGTACCTCTTTAGGCCAAGTTGCAGAAAACATCAAAATCTGCCTTTCTAACGGAACTCCTTCCAGAGCCTGACGTATTTGAGGTTCAAAGCCCATGTCAAGCATCCTGTCTGCCTCATCCAGTACCACATAAGTACACCTACTGAGGTTTGTGGTCCGGCTCATAAGGAAGTCATTAAGCCGGCCCGGAGTCGCAATAACTATGTCCACTCCTGCTTCCAACTGTTCAGCTTGTGCTGCTCTGCCTGCACCGCCATAAATACAAGCACATCTTATGTTAAGCATTTTTTGGAAGTCCTTGGCAACAACCTCAATTTGCCTGGCCAACTCTCGAGTAGGTGCCAAGACCAATACAATAGGGCCTCTGCCTTTTCTAGCTTTCTTCTCTTTTATATGTACAACTGCAGGCAGCAAATAAGCAAGTGTTTTACCTGTGCCTGTTTGAGCTATTCCAACAAAGTTTTGACCGCTCAACGCAATTGGCCATCCTTGTGACTGGATAATAGTTGGTTTAGTAAACCCCTGTTTGCTGAGAAATGTCTTTATGTAGTCTGGAAATTCGCTAGCTTCAATATCAATAAATGGACTTGGAATGTCTTTTCCATGCAATGTTATATTGTGCTCATTTCTATAATCATCAATGACCTTTTGCTCTGCTGTGTTGGTAGTATAAAATCTCGTTGAATTTTCTCTGGTTAGTGGATTGAGAAAAAGCGAATGTGTTCGTAATACTGGTGAAAATGACGCAAAAGCTTTATTTTTTCTGCATGTGTTCAAGAAAACTGTTTCATTCGACGTTGGAGCTAAGTTACTATACAATCTGTAATAGAAAATAATTACACACCAATACATAAAGTTTTGCATAATAAGTAGCCTGAACAATCAATTCAATTCGATTATACTTACAAGTATGCTAAACCACGACGTTTCATAAGCCGTGTAATGAATTTGGAAGCCATTTGTAATCGCGCACTATGCACTGCGAACTAAGTTTTAAAACTCTTAACTTTAGTTTTCGTATTAAAATTAGACTTTGTATTAAGATCGACCATAGAGGAAATTATATATACTGAAAAGATCGATTTAAAATATTATTGCAGGTTATAATCTAACACTATGACATTTTCGACAGTGACAGAAACGTAGAAACGATACATAGACAAAAAAAGTCGCTGTAATTTTTTTGTAAACGTATTGGGGCCTTTTACATGGTGAATATTATCACGCGATCCTTCATTTCGCGATCCGTATCACGTGAATATTGATGAATATTGAAGAAAAAAAGAAATTAGGAGATTCCGAACCACCTGACAATATTCTCCATAGTGTTAAACAAGGCCTAAATCTTCAAAGAAAAAATCCTGGTGTTATTATCTGTGGTGTGCAATTAATGGACGCGATTCTACGTGCACATCAAGGCAAAGATAAATAAATAAATTTATTTATCTTTGCATCAATGGGTATTAACTACGCTAAGACATGTAGGGTGCTTCGTAATGGCGTATGTGTGAGTTGTAGTGAATTAAATTGTTACCAGTAATACTTTAAGGGCATCCAGACAGTGCAACATAGCAGTCCACCTTGCAGTCTGCCGTGGGAAGCAACCTATAAGATAGAGCAAAATAGGAAGATTTATAGACCTCGGTTGCCTCGTTCTATCTTATAGATCCCACAACTGCAATGCTGGAACGTCTGGGTGGGGCTTAATTTGATTTATCAATGGTGCCATGCATCTGAAAAATCGTTTAAATTTATGTAAAATTTGCTCTTGCATTTTAGTCGCGCGAGATATATTATTTCATGATTAATTCTGTGTTAAATTTTGTATTGTTTAAGTATTGTTATAGTAGCGCTACTGTGAAGTATAGCAAGTGAACTCTATGGTTCGGTTACCATGGAAACTTCATATATTGAAATAACACTTGTGTCAAACTACCATATCATAAATATTGTCAAAACGTATTTCAAGAAAACAAACAATTATATTTACAAACGTTCTTTTTGCTTTTCTTGTGGCAAGCTGTTGGTAATAGAAATCCACAAGCATAAGTTAACATCGATGGAACATTTCAGCTACTTTTCTTCTCTGTAATAAAGTTGAACGATTGAAGACCGAACACGAACAATATTCTATTTGTGGAAATTGTGTATTAAATTCAGTTTTGGATAATATATTCTTCGTATCGCGTTGTCTTGCCCGACAGCGGCAACGCATGCAAATGCATTGCATTATATTCAGTGTTCAGTATAAAATCAAAGAAAATAAGAGAATTATAGTTTGTGTTATACTGGACTTTAGTTGGGCCTTGGAATAGTACCCACTTGCGTCACGTTTGTGGATTATGCTTGATTATGCCACCTTCAGTTTTTCTCCAGTGGTTGTTAGATGGAAGATGTACTTAAATCCACAAATGAATACACGGTGTGTGCTAAATGTGGAGCTGCTGCCCAAGATCAAGAATAAGTTCGATTGCATTATTTCCCATAGCCTAACAATCGGGATCTATTTGCCGGAAGAGGCGAACAAAATATCTCTTTTTAAAGAGAAAAGAAAATCAACAATAGTACAAAATAAATATTTTCACACATACACAGCAGGATTTTATTTAAATCTATATAGATAAATACAATGCTACGAAACCGAAGTAAAAAAAAATAAAAAAATATTTCTTTACCGGGATTCGAACCCGGGCCCCAATCTCCGGAGGCAACCTACCTACCAACAAGCCACCTTTTAGTTCACTGCTCAAAAGCGATGTCGCTAGTAGTATAAACGACTTTTTGACGTTTCGGGAGTGTGTATTAATTTTTTGTATGGAGTTATCGTTCTTCTCATTAGTGAGTATTATATTCTTTGGTGCATATCGCCTAAATATGTCAACGGGGTTAAGCCCGTCACAGACGGAGCTATAATATATATTAATATACCAAAATATATATTATAGCAAGGCATATTAATATTTATTTTGCGTACTAGTTGACAGAGTCCACACACGCAGCTATAATATATATTTCAGTATATTAATATATATTATAGCAAGGCATATTAAGATACCTTGCTATAAATATATATTATAGCTCGGCATATTACGATATATTTTGGCATATTATAGGGTGTTCCTTATCTGCATCTTCGTTTCACTCACAATGTAGATACGCATGCTTGGTTTGCTTGCTTGTTGTGATGCTCGCGCTTGACTAGTCAAAACTTGTTCAGTACTGCGTTGCGGTGCGTGCATTTCAACATTTTGTTTAGTATTTAATTTTAATTATGGAGATCTTAATAGAAAGAACGTGTCCTTGCTGATAAGGTAACGCGCAGTTCAAATTCCGCATCGGAATAGTCATCTGAAGAGCTATCAATTCGATAGTAATACCAGGGTAAATAGGGTAGGGTCAGTGCGGCCGTTAGGAGCAGTTGTGACGTCATCGGTAATAAGTAGTCGTTCGGACGCAGGGTTGTACAAAACGTCTCTTTGTTTTGACATGTGATTAGCATCATTCCTTTATTATTCGTTTGAATAGATAGATAAAAATGCGTGTCTAAGTAAATTAATGAAAAAAAACGGCCAAGTCAGTCTCGCGCACCGAGTGTTCCGTACAAGTAAAAAAAAATCTGATTTATTAATGTACTGGTATTTTCTGGTAAAATATACGTAATGATAAACAAATCACTAAATTTTAAGTTGATATGTCAACGGGAATTCAAAAATCTTCGGAACAAAATGTTTGACAGACGGACACGCAAGTGACAGCAATAGGGCTCCAATTCCTCCACATCCCAAACGTTCATGATCTAAGTAAGTACATATATTCTATTCAAGAAAGAGTTGTTTAATTTTCTAGTTAAGAAATCATACTATTCCATAAAATAGTATTTAAATGATTACGACATAAAATAATGAACTACTTTATTACGAACTTCATTATTAAGTATATATTTTTCATTATGAAAAATATTATTATCATTAATTTCTCTTTTTATAATAAGTACTAAGTGTTTTAGGTATTCAAGGTACAACGTGCTCTTACTTGATCCGTTCCTATGTAATTCATACCTAATATTATACACTATTATAAATAGACTCAAGTGGTCGGCAATATTTATGAATTGAAACATGCATAAACATAACAATGACGGTCGTAACTTGACTTAATTTGTCGCGCGAAGTAATTGCCGGACTGACTTTACGTTAAACGTGTTGCTGCGACGGCGAGGCGGCCCCGACTTAGAACGGCGGAGACCGGCCGACACGTCAATCATTTAGCGCGTAGCACAAGCGGCCGCGCATACATCGCCGCGTCTATCCACTCACGTGCTCTCCGCAACTAGGGTTGCGACTTGGGAAAACGTACAGTGCTCTCGCAACACTAGTTGCGAATTGGAGTTCCAACGGTTTTTAAATTGTTGCTATGCGGAACATGCAAAGAACGCTTTTTAATTGAGTTATATAGGTAGAGTATGAATGTGGCAACATTAAAAAAAATTAAAACCGCAGTCTACGGAACAATTTTTATAAAATATAAAAGTTGTTTTCATGACCATCGAAGTTCGGTACGTCAGCGAGAGAGCTCGCGATTAAAAAATGCTGTGAGCAATCAATTATGCATTTTTTAATTGGTATTATATACCAAATTAATCCTGGTTTACTGCTTCATAAGACGAAGCATATATTTCGATACTAATTAAAATGGAATGTAATAAATTCTTCCAACAAAGTACGTTGAGTGATGAAAATTTTGCGAGGTTAATTTTAAATCGTACATTATTATGTGATTATGCCATATTTCTGTACTAGGCTATTAAAATCAATAAATGCGTCTATTACTTCTTCTTCTTCTTCTCTTTTTTAATGGCGTTCTGGCCAACAGGGTTGGCACAAATTTGCCAATATCAAGTTGATAAGACTGCTCTGTTCGAGATCTGCAATCAAACGGACAACACAAACATACAAACTGACCCCACCGCAATTAGATACTACAAAATATATTAAAATGTCTATAGTTAGTGAAGCTCAGAACGACACAAATGACATACACAAGAGATTTAAGACAGAAAGGGTTAAAGTCTAATATTATTCTTTTCCATAAACTTGGCAAGTAAGCGAAAAAGTTTCTTATTGTCCGTTAAACAAATTAGTGATGCTACATTAGTGGGAAGGGGGATATTTAATTTTGGCAGCATTGAGTAGAGATTAAAGGAGGGGGAGTTACGCGGGCAGTTAAAAAATATGTGGTCAACAGAACCAACCTCTCCTCCGCACTCACACAAAGGAGAGTCTCTAAGTTTAAACTTGTAAAGAAGCTCAGGCGAACAAACCCGACCAAGGCGCAGTCTAATGATGATGCTGGTGTGTCTTTTTGTGAGAGAACGATATTTAAAAAACCACGGACGGCCAGGAATATTAGGTTGAATATATGAGTAGAAGCATTTCTTCGACGATTTCCACCGAGAAGACCATTTGTGGGACAAAATTTTGGCTGGAATATTTACTAAATCAGAGGAGTATATTTTGAAAAAGGAGTCATTTCCATGCAGGACTGCTTCTTTAGCAGCCTGGTCAGCAATTTCATTGCCTGATATGCCACAGTGACTGGGAATCCAGACAAAAGAAATCTCGAGATTTGCTAACTGACAAGATAGGATGGAATTTTTAATTTGGGAAATTATGTAATTACGGGAACAGTTTTTGAAAGGGTGAGTGGAAATAGCTTGAAGAACACTCAGACAATCAGTGAAGACAACAGATTTAGGAATTTTGTTTCCAAGGGCATAGTTTACAGCGATGAAAAGAGCTAGGGCCTCGCCAGAAAAAACTGAAGATTCAGGGGGGAGCTTGTATTTGAGGCAGAGTTTAATGCTGGGAGAGACTACTGCACATCCCACGCACCCGAGGTCAGAAAGTTTAGAAGCGTCCGTGAATATATAAAGATGGTTGGGAAAATTTGAGTGGGCAAATTCATTAAAAGCTGAATTACAATCTACGGTTTTTTTGGATATGCCAGTATTAAAGAAAACATTTGGGAAAAGAGGGATGGCATCATAAGGGATCGAGTATAAAGGGAGGGAGGGAGATCTTTGCACCGGAGCTCTGAGGGAGGTGATATTTTCGAGGCTGAGGACTAGATTAGGCTTAGATTTATTCCGCCAATAAGGCTTAGTAGAGCAGAATCTTTGCAATAGTTTCAGTTTGGGGATCAGGGGATGGGAAGATAAAGTGACAGAACGAAATAAGAACCGATCTGACAAGAATTTGCGCCTGAGGTCGAGAGGAGGATCACCGCACTCCACCTGAATGGCTCTATTGGGAGAAGACTTCATACTTCCAGAGACTATTCTAAGGGCCTTCATTTGGATCGTCTCCAAGATTTTAAGGGCTCCCTTATTGCAAGGCTCGAAGATAAAAGTGCCAAAGTCCAAGTGGCATCTAATAAAAGCATTGTAGAGGAGTTTTTGAGAGTATGGATGGGCGCCCCACCATGCTCCTGAAAGGGCTCTTAGCATGTTAATATTTTTTTCGCACTTTTTAACGACGTAGGAGAGATGGGGGACGCCTTGAAGACGCCTGTCGAAAACAACACCTAAAAATTTTGTAGATTCTTTGATGGGAATAGATTCATTGCCAAGTCGGATGATGCACTGAGGGGATTGTCTGCTCCTGGAGAAAATTATCGCCGAACTTTTGGATGGAGAGAGAGTGAGACCATGCGAGGAAAGCCAAGATTGTAAGGACTCGAGAGAGGAATTAATTTTTTCGGAGGCTACTTGTGGGGACCTATCATTGCAGTAGATGGCAATGTCGTCCGCATATTGCAGGATTTTACAGTGCAAATTGACTGACTTATCCAGATCCAAAGTGTATAAGTTATAAAGAAGAGGGCTAAGAACCGAGCCTTGCGGCAGGCCTTTCCATAAGGACCTCTCGCCGACAATTCCACCCTGCCATCTCACCTTGATCTTTCTAGCCATGAGCAGGCTGGATATAAAGTCAATAACTTTCAGGGGAATACTCAGCATTGACATTTTAGTCCTGAGTACCGAAAGGATGACGTTATCGTAAGCTGAGCTTATATCTAAAAACGCAGCGGCAACAGACTCATTTCTAGAGAAGGCCAGGCGAATATCTGTCGAAAGGATGCAATGGCTGTCCGAGACACCTCTACCCTTACGAAAGCCGAACTGAAAACGAGACAGACAATTATGGTTCTCCAAGAACCAATCCAGACGGTTTTTAAGGAGATGTTCCGTTATTTTGCAAACAGTAGATGAAAGGGCGATGGGACGGTAAGAAGATGCTTGATTCGGGTCCTTGCCCGGTTTTAATATAGGAATGACAAATTGCTCCTTCCAGGAGTCAGGGACTAACCCCGAGTCGAAGAAGTTATTGATAATGTCTAGCAAGTATGCCACCGTCCTAGACCCGGCTTTGGTCAGGAAGGAATAAATTATACCGTCAGGGCCAGGGGCTGAGTCCGAGAGAGATTCCAATACACACCGGAGTTCAGACATTAAGGGAGACGAGTAGGCTGGGGGTAACTCCGATAAATCCGGAACGTAAGGGGGGGCTAATCTATCTAAAAAGTCATCGATCCATTTGGGGTTAGAAGAAAACGAGGAGGGGGATGGGGAAGCAACGCTGGAGCACCGAAAAATTTTGATTTTTTTCCAGACGATTGAAGGGTGAGTCGAAGGAGATACAGATTCACAGAATTTGTTCCAACCATTTTTTTTCTTGGAGGCCAGGCCTCGTTTGCATTTAGCCTGAATCCTTTTATAAGCTATAAAATTCTCCGTTGTCATTTGAGCGCAGTATAATTTTTCCGCCTCCTTACGTTTCCTAACTAGGTCCGTACAATCAGGGTCCCACCAGGGCAACGAGGGCCGTTTATTGACCATAGCATTTTTGAGAGGAATAGATTCCTCAGCGCAGGCTGTTATACATGCTTCAAAACGGGAGTATATATCTAGGCAGTTGTCCGAGGAAACTGGTGGGAGATCGGTAATTTTAACATCTAAAGAAGAGGCAAAAAGGGGCCAGTCGGCTTTAATGAGATTAAATTTCTGTAAAGGGGGGCAGGGAGATGGCAGGGGAGAATTAGCTGAGAGAGTTATAGTTATAGGTAGGTGGTCGCTACCTAAAGCACAGAGCGAGATATCCCAAGAGCAAACAGAAGCAAGGGAAGGAGAACACACTGAGAGATCAACTGCAGAAGGGTTTAGTAAGGGAGAAACGCGACGAGTAGGACGTCCATCGTTTAAGATGCAAAGATCTTGGGAGTCAAGAAATTCGACCATTTTGAGGCCAGAGGGGTCAGAGTTGACCGAACCCCACAGAGGGCTGTGTGAGTTGAAATCACCTAAAATTAAAAGGGGCGGAGGGATATTAGATAAAAGGGACCAGAAAGAAGATATAATTCTAGGGGAGGGGTGCGGAATGTAGACAGAAATTACACTGATATCCATGACTCGAGCAGCTGCGATAAATAATGATGGGGTAGGAGGGAAAAAGAAACGAGTGTATTCAAGACCATTCTTAATGAAAAGACCACAGCCACCGTAGCCATCCAAGCTATCATGCCGGAGACATGTATACCCTGAAAGCCTAAAGGTGGAGTCAGGTTTTAGCCAAGTTTCAGATAAAGCTATAGTAGAAGGGTTATGTTTACTGCATAAATAGAGGAGATCAGATTTATTACTATTAATGCTTCTAATGTTCCATTGGAGAATTGTTACTGCCGTCCTGAGGACTGAAAGCGGGGCGAGGCCCCCTCCCTAAAAAGGGGGAGACCAGTTTCAAAATTTCGGCAACGTTGGACGGTAGGTAGGATGGGTTGTTAAAGATGAAGTCGATGAACAATGACACCATCGAAGAGACAAAAGATGGAAGGTCGAAGGAGGGGGCAGGCAAGGTTGGGGAGTGACAATCTTGGGGGGGATTTCTCGCTTGAGATGAGTCCTTGGGGTAAGCTGTCCCGTTTCCGGGAGAAGGGGTGTTGAAACCTGCGATGAGATCGTTGTGTGCCTTGCGGTCATAGCCAGGAGACAAGGGAGCTCGTTCCTTTCTTTGGATGAAGACTGTTTTTTTATAGGAGTTTAGGGCAGCCTCACTGTAAGGGCGTCTAGAGGCAGCGTGACGCTTTTCGGCCTCCGAATATGAAATGCCTTCATCGGACATTGTAACTTTAATCAATTTTTGTCTGCTATACTCGGGGCATTTTTTGTCAGTGGCTGAGTGGCTGCCGGAGCAGTGAAGACAAGACACAGAGTTTTCATCCACAGAGCATTCTGAAGATTCATGAGGCTGTGCACATTTTGCACACCTTGGGCGAGACCGGCAGTGGGCCTTGACGTGACCGAACCTACAGCATCTGAAACACTGAATGGTAGGGAAATTATAGGGCTCTACCTCCACGGAGCAATTAAATAAGAATATTCTGGGTGGCAGCGCCTGTCCATCAAATGTAACTACGACTTTCTCAGAGGGAACCCATTGGATAGTCCCGTCACATGAATCTCTCTGCTTAAAGTTGATTCGACGCGCCTTTATAACTTTTCCAAAGCCTTGGGGGGACAAGAAGAGTGAGGGAAGTTCCTCATTCGAGAAATCTTTTGGTATGTATTTAACAAAGCCTGTCCTTGTAATGTGGAATGAGGGAATGAATACCTTGAGGTCCTCTGCGGGCGGGGAGGAAAGAAATCTGTTCGCTGCCTCAGCTGAATTAAATTCTACAGCCAGTCTATTTCTGCCCACTTTCTTCACACCTCCTTCTTTAATTCCCACTGTGCCTTTGTTATGTAGGTACTGACCAAATTTGATTTGATTAAGGAAAGAGTCCTGTGCTACCTTTGTGACATGGACAACATAGGGTCCCAAGTCTGATTTTAGATATTCATTCCGGTGGGGGGGAGAAGTTAATTGAGTTAGCGCCGGTTGAGCCTGCGAGGCAGACTCCTGAGTCAGAGGTAGTAAGTCTTGGGTCTCCGAGGCGACCTTCTGGGGCAGTGTATCGCACTCTTCCGGTAGGTGAGGGGCCACTTGATTCTTGTTAACGGAATGCTTGGCAAGCATGTCAGGGTGTGGGGCCTCAATAGGGTTCATCTCAACCTCTGCGATAGCCTGGGACAACACTGGGGGGCAATCTCCATCCGCTCGGGGAATTTTGCTTGGGGCTGCTAATTCAGTGGGGCTGGGAATACCATCAGGGCTATTTAGATTACCGTGATTTCTCTTAAGACTTGAAGGCTCTGAGGCAATCCCAACCTCCACATGTAAAGCGGGGGATGGCGGATTTGTAACAATACACTGACCCCCTGGGTCCGTCCCAGGGTCAAAAATATCATTGGACGACATGACTCGTCCCTGACAAGGTGGCAAGTATCTCACATGGAGATAGTTGCCACCCTCCCCGAGTTCGCCTACTCACCAAGGGTTAGAAAGAATAAGACTGGCACAACTACAACAACACAGAACCGACACAACACAATAACAAATGATTTTAGCACAAAAAAACACTGAAATTATTATTTTTCTTCGCCCAACAACGTGCTCGCACAACAGCCGTCATGCGTCTATTAAAATCAACATAAATCCACTTTTAATGAACAATTAGGTATGTTCTATGCAGGATTAGGTCAATGAACTTGTGACGTCTATAAATACTATTGTACGCAACTGTGGTTGCACAAGGCACTTCCGCCGATTCGCGTCGGACCCACGTATTATGTCATAAGGCGTGGTGCACACTGGGCTATTGTCGCAGAATGGTTTAATTTAGTTTATTCATTTTTGATAGGTTCTTATACGCATACTAAGTGGCGGCCCATTACCAATGTAACTGCTTACCTTTTATTTATGAATGTATGAAGTAGAGGTAGGGTTCACTTTTACTTGTTCAACTGATCATATAAATTTATAAAATTCACATATTCCATGTAATGGTTCAAATAAGAATGTATGGTTTTCTTTTTTCAAAAAACCAGTTCTGATTTTGACTCGTATTGACCGTTATCTCAGTTATTTGTAGCTCGCATATAAACTATTGTATAGTCGTTTTAACTTACCACCCAAAAATTTGCAGTGAAAACCACGTACCAATAAAAAATACATACCTCACAAAATAAGTGTATGAATTTTGTTGTTACTTGTGATGTATTTTTTTCAAATATTAATTTAATTTAATTACTTAAATTTTCATTGTAATTTTACTCGTTAGTGGTTATGGGATGTGTCAGGCAAGGATTCAATAATTATTTGTGCAATAAGAGAGGAGTCGTTTTTTTACGACGAGTAATAATTTAGAATCCCGAGGTAGCGAAGGATGCCTTAGTCGAATCACTAGGGAGCGTGGCAAGTGATTCTATGATAGATTTTATAGCGTATCAAGAGATTCGAATACACGATATGCATATAGGTAACTTTGCTCTCGTGTACCACACACATACCACATCACATAAAACTTATCACCTCAGCAATGAGAACCTGTTAGAGTTAAAAAAAAAACTTGTTGGGGTGCCAAATAAATATATGTCCTATGTCCAGCAGTGGACGTCCTTCGTCTGACATGATGAAATTACAATATAGTCAGTTCTGGTACCGTACCTACCACTACTATACTACGCAACGCAAAAGAGGGGGGTTATAAGTTTAATGTGTATATCTGTCTGTGGCATCGTAGCTTTTATTTAAACTGGTGAACTATTTGGTTGTCTTTTTTTCAGAGCAGGATATCCAAGAGAAATTTAGTAGTATCTTATAGCCGTGGATCAATATGACTGAAGCAACTATAAATGCCCAGACACGTAAACACGAGGTCATTGAGATCTGATATGTCGAGCCAAAAAGTTGCAACTATTATGGTGTGTATGTAAAAAATACTGCATTTTTAACTCCTCGAATTTATAATAAGTTAATAACATAACTTTTCTCTCGGGAAACGATAATATTAGTAAAACATGTTTTATCAAAATCGGTTCAGCCATTGTTGAGATATATAACTTTGAAATGAAAATATCGGCGGTTTTCCAACTTTTCTACTTTGTCAGTTATTCTATATCACGACAGCCAATGATATTTAAAATAAAATGCCAATCGTTATTATTACTTCAAGAATATATAATTAAAGTCACCATGAGTGTACGGCTGTTAATTTCGTATTAGCATTGTATAAGTCATAAGTTAAGGATCTGTAACTATTCGTAATTGATTTAATAAGAAATGTAAATTTCGTAATTTCAATATTGACGATCACTGCGTGAACTGTGGTTTCGTTGCGCACCAGTGTATCCCGTCCTATATCGCCGCCATGATTAAATTTTGACAGCGCAGGTCCGCCGGAGTATGTCCGTTAGTTTGAGTCGGGACCTTTGCGTGGGTTTTTGTATACTTTTGAAATGAGAACAAAAATATAAATCGAGTTGTAATCGGTTGAATATCTATTAAGTTGTGAAGTGTAACATGTGTAGTATATGTGTTAAGAGTTTTATGTGGTTTGAAGTGTATGGAATTATTTTTAATCGGGCGTCAAAAGCGGCACTCATTACGTTAGGTATGTAAGGCTATTTTTTGTTATTGATAATTTGTGACAGAAATTGTTGCGATTTTGACAAAATTGGCACTTGTTATTTAAAGATTAATAGTGTCTCTATCTACGTCTGACAATATTTTTGTACTCGTTTGCCTAAATTATTCATACAAAAATCATAAACAAACTACACTGTTTTGCGGCGAATTGAAAAACTGACAATGTAAACATTGCAAATGAAAAAGGTTTTATGCAAAATATTTCCCCGGGATCATATACTTTATTTGGTATCAATCGAAGCGTAAACTATTACAGTTTTAAATAAACATAACATTTACATATGTTATCGATTTAGATTATAAAATAAAAATATATTTATTGCAAAAGATCTCATTCGAAACGGTATGTAAAGTTTGTGACTTTTTTTAAAAATATTTTACTATGGTGACCTATGTAATTAATTATATAAACAAATTGCCTGTTCCTTTAGCTTTATAACATAAAAAGAATCATAGCATAAAGTTTAGACGAAGCCAGGCAACCGATTTATTAACAACACAAGACAATGTGCTGCTAAAGCTCGGTGAATCTTGAGCACTTTAGACCACCTTTTTTTTTAACGCGAGCACTTGAGTGGCTATGTGTGCGTGAGCCGCGGATGTACCTTTTGTATGGAGTGTCCTTACCCGGTATACCCTGGTAATACACTCGTCAAATTCATATTTCACTTCGAAACATCCTGTACTTATGCTAATCGTGCGCTCCCTAGGAAAGCAACGTGTTTTATGATGACAAAAATATATATTTCGGTATCTTTGTCGTGTGTGGTGCTCAGCTATACTAAAATATACATTTCAATATCTTACGGTATATTAATATACATTATAGCTCCGTCTGTGACGGGCTTTAGATTCGTCTCGCAACCTCTTCAAATAATTTTTTTCACCCTCACCCTCACCATATTCCCTCTCTTCGGCCACCACATGACGTATTCTTCATCCATTTCGAAAGAGATTGATTCTGCACAACTTGAGTTTTTTGTGTTATCGTATTTTAAACGGGACTATTTTATTCGCCGCTAAAATTAGACAGTTAAGCTTGACGTTTCTATGTTTTTGCTTAAATAAGGCATGTACTGAATAGCGTTTAAGCAGCTAAACCTAAATTGAATAGTCCGCCTAAATTAAGAAACGTCAGATTCAAATTGGTGTTGTCATTTGATTATGACAGCTGCTCATAGAATAGCAAAGTGGTTTAGCGACGCCTAAATAAAATTAGGAGATTTAGCGGCCGCCGTAGAATCGGGTCCAATGACAAGTTTACTATTGACCGCGTGGCCTAGGCCGCGCCAAGGGGCTACCGCGAACTTCGTATCGTACCGTCCCTTTCAGTCATATAGAGTGAAAGGGACGGCACGACACGATGTTTGCGGTAGCACAGGGTGTGCTCGCGGGAAGACTAAAGCCGGGTCCACACCCACAGCGCCATGTTTTTCGTGTTTGCTAACATCAAACATGTTTTTCGAACACAAAAGAGGCGTGGCCTCAATGCTCAAAAATCCATCAAAACATGTTTGATGTTTGCAAACACGCAAAAAAACATGACGCTGTGGCCCGGCTTTAGCCAGACGAAAAAAAAAACAAATTTGTACTTACATTATTTCACATTTATTGACATTTAACATGGAACAGTTTTGGAATGAAATCTTCTAATGATGAGTTGTACAGCCGTTAAATTCGTCTGATAACAGCTCCCGGAAGTGACAAAGTTTCACAGAACACAGACAATTTAGCAATTGGAAATATTTGAACTTAAAATCTTTTAGCTAATCCTCACTAGAATCACAGCTTAAATTATCACAGTGCAAAAATAAAAATACATTAAAGTTAAGTTCAGATAATCAAGGGTACACAATGTAGACCCCACAAAATAAATACTCACTGATACTACATACCAGACAATCAGATTTTCTATTTGCAATAAACATTACGCTTTCACACAAATATAATTCCTATGAGGATTTGCTACTTATTAACTATCTTAGAAATAGATTTAATTATTAATAGTCGTTAAACCGTCTGTGGCCACCGCCTCCTTGTCCGTTTCTGCCAAAGTTTGTACCACGCTTGAAGGAGCCGCCACCGCCACTACCACCACGACCGCCTCCATACCGACTCCTGTTCCATCCACCGCCGCCACCACCACAGCGGTCTGCCATGGTCTGCAGTTGAGGACTGACAGTCTGTACAAAAAAAAACAAATCTCAAATCAATATCTTGCGACTCTGGTAACATATGAAAACTTAATAATAAATGGAATTGTCACAGCATCTGAGGATGGGATCCAGACTAATATATTGTGTGGACACCGAAGGCATGTAGCTGTCGTTTTATGTACCTCATACTTGCATTCATGTCACGCCAATAAGAGACGTACCCATGCCAAAGGTATGAGGAGAATGAGAGCTATTGTAAAAGTAACTCTATTGATGTTATGATAGAATATCAATTGCATTAAAATCACCCATCAGTGTCTAAAGTTCAGTAATCAGTAACCTCAAGAGACTGACAGAGAAGGTGACATTTATACAGACTTAGTATTGATCTTACCTGGTTGGCTTCCTGTAGTACTGATACTAGGTCCTTTGCTTGGCGGGAGTTTGATGGTGTGAAGAAGGCATATGATGTGCCTTTCGTCTTTGAACGACCAGTTCTGCCAATACGGTGAATGTAGTCTTCAGAGGAGTTAGGGTAATCAAAGTTTATCACATATTTGATCCCATCAACATCTAGAAAAGTAATTTTGTTATAACATCTTGAAATGGTGTTATCAGTTAAGTTTCAATACTAAAAATTCATGAACATCTAACAAATTCTACAAAAGCTTTGATGACAACCTTGTACATGTTAAGTAGGTAACTCATGGCTGTATTACTTACATGGATGAGTTACACAACAGCAATGTACAAAAATCCAGTAACAGTTGCCTCTCACTCGGAACCCAGGGAGTCTTGAACGGGCATTCAATTTAAGACTTTTCATAGATGTTCACATAGCCCCAAAACTCCACTCCGGCCGAAACAGAAAACCCTTGACCATTTGCAGATCATCTTAACTGGGGTCAAGTTTTTCAACAATGCACCATTTTTTTCGATCTTTGATTTAAAATACCACATAGTGCATCACCAGGTTTTCATCAACTCTCAAGTGCATCCGCAATATTCACGGACATACCATCAAGCTTCCGGCCTCGGGTCCAATCGCAGTGAAAGGCACTACTGAGGCACCATAATAATGACGAGTTATTGCATTCTCATTGGAAATACCACTGCATCAGAACTGTCTTATCTACAAATCCAGTGCAGTAACATGCCATCGAATTTCAGGCAGTATTCAGATAGAACACAATAACATGCCGCCAGTGCCTCTGAAAGTATAAAACAAATAAAGGTTGAATTCAATTGTCATAACAAAAGGAGCTTTTGCATTAAATTCTAAGATTTCATTAGCAGGAGTTTAAGTAATTCTTACCTAGTCCACGGGCAGCAACATCAGTTGCTACCAGAATACTGGCACGGCCTTGTTTGAACTGATATAAGACATCATCTCTTTCTTGCTGCGTTTTATCCCCATGCATGCATACGGCCGGCCAGCCATAACGCCTTATATTTCTAGTGATATTCTCAACTTTCCTCTTGGTCTCAACAAATATAATGGTCTTTGCACCAGGGTCTTGGCCTTGTCCAATTTCTTGTAGAAGTACATTCAATCTAAGATGGAAAAACATTTAGATACACATCAAAAGACTATAAAAACTAAGTGCTAATAATATTGGTCAGATCTTCTTAGAGGATAGTTTAGTTTTCTAATCAGTACTGGTGGTCATATCAAAAACATTCATCACTTAAAATCGAAATTATAATAATGCATTGAACAGGAAAAATATTAAAATACTCACTTGTTTTCCTTTTCATGTTCCTGACAAATATCAATGATTTGAAGAATGTTATGATTAGCAGAAAGCTGGAGTGATCCAATATTAATCTGAACATAGTCTCCCAGATAGTCCTCAGCCAGTTTCTTCACTTCCTTAGGCCATGTTGCAGACCACATAAGAGTTTGTCTATCTGGGCGGATCTGCTCAATAATCTTTCTGATCTGAGGTTCAAAACCCATGTCTAACATGCGGTCAGCTTCATCCAAGACCAAGTATGTGCATCTTTGAAGGTTGGTGGTTCCCTTCTCCAGGAAATCAATAAGTCTGCCAGGGGTGGCGATCACAATCTCCACACCTCGCTCCAAATCGCGAGCTTGTTCCCTCTTGGGAGCACCACCAAACACACAAGTATTACGCACATATGCAGCATTTCCAAAATCAGTGGCCACTTGTTGGATCTGCTGAGCCAACTCTCGTGTTGGGGCAAGCACCAGAGCGATGGGCCCATCAGCACGTCTCAGGGGCTGTTGGTTGTTGATGTGTACAATGGCAGGCAGAATGTAAGCCAAGGTCTTGCCAGAGCCTGTTTGGGCAATGCCAACCAAGTTTTTGCCAGACATAGCAATTGGCCAGCCTTGAGCTTGGATAGGTGTTGGTTCGTTGTAGCCCATACCACTGATGCCCTTCATGACATAGTCGGGGAAGTTGCCCTCCTCAAATCGTTGGATGGGGTTGGGGACATCGAGTCCACTAACAGTGATCTCATGCTGACCCCTGTATTCTTCTACTTCATAAGGGGACCGGCTAAGGACTGACGGATGTGGATTGTAGAAGTCTTTGTTGAATGGCTGCAGTGACATGGTGTCCCAGTTGGGCCGGCGCATGTTCTGACCTCCTGTGAAGTCCTTCTTGCCACCGCCTCCGAAGCCGCCGCCGCCTCCGCCGCCGAAGCGGCCACCTCCGCCACCACCTCCAAATTTGCTTCCCCCACTTGAACCATATCTGGAACCGCCGTTTCCACCACGGCTATTGTTCCAATTACCGGACCTAAAACGACATTTAACTTTATTAGCGGATGTAAAGCAGCAGTAATAATACACGTGCTGGATATTTATCTAATTATCTACAACGTGAGTAACGTGACAGTGACACTGACACGAAACCTGGTCGTTGTATATATAGATTACGGATAACGATTAATGCGGTAATTAATATATTGATTGAATCTATTAAAGCACGGCCACAAACTGAGCGCACCACGCAAGCGTGAAATTAACGATTAAGCACGCTAGACAAAATGGAGGACGTGGTAACCTACTCATAAAGATATACGAAATTCTTAATATAATGGGTTTATAACTCTCCAGCTTAATGCGATACCGAGTAAACCTACAAGTTTAGAAAGTAGATAAAGACTTAAATTTAAACATTGTAAACCGAAAACTATACTTTCTAATCTCGAATGCTTTGATCGATACTCAATGTCCTCAATGACATACATACGTCAATGATGACAATTTCAAAGAAATGTAAAAATAATACAAGAAATAAACCATACAGCACGATAAAATTATACTCACATGTTTAGTTTTGATTCTGAATTCAAGATGTGCTGAATAAATACGGATGTATTTTCCGATCCAATCTAAGCAGGGCGGGCCGACAACCTAAAGGGACGCCATTTTCGTTAGAAAATAAATTTAAATTAAAACTTACACTGAATTAATTGTACACATCAGTAACAAAACACGATTATCGCGTAGTTAAGACTATATATCTAAAGAAACTACATTTAACTATGAAATGGTTCATTAAGCAAATTCAACAAAATAAACACGTCTTACCTCAACCACTGCTTTTTAGAAAGAGAATATTGAGTGGTGACTGGTGAGTGGTGCTGGTGACTTGATTGGTGACTCAGATGAATGAATAATAAAAGAGAACTATGAGTGAATGAATGGATTCGTTCAGAATGAATAGATTGAAATAGTACAACTCGTTTCGTTATGCTGGCACCACACTACAGTAGAGATCAATGTAAATTGAATAAATACTGTACATTTCAATACAAATACTCTTTATTACACACCTCAAATACGGTTGAAATAAACAAAAACCGGCCAAGTGCATGTAGGATCACGCAAAAAGAAGGGTTCCTTACCGACACTAGTCCACAATTAAAATCACTATACAATACATTGAATAAAAAATGGCCATATCTTCATAGCGAATTCACAGCACTTAAGTCGTTTTGTTTGATCAAGACAGTTTTCAGCGGTAACTCAAAAATCGTTCAATTTCAAATTTCAAAACATTTATTTGTCCAACATAGGTCTAATCTAAGGTGTTACATTTTGATTCTGTATCACTATGTGGTGCCATGGGGCATAGAAATATTTTTGTGACATGCATTTGCATGCAGCATGCTATATAAACTCATGATGTCTTCTATCTAACATATAGTCTTCGATTCTTACATATCTAAGTATACTGTACTGGAAAATTGAAGTCAAATAATTGTATCCTAATATTCATTCAGTCGATCCGTTAAAAATTCTTGTATCGAATAATAAGCTTTACCTATCAGAAACACTTTTAAGAGATTAAGATCAAGTTCATTTTCTGTTTTTCCAACAATATTCTGTGGTAGTTTGTTGTAGATTTTGTGGGCCATTCCAAGTATGCTTTTTTGTAATAAAGCTGTATTACTTGACATCGCCTTTAATTTGTTCTGGAGGCGTGCACATTTATATTTTTTGCCAAATAAGCTACGGTTATGGGTCACAAAATTTACTACTTCGTAAATATACAAACAAGGCAATGTAAGAATTTTTAACCTAATGAAATGAGGTTTACATGAATCGTTCTGTTTGATGCCACAGACCGACCTCAAACACTTTTTTTGGGCTTTAAATGCATTTTCTTTATTCGTGGAATTTCCCCAAAAGAGGATACCATACCTTAGAGTTGATGTGACATATGCATGGTAAGCCGTTAGTACCGTTGCCTGGTTCGATATTTTCCTGAGATTGTATAAGGCGTATGAATATTTGCTTAGTTTCTTACATATACTGTCAATTTGGTTTTTCCACGTCAACTTATTATCTACGTTAAGCCCTAGGAATTTGGTTACATCGGATTCATTTACTTTATATCCCTTATAGACTATACTTAAACTATTTGGCTGTAATCTTTGTCTAAATGTCATAATATTTGTCTTATCCAGATTAATTTTTAAGTTATTTATTGTCAACCAATGTATAATTTTATCTAATGTGTTATTTATGTCCATTTCATATGATTCTATATTTTGGTATGTAAAAATGACTGTGCTGTCATCAGCGAATAGCAGCAATCGTTAATCGTTCGTTCGTATTTCTTATTGTGCATCACCCCAATTTTTTTCCGAATTTTAAAACTCATATTTTGGAAATAAGCGGTGGAGGGGGGAGGGACACACCTTTTTTTTACTTTGACAGCTAATATCTCACCAGCTGTTAACTTACATTCAGTTCTTAGGAAACCCCAATATAAATTTTAAATTCCTATCCATAGATACCCCACACGCCTATGTGCAATTATACTTTTTTTTCATCCCCTCCGTTTTATGTATGGAGTGCTGCCCATAGTTTCATATTTTTTCGTAATTTCACATTACCTTTCTGTAGTGGTTCCTAGAATACACCTTATTACCAAATGTACTGTTTATAGCGTCATTTGTTAAACTACGCTATGCTATAGTTATTTCTGAATATGAGTTCAGGAAACTGTTACATCCACGTCATATATATTTTGATTACAGGAAAGCGTTCGACAGAGTTAATAATGACACCCTACTGAAAAAACTGGCTATAGCCGGGCTGTCTCATTCGCTATTAACGTTATTGGCTAACTACTTATCAGGAAGGCATCAGTATGTCGAGTACGGTCAATGCAAGTCTAGTTTGTATCCAGTTTTTGCAGGAATAGGACAAGGCAGTAACCACTCCTATTTCTCATTCTAATTAATGACTTGCCAGCATCCATTAAGCACTCGACCTGCTTAATATTTGCTGATGATCTAAAATTAGCAAAACCTGTTAACAACCGTCTCGACTGCGCCAAGTTACAAGAAGATATCAACAGTGTTTGTGAATGGAGTGCCCGAAATCAATTATCCTTCAATGAGGATAAATGTTCAATAATGTCGTACACCCGTGCACACCACCGCTTACACTATGATTACAAGATAGAGAACAACCCTCTTACGCAAGTCTCATCTGTCAGAGATCTCGGCACTTTGTTTGATCCACACCTCACTTTTAACGATATTATCCGCACTTGCACTGCTGCAACAAAAGTTTGGGTTTTGTAATCCGCCAATCCAGATACTTCAACTCACAAAAGGCCCTTAGTATATTACTAGTTACCCGCGCGGCTTCGCCGCGTAGACGTACTACGAAGAACGCAAGCGAAGCCACGGGATAGAATATGCGTATTCCGAAGGTCGATTACAAAGTCGATTTAAAAACATTCGTGCTTGATCATCACGGCTAGTCGTCAAATTTACAGTAACTGTCAGCCTTATTTCAAGAAATGAGATCTACCTACTAACTATGAGAATTTCTATGAAAAATATGCATCTTAGCAACTTCAGTCAATTTGGCCATCTGATAATAATCAGATAATATTAGTGTTTTGAATGTGTGTGCGTTGATTGTTTCAGTGTAATGATGCGTAGTAATAGGAAAATATTTTGTATGTGTGGTTTTTTATGTGTGTGTTACCTCCCCTAATTTACAAAATATTTTGTTTGCGTTAGGTATTTCTTTATTGGTGGTTCACCTAAGTTGTGTCCACATAGGAGTTAGGGTAATTTGTCGAGGTCCCTCTCGGGGACCAACATGAGAAGCCAGGAGAGGAAAAAAAAAACAAAATATTTTGTTCGGTAATGTGCGCTGATGGCGTCTCTTGTCTAAATAAGGCTCTAATAAGGTACGCAAACTCAGAGTACCCCAGAGAAGACGTCTAATAATAATACCGCTACCGAGCGAGATGATCATATCATATACTTACTAAATTGAATAAGAGTGACTGTAAGGGATATATCATTTGTTGTGTTTGTCATAGTTCCGCAATTAAGAATGTTCTGTGATATGAGAATCCTATCCTACCCGCCCTTAGAGTACCCCTGAGAAATTTTCAAATAATAACACCACTACCGAGGTCATGTACTAAATGGAATAAGAGCGACAGAGAGAGATACATAATTTGTAGTCTTTGTCATAGTTCCACTTTTTTATTTGGCTCATTATCATGTCCACGTCATATCCGCCCAAATTAAAGAGGTTGTTTATGATAAGGCGCCAGCCGTTTAAGACAAATTCTCAATTTAGGTGGGTAAGAGCGTTCCCGTCCCCCTTGGTGGAACTCGTACTCGTATAGGATCTCTTTAGAAATACTCTAAGTATCCTCATAACCTATTCTATCTAATCTAGAAAAAAACAATGCATGCGACATTGGCAATATTGGTATTAACATTTGATGCCGGAACCACGCAATGGGCCATTATGGGCCAACGTATAGGTCGCAGTTATGCATTAAAGGCCATCGCTTTCCATCAGGTGAGACTAAGGTCAATCGCCAGTCAGTCAATCATAAAAAAACATATTTTCATCTCGTTCCACCGCATAACTGCGTCTTGTGCGTGGCCCATCATGGCCCATCGTGTGGTTTTGGCATGACAGTTGTGAGGTCTATATTGTCAAGTGAAGTAACTGGGTTAAAATCTTTCGTTATCTATCTCTATAACACTTGCTTATTGGTGTGATAGAGAAGGAAATATAATGAACTTCGATCTTCGGGTGTTTCGGGTAGACCCCCTGAAAACCGGCACTGTCACTGTTGCAGGTGACACTGATACAGTATAATTTTAACTTTTAATTGAACATGTGCAATAGTGGTAATCTTATTCGTCCTTTCAATGTACCTACGCCCTTTTAGAACGTGGCAGTTTAACGTGACCATTATCCCCCTTATTTTGGACATTTTTACTGAAACGTAACAAAGACAAATGTACATGTCCTCTACTTTTCGAGTATTATTAACCTTTTCGACGCTAACAACGTACCTATATTGCGCACCAACGGTCCGAAGCCAACGACGTATATATTCGTCATGGCCTCTAATGAGATATCAACCTACATGCATTTCTATAGGGTTCAACTTTGCGTTTGACATCCTCAGACAAACATTGATGAATAGCAAATTAACCTCTTGAACGCTATACTTAATGAACGGCAGTGACACTTACACGTCAGCTAAAGAACGAAGGTGATTTTGACAACGTACGTTATAACTCCCATGTTGTCGACAATTAAAGGGTTTAATTATTTTTCTGACGTCTTAATTTTGTTAAAGTATTTAACCTTTTTAGCGCACTCTCAATAGAAATGCATCTAGGTTGATATCGCATTGGACGCCGTCACCATGACGGATATATTCGTCGTTTTGTCGAATCAATGGTGCGCATATACGTCGAATACGTTATTGGCGTCGTAAAGGTTAATTAGTGCAACATTGTTTTCTCGTTGGTTTGATCTGAATCCACCAATAAGTAACGTCTACTGATTGAACTTCTTTACTTATGATCACCCTACTGGTATGGCAATAGGTGGAAGAGAGACACACTTAGACAAAGCTAGCCTCTTCTCTTTCAAAATGTTTTGCAGCTTATCTATGATTAACTCAGAAACAGTTCTGTAACTCACAACGTAAAGTTTAATTTGGTTTGTCATTGTTTTGGCAGATATCAATATCAGTCAAGATATACGGAACGTATATTTGAAACGTCATTGGTTTGTATATCAACTTCTTTGAAGTATAAACCATGACAATTTAATATTGACATAATTAGAGCACAATAAAAAAAAAGTTGACACAATACGTCTGTCATTTATGTAAAGTGTAAATACTTAGACCGAATATTATGTATTGTCTTCTAAACAAATTAGTAATTTTACTTTCGTTTATTGTTAATAATATTGAGTATTTCTCGACTCAAAAGTTTTATATTGTAATGCTGTACCAGATATTTCTTACAGGAACATTTTAGTTCATATTTAATTTTATGTCATCCGGAATCATACCATAGTCAGTTCCCAAGTCACGTGGAGGTCACGTGTTAACCAAGCTAAATTTTGACACCTCGTACAATTCTACCAAGGTAAGCTGACCCGTCGCTTGTATGCGGCGTCATCGAACACGATTTTGAGGTTTATATTTGTCGGGGCATCCAGGATTTTTCGTAAATATCAATTTAATAAATTTTCCAGGATAAAAATCAAAAATCTAAGACCTTATTGCAAATCTGCAGCATGGGACGAATCCTATGGTATATAATTTATCAAAATCGGTCCATAACTGTAGATCTGATGGGCGTTGTAAGGATCGGCTTCGCGTAATATATATATAGATATAATGCGTACGTTTGAAGTCGACTCGAGACTAATGCTATTATTTGGAGCCCACACGAACAGCAGTATACTCTCATATTAGAAAGAGTACAAAAATGTTTTGTTCGCTTCCTTTTCCTCAAACTCTACGGATATTACCCTCGTCTTTACCCCACTCTGTACATTTTGGGGATGGTAAACTATACGTCTCTTGAAACCCGTTGGAATCTATTCTCAATAAAATATTTCTTTCACTTACTGCGAGGCCAAATCAGTAACCCTTCGTTACTAGCTTTTATCACACTCTGCGTGCCCTCTGTCACAGGTATTCAGCTCCGTCGCCGGCGCGCACTGTTCGCTGTCCCGCCAGCACGGACCCAAGCCCTTTCCTACTCTCCACTACACCAAGCACTTGCTCTTCTGAATGGCATACTAGACAGTGACAGCGACCTAGATTTATTCTACACCTCTGAATCTCGTTTTCTCGCTATATCTAACCGATACTTGGAGTCTATTTCTACTCCAAGTTCTATCAATATGGAATAGACTTACTTTTGAAGACCAGTTAGTTCATTGTATGATATAAAATTTCAACCTGTAATTGTGTACAATAAAGTGTTTATGTTTCAACCTGTAATTGTGTACAATAAAGTGCTTACATACATACATACAAAATTTATAATGTTAGCAATAACACCCTACGCAATGTTATCTTTGTAATATTTTTATATTGTCCTCTCAAGTTAGCACGTGTAGCTTGACTGTATAGTGTTAATTTTAGGAAATAAATAAAATAAAAAATATATCTACGTTATCTACTGCACGTTCGCATTGTTTGCGGAGCAAAACACAACTTTATCGAGACAAAAGACGGCGGTTTAATGAAAATGTCAAGAAAAATGTTTTAGACGGCATGTCCATACGAGACATAATACGAGTAATAAGTCAATGGACCGAATATTCCGTATTAGGTAAATATATAATTTAACTAATATAATTAAAGTACGGGCAGTAATGTAAATAATTCAAAATAAAATGAAATATGAAAATAAATATAATGCCGTTTTAATTGTGAACTAGTGGCATTAGACGCGGAACCCTTCATTACGCATAGTCCGACACTCATTTAGCTGTTTTTTTGTTAAATCAGGGCAGTACATCAAATGTAATGATTATTACAATGGTTTTATAGCACGTCAAACATCATCATCGTCCTAGACACAGCGTTATTCCCAGTACAGTTGCATCCTGAAGGATGCCCGGGGTCCGCTACCTAATCCCAAGAATTTGCGTAGGCAGACGTTTTTACGGAAGCGACTGCCATCTGACCTTCCAACCAAAGGGGGAAACTAGACCTTATTTCGATTAGACTTGTCAAGTGAGTGGGCAACTTGACTGTTAGAAGTTCTCAAGCCGTCTAAGGCCTCTAACTTGGCTTAACGACTGCTATCATAGACAGCAGCCGGGATCCATCGCTTAACGTGCCTTCCAAAGCACGGGTGCGGTCAGTTAGTAACCACTCAAAGCGGTCACCCATCCAAAGACCCCGCCCGACATTGCTTATCCCCGCACGCGCACGTGGGCGCCGCTGGGCCCCGAGCGCTCCTTTCTTATAACACGTCAAGCAATCTAGTTTAATAAAGTACCTTTTAACCTTTAAACAGCTGAATGAAAGCCATACTTTTTTCAAAAAACAACAAAGAAGTAGCTGTTACATATACTTTCCTAAAAGAAGAACAGCCTAATAATATTATACACGTGAAAGTTTGTGCTGATGTTTTGATGTAGATACGTTCCTCTTAATCTTAAAAACTACTTAACTGATTTCTGTGAAACTTTCCAGTAATATAATAAAGAATTAAATAAATAAATAAATATTGGGGGACAATCTTACACAAATCGACCTAGTCCCAAACTAAGCAAAGCTTGTACTATGGGTACTAGACGACGATATACATACTTACGTAGATAAATACATACTTAAATACATAGAAAACATCCAAGACCCAAGAACAAATATCCGTAATAAATGCACAAATAAATGCCCTGGCCGGGATTCGAACCCGGGACCTCTGGCTTCGGAGGCAGTGTCACTACCTTATTAGGCTAAACAGGTCGTCAATAATATACAATATACCTTAGGCAGCAGATAAGACAAGCTATAATTTATTTTAAAAAGTCGGCCAAGTGCCAGTCGAACTCGCGCACGAAGGGTTCCGTATCTATCTATACAATATTAGACACTTTTTTATAACCTTCTTTTACTTTAATTTGAATAATAATATTTTTTTATCAGTACCTAATAAGTACGATAAATAATATCAAGTAGAATTTTTATCAAGTGCGAGTTGGATTTTAGTTTTACCATACATTTTGACACCCAGCGCCTGATAAATACAACGAGCAACTTTTAAAAATAAAATAAATATTTATATATATTTATTTATTTTATTTTGTTTTTAGTATTTGTTGATATGTTATAGCGGAAACAGAAATCCATCATTTGTGAAAATTTCAAATGTCTAACTATCATGGTTCATGATCTCATAGCCTGGTGACATACGGACAGACAGACGGACGGACAGCGGAGTCTTATTAATAGGGTTCCGTTTTTACCCTTTGGGTACGGAACCCTTAAAATCATTCCCTTGGAGGTTTAAAAGGGGGTATAACTATTTACACCACAAATTTGAAACTTCGTTCAGACCCTAGCAATAAAGTATAAGGAAAGAGATTTCACCTCACCATTTGAAGTTTTTTTTTTCCGGGGAAAATCCATTATGGATACCACCGCACCGCGGGGACAGTGCGGTGGTTATGTCGGACTTGCACTGACTAAAATCCCCCCGATCGTCCTCCTCAACTCATTTCGGGCGGCTCTGGGATCTCCTTCGGAACGCACCAGTGCCGCCCTAGAGTCACCCTTCTGTGGGTCCCACCATCATAGACAATCACAGCCCCCAACTGTGACCATATTTGATCCCAAGGCCCCCCCTTCCCCTTTTAGTCACCTTCTACGACAGGCAGATGATACCGTAGCCGTATTCTATGCCCCGGCTACAGGGCGATTAATAACCCCCAGGGCGATTCATCGTTTTAAAGATGAGTTGTATGATGATAAAATTGCTTATGCTTAAGCTGTCCTTAATACATGTGTGTGGTGTTCATGGGCGGCGCTTATCGCTTACCATATCAGGGGATTCGCCTGTTCGTTTGCTTCTTATCTGTTTCTTTAAAAAAAAAACAGACTGTATATCTTCAAACATATTTTACAGTAGTCATGAAGCACTAAATATTAAAGAAATGAGGAAATGCTATCTTCCTAGTTAGCTCGATACCGTCACGTTATATGGCTTAAATGTACTATTACTTCAAATGAGACGTGACGGTATAAGCAATCGTACTAGCTAGCAGGCTGATGGGGCTGATAGTTTTATTTTGTCATTTTATTTATTACGTTGTCGTTCATGTATACCTAATCTAATACATATGAATATGAGCAAGATGGCGAATGGCGACATTCCCAGTTTTCCGTTCATTCAGGTAGAATTATTGAACGAATGATTTGCTTGAACCGAATGGACATTGTACATTGGAATGGGTGAGTGAACGAAGGAAAAGAGCAAGCGAGCAATAGCACAGCGAAGTGAAGTGAGGGGCTCTGTGCTGCTTGTTGTATGAGCTGTTTTTGATAGTTTTATTACTCGTGACAATTATAAATTAACCACTTAATTGTGATCTACTAAGTCAATTCGTGTTTCCGAAATGGCAATGCAACCTCATAGTAAGAAGAGAGTGTGTTATTACTATGATAGTAAGTATAAGCAAGTTCTTTACCCGCCACAAGAGGCTTTCCATTCTCTTTCAATGTAATACTTTATTCATAATAATTGCATATTTTTATTATAACTTTACTATACCTAATGCTTATTTCGTTAGGCTTTTTGTTGTATAACGCATAATGTGAGATGTTGGGTATTCATCTTTTTACTTTTATTGGATTGTATGTCAAAGCATTCCGAAGCGTCTGTACCGTGCGCTGCGCCATGATTGGTTGAACTGGCTTGGTTCGCACCTTCATTTATACACTACAGACGAGAATGTGTCAAGCCGTTAAATGAACCGAGTAACATATTGGTAGAAAGTTGAAATTGGTATCTTTATATAGAAATTGAATAAATACTTATTGTTTATTTCCATTCCAGGCGATATCGGTAATTACTATTATGGACAGGGTCATCCCATGAAACCGCATCGTATACGTATGACTCATAATTTATTGTTAAATTATGGGCTGTACAGAAAAATGGAGATCTATGTGAGTGAAAACTATTTTTAATACACTTATTTATGTAGATTCGTAGCAATTGCAGCACTAATTGACTTAACATTTTTCCACAGAGGCCACATAAAGCGACTGCAGATGAAATGACAAAGTTTCACTCTGATGATTATATCAGATTCCTTCGCTCAATCCGGCCAGATAACATGTCAGAATACAACAAACAGATGCAGAGATGTAAGTTACTTTGACTTAAGGGTGAACTTATTTAACTGTTGATCATCCTCCTAGCGTTATTCCCAGTACAGTTGCATCCTGAAGGATGCCTGGGGTCCGCTACCTAATTCCAAGAGTTGGCGTAGGCACTAATTTTTACGGAAGCGACTGCCATCCGACCTTCCATCTGACCTGACCAAGGGGGAAACTAGACCTTATTGGGAATAGGCTTGTCAAGTGAGTGGGCAACTTGACTGTTAGAAGTTCTCAAGCCGCCTGGAGGCCTCTAACTTGGCTTAATGACTGCTATCATACACAGCAACTGGGATCAACGGCTTAACGTGCCTTCCAAAGCACGGGAGCGCTCAGTTAGTAACCACTCAAAGCGGTCACCCATCCAAGGACTGACCTCGCCCGACATTGTTTAACCTCGCATACCGCACGCGGTATGCGGGCGCCGCTGGGCCACGAACGCTCCAACTTATTTAACTGTTGATATAGCCCGAGTTAAGAATAAAGAAACTCAAATGGAGATGGGCAGGACACAATTAGAAGAAATTATGGCTCAACTTTAGAATATCGTTCATATTTTTTTTATAAACAGTACTCATGATTAGAAAGCTTTCCACAAATTTCCGGTTGCGGAAACGTAAAAAAAAATTGGGCAGTTTCTATACTAACATTGCTAATTAATACCACACCATGACAATCTGATCAGTTACGTCACTCACGTCACTGGGGCGAAGCTATATCAAAAACCGAATCAGAGGACCCCACTATCCACGTGGTCTTGTCTGCCCTACCCCTAGAGTGTATATAAAAATTTATAAAAAAAATACGAACACTAAACTCGGTGTTGCATATTCTAAAGTCCTTCCGAAAATATATATCCACCACCACCATATCAGCCCAAGGACGTCCACTGCTGGACATAGGCCTCACCCAAATTCACGGGGGGTATATGCCATAATCGCCACGCTTGGCATGCGGGTTAGCGATCACAGTATCTCCACCGCACTCTAGGGATGCTGCTGCCCATCCCTCGGTGGTCTGGATCGTAGTTTTAGGACATACCCGGGTCCAAAAAATATATATCATCCAAACAAAAATGAGCTGGTCCTGAAACATGACATGAATTCTTATTCCGTTCCCAAGAACTTGACTCACTGTTTCTCTATGGTCTGTAAAAATGTTAATATCTTAATTTGACAAAATTAACCTAAAAATTGACCTTGAGCTGGTGGCAATATGACACTGGTTGTGTAACCAGCCTAGCAATTTAAAAAGAAATGTCTGAGTAAAGGCTATAGGTTGGATAATTGTTAGGTTGAGAGTTAAGTAAGTTTAGCGTGCTAACCAGCCTGCAGAGTAGACACTACAGGCAACTCTAAATGGTAAGATTTGGTCTAGAGAAGATCAAATCCGTTGTTCATCACAAACTCCACCAGCCTTCACTGCTTTTATTAAGGATTTTCAGTTACTATTAGCCCTAATTGTGATGTTCTATTTCAGTCAATGTTGGAGAAGATTGCCCAGTATTTGATGGACTATATGAGTTCTGTCAATTATCAGCAGGAGGTTCCGTAGCTGCTGCTGTCAAACTAAATAAACAGGTAGAACATTTATTTATTTATCATGCTAGCAGTTAAATCAAACAATATAATTTATTTCACTCCCTGATAGCATTGTGGTGGTACAGGCAGCAGCAGAAGGAGCTAAGCAGAATAACATGTTCAGAATTATGACACAGAGCCTTTATTCTCCTTACTTATACTTAAAGAACTTAAAATATTACCACTCCCATGCATGTATATTAAAAAAAGCATGTTTACTCGTAAGAGACCGACCAGATTTATTTAAAATGAGGCCTGAATTTTTCCCAACAACTCACAAGAGTGCAGTATGATTTTTTTTTATACTTATATACTTCTGCTCACTGTACCATGCAATGTAAAATGCACTTAAATCACTCAGTAATCAGTAATTTTTATTGCTTTTATGGGTAAAGTAGTTGGTAAAAAATATAAATGATCTGCCATGAAACCCTGCAGGGCACTGCAACATGCGTTTCATAAATAATTGCATAAATTAGCTTATAATAATAATAATAAAGCCTATATTACTGACTTTTTTTTTTTACAAATTAAAAAATAACTATTTGTATTTAACTTATTTAACTTTTTCCAATTTCCCAGTGTTTGTCATCTGGGATGTTTTAATGTGTGTCAGTCTGCCCTTTGGCAAAGGCCTCCCCTAGAATTTTCCACATTTTTTTATCAGTGGCCTTCCTTCTCCACATTGGTCCAGCCATTTCTCTAATTTCATCTTCCCATCTTTTTCTTTGCCTTCCCTTTCTCCTCTTCCCATCACGGGGGTACCAGACTGTAATATCTTTTGACCATTTATCTTTTCGGCTACGAATTGTGTGCCCAATCCATTTCCATTTCAGTTTCTTTACTGTATATGTGACGTCAGCTACATCTGTCATTTTTCTGATATGTGTTAGCTTAACTTTGTCTTTCAATTTAATGTTCAACATACTTCTCTCCATTCTATTTTGGCACACTTTAATAGCTTTCCTTTGTTTTTCTGTTAGGGCCCATGTTTGGCACCCGTACGTAAGGCATGGCAATATACAAGTATTAAAAACTATCTTTTTATCTTTCATAGAGAATTAGCTTACAAATAATTAAATAAATAATGTTGGTTTTTAAATTAATTACACTTTCTATTTAACTAATCACTGATCTTCATATCATAATTCACATTCCCAGAACCTATAAAGTGTGTTATAATGGTAGGAATGTTTACCTCCATTACTATTGGTGCCTAAAACCTGCTAGTTTGAATCATAGTTTTTATGGTTTACCGTTTACCTCAGGTGCCATGTACCTGACCTTATTTCTGTCGCACAATAGGAGTAGTAATATCTGCAAATTTTTTCAAGCCCTTTGAATTTCACAGGCTTCAGAAATCTGCATCAACTGGGGTGGCGGTCTCCACCATGCTAAAAAATCTGAGGCCTCTGGATTCTGTTACGTCAATGACATTGTTCTGGGCATCTTGGAATTGCTTAAGTACCACCAGAGAGTACTGTACATCGACATTGATGTCCACCATGGAGACGGCGTGGAAGAAGCATTCTATACGACTGACAGAGTCATGACTGTGTCTTTCCATAAATATGGAGAGTACTTCCCCGGCACAGGTATTTTAACAAATTTTACGCTTAAGATATTTATTTTGCAGTCTTAGGAAGAGTCATATGACGCCATTGGAGTGTTCTGTGACCTTTCCAAGGCTTTTGATTGTGTAGATCATGGTACTTTCATTTGTAAGCTTAATTTCTATGGTATCAGAGGACATGCATTGGATCTTATGAAGTCATATTTAACACAGAGAAATCAAAAGGCAGCGATAAATAAAGCCCTTTCGTCAGAGACAGTGGTAGAGATGGGAGTACCTCAGGGGTCTATTCTAGGCCCTTTCCTGTTCCTTGTTTATGTAAATGATCTACCATATATGGTAAGCCGAAGTTCAGGCATTGTAATGTTCGCAGACGACACCTCATTACTGTTCAAGGTAAATAGGAAAGATACTGAACTCATTGAACCAAATAATACCCTGTCCATAATATCTGACTGGTTTGCTGCCAATAACTTAGTGTTGAATCCGAAAAAAACTAAAGGTATGAAATTCTCTCTAGCGAACTCTTCAAATAGAAGCTTAGATACAAATATTAAACTTAATGGCCAAACATTAGAATTTGTTACGTCAACTGTATTCTTAGGTATTACATTGTATTCAAAATTGCAGTGGGGTTCCCATATAACAGCGATAGGAAGTAGGTTGAGCTCTGCTGCATTTGCAGTTAGGAGAATAAGGCAGCTTACCAATGTGGCAACGGCACGGTTAGTTTACTTTGCCTATTTTAATAGTACAATTACTTATGGTCTTATCTTGTGGGGATCAGCTGCAGATATTGAAACTGTTTTTATTTTGCAAAAAAGGGCTATCCGGGCAACTTATAACTTGGGGTCGCGTGACTCATTAAGAGAATTTTTCAAAGAAATAGATATTCTAACCCTGCCGTCCCTATACGTATTTGAAATAATAATGAATGTTAGGAAGAATTTGTGCAATTTCCCAACGAACGCTGATAAACCAATAGTCACCAGAAACACTGGGAAACTGAAAATAACCTTCTATAGACTAGTAAAGGCGAAAAAGTCGTTCTTAGGAAATTGTATTAAATTCTACAATAAAATTCCAAAACACATTACTGAACTTAGCAATTTTAAATTCAAATCTGTAGTAAAACAAACACTTATTTCAAAAGCATATTATAAGGTAAACGATTACATCATGGACAGGGATGTTCGGCAGTGATAGTGTCCTGCGCGGCTAATCTATCACGAAAATAGGTTTTCTACTGTAGCTTGTTATTTTTGTAGTAACTGAGACTAATTTTATATTTAACTATACAATATATATTGTTTTGAAAAAATGACACCTCGCCGAGTTTCTTACGCCGGTTCTTCTCGTGGCAGAGGTTTATTTTTCCGAACCGGTGGTAGTTTATTGACGTTCATAGGTGCATGTAATATGCCTAATTTGAAGAATAAACTACTTTTACTTTTTTATTAGTATTGATATATTTTCTCGGTTTTTATTTTTATCGTGGACTGATGACCTGGTAAGGGTCGCGGGTGGCGCAGGACCGGTCATTGTGGAATTTTTTGGAGGAGGCCTATGTCCAGCAGTGGACGTCTTTCGGCTGACATGATAATGATGTGATATACAGGCTGAAATTTTATTGAATGTTCAAATTTTTCCCAGGCATTAGGCATCAATTAAAGATGACATTTCTGAAAAAAAACAGGTAAAATTTTCACATTAAAATGTGCTGTCCGAATAAATAATTAGTAACGTGTGGATAATTGGGAGCTGAATGACGCTCGGGGGAGGGGCGCGCCCACCTATCTGATCTCGACCAAAATTGCAAATTAGTCGCACGCGCATCTCCGCATGACCGGTTGTGTACTTCCGTGTTGTATCTCTCGTAAAGACGCGCAATCGCGAACGTGACTTACAACAATGTTTACAAACCAGGAGTAACCCGTGAATGAAGGAAAATTTTCGACTTATATATTTTTGACTAGTTTCCAATGATATTTTAATATTATTGTAACTTTCATTAAAAAACAGTTTTTCGACGCGTAAGTTTATCTCGGCGTCTCAACGTAGGGGCGGGGTGAGCGTTATTCCCACCTCCTGCACAACGCGCGCTACCGCAGTATCCACGAACGCTTGGTTTTTTAGGACATCTTCCAGCTGCTCTGTCTCAATATTTTAGTACTGAAAAATACTGAAAGAAAAAACACGTACCTTTTATTTTTCGCTAAGGAATCCACTGTCAAAATTTGAACAGTCAATAAAATTTCACCCGTATTTTCTGCTCTGTAAAGAGTAACTTATGAGTCATGCTACTAGTAGTACCCGGGCCAGGAGCAAATATCGTGTATCATTTCCTCACGGGCGATAACTTCAAAGATGCTTAAAATAGTTGTATTACGAGTATGAGGTTCCATGGACGTCAGCTGGCGCTCTATTAGTGGGTTCTCCTGTAATAACATCAACTTACCAGAGCTGCAGGCATAAATATATATTAACCATATTTGAGATCGGACAGGGCTATTGCAACAAGTGACAAGAAATTTTTTATTGACCTTTACAATGAAGATGCTAAAACCCTCATATATCTAGTTTTTTGTAGCCACTAAAAAAATCCTCAGAGCAAATTGCTAGAAATATGTAGGTAGATTATTTATTACATGGGCAGTGAAAAAGCTCGTGGACAAGAGTTAATCTTGATGGACGACGCATATGTATAGTGCTTTATAGTGCTTCGCTCAGGAAATGCAATGAAATTTGAATATTATTAGAATAATCCAAATGAAATTCTAAGAATTCAGTAATAAAAACGCCCTGTAGCAGCTGGCGCCCCCGGAAACAAATGACTCAGTTTGCCGGCCTAGGACTCCAATTTTGTGTGAAATCCCATTATGGGCCGCTCGTTCCGCCGCACACGAAACGTGATACTTCGCAGCCTATTATAACGAACAACGTTAATATCGTTAATACTTCATTGAATGTTTTATAAAAAAATATTTAATATGAGCTTGTTTCTGCGCAGGTGATCTACGAGATATTGGAGCCGGAAAAGGAAAATACTATGCAGTGAACATCCCACTCCGAGATGGCATGGATGATGAGTCCTATGAATCTATCTTTGTCCCCATCATCTCTAAAGTTATGGAGACATTCCAGCCCAGTGCTGTTGTACTGCAGTGTGGTGCTGATTCTCTAACAGGTGAACAAACTATTTTAAATCATTTATGGCAAAAACTTCATTGACTTTGTATTAGATGCTGCATGTTGTTTATTATCCACCACCTCTTTGGCCAAATCTTTTTTTTTATACCACGTCGGTGGCAAACAAGCGTACGGCTCGCCTGATGGTAAGCGGTCACCGCAGCCTATGGACGCCTGCAACTCCAGGGGAGACACATGCGCGTTGCCGACCCTTTAAAAAATTATACACTCTTTTTCTTGTAGAATCCCATACTGTAGTTCCTCGGGAAAACCTCGGCAGGGAGCTCATTCCACAAAAGGAGCGTCCGAGGGAGGAAGTTCCTTTGAAACCGTACCGTACGCGACCATTTAGGTTTCAAGGTGTGAGGATAAATGCCCTGCCGACGGCGAGCAGTGCGATGATAGAAAGCGGCCGTGGGCATCATATCGAACAGTTATCATATAGAACACGCACAAGGAGGCAAAGTTTCTCCTTAAACTTAACGGTTCAATATCGCTCGTGAGTTTGGGATCGTCCACGATTCGCACAGCACGTCTCTGAAGCGAGTCAAACGGCCCAAGCTGGTATCCAGGTGCTCCCGCCCAGAGGTGACAGCAATACTCCATGTGGGGACGAACTTGCGACTTATATAAGTCTCTGTCCCGAGGTGAAGTACCGCTTCGCTCTGTTGAGCACCTAGCTTTTTGGATGCCAGGTTGGCCTTGCCTTCTAAGTGGCTTCGAAATTGGACGTCGCTGGAAATGTCGACGCCAAGGATCCCAATACTCTCTGAGATGGAGAGGGTTGTGTCCTGGAACCGTGGGGCCACAGTGAATGGAGTTTTCTTAGCGGTGATTATTGCATACTTGTGTCTTGGTGGGGTTGAACTGGACCAGATTATCCTGGCCCCACTCAGAGACTCTGACCAGAGTGCTCTCGATTTCGGACACAAGTTGTTCGCGACTCTCTAACACAGAGGTACGAGGAATATTGGCACGGCCCGTATAGTAAGCGTCCCCGGTGCTGTCATCCGCATAACAATGGATGCTATCAATCAATCAAAAAACAGCCTCGGGGATAGCACGGAACCTTGTGGGACGCCAGCGTTAATGTCCATGCTTTCGGAGCAACTGCCGTCTACTACGGCTTTTATGCGCCTGCCGGACAGAAAGCTAGCGATCCATCTGCACAAACCCTCGGGCAGTTCGTACGATGGTAGCTTCGACAGAAGACCTCGGTGCCAGACCCGATCGAACGCCTTTGCTATGCTAAAAATAGCTAAAAAAAGCTTTGTACATATAAATTGCTATTTCCTTGGTCACAAGTAGACAAGCAAACTGCACTGCAGTTTGGCAAAACTTAATTTAAGTTACAATTGTATTTTAACTTTTGATTTTACATTTCCATAAAAACAATGATGTATATATTACGAAAAAGTAATACTATTAAATTTTACTGATTAAAATCTCTATTATTCAGGTGACAGGCTGGGATGCTTTAACTTGACAGTGCGAGGACATGGGCGCTGTGTGGAGTTAGTGAAAAGATTCGGGCTTCCATTCCTTCTGGTTGGCGGTGGAGGGTGAGAAGACTATGAACCATTTATATTGTGTTGTAAACGATAAATACTCAAAAAGAGGATATTTATAACCCTGTAAGTTTTTGCTAACTATATATTGAATACAACATACTTTAATAAGTCTCTTTATAACAGATACACAATCCGTAACGTATCCCGCTGCTGGACATACGAAACATCCGTCGCGCTCGGCGTAGAGATCGCGAATGAGCTGCCCTACAACGACTATTTCGAGTACTTTGGGCCAGACTTTAAACTTCACATATCACCCAGCAATATGTCCAATCAGAATACACCAGAATACTTGGAGAAGATCAAAAATAGATTGTTCGAGAATCTAAGGATGTTACCACATGCACCTGGGGTTCAGGTAAATTTCACATTAGCTTTAATAATATATGGTAGTTGGATTAAAATTTCCAACAAGCACCGGTACCCTAAACTTTGGGCCCTGATTCCGTGTTTGTTATTTATTAATTAATGCTTGTTTATAAGATTCTGGCCAAAACAAAATGTGCTCTAGTGGATACGCTGTTTAAGAAATGCATGTCCAGCCGAGAATAGTCAAGCGTCTTAAGGTTGCTAGTTAAAGCTTGTGAAATTATAACTTATAATGTGACTACATGTAACGGGCGGCAGGCAGTTTACTACTGCCGTATTTTATTTAGTAAAATTATTATATGCATGGATCTACGTTTGGGGAGCCAGATTAAATAATTATAAATCAGTGGCGAACGCAAAGTCTTATTAGAGAGCGAAAAAATATTTTGAATTCAACTGCTCATCTCCTGCTTACCTGCTTTTCTGCTGCAGTATAGGGTTATTTATTTATTTGTACGGGACACCAACAGAGTACATAACTATAAGTGATTATACGTGCTAATTGTCTTTGGGCTATTATGCACCCCAATTACAGGTGAACACATCATTTGTCAGTACTTAATCATAAAATTTCACTACAACTACACATTTTCTGAGGGTTTATGTTCGAATATGTATTTAACTTAATTAATAATTACACAATAAATTTAAAGTATTATCCATTACATTTCAGTTTCCATTCACATTAAATTTAGATTGAAAATTTATCGATTCAAAGTTATAAGTATTTACTTTATCAATATTTAGTTTCTAATTATATCTTTATTTACATCACTGTTGGTAAAGAGAAGGTTTAACTTATTTTTAAAAGTTTGGAGGCAGTCATGGAATATATCAAAGTCTGCCTTTCTTCAAGGTCGGCAACAAACATGTTACACCCATGAAGTTACAGGCGTCCATACGCTGCGGTTACCGCTTACCATCAGGCGGGCCGTACGCTGGTTTGTCACCGACGTCCGACGTTGTATAAAAAAAAAGAAACTCAACATTCAATGTTTGTTTCAGGTTCAAGCAATACCAGAAGATGCAGTAAATGACGAATCAGAAGATGAAGACAAAGTTGACAAGGATGAGAGATTACCACAAAGTGATAAGGTAAGTTGTTATGTTTTTGTTATATTATAAACATTGACTCCCGTGTGCCGGGTTAGAATAGTACCACCCCTTTCTTCCCTTGGCTGTCGTAAGAGTCAACTATGGGAACCAGGTTGTGGGCGAAGGGCTAGCCGCCTGTCAGTGCAATATCAAATTTTCTCCATCTATAAACCTACAATAGCTAGATGGCACCGAAAATTATTTTTCGTGGGCTCTGTCTACCCCTAATATAGGCGTGAGTTTATGTATGTACGCATTGAGAAAACGCTCGTGCGGCTTAGGGGCGTACAGTATCACGCTTGCTGACACACGTTAAAAACTGCTTGGAATGAGGGGTTCAACATATTCTTAAAGATATTCGTATACGGGTCTAACGCGAAATTCTTTTATTTACCTTAATTACCGACGTTTCGACACAAGTTGCACCGGTCATGGTTGCGGCAGAACTGACGTCCCAGCAATTTATCAACGGAGATCCATATACACATCATTCTAACCACCCCAGTTGTTTATAAACAAATTTCACGTTAGACCAGTATACGAATATCTTTAAATATGTGTACAAAGCGCGAGAGTTTAAAGTGTTATATTGGGTACAACATAGTTTAAACTAAATATGAATGTCCAGGACAAGCGCATCACGGGCGACGGTGAACTATCGGACTCTGAGGACGAGGGCGAGGGCGGACGCCGCGACAACCGCTCCTATCGCACGCAGCCACGCAAGCGGCCGCGCCTCGACAAGGAGCCCGGACAGCTCAAGGATGAAGTCAAACGTGAGTACCGAATACATAGACTAATGGAAGATTCACACCAAACGGCCGGAGTCGGCGCGCACGCCACCAGAGTCAAAGGAATTCGAACCTTCCATACAGAAGCTAGACTTCATATCCAAACGGCAGCAGCCGACCGGCTCCGACCGGCTGCCCGCAACCCATTCAAATATAAGGGTGGTATTCCACTCGTCCAATTTGTTAAATCTTTGATCAAAGTTCTTTGACATAGGCCCATTCCACTCATCCAATATCTTTGTCCAAGTTTCTTTTTTTTTTCATGCGTAGCCATATTGATTTAACTGTCATCGGAATCTTTGATCAAATGTTGGGGTCCCATCCAAGTTTGATGAAATCATCCAATTTCTATGATCAAAGATATTGGACAAAGATATTGGATGAGTTTAATACGGGGTGGTATTCTACTCATCGAATATCTTTGTCAAATCTTTGATCAAAGTTCTTTGACGAAGGCCCATTCCACTCATCCAATATCTTTGTCCAAGTTTTACTCTTTTTCATGCGTAGTCATATTGATTTAACTGTCATCAGAATCTTTGATCAAATGTCGGGATCCCATCCAAGTTGGATGAAATCATCCAATTTCTTTGATCAAATGTATATTGGACATAGATATTGGATGAGTGGAATACCTCCCTAAAACTAACTTCTGTATTGAGGGTTCGAATTCCTTTGACTCTAGTGGGGTGCGCGTCGACTCCAGCCGTTCGGTGTGAATCGTCCATAAATCGAATATCTCGGGAATACCGATAACGTGGAAGAAGTAACGTTAAGTTGCCGGTAAATGTGATATAATCAGAGCCACGACCGCTTTCGTGACTCGTTAACAATAACTACAATGAACATGTATCAGTTAACCCTTTAACCGCCGTAGTCTGATTGATTATATATATATATAACACACACACACACAACGGTTAACGGGTAACGGTTACAGAACGGTTTCCTGGTAAACTTTAGCCCCAGTTTTGACACCTTTTTCACAGAAATGGACCTGTGTTAACCCTGAGTATGACACACCTAACCAAATATGACATAAGAGGGATGATGGCCTCGTTGCACTCTCGGAACAGCTACACTCGCTTCTTGACTGTTTTTTGCATACACTCTGTCATTCTGGCGGTTACAACATTCTTCAATGGTAAAAATTTTTTCGTCTGTAAATAATATATTTCGGTGGCCATTTTGTGCGTACCGCTTCAGTAGCACGCGACTTCTATTCAGCCTCATAGTCTTTAATCGTCCATTAAGCAAATGACCTTTCCGTCTACGATAAGCGTGTAGTCTAAGGTATTGATAACTTTTTTAAGGGAGCTTCTCTTCACAGACATCTGAATTGCCAACAACTTTTGCTTCCGAACGGGGTTTCTTGCGATTCTCGCCTTCACTGCCTTTATTAGAGCTGGGGTCCGAACGGTGCGTGGTCTTCCAGACCTCTTGCGGTCATCAAAGCTCAGGGTACTATTGTACCTATTAATGGTACGATAAACGAATTGTTTGTTGATTTTCAGATTTTGAAGCAACTTCAAAATCACGTTTGGCGGATGCCCGCATTTGTGCAACGCAATTACAGCGACACGATTTTCTTTTAGACCCCAATCCATTATAAATATGACGAGATAAGTGTTGTGTGTGCTATGAAATTATAACTGACAACCCGCCATTATATGTAATTTTTTATTTTTAACCGACATCAAAATTTCAAAAGAGGAGGTTATCAATTCGGTTGTATGTTTTTTTTTTTAATGTTTGTTAGTCCATAACTCCGTCATTTCTTAACCGATTTGGAAAATTCTTTTTTTGATTGTAAGTATATATATCCAAGTTGGTCCCGTTTTTGTCAAAACGCAGTTCTGATGATGGGATCCATGAGAAATTGGGGGAACTCCTCAAATCTTCAAGGCAAACATATAGTAATTTTTGTGTTTTTATCAACAAGTCAAGCATTTTCATCCAAAAATGTGACATTGGATGAAGTGGAACTGCTGATGATGATCAGAACAGAACTCTTCAACGACGAAAAGTTCACGTTTGGCGATTTGTCCTCCTAGCTGCGTTTGTTAAGCAAGTTCTATTTTTCGATAAATTTTTGTCATGCTCGATTTTTGATGATGGGATCCATGAGGAATTGAGGGAACTCCTCAAATCTTAAAGGCAAACATATAGTGATTTTTGTGTTTTTATCAACAAACCGAGCTTTTTCATACAAAAATGTGACATTTGATGAAGTGGAACTGCTGATGATGATCAGAACAGAACTCTTCAACGACGAAAAGTTCACGTTTGGCGATTTGTCCTCCTAGCTGCGTTTGTTAAGCAAGTTCTATTTTTCGATAAATTTTTGTCATGCTCGATTTTTGATGATGGGATCCATGAGGAATTGAGGGAACTCCTCAAATCTTAAAGGCAAACATATAGTGATTTTTGTGTTTTTATCAACAAACCGAGCTTTTTCATACAAAAATGTGACATTTGATGAAGTGGAACTGCTGATGATGATCAGAACAGAACTCTTCAACGACGAAAAGTTCACGTTTGGCGATTTGTCCTTCTAGCTGTGTTTGTTAAGCAAGTTCTATTTTCACGATTGATTTTTGTCATGCTCGAGTTCTGATGATGGGATCCATTAGGAATCGAGGGAACTCCTCAAATGTGAAAGGCACACAAATAGTGATTTTAGTATTTTCATGAACTAATCAAACATTTTCATTCATAAAAGTGACATTTGATGAAGTGGAACTGCTGATGATGATCAGAACGGAACTCTTCAACAAAGCGTAGTTCACGTTTGGCGATTTGTTCTCTTCGTTTTGTTTGTCAAGCAAGCAAGGTTTTTTCATGATTTCATGAGGAATTGAGGGTACTTAGTCTTCTACCATTATAACCATACATTATAGCCATTTTTATTTTATTGTATATCTATCTAAGAGTGCACCATCTAAGTATAATAATCTTTTACCGGCCTCCCCCATTGAAGTCGGTTTTTTTTCTTAAAAATTATTTCGGTAGCATTTGTTTTAACGCAAGAAAAGAGTTTGCAAATCGAGTAACAGAACTTAGTAACCAACTAGGTATTGTTAGTTATAGTTAAAATAAAAAGGATTAAACATTTTATATTGTTTTTCACGTAAGAAGAGTCCGGTGACAGCTGTCAACCCAGTACAATTTATGTCATTATACGTTAAAAAACAATAACTATTTTTTTAACACATTTTGATTTCGTAAGTACGCCATAATAAATAACTTTGTAATTTGCTTTTAGGAAAAAGTTAGATGATAGTGTACAATATCTTATGTGTTTTACTAATATATCAAATTAATATTTGATTGTTAATATTAATATCCGATAAAATAATAAAAAACAACGAGTTATCGAATTATGTCTTTTTGCTAATTTTATGCGCCTATATTCAGAATAAAATGTCGAATACAGTTATCTATAATGTCTGGTAAGATAAGCTATGAAACATGCAATTTACTGAACCTTCTTTATTAATGATAGTCCCCATTGATTAATTATTTTCATTTTGATTTCTTTAACGCGAATGCAAGCGTCATATCATAATAAAGGTACTTTTACAAAGTTATTTATTATGGCGTACTTACGATATCAAAATGTGTTAAAAAGTTTATTATTGTTTTTTTAACATTGACGCGGAGTCTTAAAAATTTTAAATCTTTTAATTTTAACTATAACTATCAATACTATAAATCATAGAAAAAGAAAATTACAGTTATAAATTAATTATGTCCAGGTTTTGCTAATGCTTGTCAGTGGATCTGCGACATGCAATAAAGAAATGTGATAATAAAATGTAATCTTTTTATTTCAGCTGAAGATTCAAAGGATGACTTGAAGAACTTAAGTACAGTGGAGGAACCAAAGAAAGACGTCCCACCCAACCCCTGATGCGAGCGGCGGGCGTTTTTAGAGTAACCTTAGTTCCACGCGATATGTGGTAGGTATATCGTGAAACCGCCCAAGATATCTGACCACCTTAATTTTGTATAATGATACAAAAGTAAGCTTTTAGATATTTTGGCGAGTAATAAATTACTTTAAGAAAAGGAACTTGTCAAAATGGAATTTTCAATAATCAGAGCCTAAACAAAAGGCCAATTTGATTTGTGCCTATAAAATAACGGTCAATAAAACCTCATAGTGCTGGTTAAAATCAAATTAAGATGCAGTTTTAAAAACTTACAGAAGCTATTATAGCAACGCAACACTCACTAGACTCAATGAAGGAGTCGCAAAGACAGGCAAGAGATCTCGATATTAGGGTTTATTAATTCTCTACATTATGTTTTAACCCTTTCACTGCACATGACGCGTGAGTGTGTCAATGCGCTACACCGAATATTCGCTGACAGGTTATGGACCATGCCGTCAAACGCCGTGACACGCTGATGAAAGAATTAAACGGATAGAGAATTGTTTCCCGTAGGATAGATTTTGTATTACATAGTGTAATTTACGAATGAGTAGTGATTTATATTAGCCTGATTTTGCTGAAGAAATCCTCGTACTGTTATTATAGCAGCTTTACTAGACGATGTTTTCAGAGCGCCTATTTTTCCTAGAATCATTTGTGCTCTGAGAAAGGTATAGTGAAGTTAGCCCTTTTTCTTTGACTTTAGCAGCCTACTACAATTCTCTACCAATTTATCAAACTGATGTTAGGATATGTGCGCACTGAGCGGCAACCAAAAATATGTATGAAACCGCAACGCACTGTGGTGCGGGGCTGCCAGACATATTTTTGATTGCCGTCGGCCGTGCGGCCAGCCGTTCAGTGCGCACCTACCCTACAAACGAATCAATAATTTAGATAGCAACCTAAGACATGTTACTAAACTCTTTTATATTTATACTATTGGTATTTGGACCTCTTTTAATCAAATTTTGTTCAGAGACGGTTCAGTCAGTATTCTTTCAAAAAGCTAAGTTTGAAAATGATAAGTTTTCAGTAATAAGAAATAGGGAGTGACATAAACCTATTACCTACTACTAGGTGTAATGCATATTGCTACTGAAAATAAGTTATGTTGTATTCTCCAGTCCAAATATATCAGATAGTATGTCTACTCTTTGTACAACTACACGCCACCTCATTTGTTGAGGTTGAAAGTAAATATTTGAAGAATCTGAATTAAATGCCCTGAAGTGAGCTGGTATTTATTTATTGCATATTTTAACCCTTTCAACTCCTACGAGGCCGAAAATCGTCACAAGTAGTACAAATTCATCAAAGACCATTCAGCAATCACGCGCGTCAGTTATGTTTATGTCAAAGTGAAAGAGTAAATAATACACTTGAAATAAAATTGATCTCTTGAAGCGAGTGACCAACATCTTGGGTAGATAATGTAATGTATAGGGTGTTCGAAGGGTTAAATTATGGCTAAGATGGTAATCTCTCGTTTAACATAACTAGTAACCGCCACATATTTTGTATTCCGTCTATTTTTAGCGCCTGACAATCGAAAGAGCAATAGTTGTTTTTAATTAACTTTAACACTAATGTACGATTCGATTTCTACCGAACGGTTGGAGTCGGCGCGCACCCCACCATAGTTAAAGGAATTCGAACCCTCCATACAGAAGTTAGATTTCATATTTGAATGGGTTGCGGACAGTCTGTCGGCTCTGCCGCTCTGCTCTTCGGGTACGAAGTCTAGCTTCTGTATGGTAGGTTCAAATTCCTTTGACTCTATTGGGGTGCGCGCCGACTTCGACCGTTTGGTGTGAATCGTCCATAAATTAGGTAGTGTTTCTACACCTACATGAATTTTTGCTAAGGGTGTCTTCGTAGATAAGTTGTAAACTTATTTTATAGTTATATTTAAAGAAGCATTTAGACTGATATTGCTTATTTATGTTTATCATAAGGATAAGTAAGCGTTTATTTTTCTACAATACGAAATATCTACACAAGCGTCACAGTGAGAGTGGGTAATAGTTTATGATATCGATTCAATTAGCGTAATTTTTCTCCGATATTCTTTAATAGTGAATTTTGTTTCAAAATGAATGTTAATGCTCAGCTTAGGTGTCTTGAAAATAAAAACTGATTAAAAAATAGATTGTATTAACACTTTAAACATCAGCTTAGTATTCGTACATGAAGCTGATGTTAAACTGCTGAATCAGATTCAATTGAATGATCGGTAATTACTGTGGGTTACTTTTCAATTGTTTCTGTCAGGTCAATCATGCAAAATTACACATTTTACACCTCAAAACTACTGTAAGTGTGAAAATCTAGGACAATAATAATATTTACCCAGTCCAGTCATGACTTAGGGTGGTATTCCACTCGTCCAATATCTTTGTCCAATCTTTGATCAAATTTCTTTGACAGAGGCCCATTCCACTCATCCAATATCTTTGTCCAAGATTTTTTTTCATGCGGAGCCATATTGATTTAACTGTCATCGGAATCTTTGATCAAATGTCGGGGTCACATCAAAGTTTGATGAAATCATCCAATTTCTTTGAACATAGATATTGGATGAGTTTAATACGGGGTGGTATTCTACTCATCCAATATCTTTGTCCAATTTCTGTGTCAAATCTTTGATCAAATTTCTTTGACGGAGGCCCATTCCACTTATCCAATATCTTTGTCCAAGATTTTTTTTTATGAGTAGACATATTAATTTAAACCCCCATCCAAGTTGGATGAAATCATCCAATTTCTTTGATCAAATGTATATTGGACAAAGATATTGGATGAGTGGAATACCTCCCTAATTGTCATCGGAATCTTTGATCAAATGTCTGGGTCCCATCCAAGTTTGATGAAATCATCCAATTTCTTTGATCAAATGTATATAATATACGTCCCTTAGAGAGATGATTTAATTTTGCCTGATGTTTCGATATTCGCAGTACGTCAATATGTATACGACTGACATGTCGTCGAATCAACACATTCACATACTATGGCTGGGTTGCACCAAACCGTCTGTAATCGTAAGCTGTGTTCGTTAAAGTTAGAATGTATGGAAAATCTAAGTTTATATGGGATGACAGCTGCCGGCGCCATAGTTAACGTTGATCAGATCATAAGTCGGTGCAACCGAGCCTATGAAATCGTTTAACCAAAAATAGAGTTGCATTCTTCTTTTTATACAGAAATAAATTTTAAGGCGGCAATTAATTGACACCCCGCAATTTGACGTTAATAAACATTAAACATTATCGTTCTTATGAATCAACAGTCCAAGAATGAAATATTTTTCATTTGTAAAGCTCCGGTAATTGCAATTCAATGTTATTATATTTTCTATTGTTAAATAAATTACGTCAAAATGTGTCTTAAAATGTAGTTTTTCTCAAAATATCCTGTATATTCTAGCACAATTCTAGAAACAATCAATTAGTGTCCGACCGAAACATCTTTTTTTGCCGAAACCGAAGGTTCGGTTTTGGCTCTAGTTTCGGCCGAAACCGAAACTTTTATAGACGTGTTAAAATTAGTGTCCGACCGAAGTTTCGGTTTCGGTTTCGGCCTAAAAATCATGTTTCGGCCAAAAAAGTGCCGAAACTTTCGGCCGTGCCGAAACTTACAACATTGTACCTACTTTCGGATCGTGAATTCTAATTAGTCTTTCGAGGCTGGCTGATTGTGATCTGTTGACATTAAGATCAAAATATTATTTTGGTTAATTTTATATCTAGTTTAGAAGCTGTTCGATTTAGTCATTCTCAAAGGCATGGGACAGGAGTTTGGTTGTTCTTCAAAACAGACCATGGAGAACTTAAGTAATATGCTCGATGATCTAATGGGCTTCTGAAGTTGAGCTTAAGATGAACATGGACCAAACGAAGTTCATAACTAACGTCCATGTACCTATGTAGTACGTACTCCAGTTAAGATCAGAGACTCTACGCTCAAAGTTGTCCACAAATTTGTGTACTTTCCCTGAGCCTAGGGCAAACAGTTCAGTTGGGCAGGAGCAATTTCGAGAAAGAGATTAATTTTCAAAAATGACTTAGCTGAGTGGCGTTCGGGAGACGCAATATCTTTTCGTCATGTATCGATTATCCTCTCGTCAATAGTTAGTCTTAGACCAGTGCGTGTTGCCATTGATGACCTATGGCTCCGAAAAAGGAGGGTCAAAGTCACTCAAAGAGCGATGGAGAGGGCTATGGCCTATGCTCGAACTTACTCTGCGAGATCTAAAAAATGACGATACCCGCAGACGAATAGTAACTGACATAGCCTGACGGTTTGCCAAACTAAATTGGCAGGTGCGGGCCATATTGCCCGGAGAACCGATGGTCGGTGGGGCAAGCGAGTTCTCGAGTGGCGACCACGTACCGGATGACGTAGTGTAGGAACAAGGAATGTTGCTGAGCTGCCCCCACAAGGTTGCTGAGGCTTGATGTAGGCTGATGACCTGATTAAGGTCGCGTGGGTCCGCTGGATGCGGGTAG